>JAZARR010000260.1:382500-982500 GCA_037389465.1 Baylisascaris procyonis
TCATTCTAAAACTTTTCTATATAATATTGAAATATAATAGAGACAGTTATTGATAAGAAAAGCAAAATGGATGCTGAATTAAAGTCATAATTGATGCTATTTAGTGATTTTGATGATTGTTTCAATAAAGAGTTCTCGTTCAAAGAAGACGCGTTGCATATATGACAAAGTTCTGTATATTTGTCTCAGTAATCGTTGCAACTGAAACGGGATCTTAAACTAGCAATTTCTTTTTTTTTCTGAAATATAGCTAAACAGGGTCATGAATACATGTTCCATCGCATCGCAATTCTTCGTGTCACCAACAGTGGTTGCGCGGTGGTTTTACAACGACGTTTATGGGTAGATCGCCGGCTTGAACTGTTCGTTATATATCACTAGTGAAATTATCGGAGCATATCGGAGAGCACCCCCATTAATCCGTTTCTACACTCTGCAGTTCCTCGAGTTATATGCTAAGTCAACCTAGTGGGGTCGTACCTGAGATAGTGTGCGCCAGTTTTTCGGATTCCACATTGAAAGGATCTGATGATGTGGCTGTGTCTACTAACTGCCTTAATGAATTGGGTTGGATTAAGGGATGCGCAACTCTTTGATGTGCAAGTGTTTTGTGAAGGCTAGTTTCTGGCGATGAACCTTTGATCTCTTACGCCAATGGGGTATTTTAGGAACGGCAACCGCCCCTTTTCCGGGTACTGCGTTGCTAGAGTGTTTGAGAAGTTCAGGAGTTTCATGATTCTGTAGTAGTTCTTGATTCCTACCGGTCACTTGCTCATATAAAATTCATGAAGGTAAAGAGTAGGTGCTAGTCTACTGCCTACTCATAGTCCTCGTTTTTGCCCAAACGCCCGATCATTTGAATATGTGTAGAATATGGATTAATAGGGGAGTCTATTGTTGATAAGCCGAAAAAAGTAATTCAATCGCGTGAGGAATTCGGAATGTCCGTTACGGTAAAACTTGCATGCGCGTTATCCACCTGCTTTCAGATCTGAAGCAGGTCTAATCAATCCTCGTTGCACTAGCGCTATGCGCAGGAGAAGTGATCTATCTAAGCAACAAATCCCGATTGTTGAAACCGATCGTTGCAGCTCGTTTGGATAGAGCATTAGCAGAAAACCGGAAGGTCTCTAGTGCGGATCTCGGATGCCAGTAATTCATTGCGTAGAAAAATAAGGTTCATTATTGTGAAGATTTCGAAGACCTTCACAATACTGAATTGGTATTGTTTTAAAACTGGGTAACCCTTTTTTAATCAAGAGCTCATGCAAAAATCTGATGTATCAATCATTCGCTGGGCAGATTTGTTCCTGTTTAAGGAATGCCCACGAAGTACATGGATTTGGCTGGGATTATTTGCGCATTGACGACTTTCGAGGTTTGGTCCGTCGTGTCTCACCTCATTCTTACCCTCACGTTACCGTAAGCTTCCTGCGTACGATGATAGCCGTTACACTAGAGTGCGAAATAAATTGTTAGTTTTAGACATGGGTATCTAACAAGTGTCTTAGGAAGAAAGAGCGATTAAAAACGGCTGACCATTGCTTCCGAACGGTGCGATATTCTCGTTTGATTGTGCTTAGATAGAGGAGTGAAAAGCTAGGTGCCACCGTTTCTACTCAGCGACAAGAGCGGTAACGTCGAAGAACCGTTCCGACATTAAATTTCACTAACTTGTCTTTTGTGGATGAAAGATTGATAAGATGCGGTTTAATGGCAACGTTTTTTCCTCAAAGTATTCGAAGAAGTCTTTTGTAGTTTTCAATACGAAGTTATTAAATTTAGAGTCATATTCGGTCCGATTCATCGCAACCTCCTTTGTTCTGTAAATCTCACTGAATTTTTCGCAAGCTATTGAGCCATAACGTTATGAGTAACCGCCAAATGTGTCTTTTGTTTGCGTTTATTTGTCATATTTGTATCTATTTGTCCACGAAGTCGTCATTTATAATATATCATCTTTCTTTAAATGCATTTTAAAAGGTTGGTAGCTCGAGCTTTTCACTGTCGAAAGTTCATACAAATAAAGGAGAAATAAAATGAAAAGTCGCTAATCTTTCCATTTTGAGCGGTCTCGCTCGAACCTCAGCAGGTTTTCTGCTGCCTATAAAGCAGAAAATCTTTGCAATTGTAATCGACAATGAAGAACTGCTCCACCCTTCACGCATCAATGAATCTCAATCGTTTCCTACGACGATTCTCTATTAGCATGCCCTCATAGTTTCAGCGATTGTGACTTGTGCCTTCTACTGCATCGACTATTCGATACCAAAGAGTTGAGACAGCCGAATCGATATGTAATAGTGAGATGGTCACTTTGATTATTTGGTTGGAAACAATATCTACAAGTTTTATTGAAGTCCATCATCTCTCAACACCTCTTTCATTATAGATATATCTGATCTATATTCTAGTGTACATTTTTCATTAAGCAATATATGTTTAGATGTTATTGAAAAATTTCGCTCATTTGCGCCTTCTTTTGGAAAAGAACGAAAATATCGAAGAGTTTGTACCGCAACAACAATCCATTAAGCTCCTTTGAAGTGCATTGCTTCTTGATCGTGTGGGACGCAATTGGCTCTCAGTGCTAAATTTTGCACATATAAATATTAGTATTATTGTTATATTTTCGTGTTTTCCACCGAGTCAAGCACAATTTAATGAGGTACTAGAGAATGGTGCTAGAGGTGGTTGCAAGATATAAACTTCTGTGGTTCAGCTCATCTTAATGAAGTTTTTTAGTCCCACTCATCTGACTTAATGAGATTCTTAATTTGCATACAAACTATATGATTAATGCGTATCGATATTTTCATGCTTCAACCGTTCCGACCGTTCCTTCGTACCTACAAAAGAACCACCCGGCTGGTTTTTATTACATACAAACTCCCTGGCGCTTCTGATGCCTATTCCTTATGAAGTACCATAGTATCAAATGATAAATCGCACTATGTTGTAGATAATCCTCACTAAAATTCTTCATTGTACGTTCATTGTTTGACATGTTGAAAGAAAAAAAAAACCGGGCAGACACAAACGCGGAAACAGACATACATGCGCGCAAGTACATATCGCAGGATGCGGAGGCCATATTACATCTTGTGAAGGCAATTTTGCAGAAGCGAATAACGAAAGGCATTTCATATGAGAAGTAGGTAGCACGAGTTTTGATGCACTCATTCTTATAGATCTCAGCCTCTTGGATATTGCAATCAACAGCGAACTTTTTTGCATCGCAAATTCTAGCAACGATTTTATTTTCCTTTCGATAATAAACCATATATAACAGTTCGATACGATAACATTGCAAATTGCGATATTACATTTCACTTCAATTTGACCTTTCGACCGACTATAATATCAATAAAGATATCAACAATAATGAGCACTAAACAAGAACAATAAAATCAACGATCAGATCAACAGATACAACAAAGTCGATGGATGCTAATTTTGCCTATCTAATTTTCATAGGCAAGCCATAGCAATGAGATTTAAACAGATAGAAATCATAGCTTTAAAGAGAGAAAGAGATAAAGGAGAAGTAAAGCTTGAATCACACCGAGAGGTTATGTATTTTATGCTGCAGCTGATAGAGATGTGAGTCGTCGATTTGGTCGTTTTTTGCAAGCTTCTATGTTCCACTTTCGTTCTTTTCGCTTCAAAAAAATGTTACTTCTAGATTACGCACGAAGTGACCGTTTTCTTCTCACTGATGCTCAGAGAAATATAGTATATATATATATATATATATATATATATATATATATATATATATATATATATATATATATATATATATATATATATATATATATATATATATATATATATATATATATATATATATCAGTGCTAACGTTATTCAGGAATCAACAAATAATGATGAATTTTTCAATCCCCATCGATGAAGTGTGCGAAACTTCGATACGACTCTATTATGAGCACTCATATATGAAGTGTATATTCATAGCTGAGTTTTTTATCGGTGTTATTGCAATCATAAGTGCAATGCTTCTCATGCTTGCCATTTTCTTTAATAAAACTCTTCATTTCAACGTTCGCGTTTTGTTCATCTGCTTTTGTGCTGCATTATTGGTCGCCAATATCGGTAAGTACCAACTCATTTAATGAATGAGAAATATTAATGACATGAGAAAAAGGGAAGGGAGCGAAGGAAGTCGAGAATTATGAGAGATATGAATAAGATAAGAGAGTTAACTTGTGACCGATAATTCTATTATACTCTGTGACCGATGACAGGAAACAAATACGGTTCCATTAATGGTACTTATTTTACTTAGCTACATGGAACAAGATTTCAGAGATTCATTCCTTTCTTTCGGCCACTCTTAGTGCTTGCTAGAAAGCAAATTCGCTGAGGCAGGATGTAGAGTACAGCATTTGGTCATGGGAGGCCAGTCACCTCTTTCATTTGAAGATTTTCATGCTTTAGACCGTGAACGCCACCAGCTTTAATACGCTCCAAGGCTCGCGACAAATTTCAGCCTAGAAAATCTGAACAGAAAACTTGGAGTGCTCCGAAGATTTAACAGTAAGAATCGGTTCTCAAGACATCCCAAGAATTTTCAACAAATTCAGGACGATCTGTCTTCCAAACCTCCAAATTCGACTGTCTAGTGCCCATTGAGATTGTGGTTAAAAAAGTCGGAGCGCAAGGTTCCATAATTACCCTTTTGGAACGCATAGTTATTTTGTGCGTTATTAGTGGCAGCCATAAGCATTAAATCCAAAATGACATTCCACAGTGAAAAGAATTCTACGAGCAGAGAGAGTGAATATTCGTTTATTACTTCGGGCGTGATCGAGTATTTATAAGCTTATTCACTACGGTTAAGAAGTATTACTGTAATCAACTGCCACTGACCTCATCTGTAACCTTCTTAGTCGAATACCAAAAACGCTTATCAGTGATCTGGTCTGGCAAAAATGTTTCAAAGCTGGCGGTCTTGCGAGAGCAATAAAATTCTATCGTATGGCGATGAGTTGCAAATTCCTCTTTCATTCACCTAATAATTTGCATATACACATCGGCGTACGATCATAACCCTCCTGTACTCATTTTTGATTAATGCTCACATTTATTTCTTGTTTCTACAAAAAGGTGCCTTCATTTCTGACCACTTCAAAAAGCACACTTTCGTTAGAAATAGAAACCGACCCATAATGAGGCATCAAATAATCGCTAAAATACAACGAGAAAAATTGCTGCATAGTATACAACGCCAGATGGAAAATTTAGTTGTGCGCTAATTTTGAAACGCATAGCAGACAAGATTTTCGATGAGTGTTTATGAAGAATAAGTTGTATATCCGATGACCTTCTGCTTACGAAGTTGTTTGCGAAGAATCCGGTGACAAAAATAAGAGAAGCTGTTTATGAAGAATGCTTATGAAGAACAAAGCTGAAGGGTTGACCAAGAAAGGTAGTACCGGGTCTTTTCATTGCTACTCTTTAATCCGCATGAATATGCTTCAATGAATACCATCATCTACGAAGCTTGCAGGAACCGCTGTTACGACTTTTTAGCCCTAACTGCAGATTCCTGTGGGGACCCACAGCGTCTCGACCAAGAAGCGTCCTGAGCCTCGAAGTCCTGCAATATCTCTGGAGCCTACTTTAATCTCGGGAGAAACCACTTGGTGGTGTACTCTTATGTTAAGGGTCCTTATGAAGTCCATGTGGCAATCCAAGCCTTCAGTCGTCGTTGCCTTTGAGTCGATGGTGAAAGTCACAGACCGTCTTAAGTTTCAACGCCTTTTGAGAATACGGGTCGGGTCTCCGGAGGATGGGGTCGTCTTGAGCCTCGCTGCTTCCCTCCCAACCCTAGTTTGATGTAGTTGAAGTAGAAGAAGTTTATGAATATTCAAGTATTCACAATAAAAACACTTTGAATGGATCTCGTAAGATTAATAAAAAAAATATGGTCTCGTTTTCTGTAATTTGAAGTTCAGGTATTGTGCTAAGTTCGATGTACTATCTGGTATCGATTATGTATCGTCCACCATGGGAACGATGTCAGTGGTTGACGTTTACGAAATCCGATTGCATAGGTAATATTGAAACATGCACAATATGCTTCTGGATTGTCACTGAAAACAATTCAAAAAATGACAATTCAAATAATCGGCCATTTTCTAGACACAAACGTCTTTAAAGGTTCTGTCTAAGAACCACTTAAACCACATTTGAAGTTAATCATATACTGGAGTGCACTCCATAAGTACTCTTTATAGCCAAATAAGTGAACAGATAAGGCATCTTTTAAGCTATTTATAAACATTGATGAAATTTCATTAAAGGCACTTAAGAGAATAAGGCACAGGACGTAAATATAATCGACCAAGTTGAATTACGATATGAGAACTGATCTGTCATTGCACTGCTATTGTTGGCAAGCTTTTTGATGACACATTAGAAAGGAGTTTTTTGTTTTTCACTATCATTTGTATGAAATATGTAATGCCTATCGTTTCCTTTTTCCTTACAGCGTATCTTACATTCTACATATATGTAGTTGTTGCCACTCATTTAGTACAAACAATAAACTAAAGCATATAAAATGCTTAAAAGACATTTAGAAAACGTGAGCGATGAAAGGGAAGTAGCAAAAGAATAATACGATGACATCATGAAAAAAAGGAAGTGGAACAATAGAATTTGCATGATCTATTAAATTGAGCAGAATATAAGATAAAAGAAACGATAAAATGTCTAACCTTCGACGAGATGACATTTTCATATTATTGCATTGGTGAGCTATTAATAAAATTAATTCTGTATGTAATTGAATAAATGAATAAATGACGCTAAAGATTGATATAAAAAGATGAAGAGATAAATGAAGAAGTATTCCGCTTGAAAGTAACGATGCATTTAGGTTCTATCTAAATGTAAGTAACGTATTATTTACGGTTTATTCAGATCGACTATCCAACACTGTGTCGATCTGTTTATCTTATTGAGGCATATAATCGAGCATTTATCGGTACATTGCTTGTCAATAGCTAAAATGAGCTAAACACTGTGAATATCACTACTGAGTGAGGCATCAGTCACTTTTTGAATCGTAGCGTTTGAACATCTTTTCATCGTCGACATTATATGCTCTACAAGGCGCAAAGCATACGTTGTAACAGAACCCGCGGTCTGTCCATTGCCGCAAGGGGCACTTGCGCCCGAATTGCATAGAGCAGATAGTGAATGTAGCATATCTATGCCAATCGCAGTATGATGCGAAGTCGGAAAACTGGTAACGAATCGAGGAAAAGTGTACTTAAGAAATAGGAGTTCCTAGAAATGTTCGCTGCCAAAAAACCCTTTACATACAAGCTTAGACGTCGTATACGAACCCATCTCAAGCATTTTGCATTACCAGATTCAGCGAGATGTGAATTTCTATTCATTCAACGCTTTTACGGCGTAATATATATATCAACTTTTACAGCACCAAAATTTCAGCGTTGAGAAACGTCTGCACTCTTGGCACGGCGGTGATCGTCGTTTCGACACTCTTCCTCTCAATTGAACGCATCATCGCCACACTTCTCTATCGGACTTATGAACAACAACAAAGAAGATGGATTGGGTTATTACTTGGTGGATCACAGGTATGACTAAATGGTTGTCAACGTCGACTGAATCATGCATGCTTTAGTAGTAAGAATATTCGAATAAGCTATTTGGGAAAGGTGTTTCGCCGCACTCAAATTACCTCAAGCAATCCAAAAAAGTTTGATACTGATCCTTGCATAGAACAGGTTCATTGCAACTGTTTATTATCAGCTTACCGCTTTTTTCCAGGAAGTTAATTTAAAAATTCCTTTAAAAGTTTCATTAATGCAGTTTTTATTCATCATGCTGTATAGCAGCATCCTTCTAATGGGCATTGTTCGCTAAGATTTGGGAAGTAGAGTTTTTCTCACACTATTTATTTCACGCAATGTCACATGTTGCATTTGATGGCTTCACATTGAGCATTCCTTCTTCGCAGTGATCAACACAACACACACACACACACACACACTCTCTCTCAAAAAAAACAAACAAAAAAACAAACTGAAGAATCTCCTTAGTAATGATTAAAAGTCACAAATCAAACGATCAGTTCAATTGGGCAAGCAATTGAACGCTGATGTTTCATTATGAATAAAACGATAACGTAAATGATTTGCAATGGAACTCGGCTATCAATCCATGCTATCATATCATTGCAAGCCTTATGGTGATAATATTTTTGCAAAAATGCTCTAGAATGCAATGCAGTGATCTTTGCGGCTATCTCCAAGTTCTGCATTCTTCACCTTGATTTTTCGATATGTAGTGCTTACGCTTGCGCCTGACGTCAGTGTGCAGGTGATATCAGTTTTTTATTAGTGATGAGAATCTCTACTGCAATATTGAATATAGCCGAATTCATTCCTCATTTAATTAAATTAATCAAATCAGAAAAAAAGTCGCTTCATTCCGAATTCAATTCCAAGCAATATTGATGTAAAAAGTGAAAAGATTTTCTAGGAAAATATGTGTGCACGGAAACGGACAATAAAACAATTTTGTAAGGTTTACTGTATGTGATAAATAAACACTTCGCTTAATTGCAAGATTTGACAAAACTTGTTTCACTGATTTTTCTTAATGGAGCAACGAAATGCTTACAAAGAAATTAGTTATTTTTGATCGTATAAAGTGAAAATTTTCAACCACTTTAAGCAATTTCCTGCTTTGCTAAGACTATACAAGGAAAATTATTCGATTAGAGCATTAAAAAAAGGAATACAGTTTTTTTTCACGAGAAACAAGGTAAGCTGGTAGCGAAATTCATGTAAATGAGAGTGGAAATTACTTTTTCGCAACAAAGAAATTAGCGAAAGTTATTAAAACGTGAGGCTGAACTACGTTTGCATCAAAAAGTTCATATCGTTTTGTCGACTTCAAGAAAAAAAAATCCGTTCGTTTACGGAAAATCTTTTATTCATATGAAAGAAAAGTTTGTTCACGATTAAGTTTATCGATTGATTTCACAGTGGATCAAACGGCATCTCAAAATCGACGGAAAATGGACGCAAATGTGCCAAACAATTATGCGCTTTGAAACCTTTCAATCTTCATTTTTGCTTATCGTTGTCTCCATTTAACGCTTCAGATCGTAGCGCTTTTGAAAGAAGGAACAATGAAGAGGAGTTGATTTCATGATCGCATATTTTGGCAAATGACAGATTTTTTCGATTGTACAAAAATATGCCTGATGCTGCTAAGATGTTATCTTGCATGCGAATTCTATTTGCATTCAATTTTTAGCAGCTTTCAGTGGGCACTAATAATACCACTTATCTTGTGCCAAAATAAGGGCAACGGGCAGGTTCTTCCCTATTGCGCTGCCGAACTTTACAATCCGACGCTCGCTAAGAACACCGAATACGTGCTCATCGTCGCACAGAGTTGTGCTTTACTCATTTTCTTGGTTCTTTGGAATCACAACCACAAGAAATCGGTTCGTTATGCTCATATCTTTTTATTTCAGTTATCTTTACAATGTGCTGGAAAATATTTCGGTGGCATTGAGGCGAAAAAACTTTATCACAACAATATTTATTCTTTTTCTTGTTTTTAAAGGAAACAGTTTCTACGCAGATGTTCATCTTTGAACTTTTTCAAATGTGCAAACTCTATAAGAAATGTAGAAATGGTTTCCTCGGCATCAAATTCCGTGAAGTAACGACGGCATATATCGTTGCATCACATCAAATTACCCAATTCCACTGCATTATTTAAAGATTCCTCCTATGTGAAATAGCCTTTCATCGCTTTCCAGTGTACCATGAAAGGTGGTTATTGAGAAACCTTTTCAATGCCAGTCAAGGAATACCACGAAGGGCTAAAAATTATTTCAATTTTATTTCACATTCATTTGGAGTGGGAAATGCCTTCATTTCTCTCTTGTGTGTTGAGCAATTTTGAACAGCACCCAATTGGGTTGATGCAAATCTCTTGGTCATGCACCAATTTTATCGACAAAATAACCGCATCACAAGAACGCATGACATGCTCTTTATAAATCTTATAATATAAAGCGATAGCAATGGTATACAATTGAGCAATATTCTATAGCTTATAAATAAATAAACCCAACACATAAAGCAACAATTCGAGAAATTACGATTTTGTTTACTACTCAATTACGCAGCAATAAAACATTCGCACTCAAATTATTGCTCAACACAGACAAGGTACGCTATGCTGCACCATAATTGCAATCGTTGAATAGCCTACATATTAGCACCGAATTGCCTGTTGCATGTGACAGCCTCCATATTGTCCATTTGCACACACTGTTTTGCAACCAACTGTGACTTACACACAGTATTTTGTATGGATTGTTTCCGTCTAAGGCAATCCGCTTCAATCAAAATCATCGTTATTGCAGAGGCCCACTTGCAAATGCTTTGTAATGGTTGAATAACTACTAATTGCAGGTGAAGGAACGTCCACACGAACATACCCTAAATGTACGATATCAAGTACGTGAGAATGTCGCTACCACAAAACTGATGGTACCCATAATGCTTTACAACTGTTTTTTCATTTCGACACTTGCCGTGCTTTATGAACTATTTCTGCCTATAGAAGATTACCACTCCAAAGGTGAAGATTATCTCCACGATGTTAGCCAATACGCCATTTATGCAGAATTCCAGGTTAGACAACTTGCCCATTATGCAATATAATGTGAACATTTCTAGGCTCCTACATATTGTTGCACCATAAATTTCCTTTCTACGCTGTTTCTTCCATGCTGAACCTGCCAACAGCGAAATTAATCTAGACGAACCCGAACATTAAAGGAGATAAAGGTAACTGTGGGCGACAGAATACCACAGACTATGGATATTGCTTAATTTCATATTGTTTTTCTGTTCTTTTCAATAACGTCTCTTCTAGTGCAAGATTTCTCTTGGGATTTCCAGACTTCGCAATAACTTGCTATATTTCTCAATGAAATTCAAATGAAACGTTTGTCGGAAACGGAAATTAAACAAATGTACAATAGTCTTATTGGATGCATTGTACTAAGTCTACAATTGAATGATAATTGATAGTCGAAAATGAGAAACAGCATAGAAATCGTATCGGTCATATTTATAACGAATGAAAATTTTTATTTCCGTAATACTCCATACAATAACAGCTGATGCGCTGAATGTAAAAGACATAGTGTTGTGTAATGAATTCGCGCACAGCACGAGCGAATCTTACTTTCGTTTGAGCGAATTCGAGCTGTGAGTATGCTGAAAGCAGCAATGATTTAGCGATAAAACTGCCGTATAGTGGTCGTCAAGTTGCATAAAATATTTCCACTTAATTGTCTGCTAAGAGGCGCTCAGTGAGCAACATTTTGATTGTCATTATCTAACATTGTATGTTGTGAGTGTCGACTGCGGCATGAGGAGGACCGGGTTAGGCAGAGGGCAGGAGCCGATAACTGTCTGTCGATGCCGATGTGCGAAAGCACAAGCGAGATAGAAGTAGTTTTGGTAGAGCACACCGCCTCCAAACACGAGCAGAACCAAAGATCAAGGTCGCCCACATGGTCCGAAAGCCTGACTTAAATAGGCCCCCGGATATGGCCGGGGCGGCACAAGATCACATAAGTCGATCGATCATTACAGTGTCACATCACGAGTAGATATCTTGGTTTGGCTCTTCGGTGCCGTATCCAGTAGATTGGAGTTTTTGAAATTAGTTGCTACTGTTGTCGACAGTCACAATTCTTGTAGCAATTATAATAGTTAGAATGCAAATAATTCCATTCGCATTAATTAGGAATACAAATCGCTTTTAATTGTGATGATAGTTGCCAATGCTCTGAACTTTGATTTCATTTCTCAAATGGAAATTAAAATTAAAGTCCTAACATCCGTCACTAAATCACTAGTATTATCACTAGTTTTTCCGTTGATTCCTTCATACTGCATCCTAACTATTGGAAGAAATACTATATAATTAATAACATACTATCAATTAGTAACTCAAGCAACTATAATTGGTAACTCAAGTAAACTTACTTTTATGTCAGTGTCGACCTATTTTTGACCTACTGCCGTCAGTACTTCTGATCTGGCCTAGCAATAGTACAACCGTCCTCCTAGTAATGCAAGTACCACTCAGATGCGTCAAGTTTATGGTGGATAGTTTCTTAAACTTTTTCTTTGAGGAATGAGTGTTTGAAAACTGCGTTAAAATTTCAGTCTTCTCTGCTACCATTAATGACGATTCTACTTATGTATATAATGGGTTGTTTCAATCCTCATATCCGTCATTCATTTGCACATCTACTAAGATTGGATCATTGCTTCTCAAAGAATGCAAATATCGTCGATGTGACATCTGAGGAACATGCGAGGCAACTCTACTTCGATCAACTACAACAACAATGGAATAAATTCACTGGTGATATCTGTAATCAAAGATAAAAAGAGATATAATTTGTGAAGCACAATAATATCCGTCGAATAAATAACATAATAAATGAGAACTATTTAATGAAACTTATTTTAAAGAAATATATTCGGAGCAATTTTTGTGGCTAATAGCTTCTATGTATTTTTATTAAATACTGGAGAGAGTGCCTATGCACAAATTTGTATTAAGCCGTTGCAAAAAGAATGAAAGCAACATTTTTGCATGAAAACTGCGCCAATATGGAATCATATAAAATGCTAGTCGATGTCATTTGAGAAAAAAGCGGAAACACATCGTGTAATGTAGATGCTTCGTTAATGAGCTGTTTGCTACTGTCTGAAAAATTTCACCTTACCTAGGGGCACAGAAGCAAAACGAGTGTCAAGAAGGAGACAATTAATAAAGAGGTATTCGGATTGAATCTCATTCACTGCAACACTTACCACCCAATGTTTATTGCAACACTTATCACCAATCGACTGCTTTTGATGATTGAACAAAAGTTCCTCTGCAACACTTACCAATCGAAGTTTTTTATATGTTCCTCTGCAAATTTTTATTTCAACGATCACTTACAGTGGTGTCGCTCCATAGGTATGCGTGCCCCTCTCTTTGTGCACCTCATAGTTTCAACTTAGGCATTACTGAAAACGGAGCTGCAAAATTTAGTGGATGTATTGTATGTCATAGGGAGACCTCCCATGTACGGTTCTCCGTTCACCCATCTTTTCGAAGGGACTTGTGAAGGTCTTACACAGGGCAAGCTCCGAACACTCGGCGTGGACCGAAAGGAGAAATGGACCAGATGAACTAGCATGAAGTACGATTATGAGCCCCGTTATTCATACTTGTCATTTTCATAAGTCGTTGACAAGAGATGAAGAGCACGAAATGAGGAACTTATATTCTAATTGTTTTTCATATTCAAAGAGTTCATAGTTTAAAAAACATTGACTTTTTTGAAAAAAGTTGGGCAAATTTCAGAAATGAATCGATTCCACGCTGCGCAATACAATCGTCAAATCTCAAAATCACAACTTCATCGACGCTATATTTGAAACTGGCAAAGAGATAAGCTTAAACATATGCATACACAATGCACATATGCGCACAGATAGGACGTCGCCATGGTGCTCTTCGCGAATACAAATTTGCATAGGTTTATTGAAACAAATCGCTTTCCAAAGACGATTAATTTGGTTACAATGGTTGAACGCATCATTGCGCTCGTTTTAGTATTTCTTAGAACTTCATGAAATTGTTTGGTGCGATAGGCGATAAGAAATTGAGGAGCAAAAATACATTTTACGGAATCCTTTTAGCGTGCTTCTAAAATTACTTTCCTCGAAGAGGATGCATAAACGCATTGCGTAAAAAAAGTTTTTACCTCATTGATGTGCTGGTGCAACCTCTCTAGTTCAACGTTAGGACCTTCATTTGAAGTATGGTTACCAGAAACCTTTCTGCAGCGCTAGTAGACCTGACTTTCCAGATTTCGACCTTGCGGAGGTAAAACACGAATTACATTCGACAATAAGTTTGAATTTCTAAATTTTACTAATGATTGCAGTGGACGCCCATTTTCACACCTATGCAGCCGTTCCTAGTGGCTGCAATGAATGTGTGTTTATCCGGATTGTTGCTTTGCTACTGTTTTGCCTTTCCTTGCTATTCGTGGTCACATACTCTTTGCATGTTCACTCACTTGCAAACATTGAAAGAGAAGAACAAATGAATAAATGCGAAAGAAAGTAAAATCCTTGAAATTATCGATAAATAAGTTGATCGTGTGTCTTTAAAAATGAGTGTATTTTCTGACATCGCCAAAACTGTCCTGGCGCCTTGCTCTCAGACGACGATGAGCATGCGCTGTATACATATTAACTGGCAGTAGTGTATCAAGCATACCTCAGGCACATGCTCTCGCATAATCACGTCCTTGCATAAACGCTCTAAAACCGAATGATCAATTTGCCAGCCAATGTCCTTGTCCATCGTCCTTTTGTCGCTAGCACCTTCGTTGAAGCGATTATATTGCCATGCTATTTGATGGCCACGTCAACCTCTCCTTCCGTTCAGACAGCTCCATTCCATGTTAACTGCGTTCGGCGATTTGAGCGATTCGAGCTGTTTTTGAATAGTGACATTGCTTCTTATTTGAAAGTTTCCGATGGATGGATGATTGAGGGAGTACTTTATTTTATATAACGTGGAATCTATACTTATATTTTGGCACCTATCTTCACTTGTCCGCGGAAAACATCGGTATTGCCATAAGGGAGAGGGAGAAGAGGAAGAGATCGGCCTAATCGATGGAAATTTGAAGCCGTTGAGTTCTTCTCCCGAAATTTTTTCTGTGATATAGAGATCTTTATTTTTATTTCGGCCTCGCATGCCCCTTCCCTGAACTTTCTGTTGTGATGGGACGCTCTGTGCACATATGACAATATTAATATGCTTGATAACGGAAAAACCTTGTAGAAAGCGCATATCTTGTCACCAATTGTTAGATCTAACAGTGACAGCAACATGCTTTGAAATGCTGAGGTTGGACAAAAAAGGGCAAAGCTTTCTTCTAGCACTATACTTTGACATGAAACGTCATCGTCTCGTCAATTTCCCAAATAGCCTCTCATAATCAACTCTTCATGTTGAACATCGAACTCATCATCCATTATTATTCGTGCGTTGCAGACACCTTCTTAGGTATTAAATTTAATCATCGCACAGACATTCAAATAGTACGATTATATGATGCTCATCATAAAGCACACGAGTTGCATCACTGAAATAATCATTACTAAGTGCTGTTCTGTCGGAGACGTTAATGTGACATACCACTACGGAAATGTGTCTTCGGATCATCACCGATGCAAACTTTGATTTCTGTTAGATTCTTCAATCAGTGATGCGCTTTTCAAAAAGTATGAAAGAATTAGCTGTCACTTCCTTCGCAGTTTCTGGTTAGGTGGCAGATTTTTTGGTACCTGGGAATGTTTCTGTGAACCTGTGATAAGCTCAGTCATTTTGGGCGCAGTAGCGAGGAAATAAATCTCGACTTGTTGCTTCACGAAAACTTCAAATTTTATTCGATCAAACTACTGAACGTCTTTCTTTCAAAATTTATAAGCATCATCTTGTTCAATAATTGTAACTTGTATTGTCCGAGCGATGTAACTATGAAAACTCGCGTTATTCGTTTTCATTAGAAGACTTCGACGGCTGCATCACTGACTAAACCCTGGCGAAGGAATCTATATTGTTCAACTAACAATGACACTTGCTTATTCTAGAAAATTGTGGTGATTTCTGAGTTTTACAGAAGACGTCTGTCCACCGAAGATGTCGGATTTGATATCTTAAAGAGGCACGTCGAAGAAAATGCTTTAAATTTGCCGTTTTTTCATTGTAATAATTTGGGATATCAACGTGAAATTTTCTGGTTGAAAGAAATGAAGAATGCAAATCGGTATATTCGACACGATAGATTCAATCCAACAAGCTAAACATGCTCTACTATTCGAACAACAACAAATTGCAATATCTGAATGTCATTTCACAGTATTGTAATCACAAAAACCAAGGCTATATGTTATAATATACCAATGCAAAATGTTGTGCACTTCCTTATGAGCTCGGTCATTTAAAATAAAGAAGAACCGCTTCTATGCAGGCAATTTATTAGAAATTCAGGCGCAGATTAGCACCGCCGGCTAATTATGATATTGAATATTTTCCTCTCCTCTCCAACCTTCACCCTCCCCCCTCCAACGTACACGCATTTCCATGGAAATTTCGCAAATATTCCACAAGGTTTTTTGTAATGACAGAGCACAAAATGATGCACTTGGATGAAATTCGGATGACATATATTATAAGATTTTAATTGGTTGCGTAGGATATCGTCGAATTAACTTTCTGTGCTATTCCTTTACGAAATTTTTAAAAGCCTCATTTGATTTACATTAAACCACAAGGATGAGAATTCAATAAAGTGTTACTTACACTTTTTTAATTTGCATCGCAGACTCGCGAAAACATCTTTTTCTGGTGGATGTGAACAACGCTTCATGTTCACGTACACGGATCATGATGTGAATATCAACTCGTTGCGTTTATTGAGGCTCACAGGAGATTTCTGAACACATATTTACTTCCGATACTTTCGATAAAGGAAGATATTTCCAGCATTTTTAAATGGTATGGGAATAAAAGAAAATATTTTATGAAACATCCAACTGTTTCCCACGTTTCATTGCTTCTGAATGATACAAGCGGATTTTGTTTGCCGCAATGCTGTGTATTTCCATGTTGGATATGGTATATGGCTATTTTCGGTCGTATATTTTCATGTGAATTTTAATGCTCATTTTGATGGAGATGCGGCCTCCACCTTAATTATGTGCAGCCACCATATGGGCGAAATTATTGATAAAGTTTCATATGGATCCTTGTGTCACATGTTTCTCTTCCAGGTGGGAGAATATGGTGATTATGTGTGGCTAATTAGTTGTTGCAACCGAGTGACATGTTGAGAATTCCCTTTCCCTTGTGGATTGACATCTATATAGGTTTAATTGCTACAAAACTTCCCATATTGTGCTCGTTTAGTCGTGAAATTTCTTTTCGTTCGTTTCGATGCGATTTGTATTTTCAACAACAGAATCTCGCCTTTCATTTATCTCCTTCTTCACATGTTCTGTTGCATTCGTAGAATAGTCATCTGCAAGATGAATCCCTGACGATTCGAACGAGTGCTGAATTACCGTAGATATACAAAATTGATAATACCCAGACGGCTAGTGTCGGCAGCTTACGGACGACAGGATGAAGTATGCGGACGGGTCAAAAAAGGGGTTTGCTCAAATGTGACTGGCCTAGAAATCAGTCTTTAACATTGTTATGGGCGGCACAAAAACCGCCCCACAAAAACCGGAAACCGACGTGTGAGCGATTCCAAGAAACAAGGAATAACAACCACTTCTTGCGACTTTTTGCTACGGTATTTGGAGGACACTGGCGCAGAGTTCCTTTATGTATTCTCTAAAAAGTGACTGCAAAAATTTTCTTTCATTTAAAACTGAAATTGAACTTATGACGGAGAACATACGGGACTATTTTAGGTTGGCCATGCGTGTCTTATCATCAGAATGGTGCTCATCGTTCATCAAAATCCATGTCTTGCAAGGGAAAAGATGACAAGAAAACATTCCGAAGCAATGAGAACGCGTCACATTCGATAACTCAGCGATATACTCGCTTAGAATTTTCTTCGCATTGTTCGATTACCGAACGCCTTCTGAAGTCTCAAAATTATCGTCTAGGTTGCGGCTACGTCCCACTTGCAATTAATTTTGCAAACCGCATTAGTGCAGTCATGGGTAACCATTATGCTTTGAAGACGTTTCTAAAATAACTAATTTTCTTTGAATCTTTCATTCCCCTGGCTAATAAAACATTGAAGCTAATAGATGATCTGCTCAATTTAATGAATTACATATAACTTGAAATTTGTGCATTGCTAGCCTACTTTACTGATGGACGCAGTACGCGTGAAATTCTTCTCGTTGAAGAAAATTAGAAGTGGCTAGCGTCTTCATATCTTCTCCTGGCATCATTGAAAGTACCGTGAGTGTAAATAGAATCCTTTCATATGAAGCTACATGAAATGCTCATCTGTTTGCTAACACCGCGGATCGAACAAAGGTGAGTTGAAACGAAAAGACCATTTTTAACACCAGTCTTCAGGCACAGCTCATTTGCCAGGCTCCGTGACAAGGAACTGAAAATTTGTCAGGTGTATCAGGCAGTATCTGTGGCTGTTACGCATTCGGCTTCGCTAACACCCATTATGACATATTGTTGCATAAAATATGGATTAAATCGAGCGATGACTGATGAAATTTGGTCATAAATGTGAAGCTTTCACTGGATGATATATTTTAAACGGCCTGAAATGTTCATTTGACTAATTTGTTACCCGAATTTCGCTGACTGTAATGCACTCAAATGCGTTTTCATTAGCAATCTGGTTACCCCCTACACGGATTATCGTCTCGTGCGACGGAGCAGTCTTGAGTTCCGGGACGTGAATCGTCTGTGACAGAAGGCCGAAAAGAGGACCACTGACAACTGTGCAAGAAGTCGGTGACGAAGAAGAAGTTGGGGATCACCATCCACTAGAACGACAAAATTTTGCGACTGATGATGGTTTGGCTGTTTTTTCGATTAGATGCGTTGGCACCAGAAATGCACCAGTGTTGCTACCAGTTCTACCTATTTATAACCTCTACGCAACCTTTTTTTAAGTTCACCGCTCGCTTTCACATCGAATATTATATCAGTGAAATTTCAGATATCAAAAATAGCTGTCACTATTGTCAGTGCTATCCATTAGTACTGCTTATTGGCAATTGCACTATCAGGTGTAGTCTGCTAATAGCAGTGGATAAAAGCATCTATCAGAACAATTATTAATGACAGCTGAACAGATAGGAATTAGTGGAACGATTAATTAGATGCCCATTAGTAGCGCAACTAATGAGCAGTAGCGGTCCCAACATTAACCAGGTAGCTAACTCGTGGCACTACTTGCTATCAATGCCAATGTCAGATAGCAGTATAGCTAAGAGTAGGGCCACTGCTAGTCAACAGTGCGAGTGCCGCCAACAGTTTCATTCCGGAAGTGATATCACTCGAGCACTGTAAAATCACACCGTAGCACTGTTACTGCAAAATCGTACCACCATCAATTTCAGCTGTAGGAATGTGAATCGTAGATTTGAAGGACGCATTAATAGTATCGGGGCTATCGATGTAAGTAAGTTATTGCTCTCCCCGAGGTGCCGTATCCCAGTCAGCACTATAAAGGTTGTCGCTCGCTTGACTAATATTTCTGATGCATGAAAAACAAGTTGATGAGTTCAACCAAAGGAAATTCCTAATTCCACTTCCCATCCGCCGAAATAATCAGTGCATTTATGGTGACTACAGCTCTGAAAAAAGACGCCAGTTTTTTTTCTGTGGCTCCCGCCAAGGGAATGAATAGAATCGGGCTGAAACGTTGCAACCTCCTGTTATTGATCTCATCTCTACGACATAGCCATAGTGTTTTCTTAATATCATGAATGGAAAAGTGTTTTTCCCTGTTGCAAGTTTTTACAAAAGCTGACTGTGGCGGCATCACATATTCACTCAGGTAAAATCTACAATTTCCTTATATGCAATGCGAATGCACAGAGAAAAAGAGGAAAGTGAATTTAGTGGTCGAAATTTACATTGCAAAATGATCCTCCATATGCGAGTTCAGACTACATGCATGGTGGAAATAGGTGCGTAGCGTATTTTGCACAAATCTAGTAAGCTGTCATATTCGATCGTTGCCTAAGACTTCAAGTAGGTTGTCGTGAAGTGTCTACGAATTGTGCCGTACGACAACTAGAACAACGCATGTTCTTCCAACATATCATATCATGGGTGTATAATATTATTGGTTTAGTCCATGAATATAAATCAATGTGTTGTTTTATTCAACTGAAAAGGAGAAACGCAAATCGTGCCAATTACTTTGATATACTTCTTGATTAAAGTTGAACAGGTAAGCCCTCCGAAAACGTTTCGTCGATATGCATATTTTCGAGTCATGGTCGATGTTTTTGAAATCGATGAGTACGCGCAGATGGAAATGTTAACAAAAAAAAAAGACAAATGAAATGAGACCTGCAAAAAACGAGCGTGTAGCGTTACATTTATTCTTTCGAAAGAAACCGATAAAAGTAAATTGACTGCAAAGAATAGTAGCTTCAGGTGAGACGGGAAATGAAAATTGCGTGCAAAAAGAGAACGTACAAATTGCATTATGTGCAATTTTCGATGCCGGAAATTGAAGTCTCGTAGGGATTAGTCTCGCGCTAATTAAGTTGCAGCTGTAGCAGGTATGTTTACATTTTTGTGCAAATGCTTCTTTAGAATTTAAATACCGTCAGTGAGTCACTCGTAATGCATTCTTCTCGTCAATTTGTTGTACTTTATGGAAACCGATTCTGATTTGATCGCTTTTTTTTTTTGCTTTATCTTAAGCATCTTTGAGGAAATTCGTCTCATTAGCAGACACCGGTTACACTCTGGACGTTCATCGGAAATCAGCTCAACCTTATGGGCGGTGACTTTGAAAGTGTAACTTGCTTTATCTTCGGGCATTAGAGATTTAAAACCTCATTAAGAAAATTCGTTAAAAGTTTTCAATCCATTCAACGTAAGATGCCTTCTTAGCCTTACTGAAAGTTACTGTAACTCATCTAAAGTTGGTAGTTACATTAATCATCATTATCAGATTCTCTTTGCAGAAATGACTGCGCTTATAAAATTTTCTCTCGATTTCATTCAACGGTAGAAAATTGTGGTTTTTTACTCAGATGAAAAAAAAATCAGCCCATTACTCGTCGCGGTTCAAATCAACTTCGAAAACCGATTTCAGGCGTATTAGTTAGTGTCAGTCTGACTCAACTAATCACGCCTGGTTTTCTTTTTAAACTTTATAACCAGCTTCGATGAATTTTCATTTCACTAGAGCCACAAAAACAGCGCCATAGTTTGCTAGTGGGTTATTCGTGTTCATTATTGGCAAGTTGGTTTCCCACAGTTACTCGATGGCTGATTCGGAGGCCCAAAAAAAGTGTTCAGGAACGCTTCCTGCATTCATTGATGTGCACAGCAGGTGGATTTCAACATTTCAAATCAGATTTAAGGAACACGAGAATGCTTTACCCATGAGCACTTGTTATTCCCCATTTCACGTGGAAATGTCTCTTAGATGATCTGCCATTAACGAAGCCGAACAGCAAATCTGCTTAACAGTGACAATTTTTTGAGGGTAGAGGCACTGAAAAACGAAACTTCTAGGAAGGCGCAAAGTATGGCAACAAAATACGCAGGGAATGTTGTGCTCATTTAAGCGACTGATAAGAGAAAATATTGCTTCATTAGAAATGAAATATGCAAATTTCAAATGCCATTGGCGAACTTATGGGCACAGAGAAGTTTCCCAACGGGAAAGGCGTTTAAATGCTCTTGTATATAAGCGTTACCGACGCGCCGGGGGTTTTAAAGTTGAATGACCAGTAAGAGGCTACAACAAAGAGGCACAAACGATCTGGATATTTAAAAAACAATTGCAAAAGAAAACAGTTACCGAACAAGGGAAACTTGAAGACTTCGAGTAAGGGTTTTACTTTCAAAATCATCGTCATGCACCTGTTGGGAAAGCTGGGTTTCATTCTTATTGAAAACGGCATACGTCTTCGTCTATATCGTTGTTTTTTCCACCTAATCATCGCTCCCCAATGTTAAGCTTCAGAGCACTGTGCTTCCATGAGTTTTACTTGCATTCCGCGATGATAAATTGGTGCTTGTGTTGCTTCGTCTAATTCAGCGAAACTTTCGTTCGTTTACATGAAGAATACTGCACTTTCAAATTATCCTTTTTTATATGCGCTCGAATAACAAAAGTACTATTTACTGGCTTTATCATTTGATCCTTAATGAGCATGGTTGGAATATTTCATGCATGGATGCCACCATCACTTAAAGCGACTTTCCGAGAGATGTCGCGCCAAGGATAGACGCATATAGAGAATTAAAATTCAATACCTCTGAGGATTTTAATAAAGCTGGATTTTATCCACGTTGCATCTTATTTTACTAATGGAAGCTTCATGTTAATAATGTATCAATTTTATTAATGGACCAATCCTGCCATCGATGTGCTCCCATATTATGAGTGACTGGATAAATTATCATAAGAAATCGTCTGCGGATCCGCTTTCGACGTAGGAAAGGGATGATATTTAGAAATATTGACTTCTCGATATGATACATATCATTTCGGAATGTAGCCTAACAGATAATGCTTCACAGCAGTTATTAAGGATCTAGAATGAAGCACTGCTCCATCCCGAATAAAAGTCCTCTAACACGACTGAACAGTTTTCTAAATAAGAAACAAGCCTCTGTGGTTCCCAAGTGGCCCTTAGAGATCAAACTTATGGTCGCAATTATTATCTCATCCTCCAACCTTTTCTAACAACGAAACTGTTGAGCCATATGGCTAGATTTAAACTTGCCTGCTGAGGATGAAAGGGAAAGAGTTAGAAGTGCAGGTAAGAGAAGGGAACAGCGGTAATAGAGGTGCCCTCTTTCACCTCCCCACATGTCACGGGCACCACTCCCTCGTAACTGCCCGTTCTTGAACACTGCAGTGAATGAAGTGCTGCCCTCCATTGTTCATTCTCTGAAAGCAATAAGCACTACATGTTAGGCAATCGTTATACTGCAGTCGGGCAGCTCAGTCTCGCTCGCTTAGTAAACTGCTCGATTTTTTTGTAATCTTCTCCCTCATGCCTCATATCAATTGGCGATCATATCCCAAGCTGCAAGACCGTAACAGGTAAAATTAGGAAATTTGAGTTTTTTCTTCAAGTATCGAACTCAAATTTAAGAATCGGGATTAAAATCTTTCGGTTAGATGACATTCCTATTCAAGATATCTTGATTTTGTTTCTCAGACCATAACGTTTAATATAATTGTGAACGGAATGGGACATGCAATGAGATGAGATGACAACAATAATTGAGAGTACTCAGCGCAATGTGATTGCAATTTTGCGACGGCAGGTGCATAAAAATAGTGCATACGCTGAAATATTTTGCAAGTGATCTTTACGGCAACGAAATCTGTGCTGCAATTTTCCACTAAATGCATCTTTGAAATTGCAGACCTGAATTTAGAGATCCTTACCGATTTGCAAATCTCAAGCTTTAATATAGCTTTCGTCCAGGAGGTCGGTTTGTAACTCCAGATTCACTTTTCGTTTCCTGTGCTGTTGTTCCAACTCGAAGGCAATAGACGCGTGAAATGCGATATTTGATAGGCATAACGTGCAGCATATTCCAACTTCCTGTCTTATAATTCATGCTGATCCATCGACATCGTTAGAAGTTAAATGTTGAAATGTGCTAGAAGAAAATTGAACGCATTTATACAGGTGAAATTATCATTCTAAACATACCGATTCATAGAAAAACGAACGTTTCGAGCAAGATCTAGATGGATGCTACGACCACCTGAAGCACAAGCCGCCATTCTGCATGCATTCTTTTCCTTCGATAAGTTTAAGTTCTGACGATCGGAATTTTCGGCTCCTCTTAAATTTCGCCTCATTATAATGACAACGATATCTGTCGTTGTCGCTTCGTTTGTCGCAGTTTACGGATTACGTTAGTCAGCACTTTATGTTTCTTTGCTGACTGTTTATTTGCTTCTTTTTATATTGAATTAGCTCAAGAGCTTTTGTGGGGGACAATTTTCTCCTGCTGCTATAGGCCTTATGTTGCATGGATGGGAACACAGCTGCAGAGACGATGGCAAGTGGGAAATTTTTAAGTAAACCTTTATTAATTTCAGACGGCACTCCATCGGTGCGTATAACTGAATAGCATCGAAAACTGGGCTCCAGTTGAATCTCATTTAGTTCTTTTCGTTGATACGGAAGTGCACATCCGTCTCGTCTTCTTTAGAAAGCCGACAGCCATTTGTATCGAAAAATACCGCTAACTACTTGGATTCTTCAATAACTTGCTCAACACGAGTACGTTGCTTCGTATGATCGAAAAAAACACCCGCCTTTCGATCAATCGTTTGCCAATTTTCCAAAGGCACGAACAGTAGTTTAAAGTCACTTTCCGACCGCATTAGCGGTTTTGCTGGAGATCGCTTTACACTCAGCAACAGTAACCCCACTGCTGCTTCAGTCCGCATTCCCTACTTGCAGTGGAACATGCACCAGCTCCATGGATTACTTCTGGCTCGACCAACGCTGACCTCACGCTAGCTCCTGACTGCATGCATGCGTTGTCATCTGGGATCCCATCAGAATTACATATAAGTAGAACTGTTCGTTTACAAGTCATCGGATTATACTGAACTGCTGCCGTGCAGAAACGAGGTAAAGAGGCAATGGAACTGATGAAGAGCGCTCGATTTCCTCAATTTTATGCTATTCATACTCCTTCTACACTTCTGGATCGCGACCACGATCTGGATAGGAATTCTTCGTATCGCAAACCAGAGGTCAATCGTGGTGTACTTCTTGTTTGCCCTGTCCTCGTGATATCGATCGATCTTTAGACTGATCTTGCCGTTCTTCTCTTCCAGCTTCGCCAACATGGGATGCGGCTCTTTCAGCGACTCCGCTGAATGGACGATGATGGGAGCAGAGTAGAAATAAAAAGGCACGCTGCATTAATACAGAATACCTTTCTATTCCACAGTGCTATGCATAGTGTTATCGAGGTGGATGTGCATTTTGCGCAGTTCCACTTTCAAGATAAGTAAGTTTTGTGGGTAACTGCGAGCTTGAGATATGATAGCACCGTAATCTGTGCATTTGTTCCTTTTCTCATTATCGCTTCCGCTCTGTGCACCCTGTTGCTGCCATTTTTTTGCTTACGTTGCAGGATACCGATTGCTAATTGGCGTTCAGCCGCTTTAACGTCTCTTTTCCCAAAACATTTTCTCCGACAAATTGCATTTTATTTCCCTTTTGAGGTTTTATTTTATTGTTTAATCTCTTACACTTGCCGCAGACCACATAGTGTCTCATTTTTTGGGGACATATGCTGCTCTTTGCTGCTGTCGCGAATTATCGCGATTTAGCGATGATTCATGGCGGCATAAAGGATCAAAGAAGGCGCTACTAGACAAAGGCGCCAGTGGAAGTGTGGAGAGTTAACGCGAAACAATGACGATTCTTAGCAACTCTCACACCTCCAAAAATGATGTACTGTCTCACTTCCTAACAAAGAATGTGTTATCCAAATGAACGAACCGAGTAAGCCAACAAAGGGGAGAGCTCAACGATGTGAAAGCGTTCAACAGATTAGGAGAGTTAGTTGCGCATCGAGTTACGATAGCGAGTTGCGGTTGGAGTTGCGCATCGAGTTACGATAGCGAGTTGCGGTTACAGTGGCGGCTACCGACAGTTAGACCTGATTCTTCTCTATGTCTTCGCCCGATTTCGACATTCATTCGTACGCCTCGATATTAGCTCTCCTCGAATTCGATTTATTCACTGACTTCGATATTCTTCCGACGATCGACTTCAAAGCCTATTAACTAATTTCGATATTTGTTCGCCGACCGACTTCGATACTCACTGATTGGCTATCTCGATATTCTTTCGCTGAGCAATTCGATTCTATCCGACGTCACTGCGATTTTCGGTAGCTGATCGATCCACATTTCGTCTTCGACAGTAATTTCGATTTCATTCAGTACAATTTTCGCCTTACGGTCAGTTGTGCATTCGTTTAAACCATCAATTATAAAATTTTCGCTTTGTTTGCCGCTTCCGTTCCGCGTTCGCTACAGCTGCAATGCGTCCATTATGAAGCTTCTTAGCAAGCTTGCGCATACCATCTCAAAAGATCTTGGACACATGTGAGCGTGGATATTAGCAACTCTTTCTTGCAGGGAATAAGTCATTATGAGATACCCCAGTGACGACATCATTGGTACTGTATTAGAGGAAAAACAATGCTCGAATGCCAAACGGCAACGCAAGGAGTGGATAGTACCTCTATACCTACAACCAATACACGGCTGCACAGACTAATTCATCCATGCTGGTCGTAATTCGCTTAACTTCTAGAGCAGTTGTTTGCATTTCTTTGTGGTCAGTGAACGGAGAAGGCCACTGAGCTATACGTGCCAGCCGTCGCGACTTGTCATTTTGTTGTTGATGCCCAAAGACTGCTTGCTTTTAAAGCAGCTGTGCAGATCCCTCTGCTAAGTCGATTCTTTCAAGCCATAGACATTTTCGTATTTCCTCCAAGCAGCCCTAATGGTTCAGTTTTATCGTCGTGTCATCAACCTTCTTTTCCAAAAGTATGTGAGATGAATACGCACCGACTCGACCAAAGACGAGAATGAGCGCGTTCCACATCAATCTCACAATAACCTCCTCTCGTAATTCCATAGTTTAATTTTAAATGAGGCTTTTGTTATTATAGCTGGATGATTTGTTCTGGATTTCCTAGAGCGCTTTCAGCAGGATGTGTACAAGCTGGGGTTCTTGGTCCGAAGTGTATCAACCCTGACCCTGCCGTTCCCAGCAGTGCTAATGATTTTGCATATTTGCTCGTATTGCTGCCGAAGCGCCTTCTCGACGATTGAAAATGTATATTTGAAAGTTCATCGCATTGTCTAATTACAGCCCAAGGGTCGCGATGGTTCCATTCAGGTTACACTTTGCTCCCATCGAATTTGCTTTTGCGATATTGTATCCATGCTCGTTCGCCGTACTGAATTCAGCCACGCAGTTTTTTCATCATTTAGCACAAAGCTTGGTCCTTCTACCTTCGATTTGCATGTATCGAAGCCTTCGCTTACAACTCTAACAACATTGCTGCTGATTCTGTTGGATCGGAACAAAATGTCGTTTGCAAGCCATCAGCAAAAGAAATGTTTCAGCAACGCAGTTAACTGAAGGGCTTCAACAAAAGTGACTTTGAAGATATGCGGCAATGCGTGGCAAGCCGATATTCGAAGAAATGGATTGAGTTTGGTACATTGAAGATAGCGCTTCGCTTTTCTCCTTGCGAAATAACAAGCTTATAGCTCTTTCGTTGCTTCTCCCATGCTGAGGGCATTCTACAATTATTGTCAGGGTATATACAAAACGTCGTCAAGAAACATGCCGTTACTGGGTTTCTCTCGTGAGATATAAGTGCATTCCGTCTAGCTGCAATTTGACGACCGGTTGAAAATCAGACAAAGGAGCGCGAGCAGCACTTCTCTCCAAAATACCGATTTTTAAGGGCTCAATTTTGACAATTATCGGCGGTTGCCCCAAGCAGCCTTTCAGTTAGCTCTGCTATAGGTTGTAATTTCCTGAAATTAGTTGATCTTTAACACAACTTCAAAAGTGCACTTCGCATCAGCGTTTCTGGCACGCCTCTCTGCTGCTGCAAAAATCGCGAACATCCGTTTCCTAGTACATCGCTCTCATTACTCTTCCTTCTTCGAGTATGAGGGATTCTGTCGTGAACCTTTGCTCTCATCCTGCGTCTAGGTAGCAATACTGGCCCCTAGCGTTATCTCTGCTATTAGTGTGTTTCTACAGATTTTTGTCGATCTCATGTTTCAAGACACGAAGCGATACGTGGAAAGTTTAGGTACTCTTCTGCGGTAGCAATTTGCGCAGAGATGTGAGGCGTTCTTTTGAATTCGATTAAAATAGCGATGCTCAGCTTTGATATACCTTTTGAAGAGGCTAAAAAGCGTAAGCGTGTACGCCAGGTAACATAAAAAAGTGTGCTCTGAAAGTTGGCAGGTGCATTGAAACTGTCACTTGCGTCAATGGTTATAGCGTAAATAGAATTAGTGCCTAAAAATATCACATGAATGCGCAATCTCACCGCTAACGTGACATGCTTTTATTCCGCCTTTGGCAATCGCTTGACAACTTGTGACTGATGTTATGGTGAAGTCGAACGGTTTTTGCGCATGATGATGTGCATTTCTGGGTAAACGCCTATCTAGCGATCTTTCCTAAACGTCGATCAACATCGTCTTAAGACGTTCTATTCGGATCACTAGATGAGGAAGAAATAACCTTGAAATATTCCTTGGATAGAGTAGCACCAGTATATTCTGTGAATGCTTTTTTGTTGTATTTTTTTTCTTCTTTGTTGTATTTTTTTGTGTCTGTGTTTTCTGCAAGGCGTTCATCTGTAAGCAGTGACACTACGAAACACCTTCGGGTGCAAAAAATGTGCGAATGTTGTTAATAACCTGCAACTTTTATCATTTGAAAAAATTCTTTTGAGCGTTTTTAAGAGTACTGAAATCCCATTCATGAAGTATTTTGATCAGGAGGTTTGAATTGGCTTCATACAAGTATTGAAGAATATTATCGTCCTCTCATTATGATCTTCTTTTTGCAGAAATGAATTATTTTCGGCCCAACCACTCTTGCGAACGCGATTCTTAAAGTTGCATTCCTGCGGCCGCATATGCATTCCTGAGGTGAACTTGCGATAGATTATTCATTTGCAAACATGTCATAATCAGCATTTTCTTGCCTTGAAATACATTCATGAAACTGACATTTCGAAGAGTCTTGTGAGTGGCAGGAAACACATCATCTCATCCAAGAATTTGCTTTCTTACAACGTGCAATCCCAATCAAAGAAGTCAACTCTGTCAAATCTCCCATAATTTGGTCACGATGGTTTAGTACAGTGGAAAGCATGAAAAAATAACTTTTGCGATGGCGAAGCTCGATCCTGACGTTTTTAATCACATAAATGGTATGAAGGAAGAAGAGGCACACTTTAGAGGATCAGCGAATGATAAGCCGTTTTTTGGAACGTCGCCTAGCGAACTCCAGCACCGATCATATGAATTTTTTAGTCGACCGGTAAAGCGGATCTCGACAGTCAAATGCGATGACGCATAGATAAGTAGACAGGTAGGACATCTGCATTATTTGTTTCATTTCGAAGGAAAAAATCTTGAAAAAGGAGACTACCATGACATCATACGAATGCAGCTTGCACAAGAGGAGGACAGTGAGTGCTATTTTTAATCACGCGAAGGTCAGCAGGATGTCCCAGAAAATCGTTCGAATGAATGCGCATGGGAATGACAGAAGCTGTCTCATCGAAGTCGCATTCAATAAAAATTACTCCACTTCAGAGGTTCTACGTCGGAGCAAATTGTTGAAGAATTTTTCGAGATTCAATAGCTTCTGCATGCCTCCTTTGTAGACGTCAAACATGCCTCAAGAGTCATAAGAAAGCAGGAACGCGCGCCCAATATCTTAAAAAATGCATGATATATATTTAAGGTATATTCCAACAATAATCCAAAGCACCACCACGAACTGCGACAATACGTGCGAACATTGCGAGTCATTAACAACTGACGAAACCAATCTAGTAGGACAACGAAACTCGTATTACATAACTTCGTCGAAATTTTCTTATACTGCAATAATACAACCATGAACATCATACTGAGACCACCACACAATAAGAAGAGATCAACAGCTGAACCATAGCCAATGGAAAGTGAGAAATTACACGTCGTAGGGTGCACAAACTATCACAGCTTCCTATAATCTTGTCAACGTTTAGCGTTTCAAAACACCTTCCTGGATTTTCTATCTACAATAGCCGCACAATCGACCCGCGTTTTTCGCGACAGCCGTCGTTCGTAAATAGTTTCTAATACATGAGTTATTCAACTGTGTTGTACCAGACTTTTTTTTTCGGGGAGGCTTTTTTCATGCACAATATGCTTTATTCTGGCATTTCCATGTGGCGAAGTATAGTGCATATGAGTACTGTTGCATGCCTCCTTACTCCACCTCTCCCCAACCCCCAGACACTCCTCATTCGCTCGTCCCTTTCTCTTTCAATCCTTCCATCATCCTGGGAGCATGTGACCAGTGCGCCTTGATGCGACTTAGGAGTTAAGCATAGACTAAAAGCGACCGCGTCTAGGTCATCCCCCCATCAGCGCCAGCGAGCGCATTTGTAGGCTGCTGGGGCTAGTCGAAAAGGTGCTGCTAGACCAGTTTCACGATTTGCAAAAAGTCTCGTGAAGAGAGTAAATGTAATAGCATTATCGGAAAATTCTTGGCGTGGTGCCAACGAAAAAGTCTGAAGGCGGTTAAGCATAATTAGCGTGGGAATTGAAGAATATGAAAAAGCTTGAAAGATGGTCCATCGCTAAAAAAATGTATTTCCTTATCTTCACTGCTCATTGCTTTCGTGTTCGGCCGAAAGCAAATCACCACACATCAATTGTTCGATAGTCAGCTGAAAACAGTGAATTGCAAAAGCGGTGAGTCGTCGATGAAATGGTGCCTGTAAAAGTTTTAGAGTAAGTTTCAGTGCCACAGATTCTGCCAGCAATTCAAAAGGAGCGTGAGATCGGAATGTATCTGAATATTTCCGATCCCACCATTTACAAAGTTTCTCGGCGAATACATTTCGGCGTCCCATTTCCTTCCTGCTTCTTGAATATGCATCGGCTGTGGAACCCCCTTTTTTAACGCTATTTAGAATGCCTCCGTCTAGAAAAGTTGAAGAAAGATGGGTCTGAGATATTCCAAGCGATTCGATGTGTTGCATCGAATGTATCACGCACTGGAACACAAGCGAGTCGACTAAGCAACAACGATGGCTATAAGCTTTGAATTGCCGAGATGACGACACTGCAATGTCGTCTAAAGCAGTTGAGGCAGTGTTAAAATTTCATGCCCTTCTAGTGAGCTATGCATATGTTAGTGTTCTTGTGACTAAGAAATATTGACAAAACTTGAAGATATATGCACTTTCCTAGCCAAAGGTTGTCATTAATTGTAGCCTATTAAAGGATAAGCGATCATTGAGTCATTGCATGAGAAGCGCCATAATCCAGACCTCAATCTGCCGATGAATGCATATTATGATTTTCTATAATTGCTATGCACATGTCACCACATTATTCACACGATGACATTCAGCTTTTGACAAAAGTATAGAATTGACGCTGAACTTTGCAACGCACTTCCTGAGCAAGCATTTTCATTTATTAATTTGCGCTTCCTTGTGTATTTTTCTATCATGTGCATCGTTCTGACACATTTACTTTACTCATATCGCTAATGTAAAACCAAGAATTTCAAAAGCGCTTAGACTATCGCGTAACTTCGCCGCTGGACATTTTCAGTCTCGGAAGTGATGATGATAGTGCTTTCTTTTAAATTTATAATTTTTTGGCGCTGTCGGCGGCGCCAGTCTGTCTGCTCTATTTTGAGTGTTCACACTGTCGCTAGACTGCAACAATAAAGGGCATCGATATTGTCGATGCACTCGTTGACGTTATTAAAAATGAAGATTCTTCTGTCCTTTATTGCGACATCATTACGGAAATACTGCAAAATGAATTGGAGTTGGCACTGCAGTTAATGAGACTTGAAAACCTTAGCAATGATATGAATAATCCGATTTCACAGAGTCGGATTTTTAATTGCACTTTTGCGAATGAACTTTGCAAAAGCGCATTGGAATGGCGTTTTGCGTCTGTAGGCGCTGAAAAGCCTTCAGTAGATTAGTTCATCACTTTAATCTCTTACAATATGTTCAGGGTGATAGACGAATATTCCCCAAAATTCATATTTATTTCATGTCTCAAGAAAGAATAATTGCTAGTAATAACGAAGTGGATCTAGGTCGGTCTCTTCTTTGATCGTTCGATTTGATTACAGTTACGTTCTTTCCGATCACTCTCTTGTGTGGATGTTCCAACTCGTTTCAGCAAAAAAAAAAAAATAAATAAATAAATTGTGGTCAACCGCTTGAATGACAACTATAGCGATGTCAGCAACTGCCTCGCTAGTGTCAAGCGGTATGACATACTTATTGCATGCAAGCGGATTGATGATTCTTGTTTCAGATATTTGCTATTGTACATGTTGCAGTTGAAACCTTTCTTCCTGAAACGATGAAATGAAATTGAATTGCACTCAGGATCTCAGAACTGCTTATAGAACAAATGAAACAGTGCAACTGTTCGGCTCAGCAGAGATTCGATAGCCGATGAATCCAGTTAACAGCGGCTGCCTCGGCTTGAAAATTGCATCGGCTCGGCAGCTGATGCATCGGTTGACCGATTGTTGTTTCACTTTTGAAGCGGTGGCATGGGCAACGGTCCAACAGTATTCCTTAGTGGATAGCACTTTTATGATTCTTGAAGCGCAACAAGAAAAAACTAGAGGGCCCATAGTTCACCTCTCATCTGCTCATTAACACCTATTTACACAGCTTGACGAATAGCGGGAACATTTGTTGTGCTTGGAAGTTATAAGTTCATGCTAGAATGTTTTCACTAGGCAAACTTCATTTGTACTTAGCTCCTCGCATTAGCGATGCACATCAATAAGTATTTCACAAACAAAATGTTGTTTTTAATGGCCGTGGCGTTGAGAAGGACCGAGCGTGAGCAGAAGGCAAGAGCCAACAAACATCTCTTGATGCAAATATGCGAGAGCACAAGCGAGACAGGCACAATACCCTAGGGGATGCACCCAGCCCCCCAAATAGAATAGAACCAAAGACAAAGAAACGGGGCGAAGCCCGACTTATACATGCGTGAGTTATCACATAGGGCTGAGCAGATAAGTCGATCACTCACATTATGTGAAGAACGATAAACGAGAATCGACTTCACAAGTAAATGTTAATCACTGCAGTTTTACAATTTGGGTTGGCTGTTCGGTGCAATACACAAAGCAAAGGATGCAGAAGTTTTTTGTGTTGTCATTTTGAAAGAGGTTCTTTGCAACTCCTTCACTAGAGAGTAAAAGATAGCGGATGAAATTCTTCAAAACCCACTCAGAAAGTAGGGCAAAATGAGCGAGATCTCTAATTAAGAATATATGACCGTCAAGTTGATGCTTGCCGCTTTGTAGCTCTCACTTGATTGCACTTTGTGGCTGTTGGCGCTTTTCGATCCTTTTTTAAAATACCAAAAAAAACGTCTCGGAGTGAAAAAAATAGCAATCCCACTATCCGAGAGGAGAGGAATCTTTGCCGGAATGAGATGAAAGTTTATTCATTTTACAAGGAATTTGGGAGAGATGAGCTTCGGCTGTGGCCACGCAAGGATACGGCTGGAAACAGACCATTCCGTGCTTCTTAACTCCAGTTGATCGGATTTCGGTAGGTTGAAGAGGACCGAGATGGTAGATTACGTGCTTGAAAAGAAATCAATTCCAAGAGAATAAATAGCTCGATCTTCTTAGAGGAAAAAGTAGGAAATACAATTGCTTAGGGAGAAACTCTCTCGTGCGTTGTTTTGCAATAAGTTCCCGCATGAAAAGCCTTCATCCAACACAAAAAAAACATTGAGAAATTCTTCGCTCATGTTTGAAACAATATTTGTGATTAAAGTGTTCTCGACCGAGATGGACAAATAGACAGGGTAATTGTTCTGCCGTTTCAAGGCCGGAAACGATGAAGTGAAACTGATAAATGGAGAAGTGATGCGCTGCAATCGATGAATATAGAGATGAACGCCGAGCGATTGAATGGAAAAACGTTAGAAGCTTTCACCTCTTTTTGCATTGTAGTTTTAACCTCTATAAGCGTATTTGCTTGGCAGTTTCATCATTCTTATATTTCATTCACTTGTGCGTGTGATAATCCGGCGTCGCTGTTTGAATCGGATTAGCCCCAGGAATGGGGCTAATCCGATTCATCCCATGCCTTCGCAACCGTATTCTTAAAACGTCTGAAATGCTGACCGCGGTTATCTCGTGCATTTGTACTCGCACCTTCCGAACTTCCTGAACCAGTGTTTGTGTTTATCCCGTGAGTGCACCAGTGTACTTTCGGAACTTCTCTGTCAACATTTTAACTGTACCATGTGTCACGATGAGTGGAGAGATTCGTCAGGCCCAAGCTCCGACACACGCCCCACAGCAACTTATTCTGGTGGCTCTGGCTATGATTACGCGGCCTCTTCCCGAAATAGCTCTTACCGATGCAAGGCGAGAATTCGAAGAAATGCTGGAGGCGCACGGGCTAGCAAGTCATGAACTAACAGGCGCCATCAGTTTTCTTGCTTGACGCGAGGATCGGCACATTGATTTGCATTCTCGAACGATAGTCCATCAAGCTATGAAATGGAAGTTTTTAAAACTTCACAGGAGGGATGATTTCTTCATAAGTCAGAAACTCATAGGGCTGAGTTGGTGGATGTAACTGCGAATGCTCAAGAACTGGAAGACCCCATTGAGACATTGGCGAATGTGCCATCGAGTTCCGATTAGTGAACTTCTAACAGTATAGTTCTTCCCAAGGGTGGGCTGAAAACGTTAGATGGTGGCCGATCTTTTGGGATTGGTTTAAGGAATCGGTTGCCAGTCAGCCGGTTTTCTGTTCGCAGAAATTGACGTATTGGAGAAGTTGTCTCACCGAATCTGCACCCGGGTGAATTGTGCCTTTCATCCGTCGGTCTCAATCTTACAATGCAATGGAATAGTCGAAGCGCTCGAGCGGAAGTATGGAGTGGATCTCATAAACGGTGCAAGATGATCAGCTTCGGCCTGAAACTCAGCGCTTTCGTCAGTAATTCGAATTGAACATACGCAGCAAGGATCGAATCTATCAGATTCAAGAGAAGAACTTTACCCAGTATGTAAGGGAGGAGCAGAGGAAGTAGAGTGATATTTTGAGCTATAACAAGTGAGAAGGCAGTGTGCCGACGACAAGGAGCAGGCAAAGGATGAATTCGAGAACGAGAAGAGCGAGTTCGTCAAGGTGATGCAGAAATGTGTGTGGAGTCGCTCGTCAGCTCAACCTCTCCCTTGCTGAGCGCAATGAAACTCATCCGCTTTTCCCGGATAGTGCCAGCGAAAGCAGAATGGCAGCTAATCAGTGCAGCAAATAGGACACAGGTCAAGGCGGTCAAACGATTACGCGATCAGCATGCGGCACTTTCAGGCAGCCAACTGTACGGCAAGATGCTTAAGCCGACCGGCGGGGATGCCGAAGTACGCAATGAGCTCGCGAAGGACTCAAAACCTCAATATATGGAGAAAATATGAAGTGTATAGAGGAGAAATTTGTCCCTCAGGTCCTCTGAGAAACTCCAAGAGGATCGGCAGTTGAAGGAGCGAGAGATATTCCACGAAGTGACCTTCGTGCCATTTCATCCATCAATCTGAAACCGCTCGGGTATGAAGGCAAAGGCTCTTCAACAGGAAATGTCCGCTGTTGCGTTTAGTCCTTTGCTGCCGATGGAATATCACCGATGCTAAGCAAGATAAGTCGTTGTGATAACAGGAGTGTTGCAATAACAAATGCAGTAGTGTTGTATTGGTCATTACCGAGTGAATATGAGTAGGACCACTAATGCCGAAATCACATTATTTATCTGCATAACTAAAGATGCTAGAACCACTCATGCGACACATGCGTAATTTCAAATTTTCACGCGGTTTATGAGTGACACCTTTCGTTATTCACGTCCTCATGAAACCAATAAATATGCTTAGAGGGAATGATTCGAAAAGATGCGGCCATTTCCAAAAACAACATTTTTTTCATGATTTATTATCACTATCTTCATGCTACGAGCACATAGCAACGTTCATTCCGGTCAAATAGCTTATTTTGTGGTCACCGTTCGTTTCCAAGTTGATGGTTGAATTGATTCATGCGTGATCTGGCAGTGAATGCGTGCACCATGACCTAGATTGAAAAACTATATTTTAATGTTCATAATAGTTTTATTAAGGACTGTACAAAATTTCGGCATATATTTGTTCAAAGCCACATTTGCTAAGGAATATAAGTATCTTTTCAATGTCTTTTCGAACAAGCAAAACCTTAAGCATTCATCTTTACATTTCCTCAATAGTTCAATCTATCGTGATTATTGCAGTCGCCCAATTGAATGCATTTTTTTAATCCAACAATAATTGAATATATCTTCATTTTTTATGATTCCTCAATTGTTGCATGTATTTAATGTTGAAATCCTCTCTCTTTTATAACAATTTCATAAGTCCTACTAATTCGCGAAATTATAGCGTTTTTATGCTTGAAGATGGAGATATTGCTATCTGAGTGCGTGCATTAATTGAGCTTAACATCTGCTGCGTCAAATACCTTGGTGACTCGACCGGTTTACTTTTAGTATGGATGGGAAATACTTTTGTACAGACCTCGTTAATTGATGTACATCGTTTAATACGACCTTTCTCTGATGCAAAGAACTGGACTCCATGATCAACTAAGATGTTGCTAAATCTGCCACCCAATGAGCATCTGTAGCTATGCTGTGTGCTTTAGTCCTGTCTTCTGCAGAGTTCCCACCGTAGCCCATCTTCGATTTGCTCAGACTTTTGGATGACCGTTTCCTCAGTGCCGTCGGTCATTTTGGCAAATTTACACCCACTGTTTACCCTCCTTTTCACCAATGGTGACCTGCTGAGAACGAACAAAGAATGAGATCGTAGAGAATCAATTCACTGAAATTCTAAGCTGGCTGATTGCTCAAGAGAAAATGAAATTCATTATTTCGAATGATATATCAACACATCATCTGAGCAAGCGGTGTGTGTAGCTGTAGTGAAGGATTGCCTGAGACACATAAAGCTGCTTCTATACAAGGAGTTTGTCCGTGCATAATACGAACACCACAACGATGGGTTGGCCTAGGCCAAATGCATGAGTAGTAGTTAACGAAACAAGCCGGTGTAGCAAAATGTCCCTGCGTGTAGCATGAAGATTTTGCATTTGATGAACTCTCTCTTTCTCGCTTTCCCTCTCTCCCTCCGTCTCTTTATATATATATATATATATATATATATATATATATATATATATATATATATATATATATATATATATATATATATATATATATATATATATATATATATATATATATGGGTTTGCTTGTTTGTTTGTATTATTAATCAAAAGTGAAAGTAATGACCAGAGTATGGTCCTCGCCCCAAAGTTAGATTTTGCTCGCTGCGTTTTACTGGAAACAGCTGGCTATTAATTTCTTCAGCTGGACAAAGTTTTAACGAACCAAACTATCCAAAGATGCCTCTCAATGAGCCACTACTTGCTTACTGCCATGTCAACCACATTTCCGCCGCAGATTATTAATTTTTATTTAATATATCACCTTGCATCCTCTTATGCAATCTTGCTTTCGTGAAGCGCTGGGAGAAGCATCAAATCAGCACAATGAGGTGTGTTGTGCGTCCATGTGTCTGTCAACTACTTGATCCTGTCAAATCATTGAATCTCAAAACTTGGATAAACCTAACCTTACTACGCAGTGACCTCCACTATCTGTATTCAGGCTGATCACTCAGACGCTGAAAGAGCTGTTGTCATGTGAACGCTTCCGAAAGTCGCATGCAGTTTGTAAGGGTTACGAATCATCTACAATGAATGTTTTCTAAAAGCCATTTGTTTACAGTGGGTCTAGTTGAGTTCTTAATTACGACCTTGCAAATTACACAAACTTCTTTGATTGCATACGTAATTAAGTTGACGATCGATAGATGAAGGAGTATCACGCTGGAGTGGTAAATAAGGGCAAGTCCACATTTCACTGTGTCAATAGCAGACAGGTGTTTATAAGCACGAACGCATGTGTACATATACCGATGGATACCGGTAATTATCGCATTGATTGTTTTGAGCATTTCATTATGGTTGGTCTGGCTAGATGAACTAGAGACGTACATTCGATGCTTGCTTGCTTCTAGAGACGTACATCCTACCTTCTGATATGCTTGCTTGTTCGCTTTTTCCTCGTTTCATTTTGCGTATTGATTACAGCATTTTCCTATTGTTTCGTTTAGAAGCGTGACGATGCAATCGTACAAGTAAATGTGATTAGTAAGAATGATAAAAATCTACTGAATAGGTTTCCAAATGGAAATAAATGAAACCGTTCGTCGGTTGCTCTGCAGCTCAGCAGATCGTCTATACTTCGATTCACCGTTGATGAAAGTAATTTTCATTTGTGAACTCGTCGGCTCGACAGTTGCGGCCGCTTTCGCCGCACTCATGGCGTTCGCCATACTACTAACTCGTGTATTGCATTTCAACGTTCGTCTACTACTCGTGTGCACATGCGTTGCTATGCTGATTTCCAATACAGGTACCTACTATTCAGTTTTTATCAATTTTATATTAATATCAATAAGGCCTTCGCCGGCAGGTGTTACCTAAAACGATCTTCAACACGCTCCGAGTCAAAAGAGTAAATAATTTGAGAGTAAAATTGCTATTAAGTACCTTTCGAAGCGTGAGCGATTATAATAGCAATCATGGGTTCCAAGAATCGCTCGCTCTGTTTCCATAAATGGCAGCGTGGTTCACGAATTCTCGAAGTCTAACGGCTCTAAATTTTGAGGTGCTAGAGCAAGAGCATGTTGGTGTATTTCGTTCATATCAGTGTAATGACGTTTCCATCAATAGAGATCAGCGTTGCCTCCTTCCACTAAGGCTCTAGCAAATTGTACACGAAACGAAGTTCCGATGTGAACTTTGGAAGTCCCACGGCAATTCGGCATGTACAATTCACCGATATCTCCTCTTTTGATATTCGTACATCACCTTGCACCTTCCGCTGCAGCATCCTCAGTCCTTCGGAAAGTGGTGGTGGTATATATGCGTTAAATTCTCCATCGCAGATCATTCAAGTATATTTCGCGGTTAAGCATGCCTATAAGATTTTGTTGTTTTCAACGGAAAAGGGAGTCGTTCAAATGTCACTAGGGCAACGCATCACTCAACTTTCGGAACCCTTCATACGCTTTTGTCATGCACAATTGCCAACTTCCAACTGGAAAGCGGTATCTGTCTATCTGTTAGGTAGTTTGAGCCCTCAATCCGTGAAGGTGGAGTTATAGGACTTAGTGGGCATGACCTGCAATAAATTTTAGGACTAACCATGAATTCCTGAGGCAGTTGCAGACAGCTGAGCATATCCAAAAAGTTTCCTGTATTTTGAGATCGGTCCTTCCTTATTTTATAACGGTGGGAACGTGGAACGTGCCGGAAGCGAGTACTTGATGAATACTTATGCGAACAGTTGGTGAGGTGGATGTATTGGTGCACTATTGCGCTTGTTTTAGTGCTTGCTGTCAACCTAGAATACCAGTTGGGTTCGATGAGCAGAATTGCAAAAGGATGCGCCATGCCACATCGCTAACATATTAGCTTGCTTCAGTTTCCGATGCCAGCACTCATCGTAAACGCATTCGCTTTCGTTTGCGCAATAGCAAGTGGCTTAATTGTTGAAAGCACACAAATGATTGCGAACTAGAGCGAATGATATTTCGTATGCAAGCTTGCACCAGCAGCTGATATCAGTGGCATCACATTTGGTACTAACATGTCGTTTCAACTCACAAAAACATCGACATAGGACACTTTGTGCAGCTTCCTTATTGCGCACAAGAAAGCAGTCAAGGATATTATAAGGCAAAAGAGGTGACAGAACAAAAAATAGCTCAAAATGCAAGATTTTCTGTCGCCTGCTCTTAAATTTTGCGGTGGCCGCCGGATATAGAACACGCTAACTTCACGAAATTCAGTTATCATATTAGTTCGGTTCTTGGTATAGGCGACTTTTCAACAGTCGGAAGGCAGAACAGGTGCTAACAAGGTACTGAATTGTTGGTCATGCGTTGTTGACTTCGCACATATATGCTTTCAAAAAAAAAAAAAAAAGATTCTGTGGTAAACTGTTATAGGAAGACAAGTCTGATGCTTGCACAACGCCTTCTCAGAATTGGATTGCATAGCTTTTGCGCGAGTGCAATAAACAGCGAAAATAAACGATTTTTTAATGGATTTCAGCCTATTCTAATATAACTTCCTCAAGACACACTACTTAGTCGACTTTTCATCCCCCCATCATCGTCTCCCAGCTAGACCGCTTTCTTCTTAATTCTACTTCGTTCTCGGGAGTGATGCTAGAGTATTCTCTTCCAACAATTCTTCTCCTTTGTAGACACTTCCAGCTGCATCATGGACGCTCAAGCATATATCCTCTTCCTTTTCTTCCCGGAGAAAATCATGGTCGTTGTCCCATGATCCTCTTTTTATGACCGATTTCAAGATTCTGTATCTCCCGAATTGCATCCGCTAAGATTGTTGCAGCGCTGTAGTTGCAGTTGTCAATGAAACCACTTTAACGTATGGCAAGCAACACACGCTTGAATGCTCTCAAATGTGACTTTGCATTTCGCTTTTTGCGAAAATTTATAAAACCGCTTATTCACTAATGCCAAAATATTTCGTGAGAATCTGAATGCTGCACTGAATGGGTCTTAAGATGGCGAATTGCATAAGTCACGTCAACTGAATGGCTAGCTCTTACAGGTATTTTCATTACCGCGCGATACTACGTCGAGGTTATCTTCGTGAAGCCAGTAGCTGAGCGTTGCGCGTCACTGCTCTTTGGAAGAGTTAAGTGTGCCGGTAAAAATCTTTCTTTCATTCGTTTCTGAATATTGATAAAACGAGGTTGCGTGGGGACGTAATTGAGCGTTGCGGATAAAAGGATTCACGAGCCGACAAAGGTTGTACATATGAAGATGCTTTAGAGTTTGCCCATTATACTAGCACTGTTTGCTGAGCCCGCCACAGTTTCGGCAAAGCGTTTTTGAAGGACTCCTGGACGAGTTTCGTTTAAACGCTTCAATTGTATGTCGGCGATTTCATATTTTCTTCAACGAAAGCTTCCCCATAAGGCTTTTTGAATATTTCGTCCGTAAACATCAAACTAGTATTCCTTACTATCAAAAAATCGTTTATTTGCGCCTTAAAAATGGAAATGAAACCTTTAGCTCTATCGCGTTCGACAGACTTCATCTCGGAAAATTGCATTGTTCCTTACGTGGAAAAGATGGGTATTGAAAGAGTCTATTAAAAATTTCATTTTCTGGTCTACATGCAAATATTCTCTCACTCCTTCTAGGTCTATTCTTTGTGAATGTGGTATTTAAGTCAATCCCCAGCATATGAGAAATAACTGAGTAATTTCATCACTTATAACGGATGATCATCGCACAGTTCAGAGCTCATTAAAGCACTTCCGCTGATAAACGCCTTCATTTTCTCCATAGGAAAGATTCGAGACAGTCGAAAAATGCCCACCCTTACTACACCAGAGATATTTATTTCAGCATTGAGGAGACTCTACAATGCGGGTGGAATGATGGTGGTCATGTCGACAGCGTTTCTGGCTGTCGAAAGGCTTGTAGCAACATGCACCTATAAAACGTACGAGGCGCGCAGACGCACTTGGATGGGGGTTACACTATCGGTGCTTTTGGTAAGCATCGGCCTTTTTTTCTTTCGGATCATGCCGATTTCAGACTGAGATCTGTGGCAATCGATCAAATAAAGTGAACATCTGCTCAGGAAGGAAATGAAGACACCCACCAGATAGGATAGAAAAGTCCTGCACATTTTCGCTGGTTCCGTCTATCATTGAACCTCTAAATTTGTTCTTTTATCAGTCAAACACTATACCTCATCACCTGGCCGACGCAAAATGTGTGCAAATTTCTTGGCATCTTTAACTGCCCACGTCTTTTCATGACGTTGATACATCGATGAGAAAAACCATGTTTTGCTCGCAGCAGCTGCATGGTGAATGTTCAGAGTAGTGCGCAGTGCACGTGACATAACATTATACACCCGTGCAAAGTAAACAAAACTGTTGCAACACCGCTCCCAGTAACGGCAGATGTTTTGAGATCGGCTGCCTATGGGATCGAGATTTGCCTTTATGCAAGTGCTACGAATATATAAGCAGCCTTAATCACCAAGTGAATATTATCGGGAAGTGTTTGGAAGAGAGAGGTCGCCTCCCTGTCCCCATTGGTTCCTTTCACTTCGCTCTCTCTTGCTTTTAGCGCTCGCCGTTGCACCCATCATCTTGCACCAGTCTTGTCTTCTTCCATCGCCACAACCCAGTGAGTCTTTCATTCTACTGTGGAGTATTCTATTCCTTCTATGGCCTACAAGTCATTCCTTCTTTATATTGTGCCTCGAGCGAGAGTCGCTGATCAATCCAAGCAATGTTGAACTTCATAGTCGAGCGTAAAGATTCATGTGCAATCGCCTAGTAGAATCCATTTAGTAGTGAACATCACGTACAAGTACGTACGCATTGAAGACATTTCAGGCGATATCCTTACTAGGAAATGCATGCGAGCTAAAACAAGTGCACAAGACACCTCCAATCGTTGGTAGCACAGTTCTAGCTGTCTTTCAGCAAATTCATCTAATGGGCCTTCGATCGTTGACATAGCGCTCGCTCTGCGAATATTGCACGACAGCAAAACAACTAAATCCGAAACACTCAAAGAACCTATCGCCACTTCAAGCAACCAAATATACACGATTACAAGAACAAACAACCAATTACAGTTGAACTACGGCGCAACCTAACCAAATCCAATGCTGTTGGAAGTTTTACTACAGTTCAGCATTAACGTCACAATTTTCATTGCAACATTTACTGTAATTCACTGTTACAACAACCAACAAGAACTGCACCCCAACGGGGTGAGATAAGTTCACGTGGTTGCAGTGAAATCACGGTGCTTGCAAAGATTTGAAGTTATAGAGGACTGAAGATGCCATAAAGAACAACAACTCAGGGAAAAAAAGAATATTTCTCAGCCATCTAGGCTCTCCTGCGAAACACCAAAAGTGGTCTCGTTGTAAGAATTGATCAAAAGGATCAGCAGCATATTTATGTCAATTGCCATTTCAGGGGCAGACTCATCATGCCTTCCAGGAAAAATGAAACATCCTATGTTCCTCAGCGAAATTATCGTATCATCAAACTTCGCGCCGAAAACTATCATAATATCGTTTTTCATGGCGCGATTTCAACAATTACGCACGCACTTACGCCAACAAATTGGCTCGTGAAGAGAAAGACGTAAAGGATCAGTTCTGCACCGAAATATGCAAAGATGGCAGAAGTAGTGCCAATTGCTACTAAATTTGCTTTAACACTGAAGAAGATGATTGTTTTGCAGTGGGCGACGTTTATCCACTCATGTTTCTTCATGCCCGAACAAGGTGGTGGTGTTTACCAGTTCTGCGATACAGGCATCTATGACGTTCAATTTTCGAAGATCGTTGACTTAATAATACTTGCTATCGAATTGATCGCTGTAATTGTTTTCGTCGGTCTATGGCATCGCAACTGCAGACGCATGGTGAGTTATCGGTCGCTATTCGGCTGACCGTGCTCTTAGCTATTATCAGTTTTGATGAATCCATTACGTCGTGCTGCTTCAATAATTCCTTTGTGGTATTTAACGTTTGTAACGGGTGGGCAAAATATGATGCGGGAATAGATTATGAGATTTCACCTAGTCATGCGTTTTAGTGCTTCCTAAAAATTCTATGTTTTTATGGTATATAGGTACCATAGTCATTTGTACCATATGGTCGAACCATGTGTGGCATAGAGAGTGAGTCATTTCAGATATTTTTCTTAACTGAAAGGCGAAGGGTGCCCCTAACTGAATTTTTCAAGAAAGAATATTCGTGTCGTCTGAGATGCTTCGACCTGAAATGATTACCACAATAAGATAAAAGATATGACATTGCTGAATCTGAACCTCAGATGGGAATTAAAAGTCAAGTGGTTACGATGGTATAAATGACTGCAAGTTTTCTTGGAAGTTTTGCAAGAAGATTTCCCGACCTTTAAGATGTTGTAAGAAGATTTAACGATTCCTAATCTCATATTTTAGAAGGTTGGGCAAGTGGCTAAGCATTCCAGCTATTTTCTTTATCCGAAGGCGCTTGCTGTCGATTGAGGTAGTCCTATTTAACCGATTATTCCGAACAGTTTATAAAAAAGAAAATTAATTTTCGGGGAAGGCCTTGCAGAGTTACAGCTGAATTTACTAAGCACACATCGGTAAGGTTTAGTGTATTTGCCGAATCGTTAGCCGGATTATGTTTACACCAATTCTTCAATGCTTGATTAGCACTTGACCAAAGAACCAAAAAGGATGACAACCTTTCGGGGAAGGCCTTGCAGAGTTACAGCTGAATTTACTAAGCACACATCGGTAAGGTTTAGTGTATTTGCCGAATCGTTAGCCGGATTATGTTTACACCAATTCTTCAATGCTTGATTAGCACTTGACCAAAGAACCAAAAAGGATGACAACCTTTCGGGGAAGACAGCTGAATTTACTAAGCACACATCGGTAAGGTTTAGTGTATTTGCCGAATCGTTAGCCGGATTATATTTACACCAATTCTTCAATGCTTGATTAGCACTTGACCAAAGAACCAAAAAGGATGACAACCTAAACGAAAGGATATTTTCTTAAAATGAACATTGTTTCAAGTTCACTTTGAGCTTGGTGATAGCGCAAGATAGATACTCGGAAATTTGCAAACTCCAGCACTTCAGCAGCCATCGATTATCGGTCATAATTTTCAGAAAGCGTGCTCTACAACCCATCATTTTGTACCAAGCGAAGATGTTTATGCGTGAGGACAAACATCGCATCCTATTTATACTCATACTTCTATAATATTTAGTCGAACAACTAATTTCTGTTATATATTTCACAATATTTTCAACAGAACAGTAATTTCTTTAATTAAGATGTTTGCATTGCAGCGAACACTCGATGATAAATATTTACGAGTGTTGAGTACACGTTATCAACTCAACGAGAATGTCAACACTACAAAATTAATGATTCCAATTGTCTCGATTGGCGCTGTGCTAATGTTATCCTATTCGTTTGCATACTATGCGTTACTTCCGTCACTGGATCGATATAGCGAAATCAACGAGAATATTCTAAACTCGTTGAATGCGTATGCACCTGTTGCTGAATCCTTGGTTAAGCACATTTCATTCAATGTCTTCCATAAGACTCTATCAGCTTAGTTAGGAAAACTGAACATCATTCACTCTTTTGTTCCTCTTCTTTAATGAAAAGCTCATCTGTGGAGGTTGGCGGTTCCATTTGTTTAAATTCGCCAGCCTGAATATCACTTTACTGCATGGAACGGAATCTTTACAGTTCTATCTAAAATTGACGTCGGCTGAGCTGCAAAAATCAATTTCTTCCTAATCTTGAACGCTGATACCTTTCAGCCCAAAAATTTCTGTCTTTTCCAAAATTTTCGCCAAAAAGCGAGGCAAAGTTTTGCATTCGCAGAAGTAGTTCTGTTCTTTTTGATGGTCGAACCTATAGCCCTGACATTGCGGCAGTGGTATTTCTGGAATCTTTCGAAAAATTACAAGGCGTGATATCTTTCATTGTAATCCAGGTTGTCATGAAATATTACCATGGGAACTAAAACAGGAAGGATTTCCCTTTGCGAAGCTAAGCAAAGCCTGCATTCTTGGAATGCTCAAAACAATTTCAAAATCTCAGAGGTTTTGCTGCAGCACCATATTGATCACGGAATCGGGTTCTGAGAGGAGTTAAGAAGTGATTTCTTCCACCGCACCATAGCTTTGAGAAAACTTCATGGCCTCATAACTTTGTTGCTATATAGCGACAACCGTGAAACAGCCCAGCGAGAAATGCACACACAGGTTTCCGTAGGACCGACCAGCCACACCTCAACTGTAGCATTCCCATAAACACCAAAACTGCACTGCAACATAGCAGTTTTCATTGTACACGGAATCGGTTGGTGATTCTATCTGGCATATGGTCTGATTTTCTACCAAGTTCCAACGTCCTCGCAGACTTTTGATGCCATCTCTGCAGCTCAGTCCTTCTTACTTGTGAATAAGAGGCAGATGTGTTGACCTCAATGGCCCTATACACGCGAGAAACGATGAAACATGGACACTGCATCATTCCACTATTTTTCGTAGTTACAGAAATTGGGCAAATTGAATGAAAGTGTAAGAAATTTAGGGTGATAATAACCGTAAAGAAAATTGGGATATGGTTGAGAAAGGGGCAAATTTTTTGGATATTATGGGATTCAATTTTTGTCCTTCTAAATCATCGGCTCATCTCTAGCTTTCCAACTTCGCACCTTTGTAAGCACTTATTCTTTGGTCCTGTCGTTTCAATACACTAATGATGACTTTCAGGTTCTTCTTATGCCAGTTGTAACAAGCGCATTCATGATATCGACGCCCATACTCAGTGTTCATGTTCGACGGTCACTATTTCGACTCACTGGACTACGACGTTGCGTTCGGCAATCCTTCAATAAGACTGAATCGGCGCAAGAAGCAGCCACACGAACACACTTTGAGCTGTTGAAGAAACAATGGGAGGGTAAATTAGCGCAACGTCAACGCGGACTAAGCTCCAGATCTCTAAACTACATCGTTGAATGATAAGTGGAATATGTCCACCACTTGCAATTTATTAATGATTCGAATATAAAAAAGCTAACCATCAACACAATGCTTACTCTTGATTCAAATGCGTGCATGAAGTGGAGCACCTGTCGTTTGGGCGATATCGATCAATTACTTGTTGTTGTTTGAGTCACCAGTACAACCAAACTTTTAAATAAATTTATTCCCTTTATTTGGTGTGCGGCTATAGTATGGAAACCGTGCACATTGACCAAATACTACAAAGCACTCAGTGCAATCAACGAAGCAGCAATAAAATGGAATGCAGACGACGAGACAAGTTGTTGCGAACATAACTCCCCGTCTCGAATTGGCACTTGCTGCCAAACTTTGGCATATGGGATCCCTAAGAATTTCGATTGGTTCCCGACGCTTGGGCATTCGGAAAGGTTTCCAGGGTTCTCAAAACCGGGGACTTCCGAAATCGGGTGTTTGGAACCAGCTTTAGAGTCCTACGAATTTCGCGGACTTTCTAATTTCAACGGCAATCGAGACATTTCGAGGGCTTCAAATTATCTGAGACATGTAGAACTGGCAAGCATTTTGAGCACTCTCATCTTAAGTTTTATTTCACGGCTTTCACCATGCAAAATTCTAGTTGTTGGAGGAGAGAGAGCAGGATTGTCAAGAACATATAACTTTTCTAGATGAAACGCTACTGTTAGAAGAGCGGCGCTATGGAGATCAATTGTAAGAGACAAATTGTGACATGCGCTCAAATCTCTTGAAGAATAATGTGTTATCCATGACATCTTATCAGTTAACTTAGTGCTTTAGCAGAGTGGTAAAGTTTTTTCTTGAAAGATTTTTCAATGCAAAATTGCCTAAGTGTTAATAAAGTCGCGAAACTGGTAAGGTACGCGTTGAATGCATCCAAACTTATAGATGCAGTGTGGCGAAGACGCGATGTTGGTGATCCAACGAATGAACCAACCAATGAATTTGTTGACATAGTGCGGTGCTTATATACAGTTTACTTAGACAAATTCTTTAATAGATAATTTGCATTGCTTTAGGCAAATTCTTTGATGGATAATTTGCATTTTGTTTTGAAGAATTCATAAATCTGAGAAATGAGCATTTCTAAATCCAAATGACTTTGAAAGGGAAATTTTGTGAATCTTATCAGCGCCAGCCGAGAACGACATCTTTGGTATGCTTAGAAATGGCTTTTTCTCGACAGCAGTCAGTTTCTCAAATCTTGAACAGTAAATGAAATGCGCACAATAATGCATTCCTTCTTTCATTAAAGAGTTCATTCGTTTATTGGGTGGAAACTGCACGCAAATTTATTCGCACTTGAGAATGTCTTTAATTTTCTTTGAAGTGGATTAGTCGTTTTGCAAGTTCATTTCCTCACTTCAGGTTTGTTCTTTCCAGATGTTGCAAATAAAATCAATGACGAGGAGCAGTGTGGCTTCTTTATGGCTATAGCTACCGCTTCCATTAGTAGGCGCGATAGCATCTTCCGTAATCAGTTGAAAACTGATGTCACGGTTGTCCATCTGACTGCCACAACGACAACTGCATGCTGTGAGACCTGAAGATGCAACAATCGTTTAAACTGATGAGGACTACTTCAGTTCCCCTTCACAAAAATTATATGAAAACGAGGCTCCAAAAACGACATAAAGGAAGTGTATGAGATGTGATTAAGTCATACACGGTAGAAGCAGTAAAGTTTTGCTACTCACACAAACGCTGAAGCCATGAGAAAATTTGCTCACAGGAATGTGCGACAATAGCAGAACGAGAGGGAGGGACTGAGTGGTTGAAGTGGCAGTATCGGCATCACGTACCTATCGGACTTTGTTCTGGCTACAAAAGTTGCTCATCCATTCTTCGAAATGAGCATTTCCGTACAGCCTAACAATGCTGTTGAGATTTAACCGTTCGCACATCGAAGAATTGTTTTGCTAAAAACAGATCCAAATTCATGGGTTACACCGAAGACAAAGATGGGCCTGCAAATGTGGAAACTGGATAACCGCATATAGTCGATGATCACCACACTACATACCGATATTTCGGAAGGGGCAACGAAAAGACACACATTACACATTTGCAATTCGCAGCGCAAAAATCCAACTAAAGATGCGTTACGCAAAGCAATTGAAGTGAAACATAAGGCGTAGGTTTTGCGGGCAACCAACGTGTTCCTTAATTTCACTCAATCGCCCCTCCACCTATCGCCAATTCAGGAGAGCTTAGGAGAAGTATGGCTGCTCATGTGTGAAGCAAAACGCACATATTGGTTTTTTTTTTTTTCACCAGCCGCTATTCATTATGAGCCGGTTTTCCTAGTTCGGATTGCGTTGTGCTGAAGCCGAGAGGTACTAGGAGGACGATTCAAATCGTCCTTGTGCGATTCTTAAGGTTTTCCCTGAAATCTCCGATCTCTGATGAAATCGCCAGAAACACTTTTCCATTCAAGTCTTTCTTCAAAAGACAACTAGAGGGAATTGCGGGAAATCGTCGAATCGCCTGTATCCTATCAATAGATCGCATATAAAATGGACCGCTCTCATATGGGAAGAGGTAGCTGAACAGCTCTACTTCGTTTGCGCAGGTAACCTCGCTTTAGCCATCTTGCGGCGCCTCAACTTTTAAAGAAGTGTTAACATTTCACATTCACCATAGACTGAATCTCGAATATGTGAAATTTGTTTGCTGGGAAGTGACGTCATATGCGAAGCGTTCGATATGCATTGTTTACGCGAGACGATGAATGAGCTATTAATGGCCCCTTCCCCCCCCCCTCCGTACCCCAGAAAAAGATAACAGGTCCTCTTTTCGCAAAGTTCGCTTTTGAAGCGAACGCACGGAAGGGGATGACTGTCGTTAATGATTCACTCATCAGGAAGTTGCAATCATGTACACCGAAGCTATGGTGAGTTCGGCCTGCTGGAAAAAAAACAATAGAATGAAGAAGCACAATAGATTTCATTTTTACGGCTGACTTCGCAATAGCAGTGACGTACATAATGACAGGAATCCAGTTTGTTTTCTTGCAGTGTAGAAAGTGACACCACGAAACATCATCGGTGACCGTGTCATATTCCGAAATCGCTCGTCTCCTTATGTTCGATGCGTTCACAAACAAGCGAAATTTCATAAAAGCAAAACACCCACACTCCTAAAGACATCATCACACTTCGACGAGGATCACACAAAATTCGGTCAACAAGCCTAAAAAGCTGTTCCCGATGATGAATATGAGGCGAGTACTTCTTGATTTCACATAAATGCACGCTTTAATCAAGGTGATGTCATCAATCGAGCAGTATATAATTCGACTCCGAGAATCGTTACCTTGTGAATCTTTCCTTCAGAAATCTTCTCAAGGCTCCTTTTTTCTTCAACACTTATTTTTCACCGACATCACTTGCTCACCGAAATTTTCTTATTGTAATCAACTTCAGTTCACTATTCTCACCACACCGCACAGTTATGCGTTGAAGCCTCGCATCATATTGCCACAACCCATCCATCTTTTTGTCACCTATGATGTTCTGTGACGATAGTTTGATCGCCGACATGTGTCTGATCTCACCTTTTGGTTCCTTATAACTCATCGCGAATCTACATCTCTATCCAGGCTTTATTTCTTGATATAAATAATGGGGCGTTGAATAATGATGAAATGCGCATATGAGAAATGCCATGGCATTTTATGTATTTTTCATTCTGTTCCTATCGAAAAAAATTTAGCGCTTCTAGCACAGCACCAGAACACTTTCCTGGTCCGCTTTCCGCCCAATTCCTCCATGGCTACCAAATTATGCCTTATAAAACGGATTTGAACCGACGAACAAGTAAACTGTTTTGAGGATTTGCAAGGTGTTGCAAAGCTTAGTAGCCTCTCTCCGCATTGAAACATTAGTATAGCTTACATTTCAGTTTGTGGCCCTTCTCTGAGCTGTGAAGATTGGTTGGGCTAAAGATAACGGGGGCAACAGTCCCTCTATGTTGACTTATAGGAAAACGTCCGTATGATTTTTTAAAGTGTTCGAATATTCATTTAAAAGCACTCGGACCGAATTAGCGAAGCATCTGTGAATGTCGGATAAACTTAATAGTCCGGCATCATTCCTCTCGTGCGCTATAAGTTTCAGCTTCCTTGAGAAGATAACTGTTCAGCGAGCACAATTCTGACTCTGTATCGCTTCATTTCCCCTAACTGGCTTTATCGCACCTAACTGTTCTCGTTACTCATGAACACTGAAGCGAACACTGATCTTTGAGCATTTCCGGCAATACTAATTTCCAGCCTTATGATGGTATAAACAAGGTGAACCTTGTCTAGAAGTTCATGCAGGGTCGTTTATACGTGAGAGCAAGATTAAAAACGTAAGCAGGAATTGAGAGTTCACCGGAAAGTGAATCGCTTTTAAAACGCAAGCACTTCGTTGAGCAAAGTGCGAATGAGCACGAAAATGATTCAAAAACAAAACAAAACATCACGATTAGTAATGCGATATAGCAGCTCGACGAAATGCAACGAGCGATTTGATTTTCTTCGCTTACAGGAATGGTAATCTTAGCCAGCAATAATCGGTACTGATTCTGACTCAGCTCTTTGTTAAACCCTAGTTCTAATTTCGAAAAGCGTCATATCCTGCAGACTAGTTTTCCTGAATATCGAAATGTGATGACTAAGAGAGCAGCAAGCGGTCATCCAATAATTTCAAGGGCACGATCAAAAGACGGCGCTCTGCCAATTCTTTTCGAAGAACATAAATTTGCTGCACCAGCTTGCTCATTACGCCAAGGGCTTCACCATCAGCCAAATTTTTCTCTATACTGGTTTACAGTATTCATTGTAATTCGTGTCGTTTTTCGTCCACACGATTTTCGGAGCTCTTCGACTCGCAATCGATTCCCTTTATCACGGTTGTAACGTCGGTGTTGGAAACTAATCTCGTGATTTCTTCCAGGCGAAAACTGCTCTACATCATGGTCCAAATAGAATGTGCACTTTTGGCACTCTGCCTTACCGAGCTGATCACCGCAAAGTAAGTTTCAACTGGTTGGCTCCATCACTGCCACTTTCCAATTAAGTCGCGCTGGCGACGATCTGTGGCCCTGCCAATGAGTTCCACACTACTATTGGAATTTTCTGACATCCATTTTTGCTTAAAAGTGAGCTGTAACATATGAAGTTATCTAAGACTAGTGAAGTGCCATCCTTCAGCAACGGCCTGAAAAATATTACATAAGTGCCCCCGCGGGAGAGCGAACAATGGAAGAAATTCACATGAGAGCCCGAAGAACAAAAATGCCAAGACAATGGAAGGGGTTCCCAAGCTTGTGCTTTTACCAACGAGCACCAGCTGCAGGTTTCGGCCAGATGTTACGAGCACGTATATTCTTTGCATCATTAATTTATCGTCGTCATCATCTTCAGCGCTCCAACTCCGCGCAAAACTTGGTGGCAGATTCCATCCCTGCGATATTCTAGAAGCCTCTAGGTTTGCTGAAACATCGCAGGGATGGGGAGTGTCAAACCTCCTTTGACGATCATTTCACAGGTTCCTTTCTTTCCCAGACCTCTGATGACAGCTGGAGTAAACCTTGAGCTTCTTGCGAGCTCTTTCTTTCAGTTATTAGTAAATGAAGTTCGCATTAGTGTTTCTGGTCCTCTCGATGGTCGTGCTGATTCATCATCTGTTAAGTTTAAGCAAAACAAGAGGCGGTGGCGAAAATGTGAAACATTTTAAATGCTCATGTTGTCAGCGCAAAATTTTTATGCTATCGATCCTTCAGTGGACTCGTGTCCAAGCTGCAGTTTGCCCTTTGCTATGCGAATAGTTCCTTAAGTGTTCATTTCCAGACAAGTGTACTAAAATGTGTTCTTAATTACAGGCCTGTCCAGGAAGTCGACGTGGAGGCCACCAACGGTCACAGGTATGCTGCAGTTTCACGTGTGTTAACACCAAATCCAAGGCTCGCCTGATCCTAGGATTCCCCAAAGGGACAGTTTGAGCGCTTTCAGATTGTGGATGGGTTTAATTTTATGACGATTTCAGCGCGAAACATCCTAGCACCTCCTTCGCAGACTGGCTGATAAGTGAACGATTTGTTCGCGGCATGTAGCTGGAAGGCCCAAATTTGCTTCCTATGCGAAGTAGTAGCTATGTATGCATCTTCCAGATGACTTCATTTTATTACGTAAGATCGCACGCAAGATGATCAGGAGATTCAGCTTAACCGACTGCCACTTAAACCGGCTAAAGAGCGAGAAAATAGCGCATGCTCACACGCACGGATATATGAGGCAAACACTGTGGTTTGTTTTCAGCATACACTCATTTAGGTGCCCCATACTATTTTAACCAAAGTCAAAAAGAATAGTGCCAGTGAATGGAACACAGAATTTGTCCCCCAGTGGGAGATGAACTTCAAGATCCTTCTTCGAAGCACCCACGTGAAAAGACACAAAATGCAATTGCATGAATAGTGCTCAGCATTAATGAGGCTGCACACCCGGTTGTGCGAACTAAATGTTTGGATAAGACACCCGGCATATGAAGATACAAAATATCAACTCGTGCTTCCATTTCCCACCTCTCGAAGTTAAGCGCGATTTGTCCTCATGGTTCGAACAGCTAGGCGATGTTACGTGTAACGTGACCATTTTCAGGCAAAAGAGGGTTATCTGTACCACTTGCGTTAATCCGTGTATAGGGCCGAGCTGCGGTGGAGGCCCTGTCATTGTCGATCGACCGGTTCCAGTACCCAAGCCAGTTCCAGTGCCAGTTCCTGTTGTGATACCAAAGCCCAAGCCTTTCCCAGTTCCAGTACCTGTTCCTGGCCCTCCACGTCCACCGACAGTGGTCCCCGTCCCTATGCCCGTTCCCGTCCAAAGTGGATGCACAACAGGCGTCTGCATATCTACGTGTGTTGGAGGGAGACCATGCTGAGGTGGCGTTAGGGCTGATAGTTCCCTGCAGTGAAGGGCGCTAGATGCCGCCATTCCAAATCCAACTCAAATGTCGTCGCCAATTGAGGTTTCATGGCTGCCTCTTCGGTTCATTCAATATGCAAGTGGATGATGCGACAGCTGCGATTCTGCTTGGCTTATGGCAAGGTCACAATCATAACGTGTGACGTGTTTTTGTTTGATAAAGTCATTATGAATATATCTCTTCCACAGTGTCAGTTCTTCCGCATTGCATGAAAATGCGGTTCCGAGTTATTCCTGCAATTTGCAAAGTCTCTTTTGTGAAAATCTCGTTGTGCACTTGAGCCTTTGTAGGGCGACGACTAAATTATTCGGTGGTTGTGAATAATTTCTGAATATTGTAACATCAGCAATATCACTGAATCACTTCACCAAAATGTCACATATACTGAGATCGGCTGCGAAATCTTCCGTAGTACTACGCAGAATGATTTCAAAGAAGTCATACGTCGGCAGCAGTAGGATGCCTATCGAAGCAAAGTGTGTTCAAAAAATGAAAACTGAACATCAATTCCGTCCGTTGCCCTCTTATTCATTCTTTTAATATTCGCATTGTAAGATATCTGATTTCCCATAAGGACCACACTAAATGAAGAAATCACTTGCTTGCATTGGGTAAGATGGAGCATAAAACATGGCTGCATGGGAGATAATGGCACGCACACTGAAAAAAAAAGTGGAAAGGAAAACCAAACCAATCAAGAATAACTGGAACAGCTGAAACAACAAACTTCCCTCTCCAAAACGCAAGGCAAGTCCCTCTCCACGTCCCGCTACCTTCCTCCTCCCCCCCCCCCCATCTCCAGGTGTCCCGATGGTTCCATTGAGCATCAGAAATGTAGAGTTCAGCACCAATCTCCCGGTTAAATATCTACAGGCGTCGAGATCAACTTTGAATTATGAACTTTAAAAGCTCAGTTTCCTATTCTTGATTTCTTTTACATTAGAAACATATGGAGCATAAATATGTCGCAATCACTGTCCAGAGCTGCTGATTCCGCCTTCGAAACGTACAATTGCCTGCATCATAAGAATAAGCTGGAGATTCAGCCACATATAGATGGAGCAATTATTTCGATGGAAGCAGTGAACAAATCTATCCTTTTTGAGCGCTGCTTTGAAAACAGTGGTGCACCTGCTATCGTGGAAGCAGGAAAACCGCAAAAGGTCAAAGGCCACCCATACCAGACACAGATTTCACCTTTGGTACAGGGATTGCTTATATTTCCTGTGGATGCAACTTGAAAGGCTAATCGAAAATTGTGTATGAGAAGCCCATGAAGGGATGTAGAAAAGGCTGCTCTTGCTTGCAAAAAACTCCATTTCAATCCCACTTCGTCTAAACGGGTAACTTTTGTTATATCTCGTGATTCTCAGCCTTACATCCAATACACGCCGGGAAAATGCAACACATTCGTTTGCTGTCGTTTCCAGTTTATTTCACACGTTTCCACAATGAGCTGGTTTTCCCGTTTTGGATTTATCTAACACGGAGCACGGAAGGAGGCAACGATGAGATCAAAATCGCTCTCATTGCTACTCCTCTGAGTTGCCTCAATATTTCCGAGCATCAGTGAAAGTTTACCGTTGGGATACTCCATCCAGTTACGATTCAATGTGAATTTACGAAGACCACTGGATTAGCTGACTTCCTACTAACATATGACATCCGAAAAGCATTTTTCGTAAAACGTATATCTATGCAGATCTAATTTGTTTTCACCGACGACAGATCTATTTAATCATGCGCTTTTTCCTTGGAAAAATGACGGAATAAGTGAGCCACTCATTGTGAACTGTGCACGCAGGATGGTGACACATCCATTACACTGTAGTGCAAAAAACCAAAAAAAAATTACACATCATTTGCCAAGTTCGCTGTTGAAGAGAAAATGCTGGTGGGGATGTTTGTTGTTTATGACACATTCATCAGGTTGTAGCATGGTGAACTGCGACTGCTGGAAAAAAAAGCAGGGAGTAAGGGCAATAGATGTGAGCTTTTAGGTGACTCCGCTATAATGCCGATATACATAGTGATGGGAAAACAATTCGCTTTCCTGCAGCCTACAACCTGGCACGGCGGCAACTCGTCAGTGGCCGCGTGATAGTCCTAGATTACCCACCGTTTTCTCTAAAAACCATGACAAGCAGGCGAAATTTTGCAAGGGCAAAACTCCCACGTCCCCGCACAATCGTCACACTTTGACGAAAATTACATGAAATCGGGTCAGCAGTTCCAGAAACGTCTGCTGATGATGAATATTAGGCGAGTTCGTTTTGGTTCCACGGAAATGCTCGCCTTATTCAGGGTGACATCACCAATCGAGCAGTATATAATTCGATTCCGACAGCCGTTCCCTTGTGAACGTGTTGCTTCAGGGAATTCTCAAAGCAGTGAACTAACACAACACTCACTTTTAACCGACGTCGGTTCCTCATCTCCATTTTTTTCGGCTTCATCATTGTGCGACATAGTCAAGCATTCAGTTCATGTGTTTAATTCTCGCTGCGTACCTGGAACTGTGGCGGCGACTATGTGGTGTGATTACAATTTCAATAGCGAGAAATGCATCTATTCTTCCTTCATAAATGCCCCTTGGTTTCCGCTTCTTCAAAAATTCAGCTTCTTCAGCTTTCAGTTTCAAAAATATAACTGTTATTTCTCTTGTGATCTGGCAGATATTACGACAACCTCACTCACTCAGAAGTGCGAGCGCATGAAACAACAGCGTATTTAAATTTCATCCAATTCGAAGTAGCGTTTGCCAAGCTGACGAGAAAGCATAAAGCTCGCACATGGGATGTCGAGGTTAGAAACTGGCGCGCCTGAATATGGTGGTGTCAGTCGCCTATCTCAAAGATTGCCTATGAAACACTGACGAAAATTCCTATAGTTTCACATTCATACCTAGCTTGTTCTGTATTGCGAGCCTTCCGCAGTTCGAAAAACTGTGGTGTCTCGTAATGGTGTAATTATCACGTCAACCTCATTTTAGAAGCCTCTCAAAAATTTCCCCCGCAAACATCGGGACCACCAGAACATCATGGGTTAGAGGCAGTGGTGAACTGCAAACCATGTATCTGCCATACATATCTCTTTCAGTCACTGTTCCATAGTCTGGGCAGCAGTTCTTTCGACTGGAATATATGAGAACCTGAGCACGCTTTTTACCCTGCTCAGATTTTCATTCACCACCATTCGGGGCGATGTTCATCGATTCATCGTTTCAACTTCGAGGGCGTCGTCTACAGGTGCCGAATGTGGAAGAAATTAGCAATAGCAGATGCGTTGCACATCACCCTGTGAGCGCCGTTGTATGGCGGTATCTCTTTTTCGCTGTAAGATAGTACCTGGCGGTTTAATCACGGAAGTCTTCAGTGAGCGACTAAGACGTTGCAATAAACTCACAATGAGTACCATTCGTGCCGAAAACTGTATCGCCTTTGGGATGGAACTAGTTTATTGAGTGCGGTGCGAATGATTCATCATCAGATACTTTGAAAACAGTTTTTTTTTCGTTCTTGCTCTTTGTTATGCCAGTAAAAAAAACGCCATTGCTTACGTGTGCGACGCTGAAGACGGGTCTCGCATGTCGCGACCCCAAATTTGTTTACACGCCATGACATGAAATGAAAGTCGAAAAAATGCCGGAGAGCAATTTCATTTTGTGCATTAACAAGAACTCTTGGATTTAGCTAGCCCGGATATGGATTCATTCACACTTAACCTTCCTCGAAAGCTTTCAGTGTCATTTATGTTTCGAAGCAGTCGTATCTTGCGACGCAAGTTGTATTGGAATGGTGATGCTCAAGTCAACATTAGTCAATTCCAAGGTACCTCCATGGCGGATGGTGAGAAGGCGGCTTTGCACTATTTTTATTTATTTTTTATTTTTTGAAATGTATAAATTGGCAACGCAACGTTGCTTAGTATGTCGTGGCTGCAGCTTCAGTCAACTTTTTTATACTGTTGTACAGATTAAATTGTTGTTCATTTAATTCTTCCTCTGTCAAATTTCATGGACTGCTTAATTCGTAAGCGATTCTCTGTATCAACTAGAGTGGCATCCTGCTTAAAAATCCGTCGTGAGATTTGTTTCAGGTGAAAACTATCTTTCATCATGATCCTACCGAAATCCGCTCTCTTAGCAATCTACATTATCCAGCTGATCACCGCAATGTAAGCTTTCAGTTAATCTGCTTCATCATTGCTGCCTTTCAAATAAGCTGCTATGATGACGGCGTCTTGCCATCGTCTTGAGCAACATTGTTGGCGATTTCTGACATTTTCTGCTGCTGAGGAGTGAGCTTCGACATGTAGAGTTATCACTGAGTAACGTATGATCCTACTAAAGAAGAAGATGCAACTTGTGCGCCCTCGCGAGGTTGCAGAGTGGCGCAATTCCGACGCAAGCGATAGAACGGTAGGATCATAGCGATCGATCCATGACTGGCTCTCAAGCTTCTACTCCTGCCAATTGAACCACTTCCTACTCTGTTTTGATTATATGAGTCCCCGCACCGTCTATGTCATTATTGAAACTTAGGTTGTCAGCACAGTGTTTCCTCTTCGTCAGTCCAACAACCATCCGCCATCCCTCCAGCGTTTGATCAGTCAATAACATTCCGAGAGATTTGAGGCTTATTACGCAAGCTCATTTCCCCGTATACCATATTCATTTATTTTCGTACACTCCACATTAACGAATAGAATGATTTCTTTCCACCACCTAATCAGGTGTGACTAACTATATTTTGTGACTTTTTTTACTTGCAAATGAAGCATGCTTGCCTGATGGTAGCAAACCCATGTGGTTCCAGTGGAGGGTATCATATACTCTTATTAACATTAAAAAATAAAGAGTGGTATGTACCATATGGTGACAAACCTTTCATGGCAGGCACAGAGACTTTAGCGAGTAAAGTTTGAGTCACCAACGAGCTCTTCGTTTACATCACGACTGAATCAACTTCGTTTTATAGTTTCTTGTCGTCTAGGCGATCATGCTGAAATAGCATCTTCTATGCAACTGAAATGAACAATGCATTGCGCAGCCATGAAGGATATGGAACCATTAACGTCATGCCATGTTCCAACGAACTAGTCTCCAAGCTACTGGCTGCCGTTTCTAGTAAGAATAGGTCCTACAAGCGTTCACTGCAACATAATAAAACCAAAAGTGTTAACAATTGCAGGCCCGCACAGGAAGTCGAAGCAGAGAGCATCGGTGGTCAGAGGTATGTTGGAACGACTTGTTACAGCACAGTTCGCCCATGAGTTAAATACAGGGCTCAGCTGAATCTAGCACTTCCAACGTTACTTCTCAAAATGCAACATAGCCTTTAAGATATACTTTTCCAAAGCCCTTGTGAGTTCTAACGAATCTAAAGCGCCCGCAATTTCTACGACTCATTGCAACAGCTGTTAGCCTTGTGAAGATGCTCTAAGTTCTTAAATGTTTTCCTCATAGTCTGTTTCGCTGCACGACTGTGCTTATACTATTGATAACCGAAATGAAAGCAGAATTGATGATGCACTTAGACACATCGATTTTTTGGTTACTGGCGTCGATTTCTGCCTAGATCACCCTACATACAATTCCACCAAGGTTCCACTTGTTCCTACTTTTGAGAAAATCAACAAAGTAATATGGGCGCTCTCGAAATGTCATTTTTTTGTCAAAATGCAAATGTCTGAAAATGCAAGCCTGCGAAATTTTTTGATGAATAGCTCTGACGAAACCGAGGAACATATCCTGTAAACGAAAATGAACAGTGAGAGCTTTGCCAATTTTGATGGAATAGGATCCGTGGACGTCCGGTTATTACAGCGAACAGTAAGGGTAGATCAAAGAAACTTCGCTGAGCCGTATAAAATATTTAGAGACTTCAAAAGACATCCCGATCGAGCCGGCGCAATACTTCATCTGCGGAATATTTGTTCGATTTCGATAATGACTGAGGGAACACCGTCATAAGCAACAGCATTAACCGATATTGCATAATACACAATGGAATATTTCTGAATATTCATTCGTATCGATGAAATATCTGTTGTCAAAATATTTGTGATCATTGAGAAGCTTGTGAACGTGAATACTTAGGTGAAGCTCATGAAAGATGAATGAACGCGAGGAAAAGCGTAAAAGTGGGTTAAGAGTCCGCGAATGTACACTCATTTATGAACATTTTTTTTTGCGGAAGTGCTCTAATTCATGTTGAGCGAATCCCTGAATATTTACTCACTGTAGGTGGAACAAAAAATTAGGCACACATTGTAACAAGGAAATTCGAGAGTATTTCAAAGCAACAGTGAGAATGCAGGTGCTGTTTCGCGCATCAAACGCCATCGATGAGTTTGCCAGTGTTCAAAGCTGTCAGATGCACTTCACCCCTCTTCGAATGAAGCATGATTTCTTTACGTGGTTTCAGCAGTCGGAGGACATAATACATATCGTGACTGTTTCCAGGCAGAGGAGGTTCATCTGTGCAACATGCATCGATCCATGCATAGGTCTGAGTTGTGGGGAAGGTATCGGCGTTATTGATCGACCGGTCCCAGTGCCCTCACCAGTTCCGATGCCAGTTCCCGTTCCACAGCCTCAACCCCAGCCGTTCCCAGTCCCCGTGCCTGTTCCTGGTCCTCCATCTCCTCCGAGCATCGTTCCCGTCCCTATGCCTGTCCCTGTTCAAAGCGGATGTACAACGGGCATTTGCGTGTCTACGTGCATAGGAGGAGGGCAGTGCTGAGATGGCACTGGAGCTGATAACCGCCTACAGCTAAGCGGACTGTAACATATTGCTCCACCTCCACATCCAGTATCGCCGCCAAATCAGGCTTCGCATCTGCCTCTTCGATTGCTTCTTTCTACGAGTCAATGACGCGGCAGTTTCGATTGTGCAGGCGCCTAATTTATGCGTGTTGATGGCCAGTAACAGCCTTATTCGCTCATCTATATCCTTCTCCGTGCCACCATCTCCTGCCCCTGGTGGCGTTCGATAACAGTGATATTAATTAATATGCTAAATTTCCGCATTCAAAAAGGACTGCTGAATATCCGGAACTAGCAGCTGTTTACTAGCTTATTGACGAGGTCACAATCATTTCATATCACGTGCTTTTGTTTCATAAAATCGCTATTAATAAATTTGTTTCACGTTGTCACTTCTTGCCCATTGCATGAAAACTCGGTTCCAAATATTGTCACAGTTTGCAAACCAAATGAATCAGATAGAAGAAGCGTCTCGGAATGAATCAGCGCCTGCGAAAACAAAAATGGGCCAAGACGTTTTTGATAACAAAACTTTATTGTCAAGAGGTCGTCTCAGCAACTCGTCTCAACCTTTCCCAGACGACAGCTCTGTTCCTCGACGTCTGTGAATAATTTCTGAATGTTGTGACTCCACGATAATAAAAAGATAGATTTGCCATACAGCAATGCTACAAAGTTTGGATCTAGCGGTAATAGCGGCGACCGCACTCCGCCGTTCGCTGTCGTACCAGCGAATGGACTGCTAAAGCAAAAATAATATTTTTGCACGACTGAAGCGGCTCGGTTTCCGATACCCGGGCGTCGGTAATGGACTCGACGGCAACCTGTCGTGAACAAAATGAAGTTGATGGTCGTATGTAGGCGACAGAAAAAGATAAAGAAGAGATCGACGGTTTATTAGAAAAGAGATCAACAAAGTTAAGGTCACAATGCACGTGAAGTAAAACCAACAAGCTGCGTAGGCCTGTCAAAAATAATCGGCAATATAAAAGCAATAAACGAAACAACGACAATCGAAGGCCAAGGCTTTGACTTGGGGCAGGTTGAGCGAATTTTGCGATATAATACCGAATGAGCGGGACACACCTTTAGAGTATGGCACTTATTGTCAACTGTCTCACGGCCTGATACAATGAAGCGCAATATAAGCACAAGAGAAACGAGGTGTCGGGCGATTGCTTTCGTGCCGACACCCAGTTATCAGGTTATCAAGGTATCAGTGCCTATCTCGTGCGACTGATTCCATTCACCGCAATTTCTTTTTCCCGCGCTGGGGTTGACTCTTCGGGCTTGTGGCCACTCGACAACTTGAACAGTGAATGAACTATAATTGCTTTGAACAAAGAAACCGGCCTGTTTTGATGAGGGCTCGTCCGCTTGCGCCCTTTTCCTTTTTTTGCGCTTGCCTAAACCAACCTCCTGGTTGGCCCGTCCCAAGTTTGTTCACACGGTTCGGGGGACACCTTTCTGCGTGCCAATCGCCCGACACCTCAAACTTGGGCAATTAAACCTTCTCATACTTTACAAACAACATAAAAACGCGATATACTCGAAGGACGAATACAAAACCATCATAAAACATGATCTGAGTCAAATGCGATGATTCTGGCGATGAGCTAACGAAAAGGTACAAACCAATGGCGAGGAGAATGCAAAAAACGTCACAAACTACTGACGAGATCGCAGAACTTTGACGCAATCAACAAGTAACCTTGAGAATCAAGTTTAAATTCAGAAAAACAATAAAGAAAAAAGTGCTGACAATTAAAGCAAAGCCGTTACACTTACACGTTTATACACGACGCATTAGAAGACACGCGCTTACACACGACCGCAACGCCGCATTAGAAGACGATATAGTCGCTACAGCCAGAGATCAACTTAGATCGTTCTTTGAGTTATTGCGTTGATACACAGTTTGATTTACTGTGTGCAGCAGCCCACTAACTCACTCGCGAATCTTCGCGACACAACCACCGTGTTCATATGGCGCAAACGAATTCAAAAAGAACATAGAAGCTCGAAGCAGTATAGGACTCTATGAGATACTTCTTAGGTAAATGTCGTGAATTACGTCGAGAACTGTGGGATTGGGAAGAATGACGCTGTGAGAAATGATGTTTGCGCTTAAAATCTGCGGTTTTTCTGAACCTATATGAATTTTCAATATCACTGGGAAAAGCGATGGGCACGTAAGCAACACTGCCAAAGGCAACAGGGCGCTGAAGGGATCACCGAACGACGCATCCGTCGACAGTGGTACTTTGCATTGTAAGGTGTCAAGCCATATTGGACGTTTACTATGCCTTGTGGTCGTGTCTTCTTGGCGCAACAGAGTCCGCTTTTTTCTGGACCGCTGTCCATCGTGAGATGTCACTGTTCCCGATGACTTCATCTTGTCCAGTTTGATAGTGTTATCTGAGGTGCATGTTCTCTCCTAACCACTTTTTTTGGGCTTACGTTTGCTTTTCCGCTAATTTCTTATGTTGTGAGTGATTTTTGATGTCTCAACATTATGCAAGCCTGTATCGCCTAATACATCCGCATGAAACACTATGTACTGTGCTTTTGCTCGCTATGAAGGTAGCTCATCATGCCTGTGTTCGCATGATGTGCAGGAAGCAAATAAACATGCGAAAAACATGCGAAAACAGACCTTCATCATTCCTCCATTCACCATAACAATGGGTTTCAACCGTATCTCTAAGCCTCTACTTCGCGTCGCAAGCGATTTCTTCAGACTAACACTTGGCAACCAATGCACAGCTGTAGCACAAATGTATACTTTTTACCATACGTATGTGATGTTACCCGACCATACCTAATGAGATCACAGTTGATCGGTTATTATGCTCTTATGATGCGACCCAAGCGTTGTTGTGAGGTTGATGATGACGTCCGGCGGAATCTAAGAAAACGGCAGGTAAGCACGTTTCATGGGTGCCTCTATCGTACCAGTGACGTCATCTCTGCAGAATGAACTTGAATCATGCAATCCCCTATTCTGCTTGCGGGTGGATTGCCACGCAAGAAGATTTTCTTGTCTAGAAGGAGTCGGTGATGGGTTGTTTCTTGAATCAGCCAATTATTTTTAATAAGTTATGTGGTCCCATGAACCTTGTAGTTGTCCGTGTGATGGTTCGGCCTCGCAAAGATATACTGGAACATGTATCATTTGTGGTATATGGCCCAATGCCATGCATGCATTGTTAGAGAAACTGAGAGAGGGGGGGTATTTTATAAATGACGTTTCCATATTGTTGGTAAATAAGAATTTCTTTTTACTCCAATTTAGCCATCGTTGATCGCTTTTGAGAAAAGTGGCAATTGAATTCTCCGATAGTAACATCGGCAGAACTCTAGGTCTATTCACAGGAATGGCAAAGAACGCAGCAACCCTCATATAATAAGTTTAGCACACGGTTGCATTCCCGTAAGGCCATTGCGGCTTTAGGTTTTACTCGTACTGTGGTATTTGAAATATTTCAGGTACATTCACTACAATTATCATGGCTTTATGCGATCTCCTTCATTCTTTTGATTCATCTTAGAAGCTCATCTGTTTCTGTCGCATTTCGCATTTGTTGTATATAATTGCTGCACTTATTTGCAAGTGTATTTTACAGCATTATGAAGAAAAAAGAAAGCTGAGAGCGTTTTTTCAAAGAACTTTTATCACAGAGTAATACAAAGCCAAAGTATTACAAAGGCAGAAGACAGCTGTAGTAGCGTCGGCAAGCCAGCAACTACATCTTAAATCAAGACACACTCGAAATTCCCTTGAATAGTTGATGATTAGCATGTTTTACAGCATGTGCGACACCAAGTTATTCTATCGTACCAGTCAACGCGAGTGGGAACAGGTCGTGAAAGCCCCAACTCTCCCAGATCACCAGGTGTCGGCACTGGAACAGGCACCGGTACGGGTACTGGCTTGTCAATAACAACAACGCCACCTCCACCTCCGCATGTGTCGCACCCTCCACTAGGTCGCGGAGGTGGTGGTGGTGGTGGCGGTGGTGCTGGTGGTGCTGGCGGTGGCGGTGGCGGTGGTGGTGGTGGTGGCGGTGGCGGTGGCGGTGGCGGTGGCGTTGGGGGTGGCGGTGGCGGTGGCGGTGGCGGTGGCGGTGGCGGTGGCGGTGGCGGTGGCGGTGGCGGTGGCGGTGGCGGTGGCGGTGGCGGTGGCGGTGGTGGTGGCGGCGCTGGCGCTGGCGGCGGCGGTGGCGGCGGATGTGGCGCGGGAGGACTGCCACCGCCACCGCACGGTCCTTGCTCTCCACATGGCGACTGGCAGCTACCCGTCGTACATCCACCAGGAACAGGTACAGGCACCGGAACTGGGACTGGTGAGGGCACAGGAACGGGTCGATCAACAACAACAACACCACTGCTACAAGATGGACCGGTGCATGGGTTGTTGCATGTGTTGCAGACAGTCCTCTTTTCCCTGGAAATATTCGCGTTAGACATCACTTCTTCGAATTGCTTGAACGCTAGGACGAAATCATGCTTTAAACTATAGCGGGCGAAAATTGTGGATGAATTAATCCTTTCTTTCCTAGACTGAAGGGAGCTGTCCTGTGCGTTCACTGTGCATTTTCACCTGAGCCATAACCAAAAATTTCTAATTTATCGATTCTCGCTTTTTCATATAGTCATCACATTTTGCCGGATTCATAGGTTTTTCCATGTAGCTTAAATTTCGATTGCATGATCCTCTTTACAAAATTTCTTCTACTCCACTTTCAGGTTTTCATCAAATGAAAATTTACTCAGCATTTTTTCAGCTCTTTCCATGAATACTGCTCTGCAAACTTAAAGGTCAATTTACGCGGGAAGAGTGATCACCATTACGGAAATATCCTCGAATTTTATCACAGAACGGAGAAAGAAACAGCGGGAATCTGATTTAACCAGTCAAATATCACCGAATTAACAGCACAAATAATAACTGAATTCCTGGCGCATTTTCAGTTACGTGACAGACCACGATGAGAAAGAACAGTGCATAAGAATCACCACAAATATAATTATCATGCTTGCATCTTCAAGAAAACGCTCCCATTTTTTGAATCACAGTGATAAGGTACAGAAACATCTTGCTTACTTCACCCCTATACCTACAGAATGAGGCAGAGCTAACAAAGGAGTTTAGTAGTGCCTCGGCGACTGCATCATTTTTGCTTTACCAGATTGCATCAAGAGAAAGTGGATCGGCTAAGTTGAAGAGCACAAATCGCACCTAGCCATATCATTTTGCGCTACCCTGGCGTGATCATCACGCTCATGAAAGTCCGACGATGAGTAGTTTCATCGTCTGTGCTAAAACAATTCCCTTGTTTCCGAACATGGTTTGCAGCTGAAGATGCTGCCAGTGGAGAAAAAAGATACAGCAGCTTCCTCACGTTGGTGAGCCTTCCAGCAAGCGAGCGGAATTTCAGTCAACGAAAATTCCTTTTTTGGGGTCTCTTTGGAATTACATGATAATCTTCTACTCTTTTGCGCGCGTGAGACGTGCTCGCGTGTTCGAGGCCCTTCCTACGCATGAAGATTCAGGATCCTTAAGCTCTTCTTACTGAAACTGTTTCCTTACTCTGCTATTAAGGAGACTCTGTGGAAATGTTTTAAGAAGTTGCAGCATCTTCTTTGTGCCCGATGCCTGCCAGAAAAGGTCGCAGAAATATTGGTCCATCTTTGAGATTCTTTAAAAAGTACTGTTGATCGAAGAACGTATGTAAAAGAGCGTGGTTCATTTCTGAAGAATTTCTGCGGGAAAACGCTGTATTTATCAGAGCCCACCGTTCAACAGAAAAACAATTTATCTTGTCTTTAACATACCTGTGACCATTGGTGGACTCCGCGGCAACTTCCTGAATAGGCCTGCAAATACGAACATTTTTAGTTGTCATACGTTGAGTGCGCAATTTATATGAGAAACGGTACATTGGACGTTGGATGCCAAGTGCACGAAGCATCGATTGTGGTTACTCGTTTGCACTAACTGTGGTATGACTTTAGAGGTTCCATATTCGCTATCGCTGGTTTGCGCACTATTCGCTTCAGGCCATCAGACGGTTCCGTCTGGAGGGTCGCTCAAATGAGAAGAAGCAATAATAACAATTTTGCCTTGCCCTGATGTAAAAAAGAAAGCTTGGAATTGACTGTTGCTTAACTTGCAGGACTCTATGTGACACTTAGCAAATATTTCCTCTATGAATTTTCATTTATCGTGATTCTTCGAATAACTCATAAGCTGGCAATGAGAGAAATTTGGAGGCAGCAACCATTAGCCACTCCGATATTGTTTACTTTTGGGAATTAACAGATCTGTGCTTGATCGGAGCTTGGCATGGATCACTGTATTTCTGCATCTACTGATGATAGATGCGTTCAAATAAATGAAAATGACTTTGCGAAATCAAAATTAAGTCTGTCACAACGTCAAAAAATTTATGAAATGCAAAGTGCCATTTCAAGGAAAACGGTGCTGAACGATGGAAGAGGGAATTCTGACCCACAAAGCATAATTCAGCAATGCTTTATACGGCTTCCCACATTCGTTGTAGCTGAATGTTTGTAGTACAAAAAAAAAAGAAACCTCGTTATGGATCTCTTGCATTCTCTCTTCTTAATGTTCTCTTGAACCGGATGTCATTTAAGTTCCCCCCGCATCTCTGCATTCTGACAACATTTTCCCCTCAAAAAATGCCAACCTTTCGGGCTCTTTTCACAAATTGCAAAATTGAATTTCGCGAATTTCATCCACTTTGTTATATTCAGCCTTTCCTCACTGCATCATCCAACCTCTATGAACTTTACATTTCGAATTCCATCGCATCTAGAGGCGGCTTAGCACCATTCGGCCAAAGAGTACTGCCTTCTGATGGTCCCTCATAATGGAATTTTTTTTTTTAGATGGGAATTGAAATATATTGGAAAAGAGACGACTATCCTCCTCAAGCCGGCTGTAGAGTGATTAAGATCATACCAGCTTACTTCAAACCTTTTATTAGTTACAAAAACATATCCAAAACTTACCTTGCTGCAATCATCCCAATGATGCAGAAGGCTAAGAAAATAGATTTGCGTATAGTCATGATGAAGGAGACTCTTCACCTGAAACATTTTTCGCCAAGTTTTTCACCTTCACCAAGTTTTAATGCACCTTAATCCACCAGACGCATTTAGTAAACAAAATCGTTGAAGAATAAATCAGTTATAAAAGTGGAGAAATGAAAATCTTTCGAACCACTATGATCATTGCAGGATAATTTTGAATTTTTTTGGTGAAATTGCTGCTTTTTCCTACCCCTGACATCACGAGCAATGGTTACCATAAATTCACATCGTTCAAACAAAGTATTGCCATTTTTTTCACTATATGTCTTGAGCATATAAGATAATCGTTTTCCTATTCGCTGGGCCATCACCTTCCGCTTTTTAAAATGATCCAAACAGGAGGATCTGGCTGCACTGGTAGAATTTTTGAGACAAAAAGCCCCGAGAAAGCCGTGTAAAAGTTTATTCCAATAGGGGTTTGCTCAGTGCAAATGCTTTTTTCAGTGCCCAAAAAACTATTTTTCAACAATTTCAGTAATTTTCATTTTTGCATGATTACACGTAAAAATAATTCCTGTTCAATGTCCTCACATCAGTGTCATTCGCATGAATCATATTAACAGTGCCTTGTGATGACATGGCAAAGTGCAACCACTAGAAAATATTTCTTTAAAAACGGTCAAAATAGAAAAAAAATCTCCGTCATTTGTATACGATTTAATCAATAAATTTTCTCATTCTAATACACGACCTCAACTTGCTAGAAGAATCACTTAAATCGTCTCTCCATTACGTTGTTTAAACGTTCAATAAACATGAACGTCGAGATACATCAAGACATCAAATTCCTTAAAAGTCGAGTTATTACCGCACAAGAGCACTCATGCTGCATTGCACATACTACCGCACATATGCTGCAAAAATGTTAACTATGCTCATTATAACGTGCCCTTTAGTATGTGAAAACGGTTCCTCCGTTTGGAATTCTCAACTGCACATCATCGGACTAAGCGTTACGAAGTCTTTAGCGCTTTATTTGCACCGTGAGCCGAAAAGCCTCAGCTATAGAGCCTACTTCCAGTTAATTCTATCATCATTAGATATGAACAAAAGTGCAAGAGCTTTTTTTCCTTTATTTTAAATCTCAAATCACGGAATAATGTGGTAATTGTTTCATGACCTAGCACGCTGGACGTACGCTGGTAGAAGAAATTTAAAAAATAGAAAACTGCTGGGAAATAATTTCATATTTCTCAGTCATCCAACTGCACTATGTCACCCTGCGTTGATGAACTGTTCTATTAATTTCATTTTGTATTGCCGAATTCTGCTGCACTCATAGCGCGCCATCTTTCCAAGTTGTAACATAATCTTCCCCCTGCGGTGGGCATACTTGTTCGTCCATATGCACCTGTGGCGTATCACATTTCTTATTTTTATTTCTTTTTATAATCGTATGCCCCAAATCCCCGTGGCAAAAAAATAGGGGAACGAAGTGATGGAGATGCGCATGATAACCTTAGCGGAGGAGCGAAATGCGGCTTGTTGCACAGAGTTTCAACCAGTGAATTCCAGGTGCTGCACTGTTTCAGGAACCGAGATCTCCCATCGGTGGCAAGTGATTTTTTAATTTCACCAATCCAATTTACTCAATCTTCGCCTTCTAGGAACTGTCCATCTCTTAGGCGTTCTTTTTAGCAACTACCCTTAGTATGGGTGGAGCGTCCTGTGGGCGGTCCCACAAATGAGAAGCGCAAATCCGCTGAAGTGTTAGCTAATGCTCAGCAAATGGCACAATAAGTTAGAATAGAGAATAAAAGTTATTCGCCGCGAACAGCAAATAATAGCTTGCGATTTTACATTTCGAAAACAATAGCGCAATTCAGCTTAGGCAAGAGCCAGTCAAAACAAGAGCGATTATATACAGTTCAATTTATGCAGTGGGAACATTGAATTATGATTATCTAGAAAATTCCCACTAATCGACGCTGCCTTTGATAGGCTCCTTTGCAAGGTGAATACTCCTCCTTATTAGCTCGCAACCACATCGTATTTTTAGCATTTCGATTCCGAATTTCGAAATTCACTAGGCTGCCTAAGTGGAAAAATTCAAATTTGCCTAACTTGCTGAGTGATGCAACATTGGAAGAATTCATAAACTAAGCCCACGTTGATGAGACTTTACTATTTTATGAGTTGGAAGTAATGCTGCGAAAATCGAGCGTTTTTACTTCTCAACCAACGAATCGCCATCTGTCAAACCTGTTGGACTGGATGAGAGAACTGGGAGCTATGACTGATTTCTTCCGCTGGCTTGACTTAAGTATGGAAATCAAAAGTTCCGGTTGACCGATCTACTTTCTCACTTTTGGTGCTGCAGCACGGTGTGCTAATGAGGTTCGATAAGCATCGGCACTTCTGTCGCTCGTTTCCTACAACACCAACAAACTTATGGCGATATCGATAGAGGCTTTTTAAGATTGAACAATAGAACAGCGTTTACTGAATTGTCGTGACAATGAAAAGTGAAGACGCGCATCAGAGGAAGTGCCTTGGTATGACAAAGACGTGCCCAAGGAAGTGACATGCGCTTTGTATGCCCTTTCACCTGATCGACCAGTTCCAGTCGTTGCCAGCAAGCAAAAGAACAAAGAGAACAAAATTTGTACATTTGAGGCGTTCTGGCGGCCGGTAGAGCGTAACCGAACGGATATTTTCTTTTGCCTAATCGGTTTCAAGTAAAAATCATACTACTAAATCTGGTATCCGCAAAATGAATGCAACCCTTCCTCCTTAAAATATCAAAAGCTTCATTGAAGCCCGATATATCAAGCCAACATGAAGTATAACTTGGAACCAATTTTAGGGCAAATATTATACGCAATGAATTTCGTAACAGTGCTTCTTCAAATGGAATAGCCCGAATGACGGACAAGCACAAATGCGCTGACGCAATGAAGAAAAATTTAAAAAGAGCAATGAATTATGACTGTTGATGAGTGGGCGCAAAAAAATGAAGAAATTATGGACACATTTTCACTCATCGATATTAAACATACCTTTAGGTTGGAAGTGCGGTTGGAACTGCGGCGACAGCTGAACTATTTGTAAGTGGAGAAGTGCATTGCATGTACTAAGAAAAATCTATCATTATTGCTCAAAAAATCGCTCAAAAAAAAGGCAAATGAATGTCGCTCATTATTTCAGTGCGATTTATTTACAAGGCGATTGATATTATGAGTTAACAAATGCGGGCATCAAAATATTAAAGGTACGAAGGTTGAGAGTTTGCATGCCAAGCATCTCGGCAGCTATGAATTAGTGGTCTGCAGCCACTGCTTGCCATTGGAATAAGCAGTTCGTTCACCCATTCTCTTAGGCAACAAAGAAGAAAGTAACGTGATATACGTAAAGTGCCTTCTATGCGACTTAAATTTTTAAATTCCTATTTGCTGTGCTCGCCATTCTACATTCCACAACGACTGTGCCATTCCACTGATGCAATGATTTCTTTCTCCTTCAAAAAAGAAGACTCCTCGTAAGTACTGCAAATTAACGGGCGTCTTGTTTACCGTGTTACAGCTGAAATGTTATAGCTGGTAATAGAGCTGATAAATGATCAGATGGAGCATCTTCAAAAGTATTAGATGCACTCCGAATTGCCCACCATATTTCCTTCCCCCTCCCTCCTCATAATCGCATCCAAAATTGAACGCTTCTCTCAAATATGACTCATTTCTTATTCACCAAAAACGTTTCAGTGGATGTTCACTGGAACTTTGCTCATGGCGCTGTACTCCTGCACACCTTCGTGATGTCCGACTTACTCGTATGGCAATGCCTATTTTGTGCTCTCGACACTTCCGCTCCTCGTGAAGACTAATATGCAAAGCTTCGAGCAATCGACCCCCTTGAAGTTCACCACACCTGCTGCTTCCTAAGGTAATTATTAGGGATACTCGTATAATAGTAACAGCATGTTTGATCATTTTGAAAATCGCACCGATTGTAGGAATCAATCTTTTACCTTATTTGACTATTGCCTTGGGATACTCTCGCTTCCTCACCTTATTCTATTTACCTGTTATTCATGGCTCAGACGTCAGATGTGGTGAAAGTTACGGCGACGTGATCCGTCAGCACGCAGAGCAATTGTTTCAAGAAGTTTAGCTCAGCTGTACGGTTAATATATGATTAAGCTGCCTCTGTCAAACATAAGTCATCCAAACTGGAGGTATTGGCTCTAACGTTTCGGAATATAGGTTTAAATTCTGAAACGCATCCTTCACATCCTCACGCACCACCTTTGTTGCAATTGCTCCACATACGTCATCGATTTGCAATGTGTCTAGGTGATCTCATCAGTATAACTGGTCAGTAACATTATTCTACTGAAGCTTTTAGAATTGAAATAGAAACTAATTCTCGAAAAAAATGTTCGACCATTTATCGCGGACTCTTTATTCTCAGGTAAAATGGTCGCTCACAAAAGCCTGAAAGACCAGCGAGACAGTAGCATCAGAATTAGATGGGTGAATGCAAAGCAGAACGAAAAAGAACTGAGGATTACTATGAGAGGAAAGCGTTTATAAGGAAGCAACGTTGATACAAGCACAATGTTGCATTGAGTGAAACGCACAAGAAGTTTTCGATAGCATCCCCTTGTGCAAGAGAATCGTTTGCCCAATCATTTTATATAGTGGTCATCAAGAAATATCAATCACACGAAACGAGTATTCTTACGTGAACGAAAACAGACTCGGCCTACAGTCACCGTCTGCAGCAGTTTTTAGGCTTGTTGACCACATTTTGTGCACATCTCGTCGAAATTTCACGCCTTGCTAGCGAGCACGGGAAATCTGCCGCAACGAAACTCCGTCCCTTCAAAAACAGCTTTAGAACAACCACCCGGACACTTTTGGACACCTTCCGTGTTACATGAACGTAGCATACAGCAGGAGCGAATGCTGCTGTCCACCTGTTACGCGCACCTGGTCCACCAGGAATTCAGCCATAAACCTTATATCCACCATTTTTGGTCTCTAAGCTCTCCATTAATCAGTGTTTATGAAACGGCTGTGCCACCTGCTAAACTAGAGAAGCAGAATTTGCTAAGGGATGCGAACGTCAGCGATAGGCATATACTTCACCTCCTTCACCTGAGTAGAAAATACCTGTATTTCAGCATCTGCTATCCTTTCAAGGGCCTTCAGCACAATAGTTCGATAATTCGGCAGTATCCCGAACAACAGTGCACATTGCTGGAACATTTATATTGACACTTCTACTCAACGAGCCACATATTGCACCTCTAAAGCTGAATCTCGGCGGATGTGAAATATTCTAGGGTACTTGACAGCTGCCGTACAGCTGAGGAATGAACATCTAGGAAAACGCAAGAGAACTTTACAGGTATACCTGCACATGCGGAACCCACTGTGTACGTAACCCACTGACAGAATGTGGGCCTATGCGCGATTTTAGGAGGGCATCACGCATCACCAGTGTAACTTGAAGAAACAAAATATAACAGAAAGATTTCGCGCGCAAGCTCCGGCATATTCCCAGTGAAGGCGAAATTCATCATTTACCGGTCACACATATAGGCGACCCGTGAATGACCCAAATCAGCTCTCAGAATGCAGATTTGTAGGGTCATAATTCGTGAAAATTTTCTTTCAGTCTCTTTTTAATATCATGGGTGAAAAAATTATCCCAGACATATAACCAGTTGGTAAGTTCTGTAACAATGGCCCGCGATGCCAAAACTAGTTAGCCGCGAACATATATGGAAAATGGCGAACGGCAACTTTCAGTTAGGAAAAGAGAGCCGAAAATTTCACTTCAAACGGAAGATGGAAGAAGGAGAAGGTGGAACGTAACAGGTGTGGACATGAGTTAACTGTATATCTGCGGCGTGCAAATTCATCTATGAGAAAATTTGCTCCTTTTCAAACACCTTCTATCCGCTTAGCATGCTTTACCTCGGTTTCACTTTTATTGTTCAGATTATATGCACACTGAACATGACTTATATTACTGCCTTCTACAATATCGCGATGTAGCATTCGACTACTCGCAGTTGCGCCCTGTGCAGGTTGATATGTATGTTTTCTTATCACCGTGTCTCTTAAGCAAACTTCGAAACAATTTTTTTGCATTTTATGATAACTGCAGCTATCAAGGGGTAGATTTCCAGCAAATTGCTACTATGCAGGAAAAATGCGCATTCAAAAGAGCGAAAGAGCGTCTTCTATCTCGATGGAAGCATGTAACCGATCCTGCCAGTTGCCTTTGCTTTCTGGTTATGTGGTAGTAGTTGTGATCACGTTCGCGCTTCAAACGTCTTTAGAAATTGAAAAAAATTTACTGCTTTACTCTGAAAAGTTTACTGCTTTCATGCATAGTCTGGTGAAAGGCGATTGCGTTTCGTTGATCTGACCCTTGTGCTGCGCTTTCATGAAATTTTGTGAATGGCACTAAATTCATTCTGAAGTGCTCATTCAATGTTCACATCTGAGGAACTGCTTCATCGATGGGTTTCGCACCACGCAGTAGTCAAATGTAGCACAATGTCACAACTGACGGACGATTGCTCATTGAAAAATAACACTTTTCAGTACAAGGAACGGACATGGCTTTCTCCTGCGACGGCTAAAATTGGTGGCAATCACTCAGACAGCACAATCATCCCTGCCAATGACCTTTCTTGCAACACCACAAAAAGAAAAATGAAGTGGGAAATGAACATCCAAATGAGAAAAAATAATCGCTACCTTTTTCATTCATGGTGCGTTACAACACAACTCGAACGACCCCGAATTGTGATGCAGTTTGGGAACAACAATCAAAAGTACTTCCTTCCCGCCCGCCTACCCCTGCTATCACGGATAAGCTCATTAGCAACAAAGCCCATGAATGGTTGCTATTTCCACGATATATTCGATTGATATTGATGTGAATGCGCCTTGTTTAACGAGATGCTGAAGCTTGACGTGTCTAACTAATGGCAGCATGCGTAGCCGTTTTTTAACAATGTTTTAACTTTGATATTTCTATAACGACAACAATAATAAAATTCATTTCAAGCACAGAATGACATAGGACTACATAATTCCTGAACAGAAGTGAGTTTATCCAATCGGGCACCTGGAGATTCCGAAGATCAGCTTGCTTATGCTTTGGGATGCATAATGTAACCTTCCGAACTTCCCCTTTCGGTTTTCGCTGTCGTTGGCTTAGGCTCGTCTCCTGCCCGTCGGATGTTGACGAGCCGATTCACCGTCGTTTCTGTTTTCTTTTGTCTACTCCGCGGTCGGTTGTCAAGCTCCGACCAGAACTGTTGGCTCAACCGAGCCATCCCGCCCTGCACCTCACCAGGACAAGGGCAGCGCGACAAGTCCCGACAGTTATAGGAATCATCACCATGTGCCGAATGAATTCAACTAAACGCAAGTGCCACGTATTTTTTTGGATGAGAGGGCATAAAAAATTTGAAATTCGATATCGTGTATAGTCGAAAACAACAACCGTGTCAATCGCACTCAGCATTCGGCGAGCTACTTGATAACTAAAACAATTACAAAAATCATTTGATGGAAGCAAAGAAAATATCGACTATGGGAAGAAAGTAAAGAATGCGTGCGACGGTGATTTATGAATTAATGCGACTCACTACTACTCTCTAAAGAGAATATGACGCCACACAATAATCGAACGTTTCAATGTTCACGTAAGTCATGGGACAAATAAACTTGTATCGTTTGCGTTAGTTGTTACACCTTAGCAAGCTATGGTACATTTCTCGCCTAACACTACTCTATCAGAATAGGACAGTAAGTAGATCACTACAACGTAGTAGTCATATGTAACATGAAACTACCATACAGGTTTACAGATGGCTGTCATGTTTACTAATAATGTAATTAAACAAGTGGAAGAATGTGTTAGATATGCTGGCAGTATAGGGCACTTTCGCAATTTCATTTCATCAGACAACCAGCTCTTCACATACTTCCTATCACTATATAGCCTTTTTCTCGTCTTTTTGCCTCTGCTTCTTTTCAAAAACGTATCTACTACTTAATGTAAAAGCAAGATTATTTTACCAAAAGATCGATAATTCTTTCTGTAATGAACCGATTTTTCTATGAGGGAATAGTTTCGTCTTTAACTACCTTAATATGATTTATACGATAGTGACAGAATCAACAAGTTGGTGCAAGTTGAGGTATTGCAACTCTATTCTGCGGCACATCTTTCATCTGTTTCCGTTGAATCGTGCTGAAGAATCCTGTAAAGAAGATCCATATTGAGATGATCGCGAACATGTGTCGCCAACTTGTTGTATTGCTCCTCTTTGAATGTCGCATAATCAAATGTGGTTTTGGTGAGTTTCCGGAGATATGGTCGTAGAAGGAGATCAATAAAAGGTGGATTATCAAGTATACCATGAATATATGTACCCATACAGCGATCATCCGTTCGGCATCCTTCCGGTGTTCCATCATCAAGAATATTCAGTGGTTTACCGCCATTAACTTCAGTCACTCCATTGTGTATCTCATAACCAAAGCACGGCTCGTCGTTGCCAACAATGCGGAATTTGGTTTGTCGTGTTGTTTTGATTTCATTCATTGTCGTTACAATTGGTAAAAGTGCTAATCCAGGTAGACGGACAATATTTCCTTCCACACCGTTCGGATCACTTATCTCTTTTCCCATTAGTTGGTATCCACCACAGATACCGACAACGGTTGCCCCATCATGATAGGCGGTGATGATTGCTTGTGCTACACCATTAGCACGTATTTCTTGAAGGTCACCAAGAGTGTTCTTCGTCCCTGGCAAAAGGATTATATTCGCCTTCAAAATTTCATTGGTGTTATTCGTGTAGAAGAGTTGTAATCGTGGATCACGTTCAAGGCTATCGAAGTCAGTGAAGTTAGACAAATGGCTCATCAATACTACAGCCACGTTGATTTTGTTGTCCTCGGCTTGTCGTCTTCTCCTCTGTAGTTGCACTGAGTCCTCTTCTTCGATATAAATATCCTTGTAGTAAGGTATGACACCTAAAACCGGCACTCCGCAAAGTTCTTCCAACATTTTAACACCTGACTCGAATAGGCTGATATCACCGCGGAATTTATTGACAATAATTCCCTTAATGAGTCGACGATCTTCCGGCTTCTGCAACATTACCGAACCATATAACGATGCAAAAACACCGCCAAGATTAATATCTGATACGAGGAAAACGTCCGCATTCGCATGTCGAGCCATAGGCATATTAACAAGATCTCTGTCTTGGAGATTCAATTCTGAAACACTTCCAGCACCTTCCATCACAATTGGATTGTACTTTTTGGCAAGGCGATCAAATGCAGTGCACACCTCAGTACGCAGTCTGCCCACCCGCTTCTTACAGAAGTATGCCGACGCAGTGCTGTTGCCTATGGGACGACCATGTAGCACTACCTGTGAGGTGCGATCAGAACTAGGTTTCAACAGAATCGGATTCATATCGGTTTCACATGTAACGCATGCGGCTTCTGCTTGTACAGCTTGTGAACGCCCAATTTCGAGACCATCGGGCGTGACGAAGGAGTTGAGTGCCATATTCTGAGCTTTGAAGGGTGCTGGGCGATATCCATCTTGCTTGAAGATACGGCATAGTGCCGTGGCTATCACACTTTTGCCTGCATCACTCGCAGTTCCAGCGATCATTAACGGATGAAGGTTCACTTCCGCACGCATTGACTTGTGCCGTTCGTAACCTGCAAAGGTTGAAAATAGTCGTTTTGCTGCATTACTCTTTTTTCTTCATTACGGTCCATTTTTAGAAACTATTGAGCGGAAGTGCTAGGAGTTGCTTTAAAATGTTGTGTTATTTTATAGATGAGCAAATACTTTAGCTCATAACAAGCAGTGTTCGATGCAAAATGGTAATGATAGAATAAATGAAGTCATTTCATATATATTTTAAAAAGTAACAACAAAAAATCGATGTGCTCGTTTAACCACTCGTCAGCGCGAGCCGCGAAGTAACAACAGGAGCGGCTCATGATAAAATAATAAGGCCATTTACGAAGAGAATAAAATGAATGAAAACTTAGGCAAGGGCAATAGCAATTTAGTGGCCGCAGAACAATCAAGGATGCCTGAACATCCAGCACTAAATATTTAAAGGAAACAGGGAAACAGCGGAAGGACCGACTGAATTTGGTTTGTGGCTGAATAGGACGGAATTTCTTGCATGCCACACTTCTTCAGCGGATACGTTCAGCATGCGTACCACCCCACATGTGAACGGATTGAGGACGACATTTCCGACACTTTGGTACTCTCCAGGTGCAAAGGATGTCGCGGCTAGCGACGACGCGAAGATTGTTTACGATTTGATAGCGAAGCTGAACATCACCGGAGCTCATAGGATCGAGGAAACATACCTGCGACTGATTTATGAAAAGTTTGGCACTGCATACTTTCGATCGATTTGATATGTTTATTATTTGACGGAGGTCAGGCATCCAAAAAAAACAACGAAAAACAATAACAAAGGCATGCTTGAAATACTCAAGGCATTTGTATTGATGGGAGCATCAAATGTTTAAAAAAAGCATTAAAAATCTATCTTGCATTAAAAAAGCGCTTAAAGATCTTTAACTTCGAACGCTTTTTGTGAAATCTTTAAACAGTACTGCTGCTACTTTAGATCCTTTCCCACACAAATAGCAAGATCACTATTGGCACTTTTGGATCGGTTCTTTTTATCTCTCTTCCCCAGCTTCTCTACTAAGAGAGGATTGATTTATGCAAACCAATAGCTTGCACCCTTTGGCATACATGAAAGGTTGCATTTCGCGCATGTGTTTAGATGATTTTTGCATAGGGTGCAGGCAAAGGAAAGAGTGCGTACTAATGCTTTCTCACTTTATCTTACAGCTTTTCATCACATTGCTCACTCGCTTAAGCTAAGTGCAAACTTTGCAAACAAAAAAACTTTGTTTGTGAAATTTGTGTTTGTAAAGTTTACAAGCAAAAACCTTCTAAAGCTCATTCGATTAATTGCAATGCGTTGACATTGGATGTTTTTCCCCGTTTTTCTGCAATTTGCAAACGAAACAACAATTTCTTCTCGTAAATGTAAGCATATTGGTGAAGACGACGAAAACATGCACCTCATCTATATGCACATTGTTACAACTATGAGTCTTTCCAGTATCACTAAAGAGTTCTGTCTACCCGCACCCGTTTTCCACTCTCCTAGAAAGTAGGAATCTCTTCTCTTCTACTCGACGAATGCCCAGTTAAAGCAACAATTCCAAATGAGCAAAACGCAGAACTTTCCGTCGTTGCTCACTTGGTTGGTGAAATCTACAAAGCTCCTTATATGCTGCTAACAAAAATTAGGTCAACCAAAGCAGTTTTATTGCATATACATCAACTTCATTGCGTAAACGTAATATCTTACGGCCTGTTAGCTTGTGCGCCACAAAATTTTAATCAACATAGCGACAATTCTCTGAAGCTTAGAGTGGAACGAAAAACAAATTCAGCAAGAGTCAAATAAACTAAATCATATTCGCCAATGGAGTCAGTTACATTTCTTAGCAAATGCGCAGAAGGACTTATATGAGAGTTTGATTCCGAGATCTTGCAATTCTGGTGCCTTCCAGAAGGTTTTAGTTGAAGCTTTTGAGAAAGCCGTTGAGGTTCAGCCCATGTATATACCGTATGAATATCTTATAAAGGATAATGCAGACTCACCTGAGTCACTATCTGCCATAACATAGACCTCGTTCATTCAGCACTCACTGCGAGTAAAATCATTCAATATCAATGAAAGAGAATAGACAATAGTGGGCGACTTGGTTTGATACGCTAGGAAAGCAGGAACGTTCCCATTGCACACTGTGTATATTTGCGTTACACATACACCCGTTCACATCTCTGATGTCTCCAATAAAGTGCATTGCACACACATTTTTTACCATGATGTAACTGTGCGCCCACTAGCTATGACATTTCAACATGTATTTTTGTTTGTACTTGAATGTATGCACTAATATTTTTGACGATTATAACCGCCAGGCATTTCCAAATGTTCTACCTGTGAGGTAGTGCCAGTCCTTGATTACTTTGGTCCAAACCAGGTAGGTTTGGACCAAAGTGCCCAAGAGCTGGCTCTTCTTTGCCTCACGAGGAATGCTGCATCTTTTCCTTCCTTTTTATTTGTTTTCCATGGAGAAATATAATGACTGATAATGAATGAGTGGCCCCACATCGCTAAAAAAGCAACTGAGCTTTCCTGAAAATTTCATGGAAAAGTGAGGACCCAACAAAAAACAAAAGATTCTGTCTATCTGCTTGGTACTTTACAAAAAAGTGACCCGTACTGTTTGCCAAAACTTTTTTCGCAAAATTTTTTTGCCAAAATATACCCTCTTCACGGGGATCCCACACAAGAATGTCTCATGAGCTGTGACTCCGTGCGTCCAAGAAATCGCCCATCCGTGGCAAGGGGTTTTCTGGGAAAATTTTTCCCTATTTTTCATTCTTAAACAACTGCAGAATTATTTGCATATGAAAGCTTTGTGATTTTTCTCGAAAAATTCTATTATGGTTAGGTTATTTCATTTTTGTGGGTTCAAGATATGGGGAATTCGGTTTGCCTAATGTGCACTACAGCGGACTCTCTTCGTGATTCAACTCGTATCTGTCACCTTTGAAAGTGATGTGGTTAATTACGTTTAAATTTATTGAAAACATTATACGTATTTTGCGGCTATTAGCACGAGTGATCGGATTAATTGAAATTCAAAACACAGATGCACATATTTTAATCTTAATTCGGAAGGATTTTAATGGTTAATTTTCACTGTCATCTCTTTCATCTTTCAGATAGCGGCTCAGCTGTTTCAATCTTGCAGCTTTTATGTATTTTCTAGGATTGCTGCATTGCGAACGTTTTGCACTTTTTTTGTTATTCTTGTGCAAAAAGTTTTTTCCATCATTTCTCACTTCGAAACGTTGAGATAAATAAATAAATCATCAACAAGTTAAAACTCCTTCGCTCGTACTTTTTACCGTCTAACCAGCATGTATAGCCTAACTGGAGGATGACGCCTCCCATGTCTTTTTCTCGAGTATGAGGAGTGTCTTCTTTTGCCAGTCGTTGTTATATGAACGTAATCTTCACAAAATATCTGCCAAAATATATCCATCCATATATTGTCTATTGAAGGATTAAACAAAAACCAATTCAGGAAAAAGCTGGAACTTATTTATTAAAGGAAGTGTGCAATCACGAATAAATGGCAGCAAATAACTTTTTGTTGCCAATTTGGGGTATTGTGGTTTTCGATCAGCGTTAAGGTTTATTCTTCTTTGCGTTGTTCGAATAAGTATCCACAAGGGCATCTTTACAACAATGCAAAACCCATCCGATATGCTTCCTGTGACAAGTGCATAGCTGCTGCTGTTGCAAAAAAAAAAGAAGAAGATCAATTGATGAAACACGGCTTCACTGCTGACGGTTGTCATTCGCTAGGGAAACACTTTCAAATGCTTTGGATCATAATATAGGCATTTAGGCGGTCCTATTTTCCGAGTCAAAATGACACCACAAGTGGCATAATGAAACGATGGGACGAAAATGTATAGGGAAAAATTTGTTATTCTGTTTTTTTTCTTTCGCTGTGGCCAAAAAAATTTTTCAAAGATTTCAAAACTTCTTTCTGAGAGTTCCAGTATTTCACATCACGGCAATTTACACCGTCCCTTAGAGCGCAGCATGTCTGAGTGCTATTGAGGTATATAAATTGTAGGAGCCCGTTCATCTGTTTTATAAAGGGGATGTTTGAGTGCGAGAAATTAAGGTGCAAATTCCGCATTTTTCGCACTCTTTGATCACCACGAAACTCTTTGATTAATGTACTAGTCCCAGCAACCGCTAGCATTCAACCTTCAGCCTAAGATCCCTCACATCTTATGAACCTTGTGCTCTTCGGACGTCTTCGACCTAAACTATATTAGACTTTTTTTGCTGAAGCTTGCACCAGGAAAATGGCAAATAGTTGTGAATACCTCTTCGCACGATGTGTTCAGTAAATTTCTAATGGTTACCATCCCACCTCTTTCCCATCATCAACTTCAGGATCATTGCATATTGCTGATTCAGTTTGCTGCGCCCTGTAAACGGAACTTCGCCGGAATTTTCTGAATGCTTTCGCTGGCAGGATTTTTAAGTTGCCTGATATTTTCAGAGCACAGGTCTAAGAGGTCTATAACTGTATTATACGATCTCACCTCAGTCGGATAGTTTCAATTCCTCTCCTATTACAGCAGAACAGACAGATCTGTGGAGTGAAGAACTGTTTAGGATTTGTGGGGTTCCATAGAGCCCCACTAAGGGAAACAATGGCGGGAACCTAGGGTTAGTGGATTTTTACGGTGACAGAAGTGACGTCATATAATTCTAGTTTGCAAAAGGTGATCTAATAGTTTGAGCTCGATGATTGACGCTCAGAAAATGGGTCAGTCGCTCTGTAATGTTTGAAAACTAGAGGCCGGTTGTCGAGAATACGAACATGGAAAATCATGCGAACTTAGAGGCGATAACTGACCAATAGTTTGAAACGCAAAAAAAAGCAACGGCATTGCCGGAAGCTTTCGATATTTCGAGGCGTCGAGCTCCAAGACCATCTATTTTCCAGGTGCAGGATTTGGGGCATCTGAAAGTTTAAGCAGCCACAATTTTGGCCGGTATCCATCGAGTTGCAGAATTCAAAATCTGTTCACTTCCCTTAAAAAATAAAATAAAAATTCAAAAAAATCTGTTCACCAAAATCTGTCAAATCTGTCCACTTTCGTTTCTCGTGACAAAGGAGGCGACTAATACTTAAGTTGCTACCATAGTGGAAGATGTGTCACGAAACTTCGGATGTGATTCATTTCGGAGGATGTTAAGGACAGCTCGAATATGAAGCAATTGCTTGTTCTTAAATTACACATATTTACGCAAGGTATAAGTGACAATTTAAAGGTCGAAAAGAGGCACATTGCGGGTTGTTCGTCCATCTGGACAGAGCCAATGTCAAGAGTCTTTTTCCGGAAAGTGAACTCTCGATCATTCTGGCTTTCGCCATTCGAAAGGTCGTCAAGATGGTGGCTGAAGATGCCATTTTGCATCATTTTGCGCGAGACGGCCTCCTAAAGCATGCACATTTCGGCTTCGATCCTTATCGATGCAGAATACATTCTCAACTGATTTAGGTGACTGAATGCACACAGTGAATGTGAATATTGAAACCTAAATGCTGCATAATGATTACATAAAGGTCGTTGATCTGGGATGCCAGGAAAAGCTGCTGCTGAAACTGCAAAAGTGTAGCGTCATCAGTTAAAACATCATGGAAAGTATTGTTTCATCGAAAAGCTGATCTTACTGAAATGGGTCACATGATTTTATGAGGACATGACTTCATAATCGGGATTGAGGATAGTTACTCTGCTCCTATCTATTTCGTAGGTACGCTCCGCAGGGAAATGTTCTGAGGCCTATTTGATTTCTTCTATACATTGACGATGTTTCCTGGAATATTCTGAGCAATACGAGGATCTTTGCTCTCGACTTTAAAACCTATCGTCTATCGCTTCATCCTGCTTGCGACTTCCATGTTGTTTGAAACAATGTTCATAATTTCAATACTGTGACAAATATGCACATTTATGCGATTAAAAAATGCAATTGGATCATACTAACTTTCGATATGACAGTGTTTCCGGGTAATGCGTGAGGCCATTTCCTGAGCCTATTGTATCGGTGACATTGGTGCTGCAAGTAGTATGACTTTCCTTGTCTGTTGCAGTATCCTATTGTTGCTGAAAAGTAATCTAATACTAAAAATCGTATTTTTCGCGTTTCGCAATTCAGATGAAGTGAACGTTATCGAAAGACCGTCATTACTTACTAAGGACCTATTTGTGAATGCCTTCTGCATGGTTCCCCTCGTGTGGTTTAGTAATGTTGGACTGCCCTAGATGGAGCAATAAAAATGCGACGGATTCAAACTGTATCGAAAATGTCAGCAACTCAGGCAATAACAGGAATTTCAAAATTCGTTTGCGCGCGTTATAAAGCATCACCTTTAATCCTCCAACGTTTTGGCAAAGTTTTATCACATTTTGTACCAATGAGCCTTGAGATTGTTTCAGGTGCTAACCAACCTGATGAACCTCATTGGAAGTATTACATCCGTACATCTTCCTAGGATGGTCTGGACTTGAAAGACAGGCTATTCCACGTTTCTTTTTGTTTGAAGTAAGCACCTTTCACGGTTAGCTTAGTATTAGAGTTTGTATGTTTTTTTTGCAAGTATATCAAAGGTATAAGCGAATTTCTCGAAGGATGTGACTTCTTCCACGAAATTAGAAAAGTAAGAATGAAGGAAATATGAGGCAAAATAAGGTCATAAAAAGATTCTGTAAAGTCTTGTCGTTAAGAAATAAAGAGCAGGGAGGAGTCATCAGAAAATTTCATAGACAGTAAACAGGGAAAGGCGGCTGCACACTTTGCCTACAAACGAACTTTTGCAATTTTTTCAGTCCGATGATATTTCAGAAAGAAAAGAAAAAGGGATGGGGCTGGGAAGGAGAGGCGTGGGAGGGTGACGGAATGAAACTTGACCGAGGATGTGGACTGTGGCCTCTTGCATAGCTGCGATTGGCGTAGGCAAGGTCTGCAAGATGATCGCGTTCATTTGACGGAATCTGCCGAGGAGTGACACCGTCGAAATGCCAGAACAGACGATTTGTGAACTCGTTGAGAGAGATCGTATCCACTGTTTAATTGAGGCAATTCTCTGAAAAGTTATATTACCTACGAATTTTCAATTTTATCCTGTCCACTACTAATCTATTTTCTACTTTTCGCATTTCTTTTTTCTCACCTCAATGTAATTGACCGGAAAGAAGATAATGAGATGATGCCCACCTGCCTGAGTCTTGCGAATTTGTCTCGCTCGTTTGCATCGGTCAAATCGACCTATTTATTCCCTCCACCATCTAACGTTACACAAATTCAAAACGCATTTTCGTCTCATTTTTAATGATAAGAGGTTATGAATGAAACATGCGACTATCATTATTTTATTGTTGTTATTACTGTTGTTGTTGGTGGTGTTGTCGTTCGTCCAGTTACTTTTATCATTGTTATTTGCATTGTTTCATAAATTTCAACTCGAATTTTGAACGATAGATGCGAATGTTTCATTTGGCAGTACAATTGGTGACGATAGATATCATTTATCTCACTTTAGCCCATCAAATTCCTTTATCTCACTTCATATTGAAAGGGAAAGACAGGTAAAATTATTTGCAAATATAGTTCATTACTTTTATCGTTTACTGTGGTGATCGTCCTGTGAAAACAACGAAAGCGAATTTCAATTTGCCGCGCATGAATTCACTTTCGCTGAAATATCTCATGTCATTGCAATTTTTGAGTTGACTCATTATTTAAGTGCTAATAGTTCACCTCCCCTCTCCCCCCGCTTCCTTCCATGTCTTTCGCTACCCCCAGTTCGATTATATCAAAGTCTTTCATCTTCTCACAAATGGAATACAAATTCAACTTAATAACCATACAGTTGTAGTACACTTGTCATATTTCAAAAGCCAGCCATATGTTTCAGTCGTAATTGCCTTTCGATAACAAAGATGTACTATCACTTATTGGTTTTCGTACTTCAAAAAAATAAGGCGAAAGCCTTCTTATGCACATCGTGCAGCTCGCAAAATTTTGAAGTAAAAATATGCAATCAATCAATTAATAAATGGTTAAATATAAGTGATAAGTATGAAAATGGGTCCTCAATTGTTTTGATTAGTTTTTTGAAAGTTTTCGACTATACAAATGCTTTTTTATCATCCAAGAAAGAATTCAGCGGGTCTCCATCGTTGTTTTCGTATTTTATGCAGTTGATGCACTCAGTGACGATAATACGTTTATACTAACGATAATGATAGGGATATTTGTCAGTACCAAACTGAAAAACATCTTCAACTTGACGCTGTTATACCCTGTTGCCAATGCCCATTTGCAAGTGCGTCATTCCTTGGCCGTGTCTGTGTGTTATGTGTCTGCGCGCATAATTGCGTCTGGTACTGGGTGGTGTTTATTTATCTGCGTATCTGCCTGCTCGAAATTTCAAGTCAGAAAATAAAAAGTTGGACTTATAAAATTTGGTTAACGATGACTCCCTCAACGAATTTTCGAGCTAATCCATTAAGCAACTTCAAGGTGAATTATGGAAACTTGAGTCTTCTCTAAAAATTTGCAAGCATTTAGCGGCATCTCAGATCGCATTTTGCATGGCTAGCGCTTTCATTTCACAACTACTCCAGCTGACAAAAATGCTTTATCAGATAGTTTTATGCGAGGAGTCGGTTCGATTAAAACATGAATGCATAAATGGTCATATTTCATTAGTTATTGACTAATTAATAGGTTAGTATAGCTGAAAAGTACGTATTGCGTCATCTACTTTGGCGTGTTTTTCTAACTACTGGAATAACAGCAACTAGAGAAGCTCATCAGAGGAGTTGGTAGAGCGTACTTTTGCGCTTAGATAAATTCAACAACCAGTTTCATAAGTTACTAACAGAAAATAAAATGTATGCAGTAATGTCTTCATATTCGGATAGTTCCAATCGCGCATGAAAGCCTTAGAGAAAGGATTCGTTTCTCTGAGCATTAAATAAAAATCGGTTCATTTGCAAAATTCCTTTTCAGATATATACATACACAGACATGACGTCCCCATAGCACATTTTTGTGAACGAAACTTGGTAAGATGCAGCGAAATACATCACTTTGGCCGCCTGACATCTTTTCTCCTTTCTCCACAACGCCATCGCTTTAATGCTGTCATACGTCAACCAAATCACTGATATGAATGCCGGCAGTTTCTTCACCGCAGCATTGTTTCCTTCACATCACCACAATACGCTCATCGAATGAATATCGAATTTTTTTGACACATAATTTCCACAGTAACAAATTTTACTGATGACTGAATTTTAATGTATTGAATGCGAAAGATGCAAAGCGGTAGGCCATAACTGCCGGCATATCCGTTTCCGGCAAGCATTTGAATCAGTTGGCATTAGCATTCGTATTTCTTTATTAATATATATAATATGTAATGTTGAAAGCTGCATGCTGAAGTGCATAAAAAACATATTTCGATGAAGTATGATAATATATATTCCCATTAAAAGGTCTTCCCAAGCGATGCCCGAGTGAATAAGCCAACTAATCAGTCAGTATGCAATGAGCCATAAAAGTGAATGTTGAAAAAAAAATTTCTGCTACTTTAGTAATCATCAAATTTCAAATGTGAGCAAATGTGAGTAGACTGTTTCCATTTTAGTTTCCTTTTAAAATATGCTAATTGACATACGTCATGCCCAATTGTCGACGAGAAGTCGACGATTTCAGAAATATTCAAAACATCTTCAAACTTCACTAAAGTACCTATAAAATAATGTTTTTTTTTTCATTTAATCGTCTATCGATCTTGCGGATGGACCCTACGAATTTATCCGGTGAGATTAATGCTCTTCTATTACGATACCTTTGATCTTGTTCCAGCATGTCGGGCGCATCATAATAACGGCTTCATAACTAGTCAATATCTGTATGGGGCGGCTGTCACCACATAATGATTATGAAGAAAGTGCGGCTGTCATCAACGATTAATGGCACATGAAAATGCCGGAACTATCACCCAAAGAGGAATTTGGTGATTGCAATGAAAATTTCGAGTCCTTGTGCAGAAGGCGCTTCTCCCCATGATGGGGCAATGTATGAAACTGCAACGAGGTGACGTTCCTTGAAAGCGGAAATGTAATCGCCATCCTTATCGCATTGGCAACTCAAAGCCGGTAATTGATTCCTCAATCAGACCGACACCGAACTGAGCCTCAAGACATTATTCATCTTTCATGTCTTAATGAGTTCGACAAATTGCACTGAATGGAATATGAAGTCCGAATGGAATACGTGGATATAAGCTGAACAAGTATTGCAGAGGAGAAGTACTGAAACGACTGTCTTAACAGCAACTTCAGTGGGCGTCGGGAAGACAGAGACAAGAAGAAAGAACTCAGCGAGCCTTCATGATCCTTCTTCATCAATGTGATAAGGATAATTTGCTATCTCTAATTCAACAGTTCATTGAGTCCAGCGCCCAAATTCATTCCAACCTCTGGGCAACTTGTGGTGGCAGCACTGCGTTGACTCATAAACAAGCTTGGATATCAGCACATTGAAATTCGTTAGGTTTCGCTTAAATGAGGCAGATAATGAAAGCTACAATAATTATTTGCAGAAACTCGTTTGAATGTAGAACTGCGGTGAATCATCATAAATTTGCTTCAATTTCTAGCGTAAATTGCATAGCTTTACCTATGTGAGCAATGATTATATTCCCCTATCCTTGTTTAGAAAAACTAACAATGACCGAAGTTCCTAATTCTTAGAGGTATTTCAGGGGGAAAGAGAGAGAGGCTTGGAGGAAAAGATGGCATGATCTCGATGACGAAGTCAAAAATTTACGCATAATTTTGGGATGATCGTAGCCGAAAATTTTCTATAGTAAATTTTAAAATTCTTCACTTCATGTCTACCACTGCAAGACGGCATGTATGCGAATATCAGGAACTCTTCAATCATTTACTTCCACTAAGACTTTGATCATGACCTCACTTCCACTTTACAACTTCTCAATAAAATATTCTTCTGTAGCAAAAAATTAGACACCAAACATAGGAAATATCTATTAGACATGTGAAAGCAATTTGCATTCAGATAGCGAATTTGTATCAGTGAAACCAATTACGAAAACTCTGAGTTCTATCCTCTTTATTGATACGATTTACAAAAATCAACTCTAGAATATGCAACCTGATGTTTTCACCACATGAATAATGGAATCGCTGAACAACTAATTGCGTATTACGGGCATCCTTAGCATACAAAACGCTGCTCCCTTGAAAGCATTTATTATCGTCAACTGAAGACTTTCATTTCAGAAGCCGGAGAAATAAAAGAAAGTTGTAGGAAATTATTATTGGTGAAAATAAAGTGAAAAACGATTGGCGCGAATATCTTTCAACAATAGCACCTGCTATTTACACGAAAATGCATCGATGTTCAGGAAGAAGTATTGCAGATGACGGAACCTCCTCCCAACCTTCTAATGCTAGCAAATTTCGAGGATCTTTTTTATTCCCTTTAATTAGTAATTAACTGCAACAAAATGCGCGAAAACCTTCTGCATCAAATTCATGAAAAGTGAAGCTAAAGTTGTTGACTAAGGAAATGTGGTGTACGCCTTTGCGGAGTGCTCTTGAATTATTTGGATAAGGATTGATGCATATGAAATTCGAAGAATATGTTGGTTAAACATGTTTCGCCGGAGGTTTTCCTTTATTGGGACTGTTTTCCTTTTATTGCAAAGCGTCAAGTGACACGCATAAGGTTATGCCCATCAACTAAATCTTTAGTAAGCACGTGTTGTCGTACTCAAGAAAGGGTCATTCCCCTTACCGTTTGAGAGGTGAAAAAACCAAATATCAGGCTGCAGTTATTATAACTTTTCTCTGATATCCTCTAATCGGTTTCTCTAAGTCATTTCTCGGCAAGCAGAAATGAATTAGACAATGCCAGTGTGTGAGGCAAGCTGTACAGTCTTTGCAAGTGTAAGAGTGTTTGAAAAATCGCCAGATAACGATGGAACATTTAACAAATATGTCACCGAAAACGGCCAAGTAATTTTTGCCATCCACCACGTAACTAAGTTTGACAGAGACTTCCTAATCGCCGTAAAGCATGCAAGTGTCTGAAATTTTCAGCAATCGTTTCTTTTCCACCACAAATGGATAATCTTTTTACAATTGAATGAATAATTACAATGCTGACGAATAAGAGGAGGACAGCATAAGAGAGCGAATTCGCAATCCGGAGAACCTGTTCGATGAAGTAATAGGCAAACTGGAGAAAGAATGAAGTAATATATGCGGTAAAAACATTCATCCTTATTGGAATATGAATCCAGAAACTCCAATAATAAGCAAATTAAGAAATTACAAAGCGACGTGGTCCACTGATTCTTTAGATCCAAGCCAAAAACAGCCTTGTTGATAAATTCTGAATTTTTTTCTGATCACTATTAAGATTGCCCGAATCGAAATATGGAGATTGGCGGACGAATGAGGGCGCAGAAAAAAAGGAATGTTGGCACCATTTCTTTCCCGGTGAGGAAAAAATACTGGAAAGTCAGATGCTCTCAAACATATATGCGGCAAAGTCTTGAAAATGAGCGCAGGGGCTTACATCGTTCAGTGGTCTCCAGAAAGGAAATACTACAGACGAAAGGAATTTCTTTTGAAGTCACAATTAGTCATCTAGAGAAGATCACCTGGAAAAGTTAATGCATGCAATAAAAGTAATTGATGAATGAGTCCCTTACGCTAAATGTTCATTAGTGAATATTAATGAGATTTTCATTGTTCAGTGTGGGCCATTCTGAATGATCAGTTACTTGCTGGATATGGCTTGAATTGTCTGTCATAATCATTTTAACAAATCACTGAACACTCAAAAGTCAAAGCAGCACATTGAAATCATCCTCTTCATTACAAAACTACAAAAATAATATGTTGTAGATTGCAATAATTGTTTGCGAAAATAGTGTGAGATAAGACAAACACCATAGAGATTCGATTGTAGAGAAAATGAAACTTGAACATACCGTAGGATGAAGAATGGCTTCTCAGAACTTTCGCCGTAGAGTATTTCCTTCTATCTTCCGGAACCCGCCTTACCAGTCAACCATACTTTTAATATTAACGAGAAAATCAACTTCTTCCTCACTTTTCCGTTTGTTTTTTTTTAATTTTACTCATATATGACAACGCACAACGGAGGCACAATGACAGCGCCTCCAGCCCATCTATTAGCTATCCATCTAAAGGATAAGAATGAAGGGAATCGACCGACGGCTCTGCATAATGCAGCATTCTATAGGATTATTCGCGTTGCACATAAAAAGAAAAGTGCAAAGGCTGAGTTGAGGTGTAAGAGAGTCGAGAAATTAACAAACATTTAATTGACTAGGGATTAGTGAGGAAAAAGCAATAGAAATACTAGGTGAGATAGCATAGTAAAGATGAGAACGATATCGCTAACATCACTTTTGAAATGGATAGAATAGAGCAACGTTACCTCGTTGAAATATATCCACACATGCCACTTTATAAACTAAGCGACACATCATTTTATATGCACTAAAACGCAATCATGCAATTAAGTTCTAATGAGTCACTATTGTTTCGTTCATCTTTAGTTAATTAGTAGTAGCATTTTGTGGTCTTATAAATGTCGCCGCATTTTTGCACGTTACTCGATTTTTTAGTGTCATTCTTCCATTCTCCAACAGTGATTAAGAAATAATTTGTGCTGAATAAAGATCGCAATAGATAACAATGAAAAGCGTTTACTAAATTATCAGATAGTATAATGCGACTCTTCAATTTCATGCAAACTAAGCGATAAGAAATGTTATGATAACAAGTTGCAATGATGTAACACTTGCAAAAGCACCACCATTTGGTATTGCCATCTTCGATGGTGACAAATATGCCAAATATAGCAGTAATGGACGTTGACAGCAATGCAACTGATATAGTAGAGACAAAATAATGCCGTTAGGTAAATTAAACGCACTAATCGGAAGAGCAGTTGACGTTGGTGTCTCGTTGGTGTCTCATCATAAATCAATCAGCATTTCGGCCTATGTCGCTGCCTACCATTTCCCTACGATGTCTATAATGGAGGAAAAACCGCATGAAGAATCATTCGAAAGCTGTCATTCACTCAACGATGACAAAGTGAGCAAAAGTTGCGTTGATGTTTAGAAGTTAACCGCAATGCTATATGTCGCAGAGTCTAGGAATCGAACGTCCAGGAAATTGCTTACAGGAAAAGAATGTGAAGCATACTTCAAAGTCTAGTTTGCATCCTCAGGCAAATCGGCGGTGATTGCTCAACTAAACGAATGCCTTAGGCAAGCGTAGCTAGTTGAGTGGCGCTGAAGAGTAATGAGCGCAAACACTTACCGTTATGGCGGCCGCAGCGGCGTCGGCGGCAGCAGCAGCAGCGGCGTTGTTGATGGTGGCGGCGTTTTCTGGTGGAAGCGAGTCTCGGTCCGCCCATCTCGAGCAACGGCACAACAAAACTCCAACAACTCGCTACGCACACGTCCGATCTTTTTTCATCGGCGCTCGTCGAATAATTTTGCTTAGCCGTTGTTAGAGCGCGTCTTCGTCGCAACTCTACGTTCCCTTACACTGTCCGCATTGTCCGCATCCGTAGATTACACCATCCATCCGGCGCTGCATTCCGCAGCATCTCTATTGTCAATGATTTGCATTACGCAACGATGAACATCGGCTGATGACTGATCGAAACTCTCTATTCATAACATTACCCGCACCCTGAACTTTTCGCTTCTAGGTGATTCTGCTATAGACCTGCTACACTTCCATACTTTCTAAAGAAGGTTTTTTCCAGCGGAAGTGCTTTGCGAATTGTCGACGAGCGAATGACCGTTGCCTTGAACGAGCGATTGTCTCAACGAACATTAGCACCCGTTTTTGCCGTTGCAAGTCGATTCTGCTATAGGCGACGCTGCCAGCCACTTTTCCGACCTAATTATGGACAACGAATGCCTTCGGAAGGCTTATTGAAAGATTGTTTTTTAGCACGCTTTATAGGCGACAATCAGTTGCCCATTTGGTGACAAGCAGACACATTCACCTATGATGCCGACTACGATGCAGGTGGTTAGCAGATAAATATTAGACAGCTGCATCATATAAACTTAATATGAACGGCATCGAGATAGTATTTACATTTCTCTTCATTTTATTAATTTCAACTATTGAGACGGCGATTGAGAGGGATTTCCAGTGTGAGGGCGAAAGATACTGACAGCATACGGGAAAGTGTTGTCTTTGTACTGGTCAAGTCAATAATGTCGTCATTATTGTCACGTGCTTTTAATCGTTGTTGCTGTTGTTGTGCGCTAAGGCACAAAAGTGACGACAGCGACGAGGAATCTGAAGCCAAAGCGGTCATGCCACATCGACCTGGAGTCGAAATGAATAATATCGAAAAGATGCCACCACCTGTGGTCCAGCGTCCATTCAACTGGCAACTGGATTTGAGCACCATCTTCAGCGAATCGCTCGATTTTCCAGAAGAGCAATATCCACCGGCTACCACAGCGGCGTCAAAGGTTCGTTTCCGCTTCATCTTAATTTGCCTCGTTTTTTAAAATATGTGGTAGAGTAATGGGTAGCACGTTGGGAAGGTATGGGTTGAGGGAGAATAGGGAGGGAAGGCTGTGACAGATAGCGATGATAGAAGTGAACCAATCGGTTTGACCTACTGCTGATGATTCGTATCTATCGTGTTTTGGTTTCGATTCCCCACTATTTCTTGTAAGCCTTTTATGCGCTTCATTTTCCTTCAAAAGCACTCTACGATGACATCATATCTGTGCACATGCAAGGCCTTTGTATGTGCATATCTGTTCTGTAGTCTCCAAAAAACTTTTATGAGTGAAACTTGTTTGTTAGACTAGCAAATGTAGTTTTCTTCAGGCGAATTGTTCTTATTATGTGTTGCAACTAGAATTTCTTGTAGAACTGTTCGATTGCGAGCCGACAATTTTTGATAGCCATTCCGTTGCTTAGAGAATCTGCATATGTAGAATAGCATTCTATCGTTTTCTAATAATTTTTACTACCGGTTGGTCTTTAGGAAGCACACATTCTCTCAACCATCATGTCATGCCTCTCGTTCCGTTTATATTAGCACATGTGCGACATTTATTCGTCTTAGTATTCTAAAATGGTTGGCAGCAGAATAAGATGTAAGTAGTATTACTTTCATATTCGATCACGAAATAAGAACAGCTTTTCATATTACCTGTCTCTGCCCTTTTATTGTGTCACAGAACTTATATGCACAGCAGTGAATGTTAAGTGTTGTTGAGTAGATCACACGATTGTTTGTATTTAAATTCAGTTAAATATGCCGAATTTCAATGCCCAAATGAACAGATGTGTCTGTCGTTGTTGGTTTTGTTTTCCAGTCGATTTTTGGTTTTATTAAATCTTCTTTTCTTCCATTTCTATGGAAGAAATAAGTGGAAAAAGGCGAACACGAGAAACATGAAAAACATATGTTGTATTCCATTGAAGAAAATGATAAAAAATAGTTTTGAAATTCATTCTTTAAACATTGGAGAGTGTCGACTTCCGAAACGCTAGCTGAGAGTTGTTATTTCGTTATGACTAAAGTTTGCTAGATTTGATTATTGATTGAAAAAGATCAACTTATGTTCAATTCGATCGCTATTACTCGACAGCTTTCAGCATAATTATTTCCGCATAGATTCGAGTATCATATCGTTTTTTAAGATCGAAATAACGTAGCTATGTTGGCAGTGAATAGCACTGCTTCAATGCGATAGAATGAATCGTAGTTTTAATATAGCGTACAATTGTTTATCAGTTATGATACCATCGCAGAAAAAAAAAAACCACAAAATGAAAGCATCGTTTCTATTCGAAAATGTTTGATGTTTAATAGCGATGTTGCATTTAAGCTTTTATTTAACGATTGTACTTCAATGTCTCATATAATGTTGGAATTTTATATTTGAATATTTGTATATATTTGAATTATATTTAAATGTAATATTGCGTACATATATTTGAATTTTTTTGATAAAATCGTTTCCGTTTGAATTACTTATTTCTTCGGTTTGATACTATTTCAAAAAAAAATTAAGAATTTCACTTCATAGTGGAAATTATTCATGCTAAATATTATCAACGAAATTGACGAGATAAGGTTTTACAATTGCAAGTAGGAAATTCTATTTATTCATCGGTAATACTCTCCAATAAATATAAAATTGGTTTCATTTTAATATCACTGATGCGTTTTTCCACATTTTCTGTTTTATTTTAAACGAAATTTCTGTTTGCAAACTTACGTTAGCAATATTTTTTTATCAAACATTCGTATATTACGTATATTTTGACGCAGCGGAACACTTTATGAAAAATAAATTTCTAAAAAAGACTGAAGAAAAAAAAAATCAAATGCGAGCAAAACGAGGTGTCCCATTTGAGGGTTTCTCTGAAAGAATCCAAAAAATACAAGAACAAAAACGCAAGCGATTTTTAGCTTTCTCGTTCCAAAAGTTCGGTGGATAGCACAAGTAAAAGGTCCTAAGAACAGAAGCCTATCGAGATTAGGAATAGAATTTAGAATAAACGTTATTTACCAACTGAAAAATTACATCAATTAGCTTCAATAGGTTAAGAGCGTCGTTCGTTTCGTCATTCTTAATTTTCCGTGAAATTTTTTCACACTAGATATTCCCAACGAAACTGATGGAATTACACTTTGCAACTGTTAATAAAAAAAGTTGTTTTTCTTTTTCATGCGAGCAAATGAACACAATGAACAAAATAGCGAATTATTTACGGCAAATAAGCTAGAATATAATGCAGAAAATCTCATTGCAAGAGCAAACTTCAATTGCGATAATGAGTAGACGCAGAGTTCTCTGAACTTTATAAAGAGAAGACTAAAAGTCATTTCCATTTAAAATATTTTGCACACTTCATTGATGGAGAGGGAGAGAGATTTAACTCGACTAGCCTCAACTTCACGTTTTCTGAGAAGCTACGATTCCACCGATACGTGACTACGCTCTGGCAGACACACTATTCGGTAGGTATCTTCGAAAGTGCGAGAATAAATTGCTGCAGTGGCCCGCATGTTCACACGATATGCGTACCTGGGTAGAAAGTTTGTTGTCAGCTAGCATTTAAAAATGCAGTGTGATTTGAACATCAGTTTCCTTGTACAAACGACGCTGCTTGATGCCGCCACGAAAAAATTAATTTTTTGGCTTGCGATTTATACGATCGATCGGCTCCATGTGAGGACGCGTCATTAAGCGTTTATTCATAATTTTTAAATATTGGAACAGTCGGTTGGCGTGATGCGCCAAAATGCAATAGCACCTGATGCGCCTTTCCACTTGTTGTAAATGATGAATTGTACGATGTCAATCGTTTTCTTATAGAGGTAGAATATACGGATTGAGACCAATTTGACACACTTTGTCTACGCCAATTTCTCTAACACTATTGTCCACTAGTGTTTTTATCAGTGACAGCACTGATAACCGGCAATTGACGTGATTCGCCAATTGCAAAAGGCTAGGCGCATTCTCTCCCTCATTCACTTATCTTCTAAGTTTTTTTTTCCTGGCCGTTTATTCGTTCCTGAGCAAAACTTGTTTTCTTTCATATTGGGCTTGCTTCCTGTTCAAATCAAATAATCTGTTTTCCTCGCTCTTTGCACTTAGTTCACTCGCAAAAGATTGTTTAACAGCGATGTCTATAGCGGTTAACTTGTAGTTTTTTATGAGGTTTAAATCAAAAATCGGCCCACACATAGTGATACAGAAAAATTCGATTAAGCCATCACTCATTTTTTCGTTTATAAATGAAATTTTTTAATTTTCGTAATCGTCCAGTGTGATTTCATACCTTCGTACCCGTCGGCGATGTCGCCTAATTGCACTAATGCTTTCATAGTGTTCCGAGTGAATGAAACATCGATAAAGTAGCCGCGCAAACTTATCAACATTAATGATTGACTCCAACGTAATTGTATTTCTTCGTGTAATCTTTATATAATACATTATTATTCATATTTATGTAAATTAAGCATTTCTTTATGTAACATAAAAATATTATATTATTCCTCTCACATGCCTTCGTTATATGTAGTCTACTCTGCATCATCAATAAATTTTCTCCACTTTAGCAACTTCGCTTATCGACCGCCGCATTGCATGTGTTTCGTTGCGATATCACCACTTATTATCAATTTTCTTTCACTTCGTTGGAACAATTTATGAAATACATTCAAATTGCATCTAATCGAAGAGAATTTCATCTAAGCCGAGCAAACTCTCTGTTATCGTGTGTGGCGCTATAACTATAATGAAGAGCACTATAATATTGGAATATTTTATAGTAGCGAACTTTACAATTTACAGTTACATCTCATGATCACCATCGATGGATGCGTTGAATGGTTGGAAATTAATATTGCCCATCTATGTGCCTAATCGAATGCGTTTTCTATATTTTTGATGCATATACAAAATATGCGCAAAAATATCCGGCGTAATATTTATCGCGCGCTCTCAGATGATAATTGCCGGTGTTCGCTTGTTTGTCCACCTATTATTATTCGAATTTGGGGGATCGATTTCCTATGAATTGCACAATTTGAATATTTTACATATTTCATATATTTTGTCAACTTATCGATGATTGAATTGGTTTTCTAGTTTAAAAAATTTGCATATTTCTTAGAATTCCAATGCGTAAGTTGTTTATTTTGGTGGCGCTCGTTTTTGATCGTCTAGAAATAATAATAATCAAATATTTTTTTCAGGAAACAGCTCAGTTTCAACGTTTACCAAAAATTGCGCCTGCTTATTGTATATACTTTCGTTTCAATGCACTCTATGATATGACTTCGGTCTCAAGCAATTCCCAGGACCTCTAAGCTCAATTAAAAGTCATAGCCTTGAGATGAGCTTAATTCTAACCACTTGTTTTATGTGCTTCCGGAGATTTGCATCTTTATTACAATTTTGTACCTGCATGCATGTGTACCGTGGGAAGAGGAGAGGCAGTTGAAGCTAGACTGCGGAATTTCGGTGCATAAATATATCGGTTGTGCTCCAAAAATGTATGAGATGAAGTCATGTATTATTTTTCGATCTAACACTTGTTAATCGATCAATTTCGAAAAAAATTCTGCATATTTAAAATGTTTCAAGAAATTTGAGTGCATTTCCTATTTGCGGAATTTTCTTTTTACACCGATCAGATGGAGGAAACGACAATCTTTTCATGAGGAATTTTATAGTCGACCAGCTCACTAAAAACATATATCATTGCTAAATTTTTGTAATTTTCAAATATATTGAGGAATTCGTTACTCAAATGATATGGAATATAAACACACAGACCCTATCAGTGAACTCGTTGCGCTTCACATTTTTTTACGCTTTACCATCCAATTTTTCACTTGTTCTTTGATCAACAAACAGCAATCTTTCTTCTGTCGTTAGCAATTTACCGTTGAATATTCTCGTCGGCTTGCCCTATGCGTTCCTAATCATGAACTATTTCAATATTTAATTTTTACAGACACATCGGAACAAAGGCGATTTTCATCGCTGCCACAATATTTGGTCAGTTCGCATTTGAATGCATCACTGAAAAACATTAGCGCATCGTATCGATCCAGCTAATTGAATTTGCGCATAAGTTCAACGTTGAACTTAAGGTCATGAAGACGAAGATTAGACAATGGAAGTCTCGATCTTTCTTTATTGTAATATGAAATTGTTTGTCCTTTCTTACTGGCAATAGGGGCGAAATAAATCCACTTATATTTAAGGACTTCAAGTAGCACTCACAACTTTTCATGTTTTGAGATCGGCTGTGATATGATCGTCTTAATAGGCTATCTATGGTATTATTGGGGTCATTTTACTGGCACTCGCCGGCTATATATGTCAATTTCGCTAAATCAGAGTCTTAAGAAAGTTTTTGTAAGGATTAACAATGATCATCTCGAAGCACTTTCTATCATATTGCTAATTAGGTGATCGTTGCACAAAAAAACCAATGAATTTGACCAAGCTCGTGACCGCACTGGTAAAAAATATTGTTGTTCTGTTGACAAGGACATTTATAAGTATTTTATTTATATCAAGCTATGAAATGTTATAATATTCTAGTAAGTACACCCATTATTTTGAGAGTTAGCTACAACTATAAAATTAGTGAGGAGTACAACAAGAGTACAAATATTTTGTATTTCCATTAGAAAATGCTTGCATTTGCAAAAATTTTATTCAAATTTAAAGTGGTTGTTGAATATTGCACATTTTCACATTGCCCATAGCATTATGCTATCAATGATATATTTTACAATTTTTATTGACTTATCGTTGGCATTTAAATTCGCAGAAATTTTTGTTGTTTGTTATGCTTGGTTGTATGTGATTCACCTTATGCGTCTTAATTATAAAGATTGGCACATAGTTTAGTACGAAAATAGGAGCTACCCATTTATGATATATTCATTTATTTTAATAGTAGTTAACAAATAAGCGAACATTTTCATAACATATTTCATTTAAAAAAATCCTCTAAATTTCATTTAGATACACATGCAGGAAACAGATATTAGCGTTTCAACTTGCATTTTTCATTTGCCTCTTTTCTACTCTTAATCAACCTCTAGTTAGCTGATGAGAAATCTTTTCAATTTTATTGTTAAGAATTTTGCAGCAGAAAAATTCTCGTTTGAAATTCGAAATTATTAGTAGCAATTTATAAATTTTAACTCAAGCTCACATTTAAAAATCACATTAAATAATTCATTCAATTTTTTACTCTGACTTCTAAGTTCTTCTTTATTTGCTTCCATTATTCCTATACTTGAAAATTTCAACGTTAAAGCTTTACTATTTGAGAAGCGTCTTTCAAATAACCTCCAATTCGCTTGAAATATTCCTTAACTAAACATCTAAGCAAATCTTATTTGTAGTTATATCGTTTGCTTTCTCAGGCTTGTTACCATATTTTACATAATATGCTTATACTTTTCTAACAGGAACTATGAGTACAATATTGTGGCAAGTACGATAAATCGACTTACAGTACAAGTATAGTAAGGTTATGTTTTTTTTTTCAAACCATAACAACGGCAGCGTTTGCAGCTCATTTCTAGAGAATTAACAAATTAAAAAATTTCGTGCAATGCTCATAGCAATGATGGCCATAAATAGCATCTCAAGCAAGCTCTCGAGCAATCGTTTACTAAATATTTTTAGACGATCGAGGCGTATTTTGATATATTCACATCGATGTTGCAATAGAGCGTTTCAGCGAACATATAAGGCTTAGCACCACTATTTCTCTTTGCTGCTTTCCTCTTTTAGCTATTTTCTATTATTTTAATTAATTTAAATATGTTATAATTTAAATATATTATAAGTTAAATATGCTTACCTATAAAGTTGTGAAGTCTAAAGATTGAAATTGAAATGTTAAGAAATATAATTGAAATAGATATGCGCGCTATTTTGAATGGAATATTTTCTAAGCAATTGTATGAATGAACTAAGGAAGGAGCATGGGAGAGAACGAATGCGGAGAAAAGTGAAAGGAAGTGAATTTGTGGAAACATTTGCCTAATTCTTATGAAATTCTCTATTGTTCGAAATTGCTTTTTTTCCGTCCATTAAAAAAAAAAAAATGGATTCGTATTTCTGCTAGTGCCTGTTTTTTTAGCGCAATAATAAAATGCTCCTATGAGGAACCACTTTGAAAAGTTTTATATTTACACTTACCTGCTAACTTATCGTTATTAGTGGACGATTACTTATTAACTAAACGAAGCGAAAATTCGTTTCTTTAGTTTTTTGCACTCATTTTAAATTTCGATTTGTTATGCACGTATGCATTATGCACATATGCAAATTAATGCTTGCTAAGGGCATTATAGAGACTTTCACATCTATGCATATATATGTGCTTACTTGCCTCCTAGGTGTGTTAAATCTAGAAAAGTCTAAATTCTAGAGCTAAAATGGAAAATTATGACTTCTAGACCCGAAAAAGTTGGTCGGCATATTTCACATTACATGTTGACGTTCAATAACAATTTTTAAATTGATCCGTTAACGCTGAAAAAGAGTTCTGACTAATCAAGTTGAATCGAAAATTGACAAGCATTATGCATTGATTTTATTCATATTTCACGCAGACTGAACCTTTAAAAAACCTCTTCTTTGTAGAAAATTTATACAAGCGGTCCGATTAGTCTAAATATGAATACACTACAACGCACATTGCATTATTTGCTAATTGGCAATTCACCAAATTTATTAGCCTAATGGGCATAAATTGCATAAACTATTGTCATCTCAACTCCATCGACGCTCGCATTGCCCACTTGCTCATCAGGTATTCATTCACCTGTGCAGCTTCATAGATTCTAGCAATGCCTATAGATAAGCTCACCAGAGCGCTTTGTTTTTTAGGCTCTGTGGGGGAAGGGAGAATCAAATATTTAAAATTTCAGAATCAAATATTTAAAATTTCAGAATCAAATATTTAAAATTTCAATGTTTTGCGGTGAAAGGATCAATCAAATATTTTGTTTCAGAATGTATCAAAGAATCAAATAAATGTTTTCAATGTTTCAGAATCAAATAATTTCAATCACCATGTTTAGACTCTCTTCGGATCAGGTCTATCATAATGCTGCATATACTTAGCTCTCCACTTAATCCAGATGAAAGTTTATCAATAGAAATTTGTAGCACAAAAAGAAATCAATCCTCTTAGATGATCCTAGAAATTGAAAAATGTCTTCCTTACACGTAAAAGTATATGAACCCTTTGGCGTATTCAGCAGGCACTTTTCAAAACTTTTCTTTTCTCTGCTCGCTCATCCGCACAATTTTTTGTGACCAATTGTGTGATGCATCAAAAATTCACTTGTGTGTTTAGCTTGATATATGAAGAAGAGAAGGGAGAGCAAATAAAGAACACGGTTGTGGAGCAACAATTCAGCAATATACCAAGAAAATCAGAAAAAAAATATATGTACCTTGCGGAAATATGAAATTTTAATAATGGCTAGCTGCTTAAATATGCTCGACCATCGAAACGTTTCCTGAAATATCCGATCAGTCAATAAGCACATCCAATATTTCATGTGAAAATTTCAGCCGCTTTATTCAATGAAATTTTTTAGCTATCATATCAGCTAATCACATTCGCATCTAGCTCTATAGCACGATTAGTGATAGGAAATAACTTATAGGCTAGTGAAAAACTTAGATTTTGCCTTAAAGTTTTTCTATAGCTAAGAATTTTTCAATATAGAGTTATTGAAAACGAATGAAAATTACTGAAAAAAAAAAAAACAACGAATTAATGAAAATGAAAAAAAAAAATGTTGTTGTTTCAACGGACCGACAAACAGACAAATGCCAACATATGCAAAGGCATGACTTCCAGAATGCGCCCAGCATACGCAAATTTCCAAACTCATAGAAAAATGCGTCATGAATGATAGTGACAGTGATCAATGCCTGAGCTAATATAATGAATGGTATCGCATATCACTAATATCCATGACGATAAAATGTGTGAGAGCAGAGAAACAAAGGAGACTGCCCTCGCTACCGTTTTTACCCAATGATTCTCCATAGGAGGTTCCGCAAAACCACCGGAAGCGCTGTGACATCTTCGGTGCCGCTAGTCGTACACATCAACTGAAACTTACTGCTGAATATGAACTTCTAATCAGATTCTTCGGTGCACATAATTAATTACGATCGTTCTGTTGATGATCTACCGAAGGACTCATTGGATAATAGCAGAAGACCCCTAAATTCGAATGTGGGCATTGCTAGCTTCATCGAGGACATTTAGTGTTAGAAGATCATCACTAAGAATCTGTCGACGGCAGAAAGTGGGAAGGAGTATTCAACATGCTGAGCATGAATATCGACTGGTTTTTTTCTCTGAACCTACCCCCCGGTTCGATTCTTTGATACATTTTGAATTCTTTGGCTCTTTGGCTCCACCAAAATACGAACCGAATTGGCTCTTTCATATTCTTTGAACTTGTTGGGCTTGGCGAAAAACAACGTTGATATTAGTATTCAACATGGTGAGCAGTCCCATGGACAGGATTTGATGAATTGTGAGGCGAAAATTTTGTTTTTCTAAGTGAAACCCAAAGACACCTAAAGCGCTCACAAGTGTGCTGTTCGCCAAGTTTTCAGTACTTTTTTGTCTAGCTCAAGAACCTCAGCGCCTTTTTATATGAGCATAGAAAAGCCAATCAACTTTCACTCATTTGCACCGTTTATCATCGGCTCCTAGTGTTCTGAAGGAACTTTAGAGTGCTCAGCTTCAAATGGACCATTCATTAAGCAGCGAAGGAGCCCTTAAGCCCGTTTCTTTTAGCTCGATGCCGTTATTGCGCAATGAATTCCACAATAATGAGAAGAAGCAATACCACCCAATTAGGGTGGTAGGGAATCCCCATCTGAGCTAATATGGGCACATTTGGTGGTGAGTTGTTTAACGTGCGGCCATGCACTACCAATCTAACGTCGAAATGTGAAAATCATCGAAATTTGTGAAGAAACCCAATCATCGAAATTTATCACTTCTGAAGGCAATTTTTAGTGGCTTTTAACGGCAAAGAAATTCCATTCCTCTATCGCTTCTGAGTTATTTGTTTTTAGATGCCAAACGAGAGGCATTCGTAGCAATTTTGGAATCTCCGATTAAATCTGATAAGGAGGAACTGTTGAGGAGTTTCGTTTTTGTCAACTTGTCGCCTCATTTTTCTCAGTAAAAATTTTCTTTTATCTTTTTTTTTTGGTATGAGAAGACGATTGGAAACTGCAAACAAACCCGGCAATTGGGAACTTGAAGTAAGAGAGTGCGGAAAGGTTCGATGTGATGTGTAAGTTTCCCGTTTCAAGTAGACCTTTCCGGAAAAAATTTGATGCGAAGAAATCGCATGAATTTTTGCAGTAGTTCAATAAAACGATTCATTGTGATCTACTTCGAGTTTTTGATAATTTCCATCATTTTTGGCGAATCCCCATTAATTGCCCAAACATCTAACACTCAACAACAGACGATTGTATCTCCTGCAAAGAACATATGGTGCCGAGGCAGCGATCCTAGTGTAAGCAGCAGATCGACATCCCACTCGAGCTAGGGGGACGCGTGCGTTTTTCTTTTTGCGTGTGTGTTGGTTTGGGTTAGCCGCACGCGTCACATCGATAGCTCCTCCTTCTATTATCGCCACCGCAAATTGTGCTGATTCACCACGGCCACAATTTCTTCATTGAGGAAGGCGGGGTGCGAGATTTTTATCATTCGCTGTTTTAGTGGTGAATTGTTTAATTGCGTTTACCTCCCTTCAATTTGTGTCGTTTCGTTGTCGTGTTCCCCTCTTTTACCTTTTAATGTTTTTTGTTTTTTTTTTAAGAAGTACTATGCACTATTGCATATATATATATATATATATATATATATATATATATATATATATATATATATATACCTGTCGAATTGGTACTTCCAGCAACGGTTTACCCGAAGTTTTCGCGTTGATCAAACCGCCTGAAGAGTTGGGCACAAAAATGTGTAATCACTGATCTCAAATATTTCATAAAGGCTACGAGCTCAGTTTATCGCACCACCGGCCGAATGTGACCACCGGAAGTCCATTTTTAATCAAAAAATCTATTGAAATGGTCGATCGTGCAGGAAATACCTTATAAGTTATCGTTTCGTTGTTTATCGGATATCGTTGCGAATGATGTGCCAGCTGGTTGAAATTGCAGAATGTGCTTTTTCCTATCAGGTGTTTTCTTACCAGATATTCTTACGTGTGAAAACTTCACCGTTAGCGTTCTCTCCTGTGGAAATAGTAAAGCGCATTGTAGCATTCTTATCGACTCATGTGTGTGTATGTGTGTGTGTTTGTTTATGAGACAGCGGAGTCTACAAATTACAGTTTTGTGCTTGTTTGTTCGAAGGGATGTTGGCTGAGTTGTGTTGAACGTGAGTCATGCACGACTACCTGAATGGGTGCATTAAAAAGATTGTCACTTTCTCATTGTGTTGCTGCACTCTCCCAGTCGTTCCTCTCTAAAGTTTCGCTCCCCTTGGCTTGTCTAGTCGTCCAGGTTTCCTTGAAGATATGCATCCTCTATCGAGCTGGGATCGGGTAAATTGCGTGACGACTTAGGTATAAAGGGCGAACAGTTTATCACACTTACACAGTAAGGTGACAAGCTAGTAGGGACTCGTTGACACGGATGGTTTCGATCGTCGGCACGATCCCGTAGTCGCACCGGCGAACTCCACGGTGCCACCGGTTGCCTAACGCTTTTTAAAGGCCCCATGTAGGTCCACTCTGCCTCAGATCCTTCCTAGAAGCTGGAGTGAATACATGAGCACATCAGCCCCTTTTATACCCTCCCGATTGTGCCTCAGGCGAGCCTCACAGCACATGTTGGATGGTCATTTGATCTGCCTGTGTGTTCTTGACATACCCGACTGGTTTACCTTGCACCCCGTCTAGAGTTTTATCAATTTAGCATTATAGGTGATAGACTCCCACTCCTCAGTCACCTCCACCGTTTTCCCACACCATAATCCCCCCCCCCCACTCATCATCCGTTTTCGCTCTTCGTGCTTTTATCTCTTTTTTTGGACACATACAGACACACAGACGCACATACACACAGGCACGCTCAAACGCACACAGACACATAGACGCAAACGGACACAGAGAGGCACACACAGCCACTTTTTTTCGACGATTAACATATTCATTTCTTCCAGTTTGAGTGTGAAAATGATAACCTCTGCAATGGGATTTTATTGTTTACTTCCTTTCACGTCTTCTCTTTTGTATCGTTTTTTTTTTGTAGCGTATATTGCTCACCTATAAAATATTTTTACGGATCTTTATAAATGTTGAAAAAAAAACCTTTTAGTTTGTATAATAAATCGCAGTCAGAATCGGAATTTTTTATTGAACTCGTCGTATATATTTTAAATTCCTTAAAGCACTATGCGATTATTTTCTTCGCACAATTTATGCAAATTAGCCGATTGATATTTATTCGACAATATTTGAAAAATGTGAATTATCTTCAGTGGCAAGTATTTCATTAGAAATGAGCCATTTTATTTACATCTTTTACATTCAAGTGCATAAAATAGTCTTTTACATTAGCTATATGTTGATGTTGGTATTGCAGTATCGACTAGCATGTTCTATTGTATGCATTGATGGAATAATTTTAGAAGGCGGATAAGATTCTAATTTCAGGTGAAATCGTATTTGGTACCAGAATTCACTCAAATGAGCACTTCACCAGTTGATATCGAAAAGATCCTTCAAAGGCTAGAGCTAGTCGCAACACGCCTCGAAGCTATCAGCGCTCAGAAGCCGACAATTGCGCCTAAACCGGCTAGTAGGAGTGTTTCGTCAATAAATGCGAATGGTATGTATTATAATTGTTGTTAAATTATGAGTGGAAGAGAGTTGGATTAATCGCATAATTCCTTTTTATCGCTAATCACTATTTTAATTCATAAACTCCGATGAAATAGTTAATAAAAATTTTTGAATTCAATTTCTAAAACATTCTCGGCCAGCTATTCCCATTTTCCCTATTATCATAAACAACGTAGTAGTATAATAGTTTTTTTGGTTATGACCAAGTAATCCGTCGAGTAGAGATGGAATAATAACTTATGCTGATGTTTCGGCTGTTTGAGCCATAATCATTAGCACACCAAACAGAAACTCATTATATAAAACACTTTTCTACGTTTCATAGAGTTGCATGGAGATATATAGTACTATAAAAACTATTACACTACTATATCTACCGATCATGCATCTGCGAAACAACAGTGTTACTACTCATATGCATCATAAAAGTTCAAAGAAAATTGAAAAGGATGAGCTGTTATTATTAACTTGCCGATCGCCATACATTCGTTGGCACTGCAGTTCGAATTCAGTGTTCTAATTGCATGATACTTACGTTATCTAAAGGTTTATTACGTTACTAGCAAATGAAAGGCTAACAAATTGGATTTTATTTTTGTGTGTTTTATTTTTTATTTTTTTTTTTCAACGAATTATCTGGTCTATTCAAACAGTGATTTACTGTATACAATAAAACGAATTGATCTATTGCGCTAAAAGACCGAACTGCATTTTTTATCGTTTGCCGTTGATATGCATGCAAAATTCTCTATAATCTTGTGCTAACCTCAATTTTAAAGTTCATATCAACTAAGCCTAGCTGCTATAGAAGCACTCGTTCACTAAAGAGCTCGTTGTATTTTGAGAAATAAAAATAAGTTCTCGGAATGATTATGCAAGTCTTATAATATTGGTTGTTAAGTCAATCTCAAGTACTGGTTGAAAGTGGGCATTCCTACATGAGTGCTCAACTTCGGTTAAAACATCAAGTGAGTTTGTAGGTTTTTATCGGGAGGGGTTGTTAAAAGAGTGCTATTGCTACTTATTCACGATCATTTGTAGCAGTAAAGTTATGTCGGATCAACGTTGACTGACGTGGTCAGCTTCTCTGCTACAGAAGACCTAACAGAAGTTGACCAAATAAAGTAACTTCACTGATATAAGTCCGGTCGGCCGATGTACCGTAGAACGCCCATATATATCATTCTAAATATAGGTCCTCCGCCGACGAATACGTAAGTTCAGTGCTTGAAAAGGCCAAAAAGCGCTGTAAATATCCCACTGCTACGTACCCCCTGAAGAAATTTCAAATTCCACAGATCCACGGATACGTGATTATGCATTCCGCTTTCGGACATATATAAAACACTGCAACATTGAGCTTTAATTCGTTTTTCACGCTGACTTGCAAATTACCTGTGCGTTCGGCCTTGCTACGCTTCACATCATTTAGAGGATTTGATGTATTAAAAATCTGTTACCCTTTCTCTCAGGAAACCAAAGAGAATTCTGAGGCGTCCTTGGCTGTAAGCCTTCTTCCTCGATTACGGCTCTCCTGAATGGTTTTTGGAGAAAGCCTTACCTTCTGCGCGTCATTAGTAGGGTTTTTATGATTATTTATCGAATTGATTAGAGTGTTTGTGACTTCATATAGTCTAAATATTAGTGGACATTCTCCGTTATTTTCCCTCTTCCCATCAGGCTTGCTGCTTTATTAACCTTAATCAACATTGCACTTAATGCGAATAAACGTCTTTTCATTACTGCCACTTCCGGTTAGGTAAAGTTGTAAGGTCGCATGAAGGTTAGAGCTTAGCCTCGACATCTGCGCATCGGATGCTGGCGAGTTGATTCACCGTTGCTCCGCTTAAGAACAGATTCCACACTTGCTCCATCGCCCTCGTCCCAATGAGGGTGCTGATCGGAGTGGCTCCGTTGAACGAAGACAGAGAGTCGTCGGAGTCTTCTCAAAACGTACCGCGCAGTAGATAGTATGAAACAGTGAGTCGGTTTATAGCTTATAATGTCAGATTTTTGCGGCACCGCAAGGGACGAAGGGACAAGGGGTGGATGACTGCATCACTCGCATTTTTGCAAGCTGATTTCTAGTGATACTTTGAAGCATGCTTCTTGTTAAGCGATCCCCTCATCCGTGCTCACGATCACTTCTTGCTAACTGTTTTACGCAGAATAACGTCCAGTATGAATTAGCGCTTAACATCTAGTGGAATTTTGCGGTCGTATTCCTATCACCAGACTATTTCCTTAGCACTTCATTCTGTTCCTAAAACGATGTGGACTTATGCAAAGAAAAAATTTAGAAGCTGCTCACTGTGATTGCACATAAGCCCCCCCGGCTATTTTATGATTGGATTGCCACTAGTGGCCTGAAATTATGCAACCGCGGGGAAGGAGGAAGCATGTAATTGAATGAGAGATGGAGGGAAAGGGAGAGAGTTCGTCAATGAAAGAGGTTAACCTTTTAAAATGCGTTTTTAACCAATTTTTCGGCTAAAAAGCCTGTGGGTTACTGCACATACGTCAGAAAGACCAGCGAATAAGTTCTATGCGTGTTCGCAAGTCTAGAATAGATTCGTGTGGAATATTTGTCGCTGTTTAACCTGCCCCATTTTCGCCCCCTCCTTCCTCCTCGATCAATCCGTCGCCCGTCCTTCTCCACCCATCTTCCTGTCGCACTCGTTTGCTTTTATCTCATTATCAGAAAAGGTAAATGAAATATTTACTTCAATCCTTTTAAAATCATCTTCGATATAAGCTTTTTATAAAAATGATCGTTCATTGAACGAAGTACCTGTTCAGTCTTTGGTGCATCGATTGCACAATTTGTGTTGAAAAAACCAGCTGCGAAGGTCGAGTCTCTTTATCTTCCCCCATCCTTTACCTTGACATCTACTGCGTCGAACAACCAACAAAGCCCGCTATGCACCGTATTCTCAAAAATTATCCCTTACCTCCCCACCTCACCGTCTTCTGATCCAACACTATTCCGCCATTCTTAGATTTCTATATTCGGATCCCTCTACAGGTGAAAGTTTTTTGCAAAAACATAAACTGATCCTGGGGGATCAGCCGAAGATTGCTGAGGTATAGCAACTTGCATCTTCTTGTGGGTCTTGTCTTCGTTGATCTTGTGGTACAGATACTTAAAACACAGTCTTGCAATCGTTTCATAACTTCTTTTAATTTTTTTTGCCGTTATGTGATGCCGACAGTGGAACTGGAAATAGGCGCTGTCGTTTAGAAAGCATCCTATAATTTGGAAGGTTGCCGAACATTGCAGAACCTGAAGGTAGCAATCGCGGAACTTTGCGCTGGAAGGTGGGCCATTGTAAGCTTCGTCGAATGTCAAAAATATTAGAACTTCACAAGATTTTCAGATCATTATAAAATGGGCATAGTAATGAAGTAGTTCCTGTTTCTGTTTCCTTCATGGGCATGATTTTTTTTACTCATCTTGGTCAGTTTTAAGACCTTACATCATCGGACGAGGAGAGGAATAGAAACGAGAATTTAGGATCAGCAGAGATTGGAACTCCGATCTCCTTCTGGCTGGCGAAGGCATTTAATCCCTTCTGCTTATGCACCACACTATCACTGCCTCCTTTCAACCCATTCATGCTAGCGAATGTGAGACACTAATGCATTATAGCGAGGTGAACGCGAACGTACGAGGAGAGCAGAGTCCATTCTCAGTCGCATATCGAATCTTAGCTTATGGCTTTGTTCGATAGCCGTCCTTTAAGTGTACTCTTCTCCTGCGTTTCAGTTAAATACGCTACGATTATTGACATAGTATATCTGCAGGCATATAAGGACTAGAAGGGAAGATTACCATTATGTGGCGATAGCAGAAATAGGTGATGCATATCACAAGCAGAATTAGTGAAAGATCGATGTTTAAGTCTTGATGCTATCCACGTTTCTTGCTTCTCTCTCATTTCATAGCGATGCTGTGATAACAACGGTGTGAGCACAATATCTAAGATGCAGATGTAGCTTAACGCTGAACCAAAAAGTTTTACGAAGGGCACCGATTCACTACTCTTTGTTGACGCCATTCTATAGACTCAGGAAATAAAGTGGTTTAAATTTATTCAGGCAATAGTATTTATATGCAACTCTTTTTAATATTTGAGCAATATAAGCTTCTATCGAACTGGTGGATAGTGAATGCATTATTCATAAATTGGCAGTGAAGATTTGACAATGCTTTGCTTGAAAGAAATACTGCAGTAATATTAGGGTGTATCAGTGATAAAAGGGGGTCCACTAGTTTGATTATAGTAGAGCAATCAGTCATGAAGAATCATCGTTTAAAGTCGAACAATGTGGTTGATGGAGTGCATTTGTGTATGCACTTTGTTAAGAGTCGTCTTGGTATGATAGTTGGGGTGGATCGGTGAGCTTGAACAGTGGGTGAGTGTAACGGTTGTTGAGGATCCCTCTTGCCGCATCACTCTGCCTCTCTTCTACCGGGTCATCGTGTTGTGTGTGATATGAACGAACAGCCACACATACGTGCATAGGCGTTATAGCCTGAGGCACTGCAATGCTAGTTAACATGCTACTTTACAGACTGCTAACTGACATATATCTCAACGTGCATCGAGAAGTTTTTATTCTTTGCTTTCTCTATTTGCACTTCATTCGCTTGCTCGATCACTTCTACCTTCTTCTTGCAGCATTCTAATCGTCTGCCGGCCGACTGCTTAGTAAATGCCTGAGGCGAGGTACTTGCTGCAAGATTGCTCTCTCTCTCTTTCTTGCAGAAGCATTCGATGCTTAACTTTTGCTGTCGATGTTCTTATATGCGTTTGCATGTATTTACATTTTTCCAGTATTATATGCGATGAGATCGTGGAGGTATTGGATCGATGTTGCTTAGTAATGTTTGAGAATCGTTTCGTTGAGGTGAAATATCTAATGTTTTACAAGAGATCTAAGGGCTTCTCGTGGGCATTTTATTATTAGCTTCTTGATATGTTATGCAGAACTTAATGTAATAGACTTTAAATTTCATAGATTTTATTCATCATTTTTCTAGATCTCGTTTGAGTTTCTTTTGTTTATTTAGAAAAAAATCTGTGAGTAGGAAAAATTCCATGGGGAGCTTAATCCAAAGAGAATCCCATTATTTTATTTTCCATTTCCTATGGGAAGATTTTCCATGGAGCCATTTTCGTGCTATCTTTTAATGAAATTTTTTGAGTTTCTCTTATTACTTCTTTTCGTTTGCAATGCTTTATTGAAAGATATTACTAAGGCAATTCGTCATTTCTTTTCTTACGATATTTCATAAAACTAGTGAACTGATTTGCGTTCATATTATCTACTAATATATATTTATTTCTGTTCTTTAGTTGAGAAATTAAGAGTATTGCTCATTCGTCCTCCACTCGAATCCATTACGCGTTCTCCTCTGGATGATGGCTCAATACTCTCTGTAAACTTGCGAAGAACTGATGGATTCTCTCGAGAAACTATGGTTAATTTCCCGTGGCAAAGTCTTTTTCGGAAAGCTCTGCTGAAAGAACATTTTATATAAATAGAGAGGTGTTTTACCTCTCCGCCTCTATCCTCATTTTTCCGTCCTTCTGTTAACTTTGATCACTTAACCTTTATGCCTTGTCAGCTCTATTCCCTCGCCACCAGTTGTATAGACGAGTGCTTGTGAATGATTATGCCGGATTGTTTTCCTAACATGATGTTTGCATATGCTTGTTGCATGCATCATTCGATTTTGCAGCATTGATTTGGCGGAAATGTGAAGAATTTCTTTGATAGCCGTCGAGAAAAGACCATTGAAAAAAGTGACGGATGAGCAGCTGTTAATGAAACCTCTGGAATAATCGTTGGCAGCTGGATAGCCTATCCAGTGGGGATGCAGTTGCGTTTAACACACACACACACACACACACACACACACAGATCTCCTCTCGATTCCATCAATAGTTTCTCGTTTACGCAGCAATTTAACGATACGATTTTAAGCTTACATATCCGGTCGAATTGGACTTATCCCCTTGTTTAATGATTATATTGGGTATAGTCGTCATGCATTGCGATCATACGAGTGTATCGTTTACTGAGGATGCTAGGTCCGGAGCAATAGAACTCCTCGCCGTGGCAGGGAGAATACTTAATGGCACCCACCTACCATTCATTATCTAAACTGATGCTTCTATTTTGTAAGGTTTTGTTCTTGAACTCGTTGAAAAATGCTGTATGAATATGGTAATGGTACAGGGGTGATGAGGTACTTGTCGTGATCCCGTCTGTCGTACGCGTATTCTCGAACTGTAGCCTCATCTACATGCTAGTATGAACGGTGACATTATCGAAGACATGAGATTTCATTGAACCCATTCTTGAGTCAGCTGAAAGATGGCACTGACATTTCCAAATGGAATCACCATTTATTTCGCTGTTTCTTCTCTGGTGGTTTGGCGACATTCTTAAATAGTTTTTAGTTTTTCAACGTTTTCTTCGTAGGTCTCCACTGATGGTCGACAGAGAGGTCATCTTCGAGCGACATTCTCTATCGCTTACAATCTTTTACGGACTTATTTTCCGCCCTTTTTGGTAGGAATAGTCGATCGCCGTTGAACTTTTCATATTGTTTAATTTACCGAACGTCGCAATTTTGGCGAATAACTGACACTCACTTCTGTCCATCTCAAGGGCAAGTCCAGCCTCACCTATAAGACTAGGCAGTAGAGACAGTTGAACGCAAAATTCGGATGATTTTGTTCGACTTCCTGCATTGACTTCATATATTATTGCCGAATACTGCCTGCGGGATTTGTGACTGCTGTTCTTATGGATGAAATTAACTCAACAGTTTGATTTGAAAATCCATGGGCGTGTTGGTGCCACAACTTTTCACAGAGGAATATAGAGTCATAAGGAGAGGGGATGGAAGGAAGAGAGCATATAATTGGGGCTTCACGCTGCTGAGTTTCATTGGGGAGACGGTTGAGTTGCGTTAATACGTGGAGCTCAGGCTGTATCGATTGTTGAGAAACAACTTTTATTAATGAATGTAAACTTGGAAAAATATATTTATAGAGTAGGTGTTATAGATGCAGAACAACGTTTGCCTCATTTCTTGACTAGTTTAAAGAGAGTCCTCCCTAATTTTCTTCCATTAGGTTAACTTTTACGGTTTATTAGATCATCGATATGATTTCATATTAGCAAATGTTCTGTTTTTGTTTGCATTTTTTTTCAGCTTTTGCCTGTTTTTATGTTCACGGATGCCTATTTGTTAGTATTTATTACCTTTTAAGATAACTCTTCCTAAATGAAGGAAATAGTGAACAATAGATAATTTGCGTCGTCTTTGCTGTATATCCGTTTGAATTGTCTAAGGGGCAATAACCAGTTCAGTTTATTTTTACTGTTAGAAGAAAATAGATAGAGTTTTTGTATGGATCTTTGTCTGGCTGCATGAGTCCAACAGTCTCTCTGAGGATGTGGCTAGCAAATGTCATTATTCTTTGTGTCATTTCAGCAGATGGTAATTGCCGTCAGCAGGCAACTGTTATTTTGCACCATTGTAGTCTTAATTTTCTTAGAATTTCAGCGTCTGCTGTCCTGCAAGGAAAATATGATAAAGCACTGAGTGGGACCTTAAAAATTTTATGGTTCTCGTTTTTAGTTTCCGATAAGGTGCGCCATCCATATATTCATAGTTGGCGAGGAGGCGGGAGGATGAGGGAAGGCAGGGCTGTCTTATTGAGGATCAGGCAATGTTAGTTCATAATCCGTCTCTCATATCAGCGAATGCAGATTTCTCGATATCTGCATTTCTTTATACACTTTTCCTCAATAAACAAATATTTGGGATGATGCATTTACGCAACTTTTGTCGCCATTTCTCAAGCAAGAAAATCGATGTTTTAGATTCACTTCCCTCTTCCCCTCCACCCGCCTTATCTGTTTTGAACGCTCTCTGCATTGATTGGTTTTCGTCCCAATTTTTCCCCAAAAAATCTGCAACAAATGTAATGTCGGGAATCTCTTATCGTTTATTATGGAGATGAATTTGAAATTCGCTTTTTTTGATGCTGGATGGGTCTTGTTTAGTGTGTTGTCACAGTTCGGATCTCATATCATGTCGCATATTTTCGTGGATTTGAGTGCTTTTGAAAGTTGAGCTCAAGATAGACTCAATTCATGTAGGTCAAGTTCCTGAGGGAAGGTGACTGTTCAGCTATTGTAGGTTATTCGTTGATAGTACTAATGAATTTGGCTGACGATTGAATAATTTCTTATGCTTCATCTTGGTTCTTTCAGCCCTATTCCCATTTCATTTGTTGAGTTCCGAATGGTGCACTCATAAAGTAGTGCTGGGGTGGCTGTATTTTTACCGTCAGTGAATTACATCCGCAATGCCACATGCTGTATATTTTTTGTCGATTCGGATGTGAAGCCATCAGCCGATATGAGTTTCACTCCGACTGCACGCATACGCAAACTTCGAGCCAAGAGCTCGTTTTATTCTATTTTGGCTCACTCGCACTCTTAACGGTTTCGATTTATTTTAGCGGCCACTTGCATTTATATCCTTTCGCCCGATTCTTAAATAATTTTGTTTGCGATATTATCACAGATGATTGTTTTTTGAAGTTGGCCTTTTACTTTTATTTAGAAATCCCATTTTGAAGCTATGGGAAAATGCTGTTCTTCACAAAATCAAAGCATTGATATCGAATACCGTAAAAAAAATCTTCATGAATTAGATGATAGCATCGTTATTTAATATAGGAACTTGGTAGCTATGAGTACCACAAATAGGGCAGATACGTTTCCTATGATAATTGATTTTTTTTTTAAGGAAACGAGTCTTCCGAGGGACAAGCAGAATTGAAATACCCAAGTTTATATTCAGGCAACGGCATAGTTCCTTAATAATAAAAAGGCAATGAGTGCTTAAAGTATTACTTAGACGGCATGATAATACTATTTGAATAAGAAAGTGCTGCCATTTCTTCAAACCCACTACACTTCTTCAATAACCCTTTTCTTGCTAAGCGGAGAAAATTTTAAAACGTTTGCCTGTGAAATTTAATGATTTCTGCAAAATCCTGAGATGAATGCGGAAGTACGCATCGACTTCATATTTCAATGGATTTAGGCGGAATTTCAGGTTAGCCCCTCTTCCCTGTTGGATTTGCATTTGAGAGTATCAGAGATGAGGTTTCGAAGCTTCAACAGCTGAAACTGGATCCGAAGTGCTTATTGATGGTATAAAAGGCTAGCACGCTGGTTAGCAGATGCGTCGTTTTTTTCCTCGCAGATTGGCGGAAGTGTCAGCTGTTTAGCTGCTGTGAGCATTGAGTGCAACGATTTGTTTTTTTTTTTTATTTTTTCAACCGATGTTTCAGTTATAAAGTGAGATGTGCAGTATTTGTGCTTGTAAAATAGTGAGGGATGCTGTTGAGATCGGAAAATTTTCTCCTTCAAATATTTTCCGACTTTCCGGTTTATTCCAATGTTTTCGTGAAAAAAAAAACATTATAATAATATCATATCAGATTTATCTAAGAAGGCATATGCTTATATTGCGATGTGTATGCCCGGTAGTTTTTTTCAAGAACCATGAAAAGAAAGGCGTTGGGATCTGCCGAATATTATTCACCATTAGAAGATTACTATCGCCATAACGGCTATCATGGACATCTTCTGTATGAGTTGTTATTGGCATTGAAGGTGAATTTTCAATTGCAGCTGATCAGTTCAGCAGCCTGAAAACGATTTTTTTTTTTAGTTTGAGGTTTGGTTGACGCATTAAACTCATGAACGAATATATACTGTAAGGAATTGTAAATATTTGTGCGGCATTTGGGCAGACGGTTGGCTTAATGGGCCAAATGTTCGAGTGTGCTTTTCCATTTTTTTTGCAAATAATGAAGAAATTTTCCCCAAATTAGAGGTTTTTTTTGAAGTTCGTTAAATTTTCTGTCGGAGCATAAAGCCGCTGATCCGATCATTTTACGCATATGCAACAGCGATAACTACTGTTTATAAATAGGGTTGCGTTTTATTTTAACTTGCAGAATTCGACAAGTGTTTCATCGAGTATATTGGCAGCTAGTTGCTCCTATTCAGTACACTTTTTGATCAAAAAATGGACTATTTTTTGTAAAAACTCATTTATGAGGCCGTTATTTGATCTTCGATCAATGCGTCATAAGCAAAGACATTGTAAAATTGCATTTTTCGCTATATGCGTAAGCATAGTAAGAACGAGCTGGTGCCTGGTTGTTGAAAATGAAGTTTTGATTTTCAATTTGCTTTCTCTTCTTTTTCTTAACGTTCATCAATGCAACATCTGAAGGTACGCTTGATTTATGCAAATTAGGAATGTACCTTGGTGATGGTTCTGTGCTAAACAATATCTCTCTGGGAAAGGCAAATGAAAAAGTCTAATAAAAAAAATGTATTTGGAAAAAGTGCCCATAACCTTCAATCAGTCAGATTTTTGGACAGGTTTTTTTTTTCGCATGAGGCTATTAAGCGAAGTCCCACATTTGGTATGACATTCGGGAATGAGGCAGTTCAGGACCTTTTCCGATGTTTTTGCTGTTGCGTTGTATGGTCTAGTTGGGAAACTATCGTGCAGATGGTATAAAAGCTCGGAAATAGGTGGCGATGCGGGCCATTCTTTCTTAGAGGAAGACATAATGGGCAAGTTGAAGAATCAGGGAATTGCGATCACCTATTGTGGATTGCTAGAGTAATGCCTGTTTCGACCACGAGTCCTTAATGTTCTTTTTATTTCTCTCCCTTCAGCAAGAATCCTGCACGTGGGCGTGGTGATGCATACGGGCGATATCTCTTTTTCTTCCTTTTTTTTTCACTTGCGCAGAGTTTTACGTCTTGAATGAATATTCATTACAGTCAAGGCTTTTCGGGATTTTTTTTTTTTAATTTTTTCTCCACTTCCTCTCAAAGAGTATTCGTTTGAATCATCCACCATTCTGACATATCCCCTTCCACTAACTGGAGGCGCTACTCCAAAAAAATGTATTCCCTTTTGTTATCCGTCTTCTAGCCGCCCTTGTTTTTTTTCATCATTTTAAAGAACCAAAAACTTCCCCGTCATTTTTTTTCTACAGATGCACAATATGAAAAGGAAAGGGGATACCCATGGTTTTTCATTACAACGCGATCTTTCTACTCGTGAATTATCAGGGAAAAGAATGAGCTATAAACTTTGCTTCAATTGCATTTGAGATTCCACGTCATATGTAAATTTTTGTCGGAATGACAATGATTCTGAAAATCGACACCTAGCACGGGATCGAAAGCCTGATGAGCGGTCGGTTGGCGATGTCACTATCCTATTTCTTTTTGCTATCGGAGGTTCTTTGTTCATCGTCAATAGATTACAATAACAACGAAGCGGATATCCTTTCCATTGTTGATGTAGAGGACTTACAAATCTAGCTATTTGTTTATATAGTTTGAGACCGGAAGTGTGTGTATGTTCGTGCTTAGAGACACTTTTAATATTTCTTTCTTATGCTTTCAATTCTTTTCGTGAAATGTTTCGTAAATTGAGGTTCTTACAGAACTCATTGAGGTTATGCTTGTTTTCATGCTGTTATTACCTATCCATTAGTAACTGACCATAATGATTGGTACAAAGTACAATTATCGTTGTAAAGGACTAACAAAGCACATTTTGTGCTCTTTTGTTGAAGTGAATTTGATTTGCAAAAGTACAATTTTTATTTCATGCATCTGTTTAAAGATCATTCTCGAGACAATAGTCGAAGGCTGTCGTTGAATTTTCGAGAAGGTATTTCCTTGCGCTGGTTATTGAAATACTTAGCGAGCATTTTCTTGAATACTTTAATCGATTCATTAATCTGCCAAATGTGAACAATTACCTAACAATGCGTCTTTCCCACATTCGGTAGTTGGCGGACCCGAAGGAAGTGGGATCTGCTATAACCTATGCGTGTGTGACCGTATCGTTCGTGCAGATTCAGCAATTTTTCTTCATGTTGATCATTCGCAATCACAACGAATGAATTAGTTATTGGCGTTGCAGATTGGAGTGATGCTCGCGTGAGAGCCACTGCGTTTTATCTTCTTTCATCGACCATCACTGTATCTTTTCGATATTTTCTACTCGTACTATAATCGCTGCCGGATATATCAATATTGTTGCTCGAAAACGCGGCGCTCCGTCATGCAGTTGATCTCCAATCGGCAGTGATGTAGTGGAATGCCAGCAATGACATTAATGTTTTGAATTCCGCTAGTCCTAATCGACAATCGTAGGCCGTCCAGTCATTTGGCAACCTTCATCCATGTATGAGTCAGTATATTTTGGAACGCCAAAGCCGTTTGGGCAGCACTCAACCGCCTATCGTGCAGTCGGTGGCGGAGCGCCTGTTGCACGACCGGCGAGTAGTATGGCAGTTCTAATAACGCCTGTTCCCGAGAAAACCGGCGAGACGTCCAAACAAAATTCTCCGTTTGTATTGGGCGGTGATCGTTCTGCGTTCACGAGCACGGAATCCGATCAACGGGGTTTTAAAACCTTTCCAAATTCATCCGTGTCGCAGAGCGGTGGTAACGAGCGATGGATGCAAGCGGATATGCCCCAGAGGGGCCGTTGGAACAGTTCTTTTGCGTTTTTCGAATCAGCAGCGGAACCAAAAGTATCCGGACAGCAGAACGTAGCTTCGACGCAAGGTACATTCAGGACGCAATACCAGCCGACTGCCACCGAAGTAACAGTGGCGAGGCAGGTGCCGATCCAGTTCGAGGGTCAAGGTTCAACGAGACGACCGCTGCTAGAAGGGAAGGTCATTCCTGTTCGTATTGAAGGCGCATCATTAACCAATGTTAATCCCTATCACGAGGAATATCAGTCCTCGCAACCTTCAGGTGTACGTCGTCCGAATTCCGCTGTGCCTTTTGGTGAGCATGCATCCAGTAATGTGGTGCCATTCAGCTCGGGAGCTGACGTTTGTCTGGAAAAAGAGCAAGCGCAGTCAAGAGTCACAGTCACCGGCCAGTCGACTGACGTTGCACCAAACACAGCCTCTGAAGCGAGTCATTTTGATCGTGTTCAGGTGTTCCGTGGTCGTCAGAAGCCAGCGGAGCAGCCGCAGCGCCATAATTACACAAGCCTTCATTATGTGCCTGCTCGTCCTTCTTTTCTTCAAAGGCGAACTTCCGATTCGAATCTCCCGAGTGTTGATATAGCTTCAACTGCAACTGCATTTCCATCAGCTGCTGAACAACCCGACACTCCAATGACGAATGCTATGGTCAATGTTGCAAAAAACGTTCGCGAAGAGTTGGAACATGATCCGAAATTTCGTCAACGAGCCGAATCAATGGGTGAACACATTCGTCGTGCACCCGCACTAGCCCATCATCCGCCAAGGCAATCTCCCTCATTGCTGCAAATGGAGAACTATTTCTCGAATCTGCACCGCCATAAGAGCGCAATGGAGCTCAATCAGACAGTGCCTCTAACAGCATCAGCCCAACCGTTTAATGCAGATGCCGTCCGCAATATTTTTAGCGGTGCGACAACAGAATCACGCGATTTAGCTGCTGATACTTCGAACGCACCTTCTGACGCCTTTTATTCGCCTGCCACTTCTTCAATATCGTCTCCACAAGTTCGAACAGTTTCCGTAAAAACGTTATATGAACCAAGTAGGTCAACATTGCGAAAAACGCCACATGTATGCATAAATGGTTTCAATATGCAACCATCTCGCCAGATTCGATCAGCTCCGGTACCACCACCAAAACCACAGATGCGCGATGACGATAACAATGCTGATGAAGAAGCAACTAAAACTAGTATCTTCAAAATTAGAACGGGAAATCGTACCGAAAACATCGAAAAAACAAGTAAAAGTGACGAGCCGTCTAATGACGCTAGCACAACGATTTCTGGGCAAACAATATTCGTTACACGTCCTCGTTCGTTGAAGTTCGCAGGCGACGATGAAGCGACCGAGATATCGACTGCACAGTGTGCGTCTAGCCCACCCGGCATCTTGCTTAAAACTTCTTCATATTCAACGCCTGATACAACAGTGAATAAACCTCAAAAGCGGGTGGTGTTCCAATGTGATGAGGAAAGTACACGAAAAGTGGATACTGACGATTGTCATAGCAGTACGACAGATGGTATCACAGGTAAGGCCACGTGCGTGCTCGGGTCAGATTAATATTGATCCGATGGGTCGAAAAGTAGATCGGGATGTATGCTGAAAATCTGTGTGATCTTCGTTTTGAATTATTCTTTATTCGTATTGTTTCTTAATTAAGTGAGCTGCTCAGTCGTTGAGTGCTAATGTTTTACTGAAATGTGGCGCAGCGTGGTCGATTAAAGGTATGATACATTATCTGTGGTACCTATGTTTTTAAATAATATTATACATAACTCTTTTATGCGAAACAAGAGTTTCTATATAGCATTTCAATATTTTATTCAAAATGAATCATGCTTTTAAACGGTAAGGTATCTCAATCGAGCCATCATTTAGAAAACATGAAAGAGAGGTCATTGGTGGCCAACAAAGCGAATAAGAAAATCATATAAAGTCAAAAAAATGCGAATAAAAGTAAATAGGAATATGAGTAAGTTGCAAAGGTAAGCGTATATTTAATCAAAAGATCCATGCAATATTGCTTCAATTTTAGCCACAAATTGATCATTATTATCTGCATAGTTTTATTGTTTCAGTGCCACAGGAGTTGCCACCTTGCGTGCGACAATATGACGAAACGGTGGAAGAGCCTTTGCAGCGATTTTTGAAACTCAGTTGCGATATCGGTGGTGATGTGAAGACGATGGTATTTCCTCCACTCTTTTATTCGCTCATTTCAGGAGCATCTTTAAGCTCATGTTTATACTGATTTGATATATTCACATTGCTAAGTGGCGGGGGGGGGGATTGTCATCAGTTCATCATCAGTGCTGCACAATGCGTTTGTAATGGTGAAAGGTGAAGTTGGTAACGGTGAAACAAACCTTATAGGTTTATATTGCCTCATAGGCTTTGTTTATCTTTCTTTGTACGCATATTCATGCGTTCAGTTAGGTGATAAGCTCTTATCATTGCTTTTTTTGGCTATTTCATTGTCAATACGACGTTCAGAGCATGAATATAAAATTTTTGAAGCGCTCATCTCGATGTCTTCGGTCACAGAATTTTACCCCTGGAAAGAGTTTTACAGATTGTAGCTTCAAAAGGTTGATTGGCTTGATTGATAGTTCGATGAGCTCTTTGTTGAACTTATTGTAACGCTGTGGTCACTTCAGCCGAAAATATCGAAACTTAGGTTTATCATATTCGTATTACTAAATGGAATAGTCTACTGTCGTATAGAGAAAATTGAGCTGTTTTGTGGAAACTATATCGAAGATGTATTCGGTTGATTCTTTTAGTTCAAATATGCATGAGCAGTTTCTTTTAAGTATGACAGTTGTCCTCAGTTTTGTGGATAATTTCTTTTTGTTTCAAATTTTAGGGCGAGAAGGTATCATATGCTTTCACACAACAACGAAATTTCATCTGGAATGCGGCCGGTCAAAAGGAGCCTACGGCCACAGAACTAACCGAAAAACTTGGTGGATTAGTGAAATTGTTGGAGGAGATAGGAGCGTTAAAAGAGTCGAAACGTAATACACCTCAATTCAATCACCTCTCAGCTGTGAGCGAAGGAATTCAAGCATTAGGATGGCTAACAGTGGTGAGTGTTTTCTATGTTTCTTTATGTGTTCCCGATTTCCGTAGTTATTTCTCTTTGGTTTGATATTCAATCTCGATATCTTTTTTGTTTATGAATGCGTTAAACTTTCATAAGTTCTCAAAAATTCTTTTTCAATAATACTTCGGCCCCCTTCCTATTTTTCGGCTCTCAAAATGCGGAATATGGCTTTACTGATCCATTCGGTAAAACCTTTGGCTAATTTACATTGCTGAAATCTTCACTGAGGATATTGCTGAAATCGCTCGTTTGAAGCATTCACTTGAAATGAGAATGAAAGCTGTCTATGGGCATTTGGGATGACAATCAACCGCTTACTGTTTCACCACGAACTCGCATCCTAGAGGAAATTGAAGTGATATTGGTAAGTAATGATAAAATTGTAGAAGCCAACACCAGCTCCATTCGTTAAAGATATGAACGATGCGTCGATGTTCTATGTGAATCGTGTACGCAACGAGCATAAGAATGGAGACAAGGTTCGTGCAATTGCATTCGTACATATGACGCTTTCTAGTTGTTTAATTGAATGGCTGAAATTCCTTCTATAACTTCGGTTATCAAATTCTCAGTTCCTTCATTAAGCTATGGACTTGAATAGTGGCTAATCGGAAATTAAATCGGAAAAGTGGCGAAAAGTTATTATTTTATGCGGCAATCTTTAAAACAACGTTTTACTTTTAAGGACTCAATCCGCCTGCTATTGTGAATTATGTTAGAAATTGCATTTTCAGCTTATTATATCTCCCGCATCTTTCTCTCCATTGCACGCGGGCAGTTTATTTGATTTTAAGACCATATATCTTTAGCTATTCCCTGATTTATACCGTGATTTTGGATTGACTTAGCAGCTTCTATCACCTTTTTTCATTGCCAATGTTCACTGTTGAAGATTCACTTGGAGTGGACAAAGACTTGGGTTGATTTGCTGAACTCGTTGCAAACATATGTTCGTCAAGTTCACACTACAGGCCTCGTTTGGAACACTAATCCGGTTGGTTTGCTTCCTTATTCTTATTTTTCTGCTCACTCTCACATCAACTCTTTGCGGAACATCCACTGAAATTTAAGATGTTCCATTGTAGGTTTATTCTTTTTCTTGGAAATACTTTCTGGGGTGTCGGCCGAAATTTATCTTAATAATCTTTTTTTCATTTGCTCTGATCCGTTCGTATCGGATGTGGAGTTGTTTTTAACAGAAATTTGGGTCTATTCGAGGGTTTCATTTTTAATGATTCGTTGATTTCTTTCATCATACATTATGGTTTGCAGTGTTGCGGAGTTATCAATGTGCGTATGTCACACAAAGCGCTTCAGTGGATTTAAACAGAGATTTTCTCGAATGAAAAACTTTTAGTGAATGAACTTTAGTAAATTTTAACGTCATTTTCAAGCCATGATATTCACACGGTGATTGTTTCTTTCTGAGCAGTCGTTTAGGCATTACGAGGGTGCCAATTTTCAGGGTGCATGTGCTCCAGCATCTACCGCCACAGGAAGGTCACCACCATCGGCATCAGCACCCTGTGCTGGTGCTGCACCTCCTCCTCCACCTCCACCACCTGTACTTCCTCCAGGTTTGTTACTGTTGACGCTTGATTTGCAGTCGTTTCCCTCTGAAGAAAATGATTTTGGAATATTATCAAAAGTATTTTAGCGCAACATTTTGTTTTTAGCACGAAATGCCAAAAAAAGAAAAGTATAGCCAATTATCAAAAGCTGGAAGTATTTGAAGTGGAAATATTTCTGACGTGGTAATGAATCCCTCAAAGTTTTGATGAACTTTCAGAAGTTCGTAAAAACTTGAAAGATGCGATAAAATAAATGTATGTATATGGTATCGCAGAATTATTAGCTTTGGAGATAGAAAGCAATAAAAAGACTTTATTTGTGAAGCAGAATCATAAAAATGCTTAAGCGTCATAAATTATAGGCCGAAAATAAAAACGACTGATTTTGATTTAGATAAAACACAAAGCAATTAATCTACGAGTAGATTGGCGTGGAGGAGTTCCTCAATTTTGGTCTGAAGAAGGATTCGTTGATTTCTATATTTGTTCTTGAATGTTTATCCAAACGGAAAGGTTGCCGACGGAATTGAAATTGATTGCCAGCAAATTAATTCAATTCAGGATAATCGTTCGAGTAACTAGCAAGTTAAAGGTAAACGTCAGAAGCAATAGTTGAAGTAAACAAGAGCAAAAAGCATTTTCTGTAGTCATAGAAATATTGTAACAACTCGATGAAACGTAGATGAAATTTGCAAAATGATTCAATCCATTTATCGAATTTTTTTCAGCTGTGGAGGTTTTCTTCCAAAACAAGAGTACTTTTCCAAATTCAAGTCATAGATGCTTCAAGCGGTGAAGTGAATTTAGAGCAAATCCGCAAAAGTTTCAAGTGAGAAGACGAATATCGACAGCGCTCATAAACGACGTGAGAAGGGGATACTTTCAGCGAATCGTTGAGTCGATATGCAAAAAAAAAATGCAATTTGAAAGAATATTTTGCTTTGGCAATGCTAGAATGTTGAAGAAAGCGTTACATCTCATTATGTAGTAAAAAGCTTTCTTGAAGACGATATTCTATGATTTACTCAGCTAGCACATCATGATGTTGGAAGATTATTTGCGATATTGTTTATCGGTGTACTGCCAGTCAGCTCAACCAAATTTTTCGTCAGCAGTTAATCGACGCGGATAACATAGGTTTGTGGTAGTCATTATCGGTTGTTCCCTTTATTGTTGAGTTCTGCTGGATGGTTGCTGGTGATAACGATTGATGCTAGTGCTTCGATCTTTCGGCCATCCTAAATACTACTGTAGCGACGTAACGAGTTACTGTAGAAACGGATTGCTTAAGAGTACATAAACATTGGCTTGTGAGTGCAATATGGATGAGGATGATCGATCACATTTCCGCATGGAAGAGAGGTCTTTATTAGCATATGAGGAAGAAGGAGATATGTAATGATCTCCAGAAATGATTGCAGAAATAATTGATGAATTGTTTGAGATCTCCTCTCCACATCGGCAAAGAGCAGTAGCGCCGATCGTGCAGCCTTATTCGCAGAGATCAATAAAGGAGAAGATATCACAAAAGGTCTGAAGAAGGTTACTGCGGATATGCAAACACATAAAAATCCTGCTCTTAGGGCACAGGTGTGTTCATCTTTCGTTTCGTTCGTTTTGTTCCTGTTCGCGGTGTTCATTGACGATGAAATATCAGCGATATTAGCAATGAAGAGTGGTTGACTATCGAAACTGGTGCATAGAGAAAGGGTTTCCTTTTCGTACGAATGCCCCAGAATTGCGAAATACATGGACTTCCTGGAAAAAAATGTGAATAAGCGTTAAAAGTTCAGAGGTGTTAGTCTTTGCATTCGGCATTCACCATGCTATGCTTGCATCTCAACGGAGGTATTCATACATGATGTATTTTTGATTTGGATCACTCAAGAAATTTCTTCAGGAGCGCATTGATACCATATTCCCATACGGGCCCTCTGGAATTTTTATTTTTTGAAAGAGTGCATTCATGCATCTATTCCTGTCGCATCTGTGATTAGAGAACTTGACTTGAGAAGACAAAAGGCCACTTGGTAGGTGCTTGAGAAACTGTAATATCGAAATTTTCTGTTCAAGGTCGTACGTTTGGCTAATCCCACAACTTAAATGTGTATTGGAGTATGGGCTTACAGTACTCGTGTGTTAAGGGTTCGGCATCAGGTGACATTACGAAAGGGGAAAGCAAGGCGACGCCGTCAACTGCGAAAAAGGAGGAAGTGGTTAAGCCGGCAAAAACATGGCTAGAGAATGGGAAGCAATGGAATGTGGTATGTGCAGCATGTTACTTTGATAGATTTTATGCATAGGGCAGAGGTTCTTATGAAAGCGGGCCTATAATAATATTGCAGACGATCGCTGCTTGAGATGAGGAGTCTACTTTATAATTTTTTTTACCATATTCGCTCCAAGAAGCCCCATGAAAGATACGCACAACAAAGGAAGGAGACCACATTTTATAAAACTCATCGTTGCCCAGTTTAGCAGTTGACTGGGCCGTTGTTTTCGCTTATCTTTCATACAACACTAGCTTCATTTGTTGGCTATAAACTGCTTCTATTAAATCTCTCCCTTCCAGGAGTATCATAAAAACAATCAGAATATTATTGTGGAAATCACTAATATGAAGCAGACGGTATACGTGTTCAAATGCGAGAATAGCGTCATTCAGGTACGCCTCATATGATTCATTTGTTAAGGTTGAGTGAAAAGTGGGCGCAGAGACACAAAAATTCGAAGATAAAAGGCTGCTTAATTGAGCAGAAGATGATCGGATTGTGATGCCCTTTTAAGGTGACCTATAAAGGATGAGATGTTTGGTGGCTATGCACTACGTATGTGAATCGAATCTATTGGTTATTCTGCGCTTTGAAAGTGATGTAATAGTCACTGCAGTAGTCACTCGTTGCAATATAGGTGCTGTTGATATTTATCAGTACTAGCCGGGATTCAACCTTGTTTCACATAAAACACTTTTATTACGGAAGAGAATCAAAGAACGGGAACGAAATCCCTCCATCTGGGACCGAGATATATTTGGGGCAGATAACGAGCGCACGCACCCCCTCTCAAGCATCACGCCTCCGCCCAGGTCATGCGAAGCCAGCCAGTCAAAGTGGTTTCAAAATTGGTCCATCTGGAGCCGAGATATAGTAAGTGACAGTTGATATAGCGCGTAGCCCCACGTGTGACAATGCCGTGAACACATCCTAAGTCGGCGTTGCACCGGACAATTATTTTCACCTTGATCTTATTGTGCCAGATCAATCTTTCAAAGCCGTATTGAAACTGGACTATTTGGAGCCGGATGTGACTCCAAATAATTGTTCAGAAAGTATGGCTGAAGTGAGTACTGAGTCCCTCAAACCTTCCGTTTCAAGTCGCCCGAGTGCATCTGTGATTTATGCAGTCACTCTCTGGACGAATATGCTTGAAGAAAAGAGTTACGGTCGACGATTGCGACTGTCAAGTCGTGCACGGAACTGAACGACTACAGCGCGCAGCCATAGTTTGCTGCACTAACCGATCGGCCATCCGAACATCTGGACACTGTGATCTCAACGCAAGGGCCATAATCAAGCCAGTATCTGCCACTCTCTGAATTGCGCACTCTTTTCGACCACAAATATTTAGAATCAGATATATCCCCGAAAACAGAAGGAACATGGGGAATACGCGTATATTCGCCTTCACCTCATCGAGTTCTATCGTTTCATACTAAAATCGTGGAAATTGGAGACAAAATGTTTTTTCACATTTTCCCTGTACAACCCCACGAGGATCGCAAAAACGCGATTTTTGGGGATTTTTTTCTCGGCTCCTATTTGCCCGTGGGCGATCGCCTAAACATCGTTTCAGAGGTCTCGGCGAGCTAAAGAGAAATCAGGAGGCCGTTTTCGCCCATATCGAATGTCGGCTGAGAACCAGAAACCCCCAAAATTTCAAAAATCGAGATTCCAGAAATTCTGGCCGGTGGAATCGGTTTTTACCTTTAACTTCGAAATATAATAACGTATACATCGTTTGATAGAACATTCTAAGTTGTATTGAAAGAAAAAAGCCGTAACACTATAGGCCTCACCCTTGCCGGGAAAAAATTCCAAAACCTCAATTATAGTACATTTCTATAGAAGTGAAACATCCCAGCAGCAGCAGTTTTCTCATTTTCAAGGAAAAATGCAAACAATGCGAATATTCGTAATCAGCGCATCCAATTCTATCGTTTCATACCAAATTCATCAAGATCGGAGACAAGAAATATTTTTCCAAAATTTCCCTGTACAAAAATTTCCCCGAGGATCGAAAAAATGCGATTTTTGGGAGTTTTTTTCTCCGCTCCTATTCGCTCCTGGGCGGTATCTATGCATGCTTTGAGAAGTCTCGGAGAGCTGATGAGAAATCAAAAGGCAGTTTTTGCCCATATCAAATACCGGCTGGGAACCAGAAGACCTAAAATTCCAAAATCGAGATTTCAGAAATCCTGGCCGTTCGATTCGGTTTTCAACTTTTCTCTTAAATTATAATAAGCTGTATATCGTTTGATAGGGCTTTGAAAGTTGTATTGAAGGAAGTAAATCTTAACTCTATAGGCCTAACCATTGCCGAGAAAAAGGTTCCCAAATGCCACTTACTGTACATCCATATAAAAATACAACATTCGTACACATATAATTTCCTCCTTTAGATATAAAACAGCAGACAATGCATGTAGCGGTGGTCAGCTCATGAAACTCTATCGTTTCATGCCAAATTCATTGGAATCGGGGACAAAAAATATTTTTCCAAAATTTCCCTGTACTACCTCGAGGATCGAAAAAAATGCGATTTTTTTGAATTTTTTTCTCGGCTCCTTTTTGCCCATGGGCGGTCATCTATACATCCTTCGAGAGCTCTCGGCGAGCTAATGAGAAATCAGAAGGCTGTTTTTGCCCATATTAAAGAGCGGCTGAGAACCAGAACCCCTGAAATTCCAAAAATCGAGATTTTAGGAATTCTGGCCGGTCGAATCGGTTTTCAACTTTTGCTTCGAAATACAATAACTACATATCGTTTGATAGAGCTTCCTAAGTGGTGTTGCAAGAAAAGAACCGTAGCTTCATAGGCCTAACCGTTGCCGAGAAAAAATTCCGAAATATGAAATACAGTACATTTGTATAGAAAATTGACATATATCAATTATTGTATTGAACAAACCGTAAATAAGTGAATCTAAAAAATAGATATCATTGAAGAATAATGTAGGGCATGATTACTAGAAACATTTCACGTGACGATGTTTCCAATCGCAGGGCATCCTCATGATATTCATTTTGTTATGCCTGTTGTCTGAGATATATTCACGAGGGATGCAGGATGCGGAAGCGTTGATAAGATGCCTCACAGAGTGTGGAAAGGGACATAAAGGAACCGTGGTATTCTTCGATTAGGAAGAAGGAATTCACCTCTTCATTTGGGAATGAGGAATTTCTGCACTTGAGAAGAACATTGGTACCAAATATGCAAGAGATAAACACTGCTGCCGAATATTTCATGGAAGAAATTTCTTCGTTTATGACCGTATGCGTAGCTTTCAGGTGAAGGGGAAAATGAATTCGATAACGCTGGATAGCTGCAAGAAAACGTCGATTGTTTTCGACAGTCTTCTTTCGCAAGTTGAAGTGATCAATTGCCAAGGAGTTCAGATACAGGTCATCATATTCGATCCGTCATTTGAAGGAAAATTATTCTTTCACTGGTTTAACCTCTGCAATTCGCTTTTATTGGAAGTCTTCAATGTTTTCTGAGCTCTATACCATAGAAGAACTTTTGATGATATGCTTGCTGAAACATTATATCTGAAGAATTGACAGCAAGCCTGTATCAGTGATTCTGGTTCAACGAAGGATCGGTGGATCCGTAAAAATGAGATGAAAGCACATTTTTTGAGGGACAATATCATTTGATGAGGTATAAAGGAAGACATTTTCCATCAGTGTTAATGGAACCGAGCCAGCCTGATTAGAACTTTCCACACTATGGTTACGTTCAGGATCGTATGTTAGATGATTACGGGAATTACCTACCCCGCTCGCTTAGGAGAAAATACTCCAAGCGATTTAGGGAATCTCGAGCAGGAGAACTCGTTTTGAGATATTTGATTAATTCGTTTCGCCCGAGGCGTTTTGTTCTGCTAGGGGAGGAGGGAAGGGTTGTGATACATGCACTATTCTTAGCACATGGCTGCTGCAATTTTCCAACTCGTCCTTTTTCCTTTTGTTAGCTAAAATTCTGCACATAGTTGTTCGGAATTTTAGATTGCACGGTGACTTTTCTTATGTAGCTATTTAGCTAATCTTTTTTTGATGCCTTTTCGCTGATGGAAATGAAATTCAAAGTTCCTTGCATTCCTCTACTCTGCAAATAAACGGTAGAATAGAAGGATTTATCTGGTAATGCAGTCTGATCATATCGACTTAGGAACATATTGCTTAAGAAAGCTATCTGTTGAACTTATTGAGATGAACTTCCAATGAAAGCAATATTTTTGTTCGATACGTCAATTCTAACAGTTTTAAAGAGTATTTCATATTATTGATAGAGAATTAATGTTAATTCATTTTATGGGTCACTTCTATGCGGTGGAGTTCTATGGGTCATTTGGTGCGGGGAAAGAACAATTGCTGTTGCCCTAGCTAAGTTTGGAACAGTAGTCGCAAGTTGCAGCAAGATTAGGTTTAAAAGTCATGATCAGGCAGAACAAAGTAGTAGTGAAAAAAGGGAGGTGAAGGGGAGAAAGAAAAGAAAGGCCGAGTTTTTTTCATGTCGGGCAATTGGTTTACTCGGTTGGCCACTACGATTATCGCCGAATTCGAAAATTGGAGAGTCAGAAAGTTATCAATGAGTCAAAGCAGTTTTACATTCTTCAATTTTCACGAAATAGTGGAGTGAATTTTAGACGCTTGGAACGATGCCGACATTATCGATTCAAAAGACAGATGGCTGCCAAGTGTATCTGAGTAAAGAAGCGATGGGTGCTGAAATTGTGACGAGTAAATCCTCGGAGATGAATGTTTTAGTGCCGACAGACGCCAATGGTGACTTTGTAAGTTGGTTTTTATTTACGTGGTCTGTTGTGTGGGCGAAAGTGAGTGAATGATGAGGTGTGCTTGGTATGCAGAAGGATACTGGATGTGCATTTGTAAGATCTCTACACAATTTGATGACATTTCCGGCCAAGAAGTCATATGAAAAAACGTAGAAAGACGCAGTTCACATTGATACTCTTTCAAGACGCAAATGAAGCTTTCTGAAGTTTCTTTTTTTCTGAAAATGTCAGTTGCGATGCTGCGCGCCTTAACATGTTTATTGAAAGCTTTACACCGCTTGAGGTTATGCTGAATTTCATGTGGATTGAAAAGTTAAATCGGTGAGTAACAGATTGTTGTGACTGACGACGCCAGCATGAGAGGAGGACTGAGTGTAGGCAGAGGGCAGGAGTCGATAACCACTTATGAATGCCGATATGTAAGAGCACAAGCGAAATAGAAGTCTTCTGCGGGGAACACCACGGCCCCTAAATACCGTAGAACCAAAGACATTCAAAGGTGCCGAAGTCAGATTTATATATGCCCCAGATATCGCCTGGGGGGCACAAGAGTACAAGAACAATAAACGAGGATCGACTATACGAGTAAATATGGTCACTGCGGTGTTAAATCACAAGTGGATACCTTCGTTTGGCTCTTCAATGTCATACCCAGTAAGATGAGTCAATGTTGCTTAGGCTCATATCTTAAATCTGTATTCTCTTACAAGTTAATAAAAAAATAAAAATAAATTCAGACGGAATTCCCAGTGCCAGAGCAGTTCAAGACGGTCTTTGATGGCAAGAAGCTACAGACGACTGTATCCGATATCGTATAAAAACGAGGCGAACCTTCTATCTTATGTCAAATTTTCTAACTTGTTTGTTGTTTTCCGATTTGCGTTATCGATCGGTCACTGTCGTTCTAAGTAGAAAGCCTTCTCGAACGGTGTGCTAATTTTTTTCTTTGCTTCGCTCGTGAATTTGTACGAATTTTCAGCAATTATTTCAATACGCTTTAAAGTGTTTCTTTTGATTAACAATTTTTTTGTATGAGTTATTTGGTTGTAATATTTATGCAATTCGTAAGGGTATTTACAATTCGTTGTTTTTTTGGCAACGAATTTTTATTTGCTTCTATGGGCGCTCAGCACAACAGTTGCATTTTGATTTCACGATTACGGATTTTTAGTAAAATATTTTCACAACGTTTACAAGTATTTTCTTAGGCGTTTTTAGAATTTCCTAACTGCAAACCATTCGATTAATAAATTTTTGTTGAGCATTGCTAATTCGGTCTCAACTTGGTTGACATTTAGATGGATGCGCCAAGGATTGAGATCTAAGAAATTCATCCCGAGAGAAACAGTTTCATTGTGATAGGCCAACGGCACTGAGTGGAGCAGGTTTATAATTAGTAAGCGATGGAAGGTATAATGTTCGAGTTCCTAAGGGTAAGCTAATGCTGCAAATCTATGCAAGTCAACAATTGAGTAGAAAGGGGGCTGGGCGAAGGGAATGAGGGTATTAAAGGTGCAGTTTTATTGAATGCAATTATTTTTTTTTGAAATATTTGTAATGAATATTCATGTTGCCAAAAATTTGCCATTGCATTGCAATTGTATGCTATTTGAGTTTGCAACCATCGAATGTTTTGCATTCTTTTTTAATGTCTAGTGAGATGACTGCTGTGATTTATTGCAGTCGAATTTTGCGTCTTCATTGTCAACCCGTCCTTAATGATGGTCTTAAAGCGCTCAATTCTTTCCTTATTGCATAAATGTCTTCTTTGTCTTACTCTTGCAAATATTGGCAGAAATAAGCGAGCAGCAAGATTTAACAACATTTGAAGAGGAGAGTGTATAAGTGGATTGAAGAAGGTATCGGTTCGTCGCTTCGAATGAACATGTAAGCTTTGATTTCGAATCAGCGTTCCGCTACATCCTGCATAAAGCCATAAAATGTGAAATAAAGCAGGAATATATGTATGGAGTTGATGCAACAAACTGTTTGTTTTTCGACAGTCTTCTGTGCGAGAATGACGACAAAGGAATCAACAATTTCTTACGTTAGAGCACCTGGAAACGAGAAAAAGAGGAGACAAAAGAGTCGGGGGTGACACAAGCATGTTATTAATTTTTGCCGATATGCCTATGTGAGCATTTGTGTATATGTTTATGTGAGTCATTATCGATCCCTATAATAAATCCTAACCTAGTTAGCGAGACGATTTTTTGATGGGTTTTTTGATTACAACTTGACCGAAGATCAAAGTTCAAACCACTTTGATCTATTTCTTGAAATCTCTGCCTCTTCTTCCTGTTTTGGCCTGCTCTGCCTCCCATCTTTCACGTTACCGGTGCAAAAATCTATAACAGAACGTGAACGAAAGGCTAAAATAGCTTATGATCAGTTTGCTTACTTCGAAACCCGCGCTTAAAAAAAAGAAAAGAAACAGAAAGATGTTGCCCACCTTTCAGATGCTACAAGAGCTCGGCTACTGATGGCAAACAAAATTTTTTGCAACTTCGACTGCTGAAAATGAATGTAAAGTTGGTGTTGAAATTTCCAAGGTAGCATTCGAGGAGCTCGAAAAGTTCGTTGCGAGGATGTTATACCATGGTGTGGATTGAATCTACTCTCGGTCGTGATTGTAACGGTAGCCGAATGTAAACCATGAGGACGTAGCAATGGCCGAATCGTATTTCCATCTCAAGTCAATACAACGGTATCAACTATATAAAGCCTAATCACCTGAGGATCGCCTAGGCTCATGAGACTCCATATTGCAATTCACAAGTTTAGAACGATGATGCAGAATGATTATGTTGAGAATATTTTAACAGCGCTATATAATTGATGCTTCCAAAACTTGAAAATATTCTCAACGCAAAAAACAGAGCTTTATTTGATTGCGTACGGTAAATCTTTATCATAGAACGTAAATAATTCGAGATTTTTGCTCGATTGCTTCACGTTAATGAATTATCCGCACTTGAAACTACTCATAAAATAATATGAAAATCGTTCTCATATTCCTTCTTTATAATGCATTCTTTTTCCCACTTTAAAAGTCCTCTCTTGAACGGATTGTGGAGATTTCCGAGTTTTATAGTTGTCAGCATTGCCAAATATAAAAATATTTGAGAATCCTTATGCTTTTTTTTGAAGAAACTTATACTCTCTTTAAAAAAAATAATAATAATAAAAGTATTTGAAAATCCTTATACTATCCATTGTGATCCTTAAATTTGAGTGTCTTAAAATCACTACGCACTAGGAGTGTAAACATTGTTGCCAAAAAACATTCCTTTCGAAAAATATTTCAGATTTGCATGAATAAACCAAGTTCTTCGGAGGATACTTATGCGCGTTGCTCTAAACAATACTCCAGCGTCTAGAAAATTTTCTGCATTTTGAAACACATGAAAAATCATTTATGATATTTATAGTTTTTTCCCCGTAAACTTGCAGCATCGTTGAGAGAGTTTTTCTGTTTTAGCGCAAATGTCAAACTTTTTCATAAAGCTTGATGTGCTGAAAGACTTGTGTCAGTTTTTTGATTCGTAGTAGTAAGCTTTAAGGCTCAATATAATCTTCCAAAGAAGAACATAAAATATAATTTCCAAGAGATCAATTTTATTTAATCTTTAAGTTTTGAACAAAACCTTACAAAAGGAAAGATGATAAATCGCACCAGAAATGCTGGATGAATGCGCTCGATGGGTGCATAATAAATTGGACTGGTGAATTTAACGCATCTTTAGGTGTCTTAAGAAATTCGTAAGCAAGATGATCAACTTAAGCGAAATTGGAGTTTGACCTAAGGTAGATCTGGCGGATATATGCACTAAATTTTGCAATAGCTAGTAGAGAAAGGTACCTAGTAACGACAATGCAAGGGTGATGAGTAAATTATGGATCATCTGATTTCGGGCAGAGCAGAGAAGCAGTGACCATCAGAGCAAACTCTCTACAAATATCTCGTGGCAAGGATCGATACTTATGAAAGGACAGCGTATTTGATTACAAAAATCAATGCTCTTCTACTGTCTATGTGAGGTGCCGTCGTTCCAATGGCCGGTTCGAACCTCAGCGGTTTGCAGTCGAATCGCGATTTGGCTCGCGCATGAGTGCCCGGTGATAGTTGGTGTAGAAGTGGCACTATTCGTGCCAAGGTTCTGTTGGAGAGACGATCCTATCCACCCTTGCCATGGTGGTTATCCCTTGCCCCATTACTATTGTTGATTTTTAAAGACTTGGTGAAAATCTCGAATTTTTTTTTGTCACCACATTCCACAAGATCTGATTGAACCTCAAAAAAGAAGAAATTTGCGGATACTTCAGAGGCAAATTAAGGGCAGAGGGCAAAGAAAACTGGGCTCGAAACCCTCGCAACAACAGTCGGTTGATAAGGATAAACCTTCTAACGCTTCAACACCTCATTCATCTATCTCTGCCCAAACCTTTGCACTCTTCGTTTTCATACGTTTTAAACGTTCTTCTGTGTTTTATATGTCAATGAGGTAAATTCTTTCGAAAATATTTGAAGTTGCAGAGGTGTGCGTTAGCCTATAGATGTAAGCAAGATGAAATCGCTCGACTGGCGATAATTGTTGTTTCCGGTTGCTATAGATGCTTAAACAAGTGCAGATTGTTTTGGCAGCAGCCTTATTAACTGATATTCTGAAAGTATTTCATTACTTTCTTTCATTAGCATCGAATATAATTCAATTTCCATTCACCATGGAAATGTGCTCTCTATAGATTTGTCGTTTAGCACGCTTAAATAAGAAAAAGATGCAAATGAATTAGCTATGAATCATTACTGCGTTAAATTTTAATGCCCATTGCATTGCATTGCACTGATCTCATTACAAAAAATCGCCTTACTCAAATTGCCTCTTTCATCGTAATTTCTTCTTATAACTTCTTTCAAATCATAAATTTTTAATCGTGGCCACTTTTCCTCTTCTTTTCCACTCATTCACATTGCATTTATATATTGAAAATGTTAAATCCAGTTTCATTTCATAACTATTCACTTTTCCACTGAATTGATTCACTGCAATAGAATTTTTTTTTTCGATTATCACCCTTAATTGAAGTTAAACGATTATTGCCTATTTGTATTCATTTTCAGCGGTGGTGTTTAGATGAGATTTAATGCGTTTAGTGATCGTTTTAAACTTATCAATATTTCATACTTAAGGGATGTTGTTTATTTCTTTATCTTTGTGTCACTTTAATTAGCGATGCTGGTTACGAAGCAAAATATAAGGCATTTGCATAAGAACATCAACTAAGCAATGCTTTCTTTAGATGAACAGTCCTGAGCGGTCTTTTTTAAGCCATATTTAACAACATTTCAGCTTTTTCAGTGAAAATATAGTAGAGAATATTTCAACAGTGGATATTTATTTTATTTGCAACACATAAAATGACATAGTGAATAAGGGCGGCAGTAAGAAGGTTGCATAAATGGCTTGGAAAAGACTGATTATATTAAAAGGTGTAAGCCTGAATATGAAAGGAAAGGGAAACACATTACGAGAATGTGGGGCAAAAAATAGCTTGCAGGTGTATTATATGGTATACGCTTGCAAATTTTCTTCATAAATTCACACGATGGCGATGCGTCTTGCATGCTTATATGTGAATACGCTCACATGCACATAACTTACGCATGACCTGATATGACCTGGCAAAACGACCTGATATGCGCAACGTATATATTAGATCACTTTGACTCGAGAAGCATCTAGGAAAATTTCTCCTTTGCTGTTACTAAAAATCTTGTCTACTTTCTTCTGAATATATTTTTCTCATTCCGAGTTTAATTTTTCAAATGATTTTTCCGCTTCTTCGTCCTGCAAGCAGAAAGCATGCTGAAAAATTGCGATTAAATAAACAAAACACACCTATCTTCACGATCATCCTCATTAGTAGATAACTCGCAAAGGATTTGTTTCAATGCATTCTTTTCCTCCCTTATCCAGCCATCAATGTTTATTCTAAAAAGCATTTTTTTCATAAATTATGATCCGACCGGTTGTAAATTGCGTCCAAATTTTTAGGTGCATTCTGGCGCCTGTAACTCAGTCTTGGTTAATATGTAAAGTTGAATGTTGCTTTGGCCTTTACGTCGCTGATATGCGAGAGCGCTTTACTATTTCTTTCCATAGGAAGTGTTGCACACTATAGGAATTCAAGTGAGCACAGTTTCCTCTCACATAACGACTAAGCTAAACGGCAATGTCTACTCGGTCACGTTCATCCAGTAATTCATCACAACATTCGAAGGGTATCGTACGTCTATTCGATTGTTCAAAACATTTGAAGGCGGGAAGTTGATCGCAGTCTACGTCCTCACTGCAGCTAAACTTTTCACAAGCCGGCTTAAATAAATTCATCTTAAAAGCTTTAACAGGTATGCTTGTCAAACATGAAGTATAATTCACACAGCATTATTTCAAATTCTGACTAAACATAATAAATTGCGTCATAGTGGTATTAAATTCATTTTTCGATGACTCTATAAAAATGTGGCATTTTGTTGAAAAATTTGCCGAGCTGTTGATCTTAGACGACCTGATATTCAATATATGCTTGAAATATTGATATGAAATGGCGAAATATAAAAAAGACTTTCGCCTTCTTGATGGACGAAAGCATGCAAAAGAGGAAATATTAAATTCGAGAGCTACATTCTTTTCCATTCGAAAAATGTTCGAGTCATATACGTGACTATTACAATATCACAATGATGCAATGTTATAAGAAGTCCTTTTGTTGAAAAATTCCAGGTATTTTTATATGTGAGGGCGATGGAAGCAATGCAATTAACATAACGAAGGAGATTATCGATTATGATCGAACGCTGAAGGCATCACAACTGAAATTCTCCTATGTTCTTGGAGATGCAGAAACCGTCACGGTTGGTCGTTTCTTGCCGATGAAAATTATAAGTATATGATGTTGAAAGATTGTTTGACGTGAGAGGATATGCAGTGACATGAAAACACCAAAAAGAATCGTTGCAGCAGTTGTGCTTAGAATGGAAATTTTGCTCATTTTTCGATGGCTGAAGTATCTTTTGAGATTGTTTTATTGTTTTATATGAATTATTTTATTGTGATGTTAGTAATTCTAATAATGTTCTATCATCATGACTCATTACTGATTTATAAAGTTGTACTAATGAAGGTCTCGCAGGTCGAATTTGACGTTGTTTCAGATAATACCGACCGGATTCAGCTGCGCGAAATAAGCAAGAACGCAGCATCGAGCAAGTTTTTTTCATTTATGTTAATACTACGGCATAGCTGTGAAAACCTCCAAGCCCAACAGGGCGAAATTTTTCAGATCTTCATGCTCACATATCCAGAAATCCCTCCGAAGTTTGTTGCTCGCCTGAACCTTCATGAAATATCGTTGGTTTGTTCAGAATAAACTAATAGTAACTACATGTAATAGTGCATAGCCTGACAAATCGAAATTTATTGCGCAAGTATGGCGCTTCTTGCTAGTTTTCTAGCAACAGCTAGGAATCAATTAACTTGTCTGACCGCTCAAAATTTATTGGAAGATAAATTTGTTCAGTGGTTTGATGAATAAAATCCTTTTGCTCGTCCTTCGAACCGAAGAACTTATATTCTCCCTAGCATTTCGTATATTCTAAACTGGAGTCAACATGAAATTGGCTCCACGTTGAGATATTCAAAAAACAATCTATCCTTCAGCACTTAGCGGTTCCCGTCTTCCGGCGCCTTATCGATTTCTTCACTTCCGTGGTCATTGGGGAGATACAGGGGAAGATGACAGCGAGCATAGACTCAATGGCAAGGCATTCTCCGGTGAAGTTGGTTTTATTTACTAAGTGTCAGTTCTTTCCTGTTGTCAGAGCAATTCGGCGGTATTCAAATTGCCAGCCGGGAATTCGTATAACTGTTGAACAAATATGGAGAAGTACCATATAATTTCCACATAAAAAAGCCCCATTAATAAAACAAAAAAAGGAAACGATAAGGTACACAAATGAAAAAAATTATTGAATACGTGGGGTTGTGAACCATATTTCAGCAGATACACATGTTCTTCCATGTCATAATTAATATCTCTGAAATATTGCGTCATAATCTGTTCTTCCCGTAAGGATTACCTCAGAATTTAACTGCCATTGGACTGTTCCTTCTTTTAAATATGAGAACAGCAGGTCGAAAAGTGGCTGGCAGTGACTCTGCACTATGCTTCTCGATTCTTTAGGTATGCGATATACTTTTGCGTTCAAATTAGAAGGAGGCTGAAATTGGAACATTAATCCTGGAGTTATCTTGCTGCAAAACAGTATATAGGCGCTTTAGCTGAAGTAGGCATCGTAATACCTTTATGAACAGGCATAATGACATCTAGAGAGTTCAAGGGGTGTGATGTGGCCGAATCTACTTTAAAGCGGAGTGATCGTTGCACCTAGAGCAGTCCTGTCGAAGGCGGTCTGGTGCGAGAACAATGATATGACAACGAAACCAGAAACCAGAAAAATCCGCGAGGAGCATATTTCATAAAAACAAGAACGAGGCGAATTAGGATTCAAAACATTTTGGCTCCAACTATAAGCCAGTAATGGGAGTGCAAATAGCTTATTTTTGATACGTTTGGATGAATTCTTGGCTGCGGTAGTCTGGGTAAGCTATAAATTTTTTGTTTATCGACTTTGCCTGTGAAATCGCTGTTAAATTATAAGTATTCGCTTGCATTCTCATATGCTGTTATATCCTATATTTAATCAATAATCCATCTTCACTAATTTCTATTCATTCGTTGATATTACAGCTGCATTTTGTGTTTTGGAATCCGAAATACAAGAAATACGAACAATGCTTCAATCAGCCGGATGGAGTCACTATTTTGGCAGTATTCGTTTCGGTAGAAATTTCTTCATTAATTACATATGGGAAAATTCTCCACATCGTTGAATCTCTAAGATTTGAATCCGTTCAATGAAGTTTTCATGCTAGTTATAAAGAGCGCAGATATAGGCTAACCTCATTTCAGCACTAAATGAGGACTTGGAAAACGCGTCAAGGAGACTGTTATAATATGCACTTTTACAAATGCAATGACAAGTGTAATGCAAATAGTATCCGCAAAATGTGGTAAATAATCTCTCGCTGTGATTGGTTCTATCTGAGTGTCTGGTTATACAAGCTTTCCTTCTTCCACCAACAGTGTCACTAGATGCTGCGCTAAGGAAGGCATTCCTCGAATACCTATTCTAGACACAACAAATGCAGCAAACGATCTTGTTTTTCTTTTTTTTAATCACATTCGTGAATTTCCTTTGCAAAAGGAATTACGGTGATATATATATATATATATATATATATATATATATATATATATATATATATATATAGAGAGAGAGAGAGAGAGAGAGAGAGAGAAGGAGAGCGGAAACCAAAAGCACATATCGTGCCACCCTGCCTGGCGCAGTTCTTCACTTGTCTTCTTCGCCTAAATTCCAAATTTTTGAACCATGAATTTCCTTCTCCTCCTTATCATCAATGAGCATCCAATTCGCAAATTCTGCGACCTCCCCAACCCATCTCTCTCTGGCGCAGCCATAACTTTTCTTTCCGCAATAATCCCCCCTCACTCTCCATATGCTACACTTCTAACACACAAGGACCTCTACAAGTCTATTGCTTGAGGCTGATAGAGCATAAATAAGGTACCATCACTGGACAATCCCATATAATTTCTCTTTTAAAAGCATGTGTTGGTAATGCTGTACTAGAGTCAGCACAATACACTTCATCAAGAAGATTTATTACCGAATACCAAAAAAAAAACAAATTTCATCAAAAATTTTCAAACGAAATCAGCAATACTCATTGCAATTATCTAATTTGTAGTGACTAAAATAGCTACTGGTTACGAAGAAAACACTATAATTAGGAAATCGATTTCACATTCGCAAAATCTCATTTCTTCGTTGCAGGTTTGAATGAACTTCGGACTCGACGCGTATGCACTTCTTGCATCGCACGTGCATTATCACCAACAATAGTTCGCAACACTTCAAGCTGAAACGAAATAGTTTCACTGCATTGAAATACCTGCTATATTTCATTCATATGGTACAGATAACTAATTCGCTTTAATATTGAAATTATTGACTAATATGATATTAGCTAATCGATTATTGATTATCGTTATCGTTATCGAGAGATAATAATAAAACAATTGCCATTTCTCATCCATGAACAAACAATAACGCTTCGCTTTCAGTATCAAAAGTATCAAAACGTATCAAAACGCAACATTGCTCATAGTATCAAGAGATAAAAACTATTATTGACACCTGGAGTGCTACGCTTGCACGACAAGATGCTCTAATTGTCAACTATCTGGTTGATTCTAATGCATGTATTACTTCATCAAGTACATACTCCGACAATTCACGATATCCACTCATTGAGATATAGCCTAGACTAACGAATCTATGGGCAAAGTGATTCTAGGAAGCAAAGGGAGTGAAATTAAACTAATAGGCACTGTTTATAATTAATTGCAATTGAATGACTACATTTATAGCTCTCTTGCAATGTTAAATTTTGAGCCGCATCATGCAAATCTTTTTTTTTTGCTCTTTTTAAAGTTTTTCTCTCAAGGCTTTCAACTCCGATGATGCATATAGCGATAAAAAAAAAAACGTTTAAAAACTTCAAGGTAAGAAATCAATTGGTTTCCATATCGCATATATTTGATTTGCAGAATAAACGTCATGAAATACAAGCGCTCAAAAAGCTTCAAGTAGAATGCTTTCATGCATTCTCTCTTCAGCTGCAAGAAACTTTTGGTAATTTTATTTTCCGATTCAACCTAAACGTTAATAAAAGAACATCAAAATTTTTTTTTTTGCTGAAAAATTTTGAACTCTAAAGTGTTTCAGGTTTTCGTGCCCTATATTTCCAGAAGTTTCAGTTTTAAGCTTCTGGAATACCGCCGAAATTTTTTAAAAAATTTTCTGCTCTTATGGCATTGGACTAAGCACAGGCTTGCTGTTAGAAATTCCCTATTGTGAGCGGTTGTTCAAAATATTCACCTCCGGCGTTAGAAGACCTCCTTGAAACAAACTTGGGAACCTCTCTGATAAGAAGGAAGAGGCTAACTGCGGAGGTTCATGAACGTAATTACAAAAGCGCATATACTACTATCGTTCTTTTTCGCATCCCAAACTAATAATGTTTAATGATATACCTAGAATTTCCCACTAATGCTAAACAAGGTCAGGACTATGCGCATAGTTTGCATCAATCATGAAAGAATTTAATCGTAACCTTTTGATTTCATCAAACATTAAACGAAATTATAGATGCAACAACTAAGATGCGATAAATTCTGAGCTTTCGAGTAGCTAAGTATGCTTATCGAATGTCTAAGCAAATTTACTTCAGTTGCTAGCGTAGAGTAATCACCTGTTGCATTCCTAATGGAATTGATCGATGTAGAACAGTCCAGATAGCGCACTCGGGAAACGGCGGAACTGTCAGCGATCCGTGATATGTGTAGTAGTGAAGCTTGTCTGAAACGGACACATCAACTTGAAAATGATTTAATTAAGTTTAAGAGCTTTAGATTAACTGCGGATATCTGAAACAGACGAGTCCAGTATTTTCACGTGAAGAGGAACGCTGGAAAGGTAGGAGCTGAAACTGCGAAACGCGAAGGGGGAGAGAAGGAGGACGACAGAATTTACGATGAGTGAATCTCTCATTGGTCACAAAGTAGCCCCACTTTGATTATCGCCTCGTGGTAAAGAAGAGACCATGACATAGCGGGGTCAAAGATTGCACCTTTGCTTGGTAGCGACCACACGTCTTGCTAATTCACGGCTCCGCCATAACGTCGCATTGTTATGCAGGCAGAGTTTCTTCCGTCTCAGCTGATTTCGTATATGCACATCGAATTAGTTTCGTTTCCTTCCTGCTACGTTTTTCATTTTTGAATTCGAGAGATTCCTTTTTACCACACGAGAAATATAATTCAATACGTTTGAATGGGAAAAACGACTGAACGATGTGCATGTCAAACAACGAAAAATAGGAGAAACGAGAAAAGCAGCACAGAAACACGATGTACTAATTCAAAAAGTGACGAGTAAAATCACTCAGCGGATCATTCACAAATTAAGAAAACTACGAGCTCCATGAGAAAAATGGGGATCAGTTTTTCATTCATTTCACATGGTTACTGAAAATTTTTCATAACTGAAGAAGTGATAAGAAATATTTTAAATTCATTCGTGAATAAATGAAAATGTAAATGTTCAGAAAGGGAATCATTCCAAAATCCATAGAACTTTACATCAAAATATAGAAAATTTCAAGCCATTCTACGAGATATAATGAGACCTTAAAGAAATTCGAAAAATCTATGTTTTAGTGTCCATAAATCGTGCCGTAGAAAAAGCATAGACCTTACCTCAAACATCTGTTCTAATGGTTCATGAGCAGCTCAAGAAAATGTCAATGTAGAAAGTAATTCGTCGCTACCTCAAAAAGGGCATTATGGTGAAATTTCGTTGAGCGGTTTCGTTTTTCATCTTATCTTTATGGATGAGTGAACAGTTAAAGATGATTCTAAGAAGTTGAAATGTTCTGTGAATTCCAACAGCATTCTTGTGGATTCATTTTATTTTTTCGGGCAGGCTAAAGTGTTTTTCATTCCTCCATGAGGCTTGAATACTTATCGTAACATAAAAATTGCGTTCATATTTCTATAACAAATCATTTACTCCTGTATAACAACGTTTCATAATTAAAGGATCAGTTGCCCATTGGTCATTTAACTTTCGTTGTGGAAACTCCATTCATTAATATTAATAAAATACGAGACTCTCTGAGATGTTTAACGCATTCATTTTAAATAGCTGTTTAGGAAAGTTCAACGCAAAAACTTTGTGTTTTTTCTTTCTCATATGGAAAAAGCAAAATAGCTAGCGATGTTAAGTGCTAATGGGAAAAAATTTCTCGTAAAGCCATATAATTTTCGTTCATATTGAAAAACTTCTTTTTAAACGATCTTGACGTATAACGCCTAATTGCATCGTAAATGTTGAATGGCAAATAGTGAACAAAACGTTGCTAATAATTTGTTTCCTATAAAGTGAAAGATTGCATGATTTAAAGTAAAGCACTAATATCGTGCTGATTTCTTTTTCTCATGTAATCGTTATAGAGATTATTTCCTCAATATTTCACTGAATACAAATTTTTCAACTTAGTGGAGAATAACGCAAACATCAAATAGTGTTATGTGAACGTAAAACGGCTGCACTAATTAATTCGACAAAATTAATAAACATGTTCAGTTGACGTTTTACCTCATCTTTTGCATAAAATCGGATTTAAGTCACTTCGTCCAGGAGTTTTATGACTCCAGGGGGACTCGGAGCTTCATGGCTCGAATGCTAGCACTAGCTAGAAGCTTGCAGTTCTAGTGACGAGTAGCACATCGCTCATGAAGAATGCCATATCCGTATGAGAGAAATATTCGACGAATGCTCATTCTTCTTTTCCAAAAAACCACACTGGCCTTTTGCAAACTAACCTCCTAAAGTGCGCATTTTCGCAAGTAAAATTTTAGTCACCTGGTCGTTGTTTGGCTGTTGTTGAAAGAGTAATGACTGCGAATGCAAATGCGCTGTTTTGCTAAGATATGATGCAATGTTCTGAGTAGATTAGAAAGTGATGTTAAACAAAAAATTTCCTTTCATAAATCGCACTTCTTTTCTGCGAATCGAAGAAAGTTTAGAGCGGCTAACCAGGCAATAGTCGCGAAAAGTCGAAGTTTCCAGGAATCTCGACAGGAGCATCTGCTGCCATCGATTCTTCGATAGCGCTAAGAAGAGGATGAAAGTGCTCGTTGTTTTCAGCGTCCATCTGAATTAGGATGATAATATTATAGTAAATGGCCAATTGGAAAGTGTGCACTATGCTGCTTTGATTAGAAGTCTATTGATTAATAATCCGGTCTACTAAAGGCAAAACGGCACATATGTGCCTAGTAGTTTTTAAAGCAAAGGAAATAGGTTCACTAGTCTATAACGCCCCAATAGTGAACTGCTCTTGAGAGCAAGTAATTAATCCTTCTTTTTATGAAGTAGTAAACCAACGATTGATCCATGTTGATTTTAACAATTTTTCAAAAAACAAAAAGACTCGAGCAGTAAATTACCGCAATGATTAACTAAATCTCATTGGGCTTTCTAAAGTAATGAACGCTCAATCAATGAATACAAAATAGGAGCTCAGGTTAATAAAATAATGCAACTCTTCCAGGAGCTAAATGATAACTTATTGTGAATAGACAAACAATTCACAAACGCAGTCAAGAATCTGAACCAAAAAAAAACAGCAAATCAAATTGTTGCATAGAGTGAATTATTGCATAAGTATAATCCCATCGCAATAATCTATTTACGATTGTTGCTATCATTCAAACAAAAACAGTTTTTGCACTACAAAATTTAGCGCTTAAAAAATTTTCATATTTATAATGAATGTAAAAGATGCAACCCTTGAAGACTTCAGTTGAATTGAACACTTTATAAGGAAGGACGTTATGAATTTCTTACCAAAACGAACACAGCCAAAATCGCCACACCATCCGACTTCTTGAAGCATCGCTCGTATTTCTTGTATTTCGGATTCCAGAACATAAAATGTAGCTGCAATTCGAAACATAGGTAGAGCCGTGCTTACATAAAAGGTGATAAAAAAACGTAAAATGCATTAATGAGGATAAAAAATTGAGATAAAAATTAGCATAATAGCAGAATACAATCGAAAGACAGATGTTCAAATTGCAGATTTTTTATTGGGGATCGCAACGGAAATAAATACCCACAATATTGCCGCACAGCACGTTAATCGGAAATGAAGATGAGTGAGGTTCAAAAGAGTTTAAGCAATGATTCGTTGTTTTGCCGTTTGAACTGTGGTCAGCGGGTCATTGACAACAATCCATTTCACTAATTGTTTTGTCGTTCGGTTATCCCCAGAGCAGGTACGGCAAATCGACTAGACTTTAGATGAAAAGTGAATTGAAAATAATGCACTGAAATGTTAACTTCACAATACTTTTCGCTTCCATTTTAGCGCTCTCTCTATTTGAATTTGTAACGGTTTCAATGACTGTGTGGTGATTTATCGGATCTCTCCTGTATCACAGTGGAATGCTTGTATTCTTTATCACTTAAAAACAGTACGGTCGAATGCCAACTATGCAGTAGAAAAGGGATTTTTTTTTTGGAGTAACGCTACTTTACTTTTATGAAGCGATTTAGCTGAAAAGAAATAAAACTTGCAGTGCATTCATCATTGACATCCGGCGGGGCATATCACACAACCTTACTAGTTGGTCTTATCCAGTGGAACAGTCAACATGTCATTCGATGATTTTAGTGGTTTTCATTAATGAAGCCGATGACAGTTTAAAACCGGAAAGAAAATCTTTCAGTATTGCTTTTCTTAGGAATTTACTGGACGAAATCTGACTGATACATGCCATTATAAAAAACAATTTCTACATTTCTACTTCTCTTTTTTCTCACCAATACAAAAGAAGGCGATATTTATAGGGCTTAAACAAGACGAAGCAGGTGAAGATGATGGGCACAATATGTCCATACTCATGCTCAACTTCAGTGAAAGATGCAACAGGATTTAGAGAGGGCATATTGGATTGTGATTTCATGTGGTGCATGCTCGTCTTTAAGCTTTCTATGATGAAAACCACATGAGCATGCATTTCCGTGGTAAAAAGGTCATGTTAGTCTTTTCGTGTTCCGTAGCTCGCTCCCCCTTCCCTCCTCCCTTAGGCCATAAAAACCTGTTCTATCACCAAGTGTATTCTAAATTACCTTTCCTTCACTCACGACGCACTCCTTCATCTCCTTCGATCACTCCCATCCACCAATATTTCTACTTGTGCTGCTTTCGCTCCCCTATCATTCGAAATGAGTGCACATATTTCAGCAATTTCCAATAACTTCTTTACATATCTTTTCGAAAATAATTTTAAAGGAAACAAGACACCAGGTGGCTGACTTATTATCGTATTGACACGAAAGAGTATTTCTTAGTTATAACCAACTTCACCGGAGAATGCCCTTCCGCTGATTCTGTGCTCACTGCCGTCCTCCTCTGTATCTCCCCAATGACCATGAAATTCGCGCAATCGATAAGCCGTTGAGAGATGAGTACCAGTGAGAGCTGCAAAAGAAAACATCTTAAGAAATCCATAAACATGTTGGATATCAGTGCTGACAGACGATTTTTTGATTTTAGTTCATATACAAAAAAATGTATAATTTTAAGGGAGAGATGATCACTCTTTGATGATCACTCTTTGAAATTAAGTATCACTCTTTTCCGTATAACCACATCCTAGGCCTTCCGACACTGTAGCAAAGTGCCTTAGTTTCTCTCTTTTCTTTTTACTAATTGGAAAAGTTCCTGAATATCAATAGTCTCCTTTTAAAGATAGCCGTTGCTCTTGTCACCATCCATTCAATCGGATAGACGCTGATCCTAACCTAACATTTAAAATTGAATAAAAATGAAATAACTTTAACAATGTTTCGAGTTATTCAATTCTTAACGTTTTCTCTTTCAGTGAATGAAACCTGTGGCAATCTCTTCGTCTGCAACCAATGGAAAATTTTTCATGGAGAATTTCCATACCGACCTCGTTCAAGCGAAACTGTTTTTTTTTTTGGGGGGGGGGAATTGCACAGAACAAAGAGGAAGTTTTGGTCGTTGGTATCTTTCAGGCTAGAAAATGGTATGTTCAGTGATGGTCACGCATGAATCTTGCTTGCTTTTCTGATGCATAAGATCGTTTAATATTCTCCACTATTGAGGTTGCTTATTTCGCAATTTTCGAATAACCGGCTCGGTTTTGCGGCGCTGAGGTATCATTGATAAAGAGGAGCTAAAATAGGTTCTGCGGTTTATCTTTTAGGAATGATCTAAAGAATGCCATTTTGGATTGATGCTATTATGTTTGAAAGAGTTCGACTTGCTTAATACATCACCAGGAAAAATGATATCGATGGAGTTCAGGAAATAGAGTGAAGAGTGGTAAGAGGTATGTTGCGATATGCGTCATTTTGTCAGCTTCAGGAGAAAGCGCTGAAAAAAGATGAATGTACCAAAGCCTTCACTAAATACTCTATCTAAAATCTCAAGTAGTAGTCCGATGATGTCGCTTAGGTTAACTTTCCCGTCAACATAATAGAACTTCTGTTGGTGAAATATGTAGCTAAATGATTTTCATAACTGAAGCGAAATATAAGGGTTCCCTTCGGTTGTTTTTTTGTGGTATAAATCAGATAAGATACGTTCGCCGTCTCTAGTGTTTCACGGAGATAACGAGGCCTTTAGCTCAACCTGGATAAAGCGTACGCCGATAAATGTGTGTTGTATGCAATTACGTTGCAAATTGTAGCTTTAATAGTGTTCTAGTGTTCACGGTATACGCTTGAGCAAACATCAACGAAATCACAATTGGAGGCTGTAATGCAGCAATTTAGTGAGTTGGCAATCACCTGATTGCCGACGCTGGTAATTGGAGCGTTGATTAAATGAACTCATTTTGTTGAAGGTGTCTGAGCAGATCAAAGAACATCATTGTGCAGCAATCATACCTATGTGATAATTCATCAAAGCAGCATTTCCTAAATATTCCAAACTTAAAACTTAATAATAAGCCAAACTTCCAGCATTCATCCTAGCGTGCTCAGACTTGGATTGATAAAAACTTTTTTCAACTATACATCTCAAGGAACTTTTCAAGACGTGAAATGATGCCCTTGAGTTCCGTATTTCCAAACGCAACAATCGCTAACAAATTCGTAGTTATTTTCATACAAGCGAGCTACTGCAGTCCACGTTCATCAGTGATTAGCGGTAAATAAGCGTAAAAATAAGTGGCTTCACTCATAGGGAATAGCATTTATCCTTATATAAGTTCGAATAAATCAATTTCCTTTCAAAAAAAGAAGCCTCAGCGCCTGCGATATGATATTTTTTCAAAAGTCCTTTCCGCTTAAAGTACGCATATATAGGGCCAAATCCTAACCCGTGCACTTGCGAACCAAAAGATGAAGCTACATACTTAATGAGCACATGCGAGGGGCAAATGTCTGGAGTCTAGACGTCGAAGACCAAACGCCCAAATGTCCCTCACTAACAAGGAATCGCAAATTGTTCTCATTGCTTCCTTTCTTTCTCTTGCTTAAAAATCATCTCAGGTAAGGTTTTGTAGGTCTTGTTGCCATCCTTGTTTTGTAATGACGTAAGAAATCAGCGCCTGATTTGGGCCTTCACAAATACTTCGAAAATTTTCCTCAGGAAGCTACTATTTCCATTGAGTTGGAGAATTATTACATCACAGAATGGAGCTTGTAACTCTATGGGGAGCAACGGAGTGGTCACTTTTTTACTGCTCACGAACAGAGTTCAACGGAGCTAACACTAAATCAACCGTTCATTAGGCTAACTTTCTCCTTGAGAAAATCTTCCATATTTTTCTCGTGCATTCGTCAAGGTCCTCCACTTCGAGGTAGATTTTTAATGCACTGCAACACTCCCGTCATGTCAAAAAGTTTTAACGATTTTAAGTAAAATTCATCAGTTAGTAGCTGCAGTAACTTTGTCTTTACGCTTTTCAGCTACGCCTTGGCCGTCCACAGTGCTCGTTTCGGTCTATTGTTTTGGTGAATGATGTAAACCAAGCAGTACTTTGCAGATACTTTGAATAAAAGGACGCCAAGCATGGATCCTAATCGCTTCGTGCGTTGTTTTGATGCCTGTGATGCCTAAGTGCTGCAAATCATTACTGTTCCGACCTCATTTTTCGCTTAATACAGCCTGATGCAGTTTTCAAATCCTTTGAATGTGTGTCGTGAATCTTTAAGTCTGCACCATATACCTCCTGCGACTTGTTCGCACACTTAACAAATGCACTTTGAAAATGACGGCCATAGAGTCGTAGCATGTAAAACAGAGCACAAGTTGAGCACGCGTGACTGAAACAAAGCCCCAATCGTTTTTATGTTAATTTCGCTCCAAAAGTGATGGAGTCCTGAAACTGGACAGTATGATTTATCGTGGCGATCACACCAGCTGTAAACGTGACAGAAGTCACTGCCTCTCATCTCTTCAGCGATCAAAAAACTATTCATGAAAACTCCGTTTAAACAATGCATATAAATCTCTGGTTCTCTTAAAATAATTGAAATAAACTTACTCGATGTTGCATTCTCTTTCATTTTACAGCTAAATCCATTCTGCGTTATCTGAAAGAAATTCCATTATTTCCATTTAAAAATGCCAAGGTTAAAATGTGTTCAAATATATTGCGATAAGTGATGAAATAACGATGATGCAGACAAAACTTTGAAAGAGAATTGGTTTCAAACTTCTTGATGTATAAGGCGAAGAGAATATGAGAGCAGCGGGATCGCTGAAATTGAAAATGGTACATGCTTTCGCATAATAACCCAAAGATCGTGAAAACTCTCTTTGCTAGCATCATAAAATTTTCACTTTTTTTGGAAGAATCATCAAATTTAATGACTGAAACAAAAAAAAAAAACGGCTATCTGAGAGCGCATGCACAACGAGCAAACCTCAACGGTTTTCGCATCTCCGAGTGTGTAGGAGAATTTCAATTGTGACGCCTTCAACGTTGGATCATAGTCGACAATTTGCTTAGTTATATTAATTGGACTTTGATGTTCACCACTACTGCCATCGTATTCATCTATAAAATTTAACGCTTTATATTTGATGATAACGAACGATTGTGGAAAAAATCAACTCGAATTTAGCTCGATGATAAGATATAAAAATCTCATTCTTTTTTTTTCAGCATATCTTTCGATTATTCAAGACAGAGAATGTTAAAAACTTTTTATTTTTTTTTGTCTATTTCACTCGCATTTCAACGTGCTTTAGATTTATTAAGCTTGAAATTATTTTAATCATAAAACAGCTTATTGCCTTCTACAGTTGCGTAATTTTGGAATTAATCGCTGATCGAAGGTGGATTTCAGCACATGATAAAACGGGATATGGGAAGATGTGCGGATCGAAATCCATTGTTTAGTACCTTCGATCGATAAGTAAACATTTAAAAGAAGTGATGATACCATTCAATTCTTCTGACGATCTGCTGGAGGATCTTGAGCTGGTGGACATCGTCTCGATGTGTGGAGAAGATTATTGCACCTGAACAGCTATAGTCTAGCAAACAGAACAACCAGAAAAAAACGATACGCTAATGCACTTCAACAACTTAGGTGTTTTGCGAGTTGTCCTGGACCGTTAAGTTTCACTTATAGCTTAGTGGAGGTAATTCCTGCCGGGTTAATTTCCACGTGTAAAAATGTTTGATATCCGTGGACAAGACCTCACATCGGCACTATTCTTATCTCAGAACTTATCGTTCGGCGAATATGAGATGAGAAATATTGAGTGTTGTTTCTTTCCGAAGATCGGTCGCTCCAGCTGAAGATACACTTCCATAGAATTCCACAGAAAGACAGGTAACTAATAATTAGCTATGATTCAAGCTTACATGGGCGTGAAGGGAGGGATGGGGAGGTTTGTATGAAGCGGCGAAACTTTGTCTGCTCCTGAAAACTATAAAGGAAAAGCGGATATTTGCAAGCTACTTCAAAAAGACGTTAAAAGGCAGTATGATGAAGAAGAGAAATCTTTCAATTTCGAAAGATCTGCTTTGAAATTCACCGCATAGAACATACGTTACCATCAAAGAACCACGGAAGCACCTTTAGCTCACTTCAACGAACGTGACTATAATTTCAGAATCATCGAATAGTCATTAGTCGATGTTCTAGTGCCTCGTACAAGTAATATCTAAATTGTGTATTGGAAAAAGAAACTAAAAATGTGACGGGAGGCCTCATGAGCCTTCAGAAATCATTTAAAGGATAGGCACGAATGCATGCCTGATTATCTACTGAGCATAAAAGACATCGCCGCAGTAATGGGCGGAATATGTGTGCGAAATGAAATAGCCGTCTCACTTGTGGCACTATTAAATAATGGCGCAATTATAAAACTATCGTTTTTTCTTGCTGCCGAACATTTAAACGATTTAATCTGTGAGTTGATGTGAAAATCATTTGGGAATCAATTGTATATGAGGTTGTAAAGCATTTACCTTTTTTAATGCGGGTAAAAATTCATATTATCTAATTATCTATTGCACGAGCAGGGAAATTTAATCAAATCGTATGTGTCACATTAGGCGACATTTTCAACATTACATCGATAATATATCTGCATATGCAAAATTTGAAATTTTTGAGGCTCGCATTTGTTTGAATTTCGTTTAACTGCTATATGCGATCAGTAAGGTCATCTTTCCTTTCCTAGACTACTTAATACGATTAATCACGAATGGAGGCATTTCGACGACAATTCATCTTATCTATTCACTAGCAAAATATGCATCTAAACATTTATTGGATACGCAGCAAAGCAATGTTTAGATTATCGGGTAGGTTCTGAAACTTCAAGCGATGCATCGAGTGTTATCTCTCTTCCCGATAATTTGATTCTCTTTCTCTTCATGCAACTTATTTGCCATTCATAAGTTCCTTTTCTGCTTCATTGAACGTACACTTAACGTTTTGCTGTTGTATTTGGTGGTAACAAAAACTTTTTTCGTTGTTCCATTAAGGATCTAGCGATATTATTCTTGCTCCATTGCATGTCCACTAAATTGTTTTTTCATAAATAATCCAACAATGCCTATCATATTTAAGATGCTCAATAATGTTTTCATAATTCCTAAAAGCTCCTTGATTTACACTCAACAAGATCACTCTAAGTTTTATCGTCCGCCCTCCTCAGTCAGTGAATTCCTGAAAAACTTAAGGAGTACTAAAAATTCAGATTCATAATAAATCCAAACTTCAGAAGTTGCTATATATATATATATATATATATATATATATATATATATATATATATCACATCGTAAAAAATCTGCACTTATAAGGATATATAGAAAAATCCATTGATATTGCATTGCGCGAACTTACCGACGAAATAATTGAATAACAGCGAAACTTGCATTGTGGTTTTCAAGCAGCAATGCTGTTGTCCGACATGAAAATTGAAAAAAAAAATTATAACTCCCGCATCCTTGGAGGTTTCTTCTGATTACACCTTTGAAACTGCTCCCTTAGCCCATCCTTACTCTTCCATCCGTCTCAAGAATCAGACTACTGCATGTCAGGCACCATCAATAAACCTACTTGCAATGGACTGTGGACTGGTAAAGGCAAAACATTGCCATCGTATAGAAACTTCATCAAACAGTTAAATCTGTTAGTGAAAATATCCAAGATGCTGATTACCCATCCCTTAAATTGAATGGCGAACAGCTAAGATAAAGGAGCAAAACCAACCACAGAATGAAAGGGAAACATTCGATACCATTGCAATCTTTGAAATTTTCCTTTCGAAGCGATAGCCGCTTCCGGTTCATTGTGAAGTGAAAGAAATTCTGCGTATGCGCTGAGTGAGAGAACGAAAAAAGCGTGCAGAGGATGGATTGGGGAGCGCTGAAGGAATGCTCAGAAAAAAATTGATAAAGCTTATTAACAAAATGCGATAGGGTCATTTTTATGTGCTTTTGTGATTAGCACTTGCAGAACATAACGTCACGGCTACGCGCCTATATGTGCGCATGTATGGCGACTTATGAGGTGTCAGCACGGTTATCACTGATTTACGAGGTAAATACACCACATGAAATCTCTGTAGCAACGCGTAAATTGATATATTAATTTTGGACGGAGTTATAGCCATCTAAAAACGTCCGGTATATGTATGTTTCCTGCAATTTAATTACGTTTTCCGTGAGAAAAATCCTTTGTTATAGATTCATTGGAATGTTCGGATTAGTCAAAAAGACGCATTTTTGCGCTCATTTCGTTATAAGTTAGCTTGTCGTGTACCTGATTGTCAGGGTAAACGAAAATGCAATGGAGTATGTCATTCCTGTTGCGCGAATCCAACTCTCTATTTCTAGCGCGAACATGATGCGTACCTAACAATACTAGCGAATAAGACTAAACAAGGCAAACAAATGAATTGCTGCGTGTCTGAGATGAGATGGCGCATAATTACCACCTTTAAGCTTCACCTAGTGCACAGTAAAGCTGTAACGCATGATGTCATGTCAGTTCCTTCACGATGTTTCCATCCCGATGAGTGCTTCACAATATGCATTCCCACTCTTCGTCTTTTGCTCGATATCAGTTGTTGGGAAAGTCCATCTGTCTTCCATATAGGACACTTTTCGAGCTACAGCAGAGAGCTCTTTTGCTAAGGGTCTTTTAGTTAACTGCAACTTCCCAACGGCAGCATTATAGACCTGCAATGATCTGTTGCAACGAGAGATGGGATATTTTGACCATCAAAAGTAGTGTAAATGGAATCAGTGCTATCATAATAAGCCGAAATAACAGAACGATCCCAAAAAAATTAATGTTGGAAGGTAGGCATTTCAGTAATCGGGTACCAGCTCTCTTTAACACATTGTTGGAAAACATTGACAAGCAGAAAAAGTCGTTGCTGATCTATTATTTGATGGGTAATTTTTGATGACGCCATTGAAAGTGCTTGATTTCTATTTGAAATTTTTTGCTTTGATTTTTGCTTTGATTTCTATTTGGAATAATTCGTGCAGAAATTATTCATTTGAATAAGAAACGGAGCTTTGCAATAAAGATGAACTGTTGAAATTTTCGGCTTCGATTGATGACATTGGTGAAGTTGGATGCTACGTTCGAACTAAGGTGGAACATATATGCATATATCGTGGAAACTCAGTTGACGTTCCTTAAACTCTTCATAGTTCTTTTATCGTGGGCTCATAGAGATGTTGAATAATGCCAGTATGCTGAGGAAATACCAAGTTTCCATTAACTATTAGGAATGAATTAAACAACCAACAATGTTTGATAGGAATAATCTGTTTTTTGGTTACGATTGGCTTTATTTAGCATGTCTAAGCATTTCGTACTTTACATATTGCCTTTTTGCTTTGATGTGGAAAGGAGCTTTGAGCATGAACGTGCCACATTTTTTAAATGGATTCGGAAGGTTGAGTTACCGCCCAGGTATAGCCGTACGATCGAAGTCCAAATTCTAACGATTATTTATTTAACGTAGTTCCTTAGGTCGGATGCAGCCAATAAATGCTTTATAGTTTATGACCTTCCCAATGCGTTGATAACATTTCTTGATTGGTTTATTTGCATTTACAGCACATTTTCCGGATCCATAATGATTTTTTCATCCAATCTTCTATCAACCTTGCAACGTTCGACTCATAGTTTTCGTTGTATGTGTAGAGAAATTGCATTCCAACTGTGAAAACTGATCTTTTCCCATCTATTTTGATGCACTAACGTTCGAAAACAATAAGGCGAAAGGAATGGACGGGAATAGTGCTGGGTTTATTTCGATTTGGAAATCTCGTATTGTATTCAATGTTTGAACTTTTCTGTTCAGCAAATAGATTTCTGAAAGTTTTGTGGGTTTGTCATCCAGATTAACTCGGTCGATGAATTGCTGCGAAGGAATAAACAGGTTCATAGTACCATAGGCTTTTTTGATATGCAGTGGTACAATGTAAGTTACGTTGCTGTTCTCCACTTTCAAAAAAATTTGTTCTTTTATCTCCAAAAGCAATCTTGCGATGTAATATCTTTTTCGAAAGTATGCTAGCAATTGAGATAGATGAGGGTCGGGTGCATTTTTGAGCTCGAGTGCTTAGTAGATCTGTGGGGTATATGCATCGCCCAAAGAATTTTGATTCCTACGTATATATATATATATATATATATATATATATATATATATATATAATGGTAATATATAACTCAAGCAAATGTTGTGGCAACGAAACAACGAAGGCGCTCACGGAAACTGCCGAAGAGGATAATTCTTAAGAGACAGTGGACTGTCACACGGGATGTCCATGCTTGAATAATTCATTTCTATTTTCCCGATCCGTGATGCTGTACTTGAAACGTCAGCGAACGTGAAATCATTCCTTATAGTTTTATTAACGATTTAAATAATCGCATACTCACAAAATTATTGCATTGAATGTACATCACAAAAAAATCGAATTAAAATCGAAGCTTCTCAATGAATTTTGCTCATTTCTGAAAATTATACATCGAATTCGTTGTCATCTGAAAAGATAATTTATATTTCAAAGTTTTCCAACAGTCGCTTTGCTAAGAGGTCAGTGTCACAAATTCGAGTGTTTTTACTCACCGTATTCAGACGAAGTGGGTTGAAAGCGAGGGTAAAATCGGCCCAGAAAAGTCACTTGGACGGCAATTATAGCAATTATCACTGAGGGTATAATGAATGGGAGATGTTCTCATGTTGAAACCGTTTCAAGTCCCTTAGCCAAGCCACCCTTACGTGTTTCCACTCAAGTTATGGACGATCGAAAAAGCGTTGATAAACTTAACCAAATATTGCTCAGTCTTGTGTATCTTGGTTCAACGATTGAAAAAAAAATTGAAAACATAGACGTTCATATTTCGTGTTTCGATGCCATAAAACTCCAGCGGAAGAATAACGTTAGTTCACCCAGAGCGGAGATAAATTAGGAAACCATTAATTAATAAACACTACAAATCGGATATGAAACATATTTTTTAACTCAGTTACCGTTCCATTCATAGAGCACTTATTCTTGTAGTTAGTTTATGGCACACTGACTAACGTTTCATGTGTTCAAAGTAGCTTCAGTGAAAACGATAGGCGTTTAAAAAGCGTCAAAAAAGACCTACCTGATGTCGTTCATTCAACTGTAGATAACCCAGACAGCGTGAATGATTCCAGGGATATATCCAAGTATAGTTAAAACGATATTGATGGCTAATTGTAAACTGCAGCCAGTTTGCAAGAACACACCAATGGGCTAAAATTTCGAAGTATGAGCTTTGAATAAAAGATCAGCCTAGGTGATCACCAACTAATGTTGGGAAAACTTTGCCTTCAAAACGCTGTCGATTACAGATAGAATAACTCTGAGGTAAAATTAGTGGTGACTGACTTTGCCGAATTGCTAGTCATTGACCTGCTATTCGAATTACTCACAGGTACGCAACCCAAGTCTCTACGAATTTTGGGGTTCGCCGACTACCTTGAAAGCCGTAGACTGGAAAAAGGGAAAGCACTTTGAAACAAAGGGCATCTCTCGCACATATGTGACCAGTGGAAGGTGCAGCTAAAATATAGATGAAGCCCACGTTTCAATGTTCTGCTCTCACCGACATTTCTGTGATCAAATGAGAATTTCAAATGGACGTGAAGAAAATTTGCTTCAATATTCACTTTATATTTCCAAATATATCTAGTAGTCGAGTCATAAACGAATAGATGAATTACTGAATAATGCTGTAAGGATCATTTGGCACTACAAATATCAGCGAGGGGATACGATTAGACCCTGGACTGCGCATATTTATGTGATTTCCTTCGAGACAGGAGATATTTATTTCATTATAATCATATATCGTAAAGGGGATACCGGTGAACAAGAAATAGACTTAGATGTTTCAGAATGAATTTAGTCCAGTGATACACTCCAAAATACCCCCAAAAAAATCTGAAAATTTGAGTGAAATCTCAGTTCCTTCAGAATTTCAACCATAACAGTGGATGATTCCAACAAATATTTATTTTCCCAAGATAAAAAGAGATATAGGCCGATATGGGCTGTGAGAGTGAACAATGGTCTCGAAGCAGGATGGAAACGAAGAAGAGAGGACCGGGGTGAGGGAGGGGGGGGGGAAGTGGAAGCACAAATGAAGGAGACGAGTGAGAAAGCTAGGATTTGCAAAATGCCAATGCTTAACTATTCATCTCAAACCAACATTGGATAACTCAAACAGCATATTTCCTGGCGACAATTTTGCACTATATAAAACCTACTCCCAATCTGTACTCCCACTACCGAATTCGGTCATTCGATACTATTTATGCAAACGTCAGATTTGGTTTCATAATCCATACAAAACATCTAATATTGATGGGAAACACCTTGCAAGTGGGTAATGGATACTTGCAGCCACATTTAGAAACACTCAATCATTAGCGGCATTACACTGGCACAATTGTGAGAAGCCGAAAAAAGCGCATTTCTCGAATTTCCTTTTCTTTCTTGCAAACACCACCGAGTGGGAATCACCTCTAATTGCTTACCTTTTCTTCGTTTAAAAGGTAATTCATCTCGTATCTGCTCTATAAGGGTTTCCATGAACTAATGATTGATACGATCGCACAAGGATTTATTGCTTCATGACGGTAGCTTGAAAAATTATACCCTCTTTTCATTTCGGCTTTTGTTATACAAAAAAGTTTAGCTGCACGGTTCAATTCCCATCTTCTCTCCCCCATCTTGGTTTCAATTCATTCCCATTAACTCCGTAGTTTGCAGCACCCTCGTCATCCATTAGTACCCCGTATTAAAATTTTGTGTAAGCAACGAATAAAATGAGAGTCAATCCCTGAGTATTGGTTCCCATGAATGAATTTTAAATTATAGATTTTTTTCGTGGTCTGTTGGTGTTGCAGATCAATCTAGGCAATAATTTCTTTATGCAAAAAAAAACGACGAACCGGGAAGATGATTGCACAAATAAGTTTAAGGATGTCTTCACATGTGCATTCAACCATTTTCTTGTTGTTGAATAATTCTGAAATAACTAGAAACTGGTTTATTGATGCAACCCGTCATCCAATCATTAACTTTCATACAGGGAACGCCAATTATTGCTTGAAGTATTTTAAAAAGTTGGAAAGCTTTTTTTGATAAGCGAATGAAAAGGAAACTGGAAATTCTTTACAGCAATTATTTGAGTATTTTGAGAGGAAAAATTGTGCCTATAACATATATGAGAATTGAAATAAGGAAGGCCCCCGAATGGTGAATTAGTTTTACGTAAAACGTTACCAATCAATAATTCTGTCAGTGAATATGATAAAGCGTTATAGAATGATATCACTGTTAACCGAATCACTTCTAAGGGCTTCATCATTATTATTGCTACCTATGCAAAGAGTACCCATTGCTCAGTAGTTGTCAAGTCAACGGCACTTGTCATAGACGGCTACAATGTGAAATATCAGTGCGCGAATAAACGATGTAGGTAGAGTAACTTTCACCAACGGATTACAATCGAAAACTAGCCTATTGCACATCTGTTGAAATTCTCGCTCTACAAGGGTATTGATACTCCTTAAAGATTCCATTATCCCACTGAGGAGGCTGGGGGAGGCTTTATGAAAAAATTTTATGGGGAAACATGTGAGGAGAAGGATGAACGAAATCCGAGTACTTCCGAGGGCTTTCGTGAAGGAAGGCAACAATTGGAGGCCCTTACAAGTTCCATCTAGTGCAAAAAATATATGACCTCATTATTGCGTATGTGCTTTGAAGAAAATTCAAAATCCCATAGCGCAATACAGCCGATCAGCGATCCTCATATTTAGTATTCATCATTGCATACGAAAACACAAGCTATCGAAAGAAACGATTGATAAAAAATATAAGTAGAGCAAGAAAGAAAGAGTAAAAGAAATATTTCTATGTATTTCACTTCGAAATGAGCACCATCGTTGTGATATCATTACTGCATCACATGAAACATATTCTGCAACAAAGTGAACAGTTTACCAAACAGCAACTGAGTGAAAAATTTCCCGTTTTCCATCACGTAATCAAGTCACTTGCGCGAATATCAGGGTATGTGGAAGAAATATTTGAAAAAAGAGGGCTTTCGATTTTCATTTCTCAGATGATAAATAAGATGATAACTGAATGTAATTCACATTTCTAATTTACAAATTGAAGCTGCGCAAAAGAAAATTCAGTCTATGATTTTGAATGAAATTTAACAATATTACATATTGCATTTACTAAGAAAGCTATACGTCTGAGAATATTAGAAAATATGCGAAAATTGGACGCATTCAGAAGCCAAATTACACTCAATATGTATTTTGAAACACCGTTGTAAAGGTGAACGGTTTTCTCAAAATAGAACGACTTGCTTCAAATTGGGAATGCGGAATTGTTCAGCAAGCCACAAATACAACACTTCAAGCAATTTACTATAGAGGTACAAAAGTCTGTTAAGCCTTTATTTACATGCATTCGATTCGCAATAAATTACGTCAATCGAGGACTATGAAACTTTCAACTTGCTCACCATTGGACTCTGCTAATGTATGATTTTGATGAGGTGTTGACAAAATGCAGTCATCTATGGATAAATTTTTGCTGCAAATAGTAAGCCATTAAACCTTCTTTCGGATATTCATTGTTTTCGAAACCGCTAAAATTACTTGGGAAAATTCCGGCTTAAAACCTGCTATATCATTCAGTAGGAGTTAATTCAACGAGAATCCCATAGAGAGAGAGCAAACATACTTGTTTCAGAGTAAAAGCATTCTCACCTCCGTCGTGAGAGCGCTTTCACTGCTTAATTCATGCTACATACTTTCATCTTTGTGACTCCATCAGCGTAAGAAACTTTTCTTTGGGCTTCTACTGCTGGATACGACAATTAAAAGCATCGCTTAAGGATACTATGGAGTGCACGAAGTTGAAGTGTAAGGCGCGAATAGTGAAGCGAGTGGAGTGTTGTGCTACTACACTCTCTATTCGTGTAGCACCCATATACAAAAGGAACTTGTTCAACTTGTGTATTCAATACATTACACAGTGTTGGAGAACAATACAACAAGAGTGCAGCCAGCCGGATGTCGAGTCATCATTACTCAACATTTGCATTGGTTGGCAAAATAAACACTCACCTGCAGCATAGTGCACATCAATTAAAGTTATTTCGATTTAAATTGTGTGGGCAAAACAGAAAAAATAAAAATAAAAAATGCTCTCTCCAAACGAAGCCTTTCGAGCATAGGCGTTATTTTTGCGAAATATTCGGAGTGTACGAAGAGTCGCGCCCATATACGCGACAAAGATAGTATAAAAAATGCCTCTAGCATGCCTACGCTAAGGAATTCCAAATTTCCCGTGTTTTCTTTCTTGGATACTCTTTAAAGAAATTCAAGAACGATAAAAAAAAACATAGTCATTACGCTTCTGTAATTATATGCCGAGAGAAAATCGTGTGTCGTCAAGATCACCAAATGGTCTCAATGACGTAATGGACCACGAAAAAACCCATGGATTTTTTCAAGCAAGCCGGAAACAGGTCGAAAATTAAAATCTACTTTGATAGAGTGGATAAACTGTATAAAGCTATACTTCTGCAAAAAAAAAAAAACTATTAGTGAGAAGCGTGAAAGAAGGGCTGAAATGGTGTGCGCTTTTGCACTTCCATTGACGAATCAACCAGTTCCATGGGTCGCTAGAAAAATAATAAAACCTTCGCTCACACAAATAGCCAGCAAAAGATCACTCTTTTTTTCACTACAACGGTGCAAGATGTAGCCTCATAAGCACAAAATAGTTTTGACCACATCGAGATGCTGCGCGAGCGGTCTCAAAATGAGCACAAACTTTTAAGTCATGTTTAAGCACCCGTTTCTCATTTAGCGGCTGGTGGATAATTGAAAATTTGTGCAAAAAGTCACCTAAGGGCTGAATTTTAGTAATTAATTATTAATTCATCACATAAGTTTCGGCGATTCCTCCGAGGAACCTACCGAGCAAGCAGACAGACAGACACAGGCAAGCGGGAGGGGGAAACCAGGGGCAAAGCCCTGCTGGACAGAGATTCAGAAAGCTGTTTCGCATAAAGTGATCCATTGATGCACATTTGGCGACAGAGCAGATAAATCAGGCGACAGCTTTTTACTGACATAGTTAGCGATTTCTTCAGCGAGGTGAAACAAGCTCTCGTCTCCAAGCAAAGGAAAGATGTGTTAGTGGGAATGAGATTGTTGTTGTGATGTTTTTTTTTAGATGCAATGGTGAGATAGTATGAGTGAAACATTGCTACTGAATGTACGAATAGCCTTCAGAACCGAAGCAGGGCTTATGTCAACAATACCTGCCTACTTATTGTATCGTACAGGTAAAACCAATAGCATACCGTTAACATCTATAAAAATACTCGATTACCAGAATATTCGTTTGCCAATATATTGCATTGTACATAATTATCGAACAACGGAATTATTAATTGAAAATTCTTTTTAATATGTATGCCCTGTAGAGCGTCCACAATTTATTATCAACATATTTATAAAGCGTTTTAATGTTTTTACCACAAATCACATATCTCTCGTCATGGTTTCTTGCAAGTTTTACACAGTGTATTCGATAGTGCCTCAAATATTGATAAAAACAACGTCTAATCTACACGACTCATAGAACTCAAGTCATGCAAAAATGTGTTTTTTCGCAGCAAAAACGCTCAATGTATGGTGAAAGTTGCTTCGATAATGCGATTTTTTTCTTTAATGCACAAAGCTCGAGAAGATTATACACCCAACCTAAAAAAGAGAGCGATACGTTTCGGCAATCCTAGGGAAGTTTTCAATTTATTCATACCAGTTATGCTAAGCTAGTAACGACGTTAGTCTTTCCGTAGTTGCACCTAACGTCCATTTCCCTCGACTTATATAGACTTTAAAACATGACTTTCAATTTCAAATTTGAATACTCACATAATCATTCATTGAGAAATGTTTTAAATGCGTTTTAGGCGTCGTATTTCTTCAACTCTTTCTCCTCATGATATGATATTGAAAGGGAAAATGTGTTTGCGAATGACTCCATAGGCTTGGATGTCTCGTACAAAAGTTTTCGAATGAAAGCATTGAGCAGTTCGTTCGTTCTTGTAAAAAAATCAAAAGATTTCATTCGTATTTTTCATACACTTATGAGGAAAATGGAAATCAAAACGTTTGCGTGTTTACGAAAACAATCGTTATATGATTCCAAGCGAGGGAAGAATACTAAACGGGTCGAATTCTCAATTCGAAGAGCGCTAATATACGTCATTTATGGCTACCATTCTCGCTATCTGATGGCAACAGAACGAGTTTTTGGCTCAGTGCTTGTATGCCGCTTTTTTTCAATGTGTGCCTTTTCTTGTTTCTTTCAAAGAGTTTTAATTATATATCCCCACCTTCATTAAATCAAACACCTCAAAGGAAAATATTATTAAACTCTAGAAGTATCGCCAATATGTGCAGCAACTAAAGTTATTCCCATGGGACATTTACCGTATAGTTTAGAGTAGAAAAAAATTTTTATGGGCAATTTATTGCTCGATGAAAAAATATATATTTGAGTCGCAATAGCTGAAGCAACTGCTACTTTCACCTGAAAATCTGGATGGCTTTCCTTTAGTTAACGACTGCCAACAAAAACTATGGACGATCTTATTTTTCGGCGGAATTCTCTCACTTCTTCCATGAATATAATTAAATTGAGTTGATAACCAGCACAATTTAAAAGAAATCGATGCGTGCTCTCAAGTACATAAAACATTGTGCTTATTACTATGGAGGGAGAATGTTCGAAAAAATACGAACAAATTTTGCGAGTTTTCGACGATCATAAGTATGAAAAATGAACTGGTGATGCGATTTTTGAGCTGCCTTGAAGGCGATGCTCTACGGCTTGCGTGATTATATCAGATTGTATGGTCATCTCGATGTTAGCAACGGGGTGACTCGCATTCAGCGAAGCTTGAAACATAGAACACTTCTCGAATAGCAGGAGCATATAAAGATTTGTATTTTTGCTCGGGTATTTTCAGCAGAATTCATGTCCAATATCGTAATGATTACGAAATATCTTCGTTAGTAAACTTTATTGATATGCAATTCTGCTTCAGTATATTCTGCGCTTAGGTTGATTTCAGACTAAGCGTGGTACCTGGAGACAGAATTTTACGCATTTAAGATACAAGTGAAGCGTGTTATACGTATATAGGTTCATACGAGGGGCAGTTCCTGCCTATGTTGACTCTTCTATTTTGATGGTACTGTGTGATGGAGCGAACTGATAGCAATAGGAGACGTTGATGTAAACTTGATTTTAATTGCACGAAAGGTATGGTAAATAATGCTTCTCAATGATTTTAGAAAGATGCGACGTTTGTCGTGCGTCGATGTCTCATTGCTGTGCATTTCGCTCGTCATTCCCGTAAGTTGATTTTATTATGCAGTTAAACAAACCTAAAAGTTGCACTATTCGTTTCCATAGCTGCGTAATCATAACGTTGTGATACATGTTACTTTCATATGTTACACTTTCCGACATATATATATATATATATATATATATATATATATATATATATATATATATGCAGTCTCCTTTTATATCCTGAAAATGGTAATATATATATATATATATATATATATATATATATATATATTGCAGTCTCCTTTTATGTCCTGAAATGGTACAGTATCCTGATTAGAAATTTCAGTGCTTCATAATGGTGAACCTGAAGTACAGATGTAGGCCATATAGCCAGGGGGTGAGCCTACAGAAAATGTTGACGCAATTGCAAATGAAGCATGTGGATGCATACATTTTAATGATATTATTTTCTTATGTGTGTGAAATTCCAGCGTCGAATAAAAGATCAACAAAGATTGCTGACTGAAATGCACCGAAAAGGAATCTTTCTACTGGATTATAATGAGGTCATGTAGATGAGACAGATATTTTCTGCCTGCTCGAAATGCAGAAGGAAATGGAACCAATTTTTTCTAAGTGAAAGAAGTGTGGAAGTTAGCCACTTTTACTTCGAATATACTATTAAAGCTCATTGGGGGCCCTGTAAAGTAACTCCATGGAGAAGTAGGAGACCGCAGATCACACTCCCATGCTTGTTCCTCTTACTCGTCTCGTAGCCTCACATCATTGACTTTGAAATGTGCGCATTAACGAATGATTACGTTCTCATTTGATCGCAGAGAAAGTGCAACCGCTTGTCTTTGTTTTTGACGAGAAAGAAATGTTCAGTGAATGATCGGTCTTGGCGGTCTGGTAGTCAGTCTGTCGCATATTTCAACTGAAGATCAACAATCTTATAGTGTGAGCCCCATATCCAGTATGAACCTCAGAAATTACCATCTTGCTCCTTTTCTTCCTCGTCCGCTTTCACTCATCGCTTCATGATCTCTCAAGGTATCCCCATCTTGAAGTTTTTGGTTTCGAGTCCTAGCTGGTAATTTTTCTTTGCGCGAGGATACGTCGGAGATTAAAGGCAGGTTTTTTTGGACCTTTAAGAAGTTGAACGGCCTTTAACTCTGTGAATAAATTTGCAACATTATCATGCATTCTTCGCGGACTATCTAAAGTTGCGCATTAGATTTTTATATCTTTTACTTCCTTGAAGATCTTTGCTCAATGCCTCAAAAATTCCTAGTTTCTTTGGTCAAGTTTTAAATACTGTACTGTTTCCTCTACCGATTGCCCAAAGTTCGAGAGCAAACATTCATAGCTCATGGCCCACTTGAGATAAGCAGCAAGCCTTTTAGTAATGCTGGCTGAAAACGTCAAAACGTCTCTGTTCTGTATGAGTAACCTCATAGTATCGTATGTTATTTCTGACTTATCGTGCAACTTCAAAAAATGGCCATTTATCACTTATGAGTGTTGGAGGTAAGGAGTGCTCAACAACTAAGGAGATGAGAGCGGCTCGATTTAGGGGGCCACTGACGTATCATTCGTCAAACTTTTTTTAGAAGCTGCTTTTTGTATGCTGGAGAAAAAGCGGAACTGAACCGTATTGTTGGAAGATTGCTACCAGTGCGAAATGACCTCTCGTCTCAGTAACAAAAACGGCTACTTGGCCAACGATTTCAAATTGCCTACGATCAAACTGCTGATCGAAATGAAATTGAGTTGATACGTTACTATGGCGCAAAGACTACATAAGACTGATTTCGCCGTCGCGACATATCTACCACTTGAGCTGAAATTTCTGAATTGCTAAATAAATTGACGCCACATGAGCGTGCAGACCAGGTAAACGTGCACGGTGTATCAAACTGTAGTAACAAACGGCTCTAAATATTTCCAGATGGAGTACAGACATCACGATTATGCTCGATGTGAACAAAAATTAGTGAGCACCTTGCTGGATTTTTTCAATATGTTTCTAAAGGTGTTTATTTTGCAGCCCGTTGGAGTTTTTGCGAGGAAAGGCTGTTCACATGAGACGGGCCTAAGCGTAATGCTCAGCTTGTTATTTTATTTTCCTGGAGTGATTTATGCATTCGTGATTATTTTGTCAAAAAAGAAGCGAAAACCGGAAACTGCGACAGTGATGGAATCAGCGCATCGACATCTTACGGCTTCAATGGATTCAGACGGATGGAGTAGCACCGACGTGATGGTCGCCGACAGTTGATGATCGTGCACTGCGTTCTTATGAGAATATCAGAATGGAAAGCAAAACGCAAGTGTAGAATTCACAATTGCGTAATGGGCGGAACATTGTGACGATCCAGCCATAACAAGTGAATTGCGTTCCAAATTCTAGGTATTTCAAAAAAACTCATTATGTTCTCCGGGAATCTGGCATATTTTCTGACGTCGCAGCGTTTCTCCCACTTCGTCCACACCTTCAGGAGATGCAGCTGGTGGTTGATATTGAGCATTGTACGATGTGTGAAGTATGATTTGTTTCATCTTTGTGAGTGCAATTTTTGTTCGTTTCTGAAAACTGCTTTCTTACATAAAGTTGCGAACGGAATTTAACAGAATAAGTTGGAGTAAAGTGCAGGTCGTTATTTACATGTTCCGTTCTACGGAAAAATGTTTTCTGATATATAATTTTGCATTTTTGTGGACTCCGCGAAAATTGTTAAGCCTCCCTCACTAACATTTTATAAAAATATTAGGTTGCTTGCATGGAAATTACCCGAACAAATTTCAAATGCATACACCATAAAAACATATGTATTTTGTGCAGTAAACCGTAATATATCTTCTTGTTTCTCAAAAAATCTCTGAGAAAAGTGCCCTTTTTAGTGATGGAATACACAGGAGGCAGGTAAGAAAGCAGTATGCAGTTTTCCATAAGATTATGTGCATATTCAAAAGGTTCTCCAGAGTGAGGATAATCAATATAAAGACATATTTCTGATATGCAGTGAACATAATTAATTTTATCATAGGAAATTTTCATTCCTACTGGAGCAATACAAGATTGACGTCATTGCTATGCGTCACGAACATGTGCAAGTTCAGTTTCCTCTTCATGTTGACCGCGAATATATCAATTTCATTAAAGGAAAGTGGTTTTGGTGTTGTGATGCGGTTTAAGCTATAGACGAGGATATACTTTCTCGCCCAGTAAGATTTTAAGCATCTAAGTTCGAATTTTTCAGATTTTTGGCAAAAATTTAGGAGGTCTAATTGAACCAGAAGTTCTTTGGTCTACAAATTTGCTTGCATTTAATAGCCTTCATCATCCAACCGTTGAGATTCTAGCTTTTCTCCCAAAGTGTTCCACGATGGGAACAAAACCAAGGTTTGAAATTTCTGAGCCGTAATCAGCTCCTTTTGATCATTTTACTGACAAGGTGAAGTTTTGTTGTCAAAGCAGGCCAATAAACTAGAATCAAGCTTTAATGGAATAATTGACAGTTCCTTTTCCTCTGCTTTATTCCACTAACCTCTGCATAAATAACCGATCCATCAAAGAAGCATTTGGTCTGCTGATCCGGAAAGCCGAACTAATTATTTGTTTGTAGCGTTCTGAAGCAGCAGGTGAAGGAAGCGCACATATTCGAGATACCCCATAATTTTTTAAGAGTCGCAGTTCTACTTTCTTTGGATTCACCAAAGAAATCAATTGTGTTCACTGTTATTTCAGGGCGTGAGTGCACGGATCCATACGTTTGATGTATTTATTTCTATGCGCACATTTATCTGCAATCGTCATCATATCATTGATTGTGGATTTCACCAGGTTATTGGAAGCTGTTCAATTCAACCGGGCAATCGCTATATTCAGTAGGAAAGCATTTAATACACGCTCTTGCAAACTTATTGCATTATGCAATAGTGTACTGTCGAATGTTGTTTCTGTGCACATGTATGTGCCTGTCTGTTCGGCAGTTCCAACTCGGGAAGCACCTATGTTAGATACATGAAAGTCAATGGTTTTGATCCATATTAACCATATGAACCAAATCATAGGACATTCTTTGCATACATTTAAGCTTAATGCTACAACTTCAGAACTGTCTCAAGATATTTAGAGGCCAAAAAATCTGCATGGATTTATTAGCGCTTCAGCTGTAAGAAATAAATGCCCTATGGAAAGTCCATGCGAGTAGTCTCATTACTTTAAATGTTGAAGTGCAAAAGATCTCTCCTGTATGATTTTTTATATTTACATTTATACTTGAATTATTCGTTTTTAAATATCATAATTATACATTTTATATATATATATATATATATATATATATATATATATATATATATATATATAACATTTATTTGTATTTCATTTATTTACCCAATGATGCCCATGTCATCGGCGTCGAAACTGAGTAAATGCAGCAACCTGCAAAAGTGGCAGCTATCACTCTAGGAGAAAGAAACGGGTTATCACTCCACTTGCAGCGACAATGAAGTGATAATCTCGCGCATTATGTTTGCAATAATTTGCTCACGTTAGAAAGGTTTAGCCCATGAATAGCGCCGATGTGAATCGTTTCGCGTTGTACAGATTTATTAGTTACTTTAGCAACCGCCCTAACCGCTTGTGTACTGGTACAATAAACTGAAATAACCATTAGTTTTAAAATTGCAGCAGGAGCTTGAGTGCTAACTCTTTGAACTTACTCGATGCTCTAAAGAATCCGTAAAATGCTGCAACGAAATATGCCCTAGAGTACTTCATTTCTTTTAGTGGGGCAGCAGAGAGCGACTTCTGTAAGAATCAGAAGTTTACATGGATTATTGAAGTGTGTGTTTTCTGCTGCTCTTGTCCGTCATTTCCTCGGCATCCCATCTCCACGACACTAACGGTTAGGACTGTCTCCAAGCATAACTTTAGCGCTTCCCAAAGCTATATGAACGCTACTTGTTCCGCATAATCTCCCCCAATCGCTTGCATGCTGACGTCCCAACTTCTTGACTTGTTGTCCAGTATTCTCGTTATTCCGAAGTTGAGAGGTTAGAGTTCAAAGCCTTTACCCACATTACCGAACGTCTGGCTATTCTTCATAGTGTCAAGGGTTGATGCAACCTCATAGACAGACACTTGGTGGCATCATCTCATCACAGACGACTCTTCAGCGTTATGAAAAGGATGTCACGGAAAAGTCATTATCCTCAGTAGTGAAGGAGTAAAACCTAAGTTGTCCTAGGCGTTCAGTGGAGAGATTTTCACTCCAAAAGTTGATTTGAATTCCCGGCGCATAATTCCAACCTTTATGAAATTATGCTCCTGAATGTTTCGTTGCATTCCGATTTGCCTCATTTGGCTCAACTCAGATTACAAAAGCCCAGCTGTTAAATTTCGGCTCATATTTACACTAAAATTCTATTCGCGTTGACTAACTTTTTGGGGGTCTTTGTTTCCGATCTTAGCTTCCTGTTGTATCGGCAGTATGCATAATTTCAGGAAAATCTCACATCATTGCCACCATTCAGTTTACTGTTACCAATGTTTCTCGATGATGCATTCAGTGGTGGCACATGTAAAGAGAAACACTTCTGTGAAGAGAAGCCGAAAGCGCCTAGTTTTTTGAGCATAGAAAGGTGTGATTTCATCGAATGCGATAAGGTGTGAGGTGGCATTTATTGCTAGATGCGACGATGCTCCCCCGTTGATCCGTTCATCGTGCATATATCAACTGATCACAAACACGCTCACTGTGGTGCTCAGCAATCGCGTTTTGTTTCGCTTTAACATAATCGCTTTTACTGTTTGATGCTATGAAATAATTTCAATGATTTTTTCGATTAGGTAGTTTATTTGAAACGAAACTGTAACTCTTCTATTACAAACAGTAAACGTTTTCATTGATATGGAAGATATTGAAGGAAGTGGTTATTTTCTTTGTTATCTCGAGCATATTTTAGTTTAGCTCGCTGTTATTTAGACCACTATTTCCTCCTCTTGATCGAAGCGCTGAAGGTTTGAAAAACAAATAAGAAGTAAAAGCGTCCCGAATGGCAACGCCTCGCTCACGAAAGTCGAGCGATCCCCCCCCCCCCACCTGTGAGGTGTATGCATGTATGTTTGTGTGTATTCCTATACATATGTAGACATGTATGTGCCAGTACGTGCATATGCATTTGTGTGGGTGTATATGCATGTTTTTGCGCGCATGCACGTGCACTTATACGTGTATGTAGGTGTGCATGTCCGTGTTTGCATGCATATGTCCGCTGTCTGCTTGTACATGCACACGCATTGTTATATTTGTGTGTGCTCTCGACCTATCAGGTTGCATAAAATATCGAACTTTTCACACGGTTGCGGTAAATTTTTGCAGCGATGACGTCTATCTTAGCGCATCATGTTGATCTGTATGTCTACACATGAGTTTCAATTAGCAATCGAAGACATAGAAGTTGATATAACTGGTCCGCCATAGCGGGTGGCTTTGTAGACGGAAATGGTCGCTCGTCGTAGACCACTTCGAATTGTTATAAAGCCTGCAAAGTATGACTTGCTTTCCAACCGATTAGATTCATTTCTGACAGTGCTTTCATCAACGAAAATTTAGAGCTTAAAACTTTCAGTAGCTATTCCTTGCAGCCTGTTCACTGTTCATCGCCTGACACCTTTCTTCATGTAGGAAAAGAAGCAAATTTTCAAAGGCCTTTGCAAATATGTTTCCAGAAAACGCATTATGACGACGTTGTGTCTGAGTGTACGCGTGTGTTTGTCTGTCTGGCCGGTAAAATCGACCTTGGGAACCACCGAAGCTAGAGCTGTGGAAGTTTTTGAGTAATGATGCACCGTAGGATGCCCTTCTGATATCACATTTCACGTTGATCGAAGAATCACAAAATATTTAAGGACGCTGCAGAATTTCACACAATTTTCACCGGTTTAATTTCGCATAAGCGGTCGAAGCACAATACGAATTTCATTGTTGCGCACGATTCATAGTTTCTTGGCAATCTATCTTACTGATTGCTCTGGTGAATATAACTGCACAAGCTTTTAGCGTTCCAACGCCTTACATGCGATATAAACGCTTGAAATTAGCTCAATTTGTATAATCTACGCAAAAAATTCAAAGTTCAGCAATTAAAAATTTTTTTTGCAAAATTTTGTATGATTTGAGGCTAATCTTAACGCATATCCTAACGTTTATTTCTTTTTATGAGTTGTGTTATATTTAAAAATGAAATCAACATTTTGTAATCTATGGAATGTCAGTAAATTTCTTAGCAAAGCAATATCTTCAATTTTGCATACTTGTTTTATTCTCTATATCTGCAGAGTTGTATAATGAGGAAATTTTTTTATTTATTCCTGCAGCCAGCATCGAGTTTTTCATAAAAGATACGAACCGCCATAACAAAACCATTGCGTACTGTTAGTTCGGGATCACTATTGCTCCGGAGGCATTCGAAAGCGACTACATTTAGCACTTTTGTGAGTATGCGTGAAATTTCCCTATGAAATAGGATGCAAATTTTTTGAATGCAAATTTCAGGTTCGAATCGAAACAGATGGAGGTTTCTTAATCATCGTCACTGTAAAAAAAAAACTTTTATAAAGGTGGGTGGTCTGGCGAGATAATGTAAGTTGTCAGTTTTTGAAGTCGTTTTTATAAACTAAAGGAGCATTTTTTTCGTTATCCTTATGAACTGAGGGATCATATCGTTTCAGCGGGTGTTTCAAGGCAAATCCAAAGGTGCGCTCATTATTAAGGAGCGAGTCATATCAATAAACAAAAATTTCACATTGATTTTTTTCGGATAATACTTTATGTCAGTTTCAATTGCATGCGCATCTCAAACGACGGCTGCCATTTCGGGTTCCGCTCTCGAGAAGCTCTTTCACTTTCTAGATGAAGGTTGCGAATTTTATGCTTTCTTCTCTTCCGTTCTTTTTAGTGCAAAAGGTTATTATATTTTCCGATGCCAAAATATTAGCGAAGAATGTAATATTTAAAAAATTTAATAAGTATAGTCGAAGCCATGGCATAATTTGTCGTACATCCAACTTAATTTTGGCTGATTGAATTTTCCATATATGCGTTCGTGATCATCTGTATGCATCCCTGAGGATGTCCTGAATTGTTCAAGGTAACTTTTATTGATAGTGGAATTTGTAGCTGAAGGAAATCGCACAATTGGCCGATCGCTTCGAAAGACGCAATTGCAGCTATTTGTGCAATTTCTGTTTTCTATACAAGTGTCGCTTTTTCTGTGTGCAGTTTTTTTTTTTGCGCAAGCGATAGCTTCAGTTATGATGTTGTTTCAATCTGTGTCGGCACTATTGGTGTGCGTAGGAGGGGTAAGCGGAGTGGAGCTTGACGTTTTCGCCTTCTTGAATGCTCACGAGGGAGCGAAAAAGAAATTTGATTCTTTCAAAAATGCTTATTCTTTCGAACTGGCTCGACCCATATTGATAAGAAAATTTGTAATCCTTTATGCAATAAGAAAAATTCGTACTCTTACTGCTTTCCTACTCAATCCGCCTTCCGACTTGCTCCACCATCTTCATCTTCCGAACGGATGCGTGACTTAGGGAAGTGGTAATATCTAAATGTAAGAGAATTTTTCGGCTGCACCCATTAACTGAAAATTTGTAACGTTAGCCGAGGCGGATCTCATTCATTGTAAGCAGTCCCCTTGAACGTAGACACCTTCGTTCCTTGCTAATTCATGTGCAGCTGTCATTGAAAACTGCTTTGCAGCATTAACGCAATCTTCAGAACGACGAGAGCCCAAGGGGATAGACCAACAAATTCAGTTAATCACTTCATTTATTTGCTTGCAGAAATTTGCAAATAATCAGATTTTGTCGTTCACCAAGACAAATGCAGTGCCAACTGATGAAGTTTTATATGATTGAAAAGTGGTGCGAAGATCTGATGCAACAGATTAGCGCTAGACATTGACCTAAATAGGCATGTTCGTTGCTTATGGATGAGTCGGAGAATGTTTTGCCAATACGACATTCTTTCAGGAGCACATTTTTAAATTTTTACGTACCTGGTATTGCTCCAACTTTCGGTGGTTTATCGAGTTTATTGTCTGTAGAAATGGAACATGCTTCTATGGTTGGAAGCACGCGTAGCAGTTTCCCTGGGATACCTTTCCACCTTATCAGTGCTACGGTTTTCGTCAGCACCTTCCTCAATCTTGTGGAAGCGGCCTATACCAAAGGTTTCTGAAGGAAGTTTCTTTAGAAATCGCGAAAGTGTCGCTGATGAAAAATTCGGAACTACAAATATGGCCAACAAAGAAGCGTCCGCATTTATTAACGAGGGACATGTTCAACTGTGGACATCCACAGCATTTCGCACATTTTTGTAAGTGACTCTGTTTTGACTATGACCTTTTCTTTCTGTTGAATCGATATTTTCCACGGCAACTCTTCCCTAGGAGAACACTTTTTTTTACATAGCCACCAAGTCAGAGATTGCTTATATCTATTGCAAAGGATTGCCCAAGCATATGTATTTTTTGATCGGTCATCACGAATCAATCGACGAATTTTAATATGCTAATTTTGCTTCACTCAAATATTTCATTAAACAGTAAGGTGAAAAGATGTGAGGGTGCGATTCACCAGCTGAAAATGAATTTCCTTGCAGATCTTTAATGGGGGACAGAGGACGTCACAACGATATTGTTTGCGTACCACAGTTACTCGCAGTCATTGCTCTCTTGTCTGAGGTTTGCGTTCAACAGACAATACTGAACTTATGTTCTTGCAGCGATAGAACAATGCTTATTTTTCGCCATTTTTGAGTCATCTTTAAGCGTCATCAGTAGGTGCGACAACGGTATAAAAGAACAGGTTTGCCTGCTTCAAAAATTTCCTTGGGAATGTCTGCAAGCAAAAATTAGTTGGACCTTTGTAATTAGAAGGCACGGGGACTATATAAATAAATAAATAAATATATATATATATATATATATATATATATATATATATATATATATTCTTTACTATATACTTACATCATGCATCACTAGCATGAGCATGAACAAAGCGCTGGAAGATTCTTCAGCCTATCTTGTCGTTTAAAAAATTTATGCACACACCACTGCCGTCAGTATAGGAACTTTGTGATCACAAGGAAAATTTAAGGTTGCCGATCATCGAGCTCGAGCTGCTCTCAATGAATACTTACAACCGAACGGCAAAGCTGCACTCCCACAACAGATCAGTCCAATTTCCGAATATCTCAGAAGCTGGGAAGAGTTCGCCGAAACAGCTGCTAAACCAGGTATTTTATTAGTGCCTATAGGCGTTTTTAGTGTGGTTACAAAAATATCAGTAGAACTTTGCCTCGTTTCTTACACTTCAGATTCATCATACTCTACATGAGCGTGATGAATTCTTAGATAGATCTTTTGCACACCATACTCTTGCATTAAAAAAAATCTTCAAACAACTGAAAGGAATCAAGATATTTTTTCTTTCTCACTGCATCATTGCTAAGCTTGGCTCCCCTTAAAGTTGCAAGCTTGGCAGGCGGCCGCAAGATTGGTGGCGATTTGCTCAAAAAAAAAAGCAAGTACGATCTCTCTAAGTGGCGAATAAGTAATCGATTTATAGCATTTTCCGCATTTTGCGATAGTTAACGCTCCTCGACCAACGATTCATATCCTGTTAAGGTAGTACACATATTGCTATTGACAGAGCGCTTCTACGAAGTGAGATTCCGTCTGCTAGCAGTATCTAACAGTGAACAACAATGTGCGTTGTGCTGATCAAAAGTGTCTACAGACTGCTTAAAAATTTACTCATTTCGATGCATTCGCTCGCTTATTTTAATTTCAAATTGCAACATCATTGATCGCATTACCCATATGTTTGGCACATACTGATAATGCGATCAATGTTTATGGATGAATTTTATGAATATGAATTATGTATGGAGCTGGAAATGAACATGCGATCACGTTTGTATAAATTTGAGACATATGCGGACATACTTCTGGCGGATTATGTCGCTTGAAGAGGTGTTGTTTGAGGATTTAACTCGTGCGCATTGAGTGAAAATCGCTATCTACTCCAACCCGAAAGCTCATTACTAGCGTTTCATCACCACCTGAGAAGATATCCATAGAAATGACAACAATTCACTCAACAAATATTTCCCAATCACCTTCACTTCTCATTGAATTCCTTGCGAGAAGATACTGCAGCTATTTTTGGAAATGAACGCTCCAGGGGAATTGCTCATATCTTTGCTGGTCTTGATGAGAGGGAGCTGAATTATGCAGCGTCTATCTGACTCTTCGCCCCGTTTAGGATACTACCATGCATTACGACAGGCCAGTGGAGGCTAATACTATTTCTACGGTGTTTTAGCAATAAACAGTGCAATCAGGTTGCTAATTTAACGTATAGTCGCAGATTTCAACAATTGTCCAAAATATTTGTGATTGAATCTTTCCTATTATAGGTAGCTTTAACTCGAATCGTCGTTTATTAATCCACCCGATGTATACGAAGAGTTATGGCTTTGAAACATTTATGGCATTGAAATATCTTGGAATTGAAATGAAGATTTTTGAGCCACAATCTGGCATCAGTGAGCTAATAGCTTGGATTCGAAGAAGTTGTAAGGTAAATGCTTTTTTTGACCTACGAGTCAAATTTCCATCTCAGGGAATGTTCTACGGCGAATAAATGCTCAAAAAAGAAATTCCATAATGACAACGGCTTTGAAGAAGGCTGCCGTGATAGGAATTGCTGTAGGCTTCATGTTGGCAGTATCATAATAACCGTCCTCCAGTATATAGAGAGAGTGCTAACCACATTACACAAAATATCATACTCGTCTATTTAAACGCTCCTATTCCCACCCTTTCCTCTTTTCCCCTTCCATCCACCTCTCCCCGCATAGGTCAGCCCAGATGTATTTGAATTGGTTGCGAGAGATGAAAGATTCGAGCCTGAAAACGAACGAATATACCGTTGCTAAGCGCTACTGTGATCGATTTTTTTTATTACTATCAATGCGCAGCGACCAGCTTTGATGAGATTTCCGAGCACTAAAAAGGAGGCGAATATACCATACGATTCTGCAAGTTCTTCTCTGCTATTTCAAAACGGACATATGAGGAAGCAGTTTGATAGTAGAAAATAATATAGGCAAGAACGTTACGAAGCTTTTCAGCATTATAATCCCAACGAGCATAGGAAACATCTGCTAGATGAAAGAATAAATTTCGCCCTAGTGGCTTTGACATACTCATTGCAGACTGAAGAGGGTGCACTGAAGATCCCATATGAATTGTGGAAAAATCCGGAGACGAAAACATCAGATTTACAAATGACCAACAATCAGAAATGTCCCATTCTTCTACTTGCATCCCATTTCTATATACCAATGTCAACAAATATTCTCGACGTTAATCATGTCTATTTGATGAATTTCAAGGTAATCGTTTACGTCTTATCAAGAAATCGCTTCCGGTAATATTATTTTCTATTTAAATGCAAAATCATTTTTCTCTTCTTAGATTCTTGGTTGCTATTTTCTATTTAATTATTCTTTTATAATTTTCATCTGAATGATTGACATTTCAATATTATTTTCCGTTGTGGGGAATATTAGGAGGCACTGAGCTAAGATATGGAAAATGCCACGTCAGACCTCGATAATTAGGCTATCCTCTCTGAATAATTTTTTAATGCTTGTGATGTAATGTTAGCAGTAAAAATAAATCCGTTACGATAGTTGAGAGAAGAGCAGTTCCGGAGTCAATTATGCAAGATTACTTGCAAAAGCTGAGTGAGACGAAGAATGGGCCCATAGCACATTATCCATGAGTGAAAAGAACAGGCTATAAAAAACGTCTATAGTGCCAGTCGGCTTCACACTCTTTTTTATACAGTATTCTTTATCGTTTTATGCTCATATTCGTCTTGGTGTATTTTTGAGCGAGATGCGCAGAACTGTTGTTTTGACGAAAATCTTTCGCGCTGCTTAATTGAAGTAGCGTCGGGCATTACCGCTGCTTTATTGAGCAAATGAAAGATTGTTGATTCCACTTACGAAGAGTAAAATTCTCTACAGAAGCAGGCGCATCCAGGAAAAATGTTCACTCTCAGAAAATCAGTTCTACTACCCTGAGAAAGATATGTAGGTGCATTAATTACGGTTAATGATCGTGGTTCGCGTCAACGTGTGAGGAAATGATAGTAGACGTTCATTGCCGTATGCGTCTTTTTAGCCCTCATACCTTAGATAGCTCGATAACAGTGACAACATTGCGAACATCAAAGGATTATAGGATCGAGAAGAATGTGAAGTGATAGCATGTCGTTATTGGTGCAGAGATATGCCACCGTTTCGGTGTATTTCATTACCATCAGGTCTTATGATAACTTTACCGACATTCTGTGACGATATTGCGGCATATTGCATTTCGAATGTCGATGAGAACTCATTTAAAGATGCAAAGGAATTGACCGATCTTGTTGCAACAATCAGGACAACTGATGAACAAAATGTAAATTTTCTCATTTTCTTAAAAGCATTTCGCGAATGTGCTTGCATCAGTTCGAATCGTTCTATATTGATTTCTTCATTCCACTGCATTTGATTTCTTCTTTTTACTATAATTTACGCATGATGATATAACATGATGCAATGGGACTGACAAAGGAAAGCAGCTGGTGTATCATCAAGAAAGGTAACTCAAACTTGGTACAATGCGATTGAATGAGCGCCCAACTAGGCGACATTATTCAGGTTTGAAGATGGGACAAGATACAAGATATTCGAAATTTATAGCCTTTGCCTGTTTACCGCAAGATGTCTGCTGACGACTTGCCTATCTGCCTGCAGCGTTAAGCACTAGTAAGGAAAGCTGTTGCGGAATAGAGATTAGGCCTCACATCCCATATATTTTTTCTTTTTCTCAGTTGCGTTTTTTTGAGCGACCTTCGTTGCTGTGATGGTACTTCCAGAAAAACTTTAAAAATATCTGTTTGCTTCGGTTATTTTTTCTGTTGCCCAGGTCAGCAGAAACTGGCAAGGAATCGTCATCTGCGTATATGGAGCAATAATTTTGCCCTATTTTTGTCTAAGATTGGATGACTTTTCGCCAAAGAATGCGGGAAACATCAGCTGCTTATTGCTGCGTGTAACATGATTATGGTCCTCTAGCGATATTTAGAGGACAAAAGTTGCGGGAGATCGTCACATTTAACAATAAAATAGTGCTACCAAACTGTGGACTTTTTCCTTTGGAGCAATGATGGAGCCATTACTGTGAAACTTTTTTTTCAGTGCTCATTTACACCTCTCACTGAGCTCTATATGCCGCTTTTTTGTGGTCTTCCCACGAAAGCGACCAACATCGCAGACACGTTGGCTAAATCAATTCCTCGTATCGATAAACTTTTCCAACCGGATGGATTTGGAGACCTTGGAATTCCGGGTCATGAAGCATCTCACGCAGTATCGACTCGTCTAACGACAAGTATTCAATGTATCGATCGCATCGAAATCATGCATACACCAAATCCAGTCGATATCACGTAAGTTTCTTCACATTACCTTCTCACAAATTCCGCTCAGCTTGCTTATTGCAAACTAGTTCTGATCTCCCCAATAATCGTGTTAGATTTGCATGAAATGATCGTGTAAAAGACCTGCAAAGTGTAAAAGCAATCACATCATTTATAGCTCACCGCGAAGGTTTAAACTACGTGATGTTCGATCATTTTTTTAAACAACTGGTGAGTTTGGCCGGAAATGGTGAGTGTTAAGAAAAGCTCGAAGAGACTTTTTATATGTTGCTGAATTCGAGCGTAAGAAAGTTTGCCATTAAGAAAATGGCCCCAAAGAATATAGGTGTGGAGGTAAATTTGCATAGTAGTTTCTGCCGCTTGTCGGTTTTCATTGACAAGTGCAGCGCATTAGAACACATCTATGGTCGGCTAATTGTTAGGGGTATCACATAATTGAAATATATCAAGTTGCGAGAGATCATCATATTTGACAATGAGATATTGAAAATTAGCAAATGATTGCATTGAACAATTAAGCTGCATCCAAATAAATGAGCAGCTCAAAGCTTGTAACATAGTTATTTGCAATATGCAATGAAGAAACACTTGTTGAGAGGAATGAACTGACAATCAAAGTAGAATATTGAAATACAACGTAAGTTCAGTATTTATATAAGTGCAGTTATTGTTGAATTAGATGATGCTGTTGATGCATAAAACGTTTTAGTACTTGGCTTTAATAAAATGACTCGAGATTCTTTGAAGAGGTCAATGAACGAGGCACTGAATCGATTTTATCTGATCCGTTGACTTATTATCCGAGTTTTTTTTTTGCTGATTCGTTTGGTGTGATAGTTTAAATTTCAAGCTTGGTAAAGCGAATTCCTCAAGAAACGGAACAACATTCTTTGCTGAATAAGCCGTTCTTATTGATCGTTTGGGACAATATAAGAAATGCGCCGTTGTATCTTGCAAGGATTGCTAATCCGGTCAAAAAGGTTCGTTGAAGTATCCGTTACTGCGTTCACTGCGTTGAACAGGTGGACCTGGTGTTACATAATCTTCTTCTAGACTTTTGTGTGCACTGTACCTCTAAAGCATGCAAAGTGAGGAGGATCGCACTTTCTACATGATCCAGTGAAAAGAAGCTCTGTGCTAATAATTTTTCTTATACGTTCTTAGGAAACAGTGCTCTTTAAACCTCAAATTACAATTCATAAATGCGATCTACTATAGCTGGTATTATGACTGATCTAATCGACTCCATAAGGTATAGAAATTGCATCGATGCTGCTCTATGACTTATGAGGCGGGCTCCTGAAACAGATTCTTATCTTGATGATTTCTACAAGTATTTGACCAGTAAGAAAACAATTATAAAGCGCTCGGCCATTGTTTTCGGATATAAGGTCGTTAACACCTTGCAGACTAATGTGCAGAATCAAATCTCTTGAAAACCTCCTTCGTACATATTCGCATTTTCGTTAGTTTTGAAATGTTTTAATGAATATCAGAAGTTTTTTTTTTTTTTTTGCATGAGGCAAAACAACTTTTCAGACGGAGAAAATGAAAGTGGACGGAATGGATGCGACAAAAGAGACTTCAATTGAAGCGCGTAAAATGTGCGGCAGCATCAGAAAAATTGGTGGATGGTTGCATTCGGCATTCAGAAGAGGAGTTGGTGATGCGAGTGTGAAAACATCGTAATTGTTTATTTCGTAGTATTATATTTTATTTGCTCACAAGAATTAATAATTGATCGTTAATGATTGAATGCTATTGCTATTTAATTGTATGATAAACCTGTTTTTTGGCAAATAATATTTGAAGCAAAAGTGTCGTGAGGAAGAATTTAAACAGCTTCACCTCCAGAAGTCTCAACAAGTCCGCCAGCAATATGAGCACCTTAAAATATGTGAGTTAAGGTGCCTATATTTCAAGGTTCTGAAGTCGATCACAAAGTCAATGCCCATAATTCAACAGTCATTTGAGAGCGGGATGGTTTTGAAATAACGCGATTTTATAGAAATCATGGTGATTTATATCAGCAAAGCAACCGCACACTTGAAACGTTATATTTTACCACATTAGCAGTATAAGAGTATCAGGCAGGAAATCACTTTTCTGTGTAGAATGTATGCAGTCCATAGAAATCTGTCCAAAACTGCTCAAAATATGAAGAAAAACAAGAAATGCTCTAATTTTCATATGCAAATCCCTGGAATTATGTAACAAAATATTAACTATAACCGCATATTTGTTGTAGGTACGTTGACGAGCTTCTTATATTCAGTATCGATCAATTTCGGAACATTGTTAAATTCATTTATGATGACTCACTACAGACTGGAATCACATACGAGGGTGAAATAGATAACTTTATGGACTTAAACTTCAATATTACCTCTAGCGGTGTCGTATCAAGTGCCCACGATAAAACGGACCATTTTAGTTTCTAAGTGAATAAAGATACTCAGCTGGACAGTAACATTCCACTTTTTATAGACAAAGATCTAATTACCTCCCAAATTTTTAGATTTATTAAACTGCCCTCGTTTAGGGCCGATTTCATTTATAAATATAAAGGACTGCTTAAAAACTATAAGGACAAACATTTTAATTCTACTGTAGCAGAAATATATTCACATAGAGGTTTAATTAGAAAACTAGAATTAATCTATAAGGTTGCCACCCTTTGATACCTTTTCTATCCCAGTAGAAAGGGTATAAAAAGTTTGATTAACGAAATCCTTGACGGACTTTAATTTTTGCGCTTATTAACCATTCCTAGTGCATAAACCCTTTTTCTTTGTATAACCCTAAAAATGAGTTGTATAAGGGAGCTACTGCTTTAGGCTTAGCATTAAATAAATATTGGTCCACTTGTGCTACCACTTCACAGCATGATCGCTTTGACCATGTATACCAAGATTATTGATTATCGCTCTTCAGTGCCGTATTTATCAACGGAGCATTTATTTACGCAACTGCATATCGTAATATTATATTATCCTACGTCTTCTTTATTGATTTTCCACCCATGCATTTATTTTACTTGTAACGAAACTTCGGTTTTTGTATTAGTATTAAGATTGTGTTCTAGTAATTTATATTAGTATTTCGTCTTGAGAGTGTTTTAGTGAGCTTCAAATGATATTCATATTGCTTTGATATGTTTAGTATTAAACACAGATCAAATAAATATTGCTCTATGTGTTATCGCTGTTAGCACTATGCAGTCAACAGCTTCACTCAGATTTATCGATTATGAATCAGCACCACCCCTATGTTTCTGGTTTAACTTCTTTCAACTATATGGTTTAATATACATTAACTTACACTCTTTACCTACTTTATAGATATACTCTAAATGTGCCTCATTTTTCTTACTGGATTTTCTATTATGCCATTACTAAGCTTTGATTTTCCTTTATTATTTCGAACTGTGGGATAGGTTAGTGTTATCGCGTACAACTTTTACAGCTACTCCAATTTTTCTTAATTTACGTTTTTCATCTATTTACATAAGGGTTCCTTTTCCATTCATTTCTACTTTTCTCTACTCCTAGCTAAGCTGACTACATAGCTTCTTATACTAACAGGGTTATGCATTTCGTTCTGACGATGGCCGACGCATAATTCGTGTGCCCCATCAACGGTTAAGGGCCGAGACGTGGTCACCTTTTGTTCTCATAGGTAATCTATTGGCGTCTCACTTCTTGCATTTTTAACATCTGTCTAGCATTCTAGCAATCGCTTACACCTTTATCTAAGTACACGTTTACTAGCTTATTCGCTATTCTATTTCACTTAAACAAATACTATTTAAAGTAATTTAAGGCACACCTTTACATTTGTTTTCTACTAGACCCATTTTCCATATTGCTAGAAATCTACCAATATACTTGGTTTTTATAATACTGCAATGTTTAATGAAAACTATCCATACATTTGTTTTACCTTGATAATACTTTTAAAGCATGGTGCAAAAGATCTGCTTGCAAATTTGTTGTTCCTCTATAAAACCGTAAATTTTAATTGAATTCTACATATACATTTCAAGAATTACATAGATAACCAGAGAGCGCGTTTCCTCATGCCTAACGTGTTGAAATTTGCAAAGCGAGCATTACAAATGACGACGACGATTCCTTCCTGCATCTCGATTTGGCATAGATTTTAATGTAGAAGATGTGACGAAGGACTTGAGTGTTTATGTAAGTGCCGACGTCAGCAGCCACAGTTTCTGTATTGAAGTTTAGGGAAGAGCTTTTCAAGCGACGGATTGCATTCTTTGTACCTAGCACTAAGTCGGCATAGACAGTTATTGCAAGGGTTTCGTTGCTCATTGTCGCCATATTTTACAATATTACGCTCAAGTTTAATCGCCATCTGCGGAAAAAATCGTGATAATTGCGAAATTTCAACAGCGCGTTACTGAGAATGCTTTCAGAAAAATCCTTCGTCGATCATTTCAGCCTACTCATGAACGGACGTTTCGTTTTTTTCATTTTATAACTCCATGGTGTTGCGGCGTTCAACTCGTTTTGTTTTCATGTTTCCGAATCGTTTTTCTGCTTTTTCTGTAATTCCAGTTGGGGGCATTTTCTTCTTCAAAAAACTCGCGCTATGCTAGAGGCTGAGCGCAATCGTTTTCAAATCCAAAAGAAGGTAATAAATCGAAGCCGTTAATTCACTTGTTTTCATATTGTACCCGTTTGGAATTCTTCGACATGCCACATAGTTTCCTATGTCCTTATATTCTGAGTAGCATCTGCAGCCGTATTATTTGTTTCTAATCGAGCTGTTTCATGCTTTCTTTGATATAAAAGACGTTTTTGGTGTAGTTGTTGCTTTTGCGAAAGCTTGTCATGCTATAGAGTTATACGCAAGAACAACATTAGTAGATTTTTAAATTTCTTTTGCAATTATAGCTCATAGAATTGCATAAAACATGAAGAAGTGAGCATTGCGTTAATTATGTTCGCTATCGACCAATCAGTGCATTAAGGAATCCATAAAAATTGGCTTTAATTTATGGGCTACAAACAGCTATACTGTTATGTTCATTTTTTCGACATTAAGGGACGGCAATTATTGCAAGAAAATGATATCGCTATTCGACGGCAGTCGCATACAATTCTCTACCGTTCACCGTTATGCGGCGTATCATAATTCGATCATCGACAACGATTTGTTTTATAAAGATCTTCATGCCAATAGCTTCCTTTTCTTCAATTTGAAAGTCGATCTCACGACGTCCCTGCAATTCTATCATTTGGGGCTTGGAATTTTTCTGAGTAACCGTAGAATCAAAATATTCACAATTGCACTTAAGAACACACGAGATCATTAACCGCTTGAACGAGAAGACTTCCTTACAAAGACAACACTCACATGATAGTTAGTGTAACAGAAACGTGGCAAACAGATAATTATCGTTCTGCTGCAGTCTGATCGCTAATGCAAGCCAGTGATCTTATAGTGCCATTATCACCGACCACTCTCATTCCCAGTCCACTGTAAGTGCGTTTTGGTGTACAAATGTTCCACACATTAGCCGTCATAAAATGATTACAAACGATACATGGAACAAAGAAGAAGCTAATAAAAGAGAGCAAATGCGATATGTCTATAGCTTCCCATTTCTAAATCAATGCACAAATATCATGGATGCGCTTCCAAGTGAAAAACTAAGTATTAGAAAACAAGTTATGACTTCTCAACTCATAAGCTGATCATGGCTAGAAACACAAGTAGGGTATACCCATTTTGGGACTAAGCGCAGGCCATAGGCCACAAATTTGGCTTGCCACTTGGTGAACAGGCAGAGATGAGACAGAATTTTATCGAGTGATACGTTGATATGACAAGATAAGTTCGGATTTGCGCTAGAATATTCCTAGAATATACTCTAGACTAGGCGGGAATATTTTATCCCTGGCAATATATGAACGAAATTTCACGTCAGTGAATAACAAGTTATCCCTCCTCAGCATTAGGCAGATGCAGTTTATCAAGTAGAAAGCTAAGTGGGCTGAATTTGAATATACGGTATTCGGGATTCACACCTCAAGGTTTCCTAGAAACTGTTTTTAAAGCAACTTCGATGCTCACTGAATCGCTGACATAAGTCATGAATTGATAAGCCGATAAGGTTGAGTTATATATCTTCAAGGTCTAAGAATGCGCGTATCACATTTCCCTATTTAGAGAGCATACCGATGGAGAGGCATAATGGAGACTCAGAGACCGTAATGCATATAAGAATAGATAAAAATTATCGCTTTTTGGAATACATTTTCATCACAACTTTCCGTTTAATCGCTATAGCAGTTAATAAACTTAGACTTATCTTTTCTGAGTTTTTTTCTTTACTGCTAAGAATTCAATCAATTATTGTCAACATTTTCTTTGAGTTTCTGCCGACTAACAGAATGAAGAAAAATTATTGAAATGAAAACTGATAGCAACAACAAATAAGCGAAAGAAATTTGTTATTGTGAATGCGGTATTTCAAAAATGTTCTTTCTAAATGGTTGAGTAATGATTTGGTAGAATTAGTGCCAACCTTTATAAGTGCCCCTCTCGCGACGTCTTCCTGTTCCGATGCGGAGGAGTCTACGGCAGTTGTTGTTTGCGCTACGGAATTGACTGTTGCAGATTCATCTAAGAATGGGAAACAAATGAGACACTTCTGTAGTGCAATTCATTTTCGATTGCTCGACGAATCAGAAGAAAAAAGATCGCAAACTTTGGCAGTCAGACGCCTAGTGACTCCATGGCGCTGGGGCAGAACTGCGTTAATCAGTGTTTATTATTCTGTTTGACCAATATAACTGTTTCCGACTAAAATTTTTTGTCCAAATTTTCCTAGAATATTTAAAATTCGCGGACTTACCTATCTATAAACAACACACTGCTATTCATGAGCCACCTTGTAGATTGATTATAGAAGCGTTGATGTGAAGGAGCAAGAAACATAGAACAATACAGATGAGGGAGTTGAATCACTACTGAGGATGCGTACAAAGAGGTAGTAACGTGTGACCCTATACACAGCAGATAAACCGCAATAGTCAAGACTCTAGGGGGATGCTGCTAAAGAGATTGCTCAACACCAATTTGGTGGCGGTGACGCATAGGTTGAGTATTGCAGATCAGTTTTTCGAGACCATGTCCGTCCATGGTCATCACCTCTACAGACTTATGTGCACGAATTGCTTGCAGATGCATCAGACCAATCTGTGCGCAAGTAACCGCTAGTTCAGTTATTGATGGATCACTTGCACGAATAGCCGGGTTTCACAAAAAGTTGCACTAAACGGAGGAAACAATTTCATTAAAATGCTAAGTGAAAAAAAAAAAAAAGTTCACTGAGAAGAAAAACCCACGACGTTGCACATCCACATTCTCTTTTGATATACTTAGACGCGAATAGGGTGACGCTGGCATAGACAAGCGCAGCTCACATGAGGAACGGCAGCCAATTGCTTCTGAAATTTTATTAGCACCTGTCGGACACAATAAGACGATAAATAGCCGCAAAATATGCACACTTTATGCGAGCACAAGGTGGATGTAGAATCAACTTTAGAGCATCGTGAAATATGAAACGAGGTTTAGTAGGCAGTTGACTTACGAAACACCTAATTTCATTTGATATTGTTGAAATGCTTAAGATACGATGACACTGTGCCCCATAATGCGAAAATTTGCGAGATATAATTAGATAGCTTTATAGGGAAATTCTTGTATATAAGCTCTGCAACACATTAACTTTAGCAGCAAATGACGAGGGCACATTCGAGATGTAAATTAGCAGGCGACACTATAGAAGTTAAAATAACTTCTTTTAATTTCCTTAATGGAGTTAGATTTAGTATGTTGAGGAAACTAATGGATGGCAAAAGTCGCACACGTACTTCTTGTGTCACTCTAGTCGAAGCGTGCCTCGAAGACCTCCTAATGAAAGCACAGCTATAGAGAAAGACACAAGATACTTTGAAAGAAAAATGGACTATAATGGCTGTAACGAGTACCATTTAAACGTCTTATGAATTCCGAGCTGTCCATGCCGGAGATTAACTCTTCTTCATTGTTGCTACCAATTTGTGCAGTCAGCTCATTTGTACTCTTCGAGCGATTCACTGCTACAGTCTTCGATAGTTTTGCAATGCCACCAGAAGCGTCACTAGCTCCTTTCGTATTGCAGCTGCTTAGTGAAACATTTTTCGTGAATGAGTTTGCAGAAGTTGTGCCGCTGGAGCAGCTGTCCATTATGGCTGTCTGTAGATTCAGTTGTTTTTTTAAGGTCGCCTCTGGCAAAATGCCGCTGGGCTTGTGCTTTAGATGCTTCAAGAAAGCCTCATTATGGGAACTACCAGTAGCATGAAACGATTGCTGTGAAATATTAGATGGAGAGCTCAAAAGTTTTTTCTTCTCACTGAATTTAAGCGAGCGTTCTGCTGTCAACGCTGCGTCCGTTTCTGGTGAAGGAATCTGGGCGATGGTCCGGCTTGATGGCTGCTGACCAACTGAAGACGAGCAAACGTTCCTTTTGATTTTGCTTGAATCGTTGTAATGCCTTGTAGCATCTGATCGATGCCGAGATGCATGACGAGATCTTCGGCATTGACGTAATGGGCGCCGGGAAGGATAAGCTGATGGCGGACGCTGCTCCTTTGCTTCAATTTCAGCATGACCATGAACATCTCCTTTGCGGCGTAGATGCAATGCGGTGCCGGGAGATTGTGAGGTTCTGACCTGTTTATGCTTCGGTGCTGGTGGAAATGTTGTCTTTGATAATGATGATAATTCCTCTGTGGGATCTGATCGTCTCATCAGGTTTTGTAAATTTTTTTTTTGTTTATTTGGTGCCAGAGAGACCGACCTGAGAGCGGAACCATCAGTTGAAGATTGAGCGCCTCCAAAGCGTGAAGACGGCAGTAAAGTTGATCGCTTTTGTACCGAACCGTTCACAATTTTAGATGCGAAGGTAGAAGTTCGAGGTTTGCTGCGACAAACCTTTCGCGATTTCCGTTTGTCTTGATGCACGAAGGAATGCGCTGTTCTCTCGTATGAGTGAGAATGAAGCCGTTTATTTTGATCCACTTCCTGGCTGTAGGCTGTAGTGAAGAATGAAGTCACGTCGGATTTTGTGATCCATGCTGGACATGGATGCTGCATGTTTAAGTTGCCTACTCCATACATCTGCCACGGCAAACTGTCATTAGTCGTGTAAGCAGCTGAACTTGACGACTTCCCTTCAATGTAAGCTGTGAACGATGCTTTTTCAGTCGAGCAGCTGGGCGCACCTGAAGATGCTAGCGGCACCAAGGAATTATTTCTCTGGCGATCGACCGAAGCGGTTTCACAAGATCTTGCCGCATCAACGTTGACAACAGCGGGAGCGGGACGATTGCAAGCAAAGGATGTCTCATGTGCAAAGTTGAAGATTCGCGAGTCGACTTGCTTATTCACTGAGGGAGGATCGTTTGATGGTGGTGGACGCTGAACTCTTTGCGGATTCGCTGCAGACGTGAAGAAGTTACTGGATGGATTAAAAGTCATGTAGGTGCCGGATTTGGTGGCTGTTTGCCGATCGATCGAAGTGGTTTCACGACATCTTGCCGCACCGAGGTTGACAATGGATTCAGAGGGACGACTGCAGGGAAAGGATGTCGTGCGTCCAAAATTGAAGGTTCGCGAATCGACTTGCATGTTCACAGAGGGAAGATCATTTGATGGTGGTAATCGCTGAACTCTTTGTGCATTTGCTCCAGACATAAAGAAATCACTGGAGGGGTTGGGAATCATGTAGGTGCCGGAATTGGTGACTCCCATTGATCTTATACGTGAGGGGAAGTAACCTTCAGATTGTGCCATTGAAGGCTCAGGATAAGGTGCAAATCTCATTACTGTGGCAAATAGCTCGGGATTAGGGATGACACTAGCGGCCATTTTAGCATCGTATGGCAAGTAGTGCGCATGATGTCGTTTTTGCCTCAAAATCCACCGATGCTCCTTTGTGCGTGCATGTTTTGGAAGTACGCAGGTGAGCGGCTTCTCTGAAAAGCAGGATTTAAAACTCCGTTTGCATACTTAAGGCCAGATTTCTGCTGCGACAGTGGAATATTTGCATCAGCTAAATCCTTCTACTAGTCGGCCTGTAGACCAGCACATAAAGGAATCTAATACACAAATTCGATCATGTGGTGAACCAGCATTCACCTGGTCTACTTAGACGGAGTGGCGGGAAGGGGGTGTGTATTTTTTCCAGCAAAGGCTAGCGAAGAGCAGAAATGGCGTCATGAATTGCAAAACACGCTCACAGCAGCTAAACTTTCATGCGCCATAGTTTCGAAGTCAAAGCATTCTCTAGCACTGGCACTAATTTATCATTCAAAGTGCATCAACATTGGATATTTCCAGTGGGAAGTCGTGAAGTTTGGGTACATTGAGAGAGGTAGAGGATCCATTGAAACGGGAAATTACAACAGTCCAGATTGCGAAACAGCGAAGTTTCTGTTAACTGAATTCGAAGTTGAATGATTTGCGTCAACATGAGGCCCCTTCATTTGTGTATGTGTGTGTGCGTGTTTTTTTTTCGTTACTAATCTTCTGCTCCCGATACCGATTACTCATTGCACCGATAAAATTAGTAGGTATATTCTCGTAAGTTTGCCGTTTTATGTAGTTCCATACTTTTTTGAAAAGTGCTGTTTTCCATGTGTTATTTTCAGTAACATTTCTTATTTCCATTCTAATTCCGTTAGCATAATCCTTTACAAATAAAAACTCTTTTTGGCGCACGACTCAATGAAAATAAGTGATTCACCTTTAAGTTTTAAACATATCGCACTTGACTGATAGCGATTAGAACGTATTTAATTTATGGCTGTTTCTGAAGAATCAAATAGGGATCGTAGCTCACAAATTATAATGGAACTGAAAAATATGAATGCTCTACTATAGTTGAGTTATACGGTTATGACAAACAATGATATGATGTAAGGACCTCTTGTCGAAAAAGTTATCCTTAAGCGATTAGTATCAAAAAGCAGGATATCGCAGAATTTTCATTCTATAGCAAGCATTGGTGAATTTTTAAACTGGGCTGATGGTAGATTTGGAGCAAATTTTGGGACATGGTGTACTTTATTCCGGTGTAAAAAGATTTGAGAAATCTATGAAAGGACTATCATTTCGCTGAAGAGTTGAAAATTATGGAAAAAACGCTTCAAAACTACCGTGAGCTGGTGGGCGATGTGTTCTTTCGATTATCGCCTCGTTTGCTACAAAACGTCTGGCGGCAACTTTCGAAAGAGGTTTCTTCTGTCGGGTAGCCACTTCTTCTAGAACAGATGAGATGTTCAATGGTGAGAGAGGGGAGGATTAGCTCCAACATGTTCGCTAAAATGGCTTCCATAGTTGAATGACTAATAATGCAGTTTTTTCTTCAAAACCACTGTGCTGACCAGTTATACACAATCAAAATGAACAAGCATGCTGATACCTGACAGCATTCACGTTATGCCATCTTCGATGCTCATTGAAATGAATGTTGGAAAGGGTAGAAAAGATGGGTGGGGGCGGGGAAGGCAATGAAGGGAAGTGCAAGAAACCTACGTTTGGTTCCTTCAGCGTTGTAGTTCCATACATTCTCCTGCACATAATCCCAAAACTTCTAGCAATCCGAAGGACGGAATAAGAAACAACCTTTTATAAAAGAAGGTGCAACTGCCGCAAGTATCGTTCGTTCACTTGGTGTTCCGCTTTGTGCCGTGATTAACTCTGACGTATATGAACGGGCACTAACAGCGCTTGATGACTCTAAACGACTCTTTTCACTCTTTATAGCATAACTATTCATGTCTGCAAAGTCAAACAGCGTCTTTATGAGCAAATTGCTGAGCCGAGATTAGCACATGAAAATCGCAAATCTGATTTGATCTTTGAAGCCTAAGCAATAGGGCAATTTTTACTGAACTTGCATTCAATCGTTTCACGGTTGGTGAGCGTCGCATCAGCAGATCCTTTTTCATTTTCGTTGTATCATCAGAGATCAGCAAAACGTGCGATCAGCAAGCGCTGTTTCTGTGAAGGGGGATATCGCTATATTCGGTGTACAATTCGACACCAGAACAAAAAAAAAACAAACAACGAAGAGATAGTCCTCTATAATTGCAGTAGATTTTCTTAACTTCACCATTCTTCTTCTTCTTATATTCTTGTAATTATTTTTTCTATAATTATCACTCAACTATCATAAAATTCAGCAAATAAATTTCCAAATTAGGAAGCTTCTAGCCATTAGCTGGCAGGACACATTTCCATAGGAGTTTCGCCAATACGAACTCATTCGCTTTTATTTTAGCAAATGTTGAGCAAAGTACTGTGAAATGATTTACATTTGCTGCATGTGATCTTGAATGGTAAGCAAACGATTTAAGGTGAAAGAGAAACGTCACAAGCCATACCCTCCGTGTGATTCCAGTTAGTTGGTTCCAAATGCACTGTATGTGAGGCCGTCACCCGTGGCGCCATCTTTTTTTCCATCACCATATTTTTTCCCACCGAGGAGGATGTGTTGAGGGAGTGTAAAACCACTTTGGTTTTAGGATTCGTATTTGTTGTGCAGATGATAGGAACATGGATAACAAAATGAGCTGTTTTCGCTGTTCGCATTTTTGTGGGAGGAAAATTTCCTGAAATGAAGAATTCTAGAGATGAAAAAATGCGCTTGCACACTGTAACGATTAAAAAAGATATTACGCTCACTGTTCAGTTTTCATTCGTAGTTTGCAATCAGTCTCTGTTCTTCCTCACCGTTTTAGTGTTATCAGAACAGAACAATTCATTCGCATGGTGGACACGATGCAATTAAATAATATCAATATTGCACCAGTGCGAATTGCATTCCCTTTACATGCGATTGTTAGACGTAACATTGACCGATTTCAGGCAACTGATGCCACGCCATCGAAACAGTCAATTGTACCACTTTCGTTTACTTCCCTATACTTGGTCACTGCGAAGGGAGGGACTTGCGTGATCAAAACTGTCGCGTACTGAATATCACTTATAAATGACTGACCCCAAACACGTATGCGACATTTGAAAAGACTTTTGCTGAATGTTTCTAAGCAACTTTTAACTGATAACGAGAAGTTTGAGAAACTAGCGGTACCTTCACGATGTACCACTTCCCGATCTCTGCATACAATTGGCGGCGTCGAATGCCCGTCTTGGTCCGAACGCGCGTTTGTTCTCAGTGCTGAGCGCAGAAGCGACGGTGTTTTAATGAGCAGTTCAAGGACGTGAGGACTTGACATGCTTTTTCGACTCTGCGTAGGGAAGTTTTCTGAAATGACAGTCTATGTTTAAGCAAAAATAATGCTGGGGAAAATGGCACGTCGGATGATCGAGCTTAACATTCAACAATGTGTATCAGGTTTTCCTGTTGGTACGATGAAACTTGTATACTTGCTTATTTTCATCGCTTGCTTTCTGGACAAAAAGGCAGGCACCCATATCCTGTCGGGAAGGGGGCGATGTTGTCCATCTACGCTCTTTCTCCTAGTGTGCGTAAATTACGATGATTCTATAGTGAGGATTCTGCTTTCGGCGTGCCCGTGCTTTACTGAGACGTTGCGGCCACGCTGCGGCTGTCTCCGTCTCCGACGTTGTGCGATTCTCTGTCCCTCTAGCGTGACGTTGTGATAAACGCCCACGCTGCGACTCTCACACGACTGCGGCGCGACTCTCTCTCGCCTGATGTTGAGGGAGTGACCGCGTAGCAACTCTGATTGCACGCATCAGCCTCAGTGATATCTATTCTTCTCTGCCCTATCATATTGTGCTTTTTCTTTGGTTGTCTGACTACGTATTTCAAACCCATTTGCTATTGTGTGCGTTGTAAACGGTTATTTTGTTGGTTTTTCGTGCTGTCTGGATGAGTCGGCTGTCAGTGAGTTTCAACTCCTCTCGTCTCGTTTCCTGTACACGGCAGCAGCCCAACAATGGCATCAGTATTCGACAGCAGTGGACGAGTAGCAGGGATTGCCAGCAATGATCGGCAGCAACGCTCTTGGAGCCACACTCGACGCTCCGGAGCAACGACAGTAGCGGACAGTCGCAGCGGCCTTGGAGTTGGCGGGTCGGCGGCAGCAGGCGCTACTGGAGCGAGTGGGACAAATGCTGACCGCTATCGGACCCACTGCTCGTCCTGCATCGACTGCGGAGTTCATCACAAGCTCGCTGTGGACACGACTGCAGGAGTTCGCTTGCGATGCAGACAGTGGCGGCACATTCGACGTATGGTTCAGTAAATACGAAGTCGTCATTTCGAAGACACCGTCGCGCTCGACGACTCCGCGAGCGCAAGCCTCATCGCCTCGAAGCTGCACGCCACTACGTACGCCCGCTTCACCAGCATAAGAGGCCCTCCGAAATCTCCCTCGAAGATACCATCAAGACGACAAAAGAGCTGTTCGGGCACAACACGTCGCTTTTTGCTCGTCAGTACATCCACCTCAGCACTCAGCGCAACGGCGAATCTCCCAATGAATACACGGGGTCCTTAATCGAGTCACGGGATGGTCGAGTTCAACACTATCACCCTAGAGCAGACGAAATGTCTAGTGTGGATCTGCAGCCTCCACGTTCCAGAACACGCTGACATTCGCGCTCATGGTCTACGCAAAACTCTGAGGCGTCATCGCTAGCTAAGTGTGCGCAATAGCTTCTTCGTTCCGCTCCTCCTGGGAACCTGCTTGGCGGTCATGGAGGACAACGAGTGGGCGTTGCTGGTTGTCCGTTATAATGCAGTGCGTGCCACAGAAAATAGTTATGTGTCATTCCGCGGCAGTCTGCTCGCTTTCGGATTGATGCGTTCCAGAACCGTATTGTTGTTTATTTTCACTGATGCCTATCAGCAATGTCGGGCTTTGTCATTAAATTGTTGGTGATTCCCTGAAAGAAACCGAGGATGCGCGTTGATATGAAGACAATCATTTTGCATGAACCTGGCGCATTTTCTTGCGCGGTGAGCAGACCGCCCATCCGTGCAGTGCGCGTTGATGCTCCTCGTCCCGTTCAGTAGCAACTTGTCTTCCCTGTGTGCGTAGAAGCTTCTTTCCCAGTTGCCACGGTCCCATCGTCGGTTGTCCGCAAATAGCTCTGTGGCGTCCTTACTCGCCCAGTGTGGGCAATAATTTCTGCTTTGTCTTTGCGCTGCTGCTGTAGAGCCTCCTTGGCGGTTATTCCAGACGTTCAGCGGGCGGTGCCGGTTGTCAGTTCCAGTGCGATGCGTGCTATTGAAAACAGTTATGTATCAATTCTAGGAAGTCTGCTCGCCTTCGGTTGTCATATCCCAGAATGGCGTTGTTGTGTGTTTTCAGTGATGTCTATAAGTAACAGTGGGCTTTGTGTCTAAATTGTTGTTGATTGCCTGAAAGAAACTGAGGGTACGCGTTGGGATGAGGGGAATCATTTTACCTGAACTTGTCGCTTTCTCCTGCGCGGTGAGCAAATCGTCCAATCGCGCGTTGCGGGTAGATGCTTCCCGTACCGTTCTATGGGAACTTGTCTTCGCTGCGTGCGGCGAAGCTTCCTTCCCTTTTGCCAGCGACCTGTCGTGAGCTGTCAGCAAATTACTCTGAGGCGTTCTTGCTCGTCCATTGCACGCAATAGCTTCTTGGTTGCGCTGTTGCTGAGGAACCTCCTTGGCGGTTATGGGAGACATGGAGCGGGCGGTGCCGGTTGTCCGTTCCAATGCGGTGCGTGCTACTGAAAACTGTCCTATATCAATTCGTGGAAGTCTGCTCGCCTTCGGTTGTTATATTCCAGAATGGCGTTGGTGTGTGTTTCTAGTGATGAATATAAGTAACAGTGGGCTTTGTGTTTAAATTGTTGTTGATTGCCTGAAAGAAACTGAGGGTGCGCGTTGGGATGAAGGGAATCATTTTACCTGAACTTGTCGCTTTCTCTTGCGCGGTGAGCAAGTCGTCCAATCGTGCAGTGCGGGTAGATGCTTCCTGTCCCGTTCTATGGGAACTTGTCTTCGCTGTGTGCGGCGAAGCTTGCTTCCCTGTTGCCAACGACCTCTCGTGAGCTGTCAGCAAATTGCCCTGAGGCGTTCTTGCTCGTCCAGTGCACACAGTAGGTTCTTCATCGCGCTGTTGCTGAGGAACCTCCTTCGCGGTTATCGGAGACATCGAGCGGGCGGTGCCGGTTGTCCGTTCCAATGCGGTGCGTGCTACTGAAAACTGTTATATATCAATTCGTGGAAGTCTGCTCGCTTCGGTTGTTATATTCCAGAATGGCGTTGGTGTATGTTTTTAGTGATGCCTATAAGTAACAGTGGGCTTTGTGTTTAAATTGTTGTTGATTGCCTGAAAGAAACTGAGGGTGCGCGTTGGGATGAAGGGAATCATTTTACCTGAACTTGTCGCTTTCTCTTGCGCGGTGAGCAAGTCGTCCAATCGTGCAGTGCGGGTAGATGCTTCCTGTCCCGTTCTATGGGAACTTGTCTTCGCTGTGTGCGGCGAAGCTTGCTTCCCTGTTGCCAACGACCTGTCGTGAGCTGTCAGAAAATTGCCTTGAGGCGTTCTTCCTCGTCCAGTGCACACAGTAGGTTCTTCATTGCGCTGTTGCTGAGGAACCTCCTTCGCGGTTATTATGGGAGACATGGAGCGGGCGGTGCCGGTTGTCCGTTCCAATGGGGTGCGTGCTACTGAAAACTGTTATATATCAATTCGTGGAAGTCTGCTCGCCTTCGGTTGTTATATTCCAGAATGGCGTTGGTGTATGTTTTTAGTGATGCCTATAAGTAACAGTGGGCTTTGTGTTTAAATTGTTGTTGATTGCCTGAAAGAAACTGAGGGTGCGCGTTGGGATGAAGGGAATCATTTTACCTGAACTTGTCGCTTTCTCTTGCGCGGTGAGCAAGTCGTCCAATCGTGCAGTGCGGGTAGATGCTTCCTGTCCCGTTCTATGGGAACTTGTCTTCGCTGTGTGCGGCGAAGCTTGCTTCCCTGTTGCCAACGACCTGTCGTGAGCTGTCAGAAAATTGCCTTGAGGCGTTCTTCCTCGTCCAGTGCACACAGTAGGTTCTTCATTGCGCTGTTGCTGAGGAACCTCCTTCGCGGTTATGGGAGACATCGAGCGGGCGGTGCCGGTTGTCCGTTCCAATGCGGTGCGTGCTACTGAAAACTGTCCTATATCAATTCGTGGAAGTCTGCTCGCCTTCGGTTGTTATATTCCAGAATGGCGTTGGTGTATGTTTTTAGTGATGCCTATAAGTAACTGTGGGCTTTGTGTTTAAATTGTTGTTGATTGCCTGAAAGAAACTGAGGGTGCGCGTTGGGATGAAGGGAATCATTTTACCTGAACTTGTCGCTTTCTCTTGCGCGGTGAGCAAGTCGTCCAATCGTGCAGTGCGGGTAGATGCTTCCTGTCCCGTTCTATGGGAACTTGTCTTCGCTGTGTGCGGCGAAGCTTGCTTCCCTGTTGCCAACGACCTGTCGTGAGCTGTCAGAAAATTGCCTTGAGGCGTTCTTCCTCGTCCAGTGCACACAGTAGGTTCTTCATTGCGCTGTTGCTGAGGAACCTCCTTCGCGGTTATGGGAGACATCGAGCGGGCGGTGCCGGTTGTCCGTTCCAATGCGGTGCGTGCTACTGAAAACTGTCCTATATCAATTCGTGGAAGTCTGCTCGCCTTCGGTTGTTATATTCCAGAATGGCGTTGGTGTATGTTTTTAGTGATGCCTATAAGTAACTGTGGGCTTTGTGTTTAAATTGTTGTTGATTGCCTGAAAGAAACTGAGGGTGCGCGTTGGGATGAAGGGAATCATTTTACCTGAACTTGTCGCTTTCTCTTGCGCGGTGAGCAAGTCGTCCAATCGTGCAGTGCGGGTAGATGCTTCCTGTCCCGTTCTATGGGAACTTGTCTTCGCTGTGTGCGCCGAAGCTTCCTTCCCGGTTGCCAACGACCTGTCGTGAGCTGTCAGCAAATTGCCCTGAGTCGTTCTTGCTCGTCCAGTGCACACAGTAGGTTCTTCATTGCGCTGTTGCTGAGGAACCTCCTTCGCGGTTATTATGGGAGACATGGAGCGGGCGGTGCCGGTTGTCCGTTCCAATGGGGTGCGTGCTACTGAAAACTGTTATATATCAATTGGTGGAAGTCTGCTCGCCTTCGGTTGTTATATTCCAGAATGGCGTTGGTGTATGTTTCTAGTGATGCCTATAAGTAACAGTGGGCTTTGTGTTTAAATTGTTGTTGATTGCCTGAAAGAAACTGAGGGTGCGCGTTGGGATGAAGGGAATCATTTTACCTGAACTTGTCGCTTTCTCTTGCGCGGTGAGCAAGTCGTCCAATCGTGCAGTGCGGGTAGATGCTTCCTGTCCCGTTCTATGGGAACTTGTCTTCGCTGTGTGCGCCGAAGCTTCCTTCCCGGTTGGCAACGACCTGTCGTGAGCTGTCAGCAAATTGCCCTGAGTCGTTCTTGCTCGTCCAGTGCACACAGTAGGTTCTTCATTGCGCTGTTGCTGAGGAACCTCCTTCGCGGTTATGGGAGACATCGAGCGGGCGGTGCCGGTTGTCCGTTCCAATGCGGTGCGTGCTACTGAAAACTGTTATATATCAATTCGTGGAAGTCTGCTCGCTTCGGTTGTTATATTCCAGAATGGCGTTGGTGTATGTTTTTAGTGATGCCTATAAGTAACAGTGGGCTTTGTGTTTAAATTGTTGTTGATTGCCTGAAAGAAACTGAGGGTGCGCGTTGGGATGAAGGGAATCATTTTACCTGAACTTGTCGCTTTCTCTTGCGCGGTGAGCAAGTCGTCCAATCGTGCAGTGCGGGTAGATGCTTCCTGTCCCGTTCTATGGGAACTTGTCTTCGCTGTGTGCGCCGAAGCTTCCTTCCCGGTTGCCAACGACCTGTCGTGAGCTGTCAGCAAATTGCCCTGAGTCGTTCTTGCTCGTCCAGTGCACACAGTAGGTTCTTCATTGCGCTGTTGCTGAGGAACCTCCTTCGCGGTTATGGGAGACATCGAGCGGGCGGTGCCGGTTGTCCGTTCCAATGCGGTGCGTGCTACTGAAAACTGTTATATATCAATTCGTGGAAGTCTGCTCGCTTCGGTTGTTATATTCCAGAATGGCGTTGGTGTATGTTTTTAGTGATGCCTATAAGTAACAGTGGGCTTTGTGTTTAAATTGTTGTTGATTGCCTGAAAGAAACTGAGGGTGCGCGTTGGGATGAAGGGAATCATTTTACCTGAACTTGTCGCTTTCTCTTGCGCGGTGAGCAAGTCGTCCAATCGTGCAGTGCGGGTAGATGCTTCCTGTCCCGTTCTATGGGAACTTGTCTTCGCTGTGTGCGGCGAAGCTTGCTTCCCTGTTGCCAACGACCTGTCGTGAGCTGTCAGAAAATTGCCTTGAGGCGTTCTTCCTCGTCCAGTGCACACAGTAGGTTCTTCATTGCGCTGTTGCTGAGGAACCTCCTTCGCGGTTATGGGAGACATCGAGCGGGCGGTGCCGGTTGTCCGTTCCAATGCGGTGCGTGCTACTGAAAACTGTCCTATATCAATTCGTGGAAGTCTGCTCGCCTTCGGTTGTTATATTCCAGAATGGCGTTGGTGTATGTTTTTAGTGATGCCTATAAGTAACTGTGGGCTTTGTGTTTAAATTGTTGTTGATTGCCTGAAAGAAACTGAGGGTGCGCGTTGGGATGAAGGGAATCATTTTACCTGAACTTGTCGCTTTCTCTTGCGCGGTGAGCAAGTCGTCCAATCGTGCAGTGCGGGTAGATGCTTCCTGTCCCGTTCTATGGGAACTTGTCTTCGCTGTGTGCGCCGAAGCTTCCTTCCCGGTTGCCAACGACCTGTCGTGAGCTGTCAGCAAATTGCCCTGAGTCGTTCTTGCTCGTCCAGTGCACACAGTAGGTTCTTCATTGCGCTGTTGCTGAGGAACCTCCTTCGCGGTTATTATGGGAGACATGGAGCGGGCGGTGCCGGTTGTCCGTTCCAATGGGGTGCGTGCTACTGAAAACTGTTATATATCAATTGGTGGAAGTCTGCTCGCCTTCGGTTGTTATATTCCAGAATGGCGTTGGTGTATGTTTTTAGTGATGCCTATAAGTAACAGTGGGCTTTGTGTTTAAATTGTTGTTGATTGCCTGAAAGAAGCTGAGGGTGCGCGTTGGGATGAAGGGAATCATTTTACCTGAACTTGTCGCTTTCTCTTGCGCGGTGAGCAAGTCGTGCAATCGTGCAGTTCGGGTAGATGCTTCCTGTGCCGTTCTATGGGAACTTGTCTTCGCTGTGTGCGGCGAAGCTTGCTTCCCTGTTGCCAACGACCTGTCGTGAGCTGTCAGAAAATTGCCCTGAGGCGTTCTTGCTCGTCCAGTGCACACAGCAGGTTCTTCATTGCGCTGTTGCTGAGGAACTTCCTTCGCGGTTATGGGAGACATGGAGCGGGCGGTGCCGGTTGTCCGTTCCAATGCGGTGCGTGCTACTGAAAACTGTTCTATATCAATTCGTGGAAGTCTGCTCGCCTTCGGTTGTTATATTCCAGAATGGCGTTGGTGTATGTTTTTAGTGATGCCTATAAGTAACTGTGGGCTTTGTGTTTAAATTGTTGTTGATTGCCTGAAAGAAACTGAGGGTGCGCGTTGGGATGAAGGGAATCATTTTACCTGAACTTGTCGCTTTCTCTTGCGCGGTGAGCAAGTCGTCCAATCGTGCAGTGCGGGTAGATGCTTCCCGTCCCGTTCTATGGGAACTTGTCTTCGCTGTGTGCGCCGAAGCTTTCTTCCCTGTTGCCGGCGACCTGTCGTGAGCTGTCATCAAATAGCCCTGAGGCGTTCTTGCTCGTCCAGTGCACACAGCAGGTTCTTCATTGCGCTGTTGCTGAGGAACTTCCTTCGCGGTTATGGGAGACATGGAGCGGGCGGTGCCGGTTGTCCGTTCCAATGCGGTGCGTGCTACTGAAAACTGTTCTATATCAATTCGTGGAAGTCTGCTCGCCTTCGGTTGTTATATTCCAGAATGGCGTTGGTGTATGTTTTTAGTGATGCCTATAAGTAACAGTGGGTTTTGTGTTTAAATTGTTGTTGATTGCCTGAAAGAAACTGAGGGTGCGCGTTGGGATGAAGCGAATTATTTTACCTGAACTTGTCGCTTTCTCTTGCGCGGTGAGCAAGTCGTGCAATCGTGCAGTTCGGATAGATGCTTCCTGTGCCGTTCTATGGGAACTTGTCTTCGCTGTGTGCGGCGAAGCTTGCTTCCCTGTTGCCAACGGCCTGTCGTGAGCTGTCAGAAAATTGCCCTGAGGCGTTCTTGCTCGTCCAGTGCACACAGCCGGTTCTTCATTGCGCTGTTGCTGAGGAACTTCCTTCGCGGTTATGGGAGACATGGAGCGGGCGGTGCCGGTTGTCCGTTCCAATGCGGTGCGTGCTACTGAAAACTGTTCTATATCAATTCGTGGAAGTCTGCTCGCCTTCGGTTGTTATATTCCAGAATGGCGTTGGTGTATGTTTTTAGTGATGCCTATAGGTAACAGTGGGCTTTGTGTTTAAATTGTTGTTGATTGCCTGAAAGAAACTGAGAGTGCGCGTTGGGATGAAGCGAATTATTTTACCTGAACTTGGTGGTTTCTCTTGCGCGGTGAGGAGGTCGTCCACTCGTGCTGTGTGCACTGATGTTTGTCGTCGCGTTCTATTTCGTCTGGTCTTCTCTGTGTGCGCCGGTGCTCTTTTTCCTCTTTTGAAGGAGTTCTGTGGTGCCGCCCTCGTGTAGCTCTGTGGTGTCCCTGCTTTTGGTTCGTTGGCTGCATTTTCCTCTTTTTGTGATTGTTCGTGAGCTTCCTTGACGGTTGGACCAGAGATCGAAGCTTCTTTTGTATCTTTGAACTGTTTTTTAATGTATGCCCCTGGAAATAATTATGAGTCACTTCGTGGAAGACGTTTTGCCTTTTCTGTGTTTCTGCATTTTACATGGCTGGCGTGCTATTTCGATTTTTGTCGGTGTTTAATGCAAGTGATGTTCATTTTTCAGGTGTCCCTTTTGTAGTTTCTATCGTTTCGCGCTGTTTCTCCTCCAAGATGCATTTTAGCGAAATTCCAACAGTGAAGATGTATGAGCCTTTAGAGTATTTCACGCTTATGGCCGGACTTGTTCAGAAATAACTTGTGAAAGGCACGTTTGCGTCTTTCATTTCTGCATTATTTGTCGACTTACGCAAAACCTCGGGATATCTACCCAGGAGAGGCGAGAAGGCAACTGGTTTGTTTTCTCCTGAGAGATCTAGGAAAACCCATATTTTTCTTTTAGGAGTTCCTTCGGGTACATTGTTTCGGTATAATACCTTTGCAGAACTTTTGATGTGACTTTGTTGAGACTTGCAGCAGCGCTGGACAGACTATTGCTGCAAAAGTTTCTCACAATCCGCTGAAAAAGCAATCCTGTCGGATTTTCCCGCCCGATCTGTGAATTTTCAAGAAGCTACGTGCCCTAGACCGATGTGCTACGCTTGTGTGTATGCGGGGGGGGGGGTAGGGGGGCGGGGGAGGGAGAGTATGGTTGTTGGTCTTCTGAACGATTTGCGTTGCCTTGAAGAAAAAAGGAATAAGATGTTCAAGAACGAATGGCGACTTTGTTAGAACAGTCGACTCTCGATGGGCATGAATACTCGGCGGATGAGTCATCACCTAAGCTCGCCCTGTTGCAAGGTGACGACTAACCGACGGCAGGTGTTTCTTGGCGCCTCTTGGCGCATTTCTGTGTTTTGGAAATTGGTGATAACAGGTAGAGAAGCCTTAGAGTCATATGTTATTGAAGTTTGTCCAAACCTGAACCGTCTTGATTCTCATCCTGGAACCTTAACAGTAACCCTTGTTCACACCTCTAAGCGCCAGCCTGAAATTTGGTATGCTTCTTTTTCGGCTTTTCAAGCAGATTAGTCGCAGACTGTCTTCGAACTGTTGCTGAGTATCGGAACCATTCAAAACCACGTGATATATTTTACTCTAACCTCTACCTATTATCGTCCGTCGTTCAGACTCTGATGAATCTTCGAGTCAATTGGCTGCGGTTAAATCTAAAACGGAGTTGAAGTTCGATCTGAAGTAGACGGTTGCTAGTAATCGGCACTAAAGCAGGCGAACACATGGTTGTCCAACAAAAGTAAATAAGGTTTTTCACGAGCTTACCTTCGTTGCCATGTGGTTTCGCGCCCTCTCTCGGCAATGTTGATGTGGTTGACATCGCTGGCAACATATTTCTTCCTTTTGCAGACACCTTAGGGTTCTCTCTCAACATCACCTGCTTATTTTGTAGCGATCTTATTGTTCGCTCCTCCTCATTGTGACGTTTCGATCGGGTTGCGTATGAAGCCGATGGTGCTCTAGTGGAAGCCATATTCGTCGAGGAGTTTCTTTGTTTTGTCATTCTTGGTGTTATGCGAGCGATCTTGGCAGGGGTTTCGTGTGGCGCAAGTGAAGATATTGAACTTGAAGAAATAAGAGGCTGTGCGGGCCTTTGGAGTTTTCTGTGCGACAGTGTTGGTAGCTGTCTTGTTGATCGAGCCATAGTTGCAATATCTTCTGATGATGTAGTCGTAGGCGCTGTGTTTAAATCTTTTGAGCTCGCTTGCACAGCAGGACTGCGAATAGACCTGATTGTTATTAAAGTGGATTCATCTACTGTCTCCATCATGCATGGTGTTTCAGAAGTTGTTTCCATCGGAGCTGTGCTCCGTGATATGGTGTATTCACTTGAGAAACCACGACATCTAAAGTGTGTGCAGTAAGTTGGAATCAAGCGCTGGCGACTACGTATCACCAACGGCCGCGACCGTGATAATCGTGAAGTTTCTGCAATAGCGCTTTCAGTGCATTTCGCGCAGGAGTTCTTCAGTGTTTCGAGACATAGAGTGTCGCTTGCAATTAAAGGTGGTTGGTTGGTACCGCCTTTGTCGTAGTTTTCAGTTGATGTTGAATTATAGGAGCTAGATCTCACTGTCCGCATTTTGCTCACTAGCGGAACCCTACATCTGCAATACCCTCCTGATTGCGATCTCGCCGATTTCGAGCGCGGCTTTGCTATTTCTGGCAATGCCCAACATTCTTCCAATAATGATTGGTCTGTTGATGTTGTTGGTAGCTCGGTCGCTGATGTTATCGATGAGGCGCTTGAGGTTGACCGAGCCGACATTACTCGGAATGAATTGGCTGTACGTACAGTCACTTTGTCTTCCGATGAGTGTTGAGGTCGTCGTCTTACTAACACCGAGCATTCTTCGCTTCTGATTCTGTGCGAATGTTTTCTTGTTTTTGCAACTTTATTCGTGTGTAGAGCGACCATATCTTCTGCCCAGCCATTTTCTGGACTTCGTGAAAAATGCTTCCTGTAGCATTCGTGACATTCATTTGTACTATAATCATGCCCGGGGCTCCATTTTTGGCCCATTTGACACTCATGGTGCCTCTTGAATGGATCGCATGCTGAATGGCTATATTTTATTGGAGCATCTTCTTCATCGTGCATTGAGCAAGCGTCCCATAGTTCATGGCTTTGATCATAAGTGTCCTCGCTCCTGCTACCTTCTGACTGCGATTGTCTTTCCCAAATATGACTTGATTTTCCTAACAGATAACGGCATCCGCATTGTCTGCAATAAGTAGGTGTCGGGCGGTGACAGCGTTTTCGATATGAGCGCCTCCGCGACCTTTGCGCGTCCTCGTTTCTTGGAACGTGGGACGAATTGTAGCTATCATCGGGTGAGTCCACTTCATGCTGGATGTAATCAAACTCAGCTGCTTTTCTTGAATACCGGGGAGAAGAAAATGCAGTAGAAAGCGAATATTGTTCTGTGATCCGAGCGGCCCCTTTTTTGGATGAGGGATCAAAACAATTGTGATGTTTTGGCGAAAACGGCTTATTCAGAGAATGGCGATGCTGTCCATTATGGCTGTCGCGAGATTGCTTCGAAATGCTTCTGGTTGGTGAAGGTGAGGGTTGCCAGTGTTTGGTTCCAACAAGTGATTGGTCCTCGTCCCGTCGAAACCATGGGGCACCGTTTATTCCTGAACGAATATATTGAGGATTCAACTCATGTGAATTTCCTCTCCATCAAGAAGGATTGAAACCATGTTGCTGTAATCTACGTGATATTTTAAAGTCAGTTTCGTTATTCTGGATTCGGTGTGTTGCAATCTGCAAAATTTGAAAGCACTGTCGATAAGAGTACGTCTTACTCCTATCAGCGCTTCCTTACGATTCCGACGAATACTGAAGGTGGAGCATCTTGGCTAACAAAACAGGCGCATAATGGAAGCAGAGGATGCTGGTTTCTCAAGCAGAAAATGGGTAGGCCCTCCTTCGGAATGATGATATAATTTTGAATTAAGTAGTTTAGCAGTGATCTCGAAATTCTCCGATGGAACCATCCTCAGATGACGAGCGTATCTCAGAGATAGAGAGCGGAAAGCATTTCCTTTTCCACGCTACTGTTTATCTGTTGCAGCAAGCTGAAAATAAACCATGAGAAATTCATAGAGAGAAGGTTATGGGAAGGTGGCTGGCATCCGGTTTATGGAGAGAGCCCGTTGGATCGGGTAGGTGACATTGGCACTGCTCACCATGGGCATCGGTCCCAATTTCATAAACTGCTATGCATTGATTATGCAGATGCATTCCTTTCTAACTGTGGCCAGGATCTGTGGATGCCTCTCTACCAGAAAACTGGTGAATCATGAGATGATAGCGCGGAACAGGTGAGTATATTAACCGCGTCGTCTACAAACGCATTATCTTTTCAGTGTTCATGGATGGTCGCTTGTTGAGGAACTTAAACTTACTCTTTGAGAACAAACATATCTTGGTCTTTTTTTTGTTCAACCGTTGTTGATAAAAAGGCGCTTAAGATAGCAAATGTCCGTCTACTCGGAGGAATGTTTTGTGTTTTCCTCATTTGTAATTAGACTGGAATGAAGTTGTCATACAAAGAGCATTTTACAGTACTGCAGAGAAAAGCGCCGACTTACGAACAGTGCATTTGCAGAATCTGACTGACTAGTGAGGATCTCATTTTAATGGGTCATTGAATCGAATAGGTGAATCACTGAATGCTAAGACCGATTGTCTGCTCGAAATTACGTTCCTAGGGCGACTGCTGCAATAGCTACTATAATTGGGAGATGCAGTAGCATTGGTCATAGAACAGCTCACCGTGTCCTACTCCCGAACCATGGTGACACGTATCGAACTCCGTGTCGGTATTGTTACTGATCGGGCGAACGTCTGTGCTTCCTTGCGCATCTGCTGCCATACTTCCCTCCTTCCAGCATTTTGATCGTGGTGAATAAACGAGCGACCGTTCTGTGTGTGACGTTGTGTCGAGATACTCTCGAAGTGATTCTACGAGCGTGCTCTCCGAGTGCCTCTTATAGCTACCCAAACAGCGTCGGATCCGTAGACCTTTCACAGGCCATCTTGAAGAACAACGTCGTCCGCGGGTTCGATACCTTCTTCTTTTCACTGTACACATTTTCGCACCACATTTCTGGCAGTAGCGCTCGTTACCCCACGAACCCCTCAAACGGTGATTGCGTATTCGCATATCATGCATTTGATGGGGAATAAATTCCTTATTCTCTTCGCTTCGTATAGTTGGAAATATCCTTATCAAATTATCATCTTTCGTGACTGAAATTGAGCCCACTGTTACCAAATTTCGAGTAGTACTTCTATACTTCACTGTGACCAGCCTGGCGACTAATATTTTCTGTTGTTCCATCCCTCGTTCCTCTAGTTATTTTTGAATTTCTTGCGAGAGCTTCGTATCATGAATATGCTTTGTGTATGCCAGGCATCAAGCATTCTTGAGATCCCCTCGCCTAAATCCCTCTCTGGATCACCACCAGATATCAGTCGTCGTACAGCCGCATTCTACGACTTCAAATAACTTCCAGGTCATGGGAAAAGTGCGTTTTATGTGGCGAAGTTCAACAACGACAGCTGTACAACGACTTATGTACCATGATGATGAAATTCTATGGCAATCTTTGTAGTTTTATATTGCGAAATAATCGTATGTTATGGGACGTCTTCCGCTGCTACCAAGTTGTGGCGATGGCGGTCTGCGGGGCATTTAGTGCTGGTTGATGGTAGGTCAACTCTTCTGGCGAAGTATGTGCGCTTGATTTGGTTGCTGAAACTTTGGAATCAGCAAAACATTTCGCGATGCGGATAGTGTGCTTCAAACGTTATTGTTAACGGAGACAAATATGCCGCAAATGTTTCATTGAGCGAAATGGTCATTCGGCCCATCAGCATAAGATCGAAAGCAGTATTCATAGTGATACAAAACAGCTACCGAATTCCCTGGTTGACTCTCTGTTCACGCCCATGGTTCCAGATATTGGCTATGGTGGAAAAATCGTGCGCGAAATGAAGGGAAAGCGAGCGTTTCACGGAGCTCATTTTTCAGGGAGTTAATTTTCTAACCCAATATGCTCCCTGCGAGACTTAGTGAAAGATCCCGGCACCCAGTCCAGACGAAAATGGCTAACAGTCTTTTTTGATGTTCTGTTATTTGTCGATGCTTGTTCAAGTTTTCAACGGCATAGAAACTCGTTATCGACACGCAAAATGGTTATGGGGAAGAAAAGTGTTTAAGCAATCTGAGCAGAATGAATTGTCCCATTTCTTCAGCGTGAGTCCAATAGCATTTGCTAAGTACTGAACAAGAGCAGCAGCTCTGTTCACAAAACCTCTCCTATACCTTCATCAGCAGTGGCAAGCAAAATTGGGATGAGCTTCGACCCAGATATGCGGGATTTCTTCTGAAGCGTGATAGTCATTTCAGTAAGCCATTTCTCAACGCATCCCATTAATGTAGTCATCTTTCAACAGTCAACAGGTCTATTTGAGCGGAAAAAGCAATGAAACCATTATATCTTTTTTTACGTCCAACTGGTTGATGTGCCTTTGTCCCGTGGGTACTGGACCTTACATTCGTCATCACTTTTCGCGGGATTTCAGCGCGTTAGGGCAGCCTCGACATGTTACAATGCTCATGTGTATGCATGTTGCCCTCCAAAATTTATTGTCTTCAGGCGAAATTGTCAAGAAGAATAAGGGTTAGGCGCCGACTGATATCAAGAATTGAAAACATTGAATTCACCTGCGACGTATCAGTATCGAAAACTTGCTAGATTTCATTCGTCCTCTGCTCATAGGTGGTTTTACTATCGATTTCGGATAACCTCAATGTCTCATAATATTTCTAGCTCCCCCTATGAAACCGATGTCCGGATTTGACCTTTCTGTACCTTCTCCACCTTAAACTCTACCCTTTCTCTAACTATTTTGCCATTGTAATCAAGAATGAGACTTTTTTGGTAGCGGCCGCCTCTCTGCAGACACAAGTTGGTGAACACAAAGCGCAGGTAGGCGCATGCTCATTCTAGAAACAAAATCGGTACTGTAAGTCTGAAATATTGCGCGCGAATTAACCATCTTACCTCACTGGGAAATTCGTGTATACTTATTTGAGTGCTCTTCTTTCAGTGGATTCTCATCCTACTACCGCAGTCGGACCCAAAGAAACTTCCATAGCTTTCATCATAATTCCTAGGTGGCGATCATAACTCGACCTCTACTTTTGTTTCCGTCACTATGTCAGACCACAACTTATTGCGCAACGTCGACAATGTTTATAACATCAGCTGTAACGAACATTGTGTGCTCGCTAATGGTACACTGATGGCGGGATTTCACTTATTTCTACCGTTCTCTTCAAAAATGAATTTTATGCCTGAATTTAAGTGAGATGCTTGCTGATGTGGAAGTTACCTTTTTCAGCCGTGATGAGTCTGCTGGAACTGTCGGTTAATTGTGATGGTGCCGAGCGTTCTGTACGAACTGTAGTGCTTTTTTCGACATGTGTGCCTGAAAGCAGTTCATTCTACATGGCGATGATATCAAATCGTTTTGCTTGACATTACGTGGCGAGAGCAGACTAGGAACAAAATTTATACTTTTATGCCCGTTTCTTCTTCTTCACCACGTTTACCACAAAATGATCTGCCCTTGAGTCGCGCAAATCGAGCCGTCAGTTTGCTTTTCGAAGGTTTCATTTTGGTGGCGGTGGAGACAAAATGCTCATGCACCTAGAATTGCCATGCGCTTTATGCATACCATTCCAATAATGCATCCATGAATGTCCAGTTGTCTACATTAGTTTTTGGAAGAAGTCACCGGCCGGGGCCACCGCCATGTGAAATAATGAATCATTCCCTCGTAGAGGTGAGGGAATGACCCATCATTGATAAACTGCGATAATTTCTCGCAGTTTACCAATCTTTCTTGCGTTACTTTAAGATGCGGCCACTCGCTCAAGAACTGTGAATATTGCAGGCATCAGTGCACACTGAATTTATTCTGCCCAACTTTTAAAATGCAGATCTGCATTTAGGTGACTGTTGTGCCGATATTTCGTGAAGAATTTGTAATTTGAGGAGTTTGAAGTGGACAATAAAAATTATAGGATGCACCGGATCGAAACTTGATTCGAAAGTGAGGTGGGATTTGGCGAAGTTGTAATGAAGTTAGTTTGTGGAGTGAACGCATGTATCTACCTTCGTTTATATCAGTGCTCACATCTTCATCCGGTCGCTGGTCACGTCTTGTTGGGGATGGTGTTTGAGAAACGACTTGCTTTAGCTCATCTACTTTGTTTATTTGTTCTTTGAACGAGTATTCATCGGCGGTTAGTGGCTCGTCAGCAACATTGTGATGATCTCTCGACGCTTCTTTCATGTACTGCAAGGCGGCTTCGGCTGCACTGAACGATGAATCGATCTGTAAGGGCAGTGAGTCATAAGTTTATGTCTGAGCAAAACACACTGTCGTTTGCTCTTGAAGAGTGCGTCTATTATATAAAGTAAAGACCACATTGAATCAACGCAGTGCCTTCATTGCTTCGTTGTTTCCCTTTGTTTATGCCACATAGAATTTTCGTTGTTTGCAGAGGAGATCTGACTGGCGTAACAGCCGAAATCCATCTGGAACTATTGATAACGGCTTTTTTCGATGGTGTCTATGGACCGCCTTCTTTAGAATCGATGCAGTTGTTTCATTGATTAGCTTTCAGGCTTTACTTCTTTTCATAGCTTCCAAGCTGCGGCCTTGATAACGTAATTCATTAAAATGAGCCGTAATTTCGATTGTAGGGCATCTCTCGCCAACCAAAGGAGGGAATTTATGGTGGTGGCTGTTGCTTCATTGCATGTTGTGGTCATTGCATTACAGTTGTCCCACCCACTTTCGGCCTGTAGTTGTGGATGGACTCCAGAAGATTCAACCTCCGAAAAACTTCTACGGCTCTTCCTAGTGTGTGCGTTCTCCTCTTCAGAATTTTGGAAGCTTATAAGTGTTATGTCTGACGCAAGTATATAACCAGTGTTTTCCCGCAAGTTTCACTTTAAAGATTTCTTTTGCATATGGTGGCTATTGCGATGTTCACGTTTCTAGATATGCGGGTCAGGTATTGCGAAAAAATATTCACGCGGTTAAGAAGAAATATGCCGAACGTCTAACTAGCGTAAAAGCAAATTGTGTGACATTTGCATTTGTTCATATAGCAGCCTTGGATTTATCCGTTCCGCAAAATGGAATTCCGTTTCAAAATGCTTCTTTCATTTCTAATTTCCTACCGAAACTCCTTAACGTCCGTCACGAGTCGCTCGTTATATATGTTATAGTGCAAGACGTCTCACGCAAGTGTGTGCATCCAAAACCCTTTTCTCTTAAGGCTAGACGAAACAGGACATGTAACTCCTCATCACCCACTTCATTAGGCAATGATTTCAAAGCCTACTTTAGAAGTGAAATTTTTTACCAGAGTTGACAGCGAATGGATAGGGCTGCGCTCAGGAACATTGCAAAACTCGATAGCAGTCCTGAGGTTATCAACTCTAGCATCGCTGATACCGCTTCTGCTCAGGCTTCTTTGCAACCTCACAGCAGGAGTGGGCCTTACTCGGCCTCGACTTGTTGAAAGCGTCTCCTGCACCATTTGCAGGGAAAGAAGTAGATGAGTAGAAATCAGCCGTACGGGGCGAGAGAATCGAATAGAAATGGCACAGGTCTTTTCCTTGCTTCAAATTCACTTCGCAACAAAAACGCAGATTTTGCCATCCATGGAGCTGCTATGTAAAATAAAGTAGTGGCATGGAATATGTAAATTCGGTTACATAGTCCCTTTACAGTTCGTAAGGCTCTGTGCGTGTCTTTGTCCATTTGTTAGATTCCATAGTATCGGTAATTGTGTAAGGAAGAAGGAGCTTCCGCTTGTAGCCTTTAACATGGTTGCTGGGAAAAATGTGTGGAAATTTCGCATGAATCGAGCGTAAATGCGCCTTCAGTGCGTTGCATTTACTAAGTTATGAAGTATCTCACTGCATGTGGGGTGATGAATCACATAACTAATAGTTGACTTGCGAAAAAGTTGCAGCAGAATTTGAGGCAGTAAACGAGGTATCATTAATGGAATATGCCAGCAAAAAATATCGTCTTCATGGTTAGATAGTATGACAGTGCGCATATTTGCTATGTTTATTGCTTTGAGCAGACAATAAAATAACTAAGGTCGTCTCAGTGCTGGATCATGTGCAAATACGTTAAGCCTATAACTGTGAGAATCACCTTACGAAGTATGCGGTACACGGCCTTCTGAACTGAAAAATTCATGGCCCTAGGAGTATGCTTAGCCTAGAAGTTGTTCTCTGAAAGAAAAAAATGTGCGCATAGAAAAAGAGCAGCAATCAAATAGGATGAAGTCTTGGCCTTTCGATGTTCAGTTTATCTGAAGTGATGTCTTCATTTCTGACATTCTGAGCAGTAACTCTAATTTCTTTTAAATGTTTAATTGGCACTGAAAAGCATAAATTTGTCGGCAAGCCCGTGCAGTGTACTTTTACATAGAATTACGCAAGGATACATAAAGAAAGTAGTCGAGTACAGCATCCAGAGCTGGTCATGCACAGTTTGCACGTATATGAACGTTTCGTTCGGTGCAATTTTGAATTGCGTCTTTCATAGTAAATTTTTGTAACTTTAAAGGGATTTTGGATCCGCTAAAATTTTTCGGGTCTCGAATTTTTTCTTGTTCCAGTATTCCTCGGAATTGCATTAAATTTTGAGTGGAAGAGGTTATAGTATGAAGCTGCCTCGCAACAGAAAGATTTTCCATGTAAGCGAATTTAGAAATGGTTTACATCTTGATTGTGCTTCGTAAAAGCGCCTCACGGTAATGCGGTTTTTGTTTGTCTAGGTTCGCATTTCTGTTTGCCCATCCGATTGTTTGAACTCCGAAACCAATGATGTTAATGTTGCGAAATCTAATGGTTATAGTATACATCATACTTTTTTGACCTGCTGCATCCGAATATTAATTCAAAAACAGTTTTGCTGATGTATGTGATAAATACGGTCTGCTTGAATATACAGGCATTATGTTGCGGAACTCTCCACTTTTTTCCGCCGATTGTGACTGGACTTAAAAATTGTTCACCACTTTCATCTCGGTTTCTGAAAACCTTAGAAAGTTGAAATTTCAAACCACGGAATAATGCGGTTTGCAGCAGATCCTCATCATATCAAATTTTCACTATTGAATATTGAAGTTCAACTAAGGGCGTTGCAAGGCTGAAATTTTCTCCATATTGCTCGTCGCATTTTCATCCCATACGGCGAAGCTTTTTAGTTAGAAAGCTCTCATCGAACCAAGTGCGGCATCAAAGGACTGCGTTTCCTGGCCCATAAAGTCATCAGGAGAAAAGATTGCAATTTCATAGGCAACGCATTTTTGGACTGAAATTTTTTAATGCATCGGAGAGTAAATGTTCGGCTCGCTAGCATCGAATAATTCTGTCAAATCGAACCGGCCTAGGCTCCCACTTCCAATTTTCGGACATGTAAATCTATTTCTACACAACTCTTGCTAATCCGTGAGCAGGTTCACAATTGCCTAGTTTTTGAACATAGCGAAGTTGGACATGACGTTTGTACGAAACACATACTGAGATGATTTCTGATTTTTTAACCTTGCCTTAGAGCCTCAATTGGAATGTAATGTTCCCATTCTATTTCGTAATAGGTAACTTCACATCTTTGCTGTCTTGTTGATGTGCATTAAGAAGTTCGAAGAAGCGGAATGTGTAGTATTACTACAGTATCGAACACATTAAAAGTATATTACTCTTGATTTGTGAAAAAATGCTATTAATGATTGAATCATCCTTGGGGTGATTAAAGGCACTGTGTTGTGCCAAAAACAGAGGTAACAGTAAGTTCAGTGGTGTTTGGCATTTGTCTTCGGCTTCGTTGAGTGATTCTATCGACGCCTCATATGCTGTATAAAGGAACCCTAACGTATTGGTCATCCTGTAAAAATTGGGGGAGTTGAATGTTCCACATGGAAGGCGCCATGTAATTCAAATCAACTTCCAGTGAATTCCCTCACGCTACTGTACAAGCTTCTCTCTTTTATAGAATTCTTGACCTTGCTATCGCAGTCGACCCTGATCTTAATTTGATGTTGTAGGCTTCTATCGTCGCTGAAGGCTTATCGAAACGTGGAGACTGTATTTCGCGAGGTTTGCAGCGTAGATTCACTCAGCGTAATCGTATGCCATTCTTTACTTTCTGCCCATTCATTTTAAAATAATTCTTCTCTGCCTCGTTTCCTTGTTTGATTGTTTCATTCCTTACAAGATATTTTAAAGGATATCCAAAAACGCTTAAAGTGTGCGTGAATTTCCCGACATATCGTTACAGTAATGATTCAGTTTGCATTTCTCCATATTTGCATTTCGCCGAAAATTGCCGCACTAGCAATAGTGTTCCTTAAGTTGCCAATTTCATGTTCTGCAGGCATAGGACCTGCTTCTGCTGGCATGCTTGCTGCCCACACTTCGACATCTTCGAAACATTGAGTGGTTATTTGATCTTTGCACTACCGCTGCTCTTCTGTTCTCTTTTTTCCTTTTAACAGTTTTTCTATTTTCTGTCATGCTGCGCACGTTTGTATTCGTGCTCAACCCTTGCATTTTCCTCACGTTTCAATAAAAAAACCAAGTATATTGGAGCCGTAAGTCATGGATTAAGTGGTGGTTCTAGTGAACAGCTGCAACTCTTCTGCTTACAACTGCACTTAGTTGGGTGTTTCGATGTGGGTGTCTTCTTATTTAGCTGACTATAGGAAACCGCTCATCATTACGATTACTTGCTCGACGTCATTTTGTCGAATGAAATTGATTTGATCGTCGCGGTCGTCGTCTTCAAAAATTTTTCGAAAAGGGATCAGAGAATTCGGCATATCCTTATTGCGGTTGATTTAGCACTCTTTCATGCCACTATTTCGCAGGAATTATGTAGGTATGATTATCTTGTGGCTAGCTCGTTGTTCTAAAATTCCGATTGGATAAAGCGCATCTATTGTACCGCGGAAACAGTGAGAAATATGTCAACGATTTCCGAATTATGTATTATATTTGCGGTTGCATCTTGCGCTGCGCTTTTAAAACCAAGATGGCATTTAATTTTGCCTTTATGTTCACAAGTTTTGCTGCTACGAGGGTCCTTTCGTAGCTCAACTGAAGCAATAAAATACCAGAGGGCGTTTTATTTGTGTGCAAAAGGCTTCCACCTGCAAAGCTTACGATTTGCAAACTATTTTGAGAAGTGTCTTATTTATACACGAAGTGCAAAATAATTAACTTCCACACAGACGTGGAGCTCGAAATTCCGCAGAACTCTCCTTTGACCAGATAGGACTATTGCTGCATTTCTTAGTGTGCAGGACTATTGCTACATTTCTGAATGTGCCATAGTCCACAGCAAATTCCTACGTGAATGTTGATTGCATCTTGTGTTGTGCTTCGAAGAACAGGACCACAGTGAATCGTCCCCACATATTTGTGTTATTCAGTTTGGATTTACTATTGCTCGTCATCTAACTCCCCTGTGTATAAATCGCCTTCACAAACTTGCTGCTACCCTTGACCCACTCCATAAGGCAGGCAAAAAAAATTAATAACCTCTGACCGCATTTCTCCCAACGTTGATAGACGTGCGACGGTTGCAGTTTCTCTATTTTTAAGATTCATTTGTGAAAGAAGTGCTTCGTGTTATGGTCTTCCATCACAGCGGAAAACTACAATCATTACTCCTGTCTTCAGGAAAAACGTCTTTACCGTACAAAGTTATGAACGCTTGTGTATGACTTCGTAGAGAGCATTTTAACATAATTAGTTGTGGAACGCGTTTGCTGCCAAAATTTTATCAACACAGCACAGCTGCGGTTTTTAATACCCCTTCACCACTCTCATTTTAACTTCGTTCTCATAGAGCCGTTCTCGAGCACAGGTGTTTTGAACGTTCTTTATGTAAAGAGGCAGAACTCTGTGTTGATTTTTTATACGATCTCTTCAAATTTATCTACATTCTATGAGTAAATGCAAGGCGCTGAGCAATCTATGCACTCAGTCGCTTCTTTGGTTATCGCTTTTTTGCTACGATCAGCGACAGTTCGTTGGTTCTTGCATTGTAGTCAAGCGTTTTCGTGGAAGAATGCGGTAGCGCAGAACGTAAGTGTCGATGGTAAATTCAAGCCCGATTTGTTCTGTTTTGAGGTGAATGGTATAAAATTCTTGCGCACATCACTGACCGCCTTCAGTGCTAGCCTTGATCCAGTTGCGAAAATCTAAAATGAGGCAATTTATAGAACTACTGCTGAGGTGTGTCAAGATATTCTCTCGTCTAGTGCCTCACTCCAACAGAACTTTCGCAGGAACTCCTGCAGAACGAGTCTGAGGAATTGGGGCAGAAAATAACGTTAAACGAGAAGAAATTTACCACCCACAATGCAGCTTCCCTATTCTGTCTTTTCTTTTGGCTAATTAGTAAACGAGCCCGTAGTTTCCACCTCTCTTACTACTGCCACTTCCGCCCCTCCGTTAGGATCTCCACGTGGATATAAAAAATAGTTTGCTTCGTAACGGGCTAATTTTACGAGCCTTTACTGTTATGGACAGGTGCATAATGACTCAGCCATGTGTATGACTGACGGACATGTATATAGTGACGTATATAATGATAGCGACAAGAGCGCTCAGAGCAAAAACGCTCTCAGGGCTCAAAAAACTTTCGCAGGCGGTTAACCACGTCGTCGCCTATAACGACACATGATATCATGCATATTTAGACGCTCTCTAACCATCACTTTCTAGAGAGCCTTTATAAACGCGTCCTTGAAGCTTCAAAGTGTCGCATGTTTGAGTTCTCGATATGTCGAAGGAACTGCGCTAACCGACGTAAAACTCAAAACTGATTTTCATTTTTGTCCAGCTTCGGACCTCACAAAGAATTCCTTTTTCCATCTTCGAAAATGTCCGTCATGCATTGAGTTTCTCGAAATCGGTTTCCCAAACTAGTCCTCTAGGAACTGCCCCAGAACTTTCATCCAACATCAAAATGAGTTTTCCGCTCAAAATGTTTTTCATCCAACCTTGGAACTGAACGGACTGCACTAGCTCCAGTCATTCGAACAATGCTTCGCGCAAGAAAATTGAACTGCCAAGTCTACTTCAAAGTGTAGCCTAGGTTCGCTACGCATAGCATCTCTATCATCAGTTTGAATCTCAAATCACAATGAGGCAGCGGTTGTTCACATTCAGTCCGCAAAATAGTATATTTACCAAGCCATCTAGTGTGCGCACCTGCCGCTCATGCTGTTTCATAGGATCCCTTCCTCAATATGTGCATCGAAGGTTCTCGTGCAGTCCAAGTTGAATCCTTCCGAGCTATCCGCATACCGCCTCGCAGAGGTGTGTTTGATGTTGCAGTGTTGATCATAACTTCCTCTGTGCGCATGAGCTCTGCGTTTGTGTCCAACTGCGAGGTTTCCTTGGCGGTTATGGAAGACACAGAAGAGGTGCTCCCCGTTCGCTCCATGTCAGTCTGCAATCCTGAAAGAGCAAATTGCTTGTTCAGTATTAGGTATTGTACGGCGGTCAGCAGCCTTCTTTTTATGCCTCACCTATGTTTTAGCTCACTAGCGATTAAACATATCGTGGAGAGCACAGGCTGCCCATTATTCGGCTCATGTGATGGGCTACTACTGTCCACGAATGTTTAATCGTACATGTTGCAATACGCCATCTATTGGTCGGTATAACTGCGATTTTCGATAAACTTTAAATTGTAGCTCGTGTCGATTGCAGACCATCCAAGCAGTGGTGCGCATCCAGACATTGCGTGTGCTTTCATCGAAACTAGCCTTCCGCGTGAGTAGCAAGGGGTCCATTTGCATAAAGACGGATTTCGCCTGAGCCCTCGCACCTATCTCTTGAGAGGTACACGACATGTTGCAGCGTTGATCACCGCTGCACCTTAATGCGCCGCCAAATGTTTTTCGTCACTGGCGGTTTAAATTCGCAGTTACAAGAGGCATCCGTCGACGCTTATCTTCAACCCCTCCATGCTAATACATACTTCCGAAAGTATGAATGCCCACTATGGCTTTCTTAAACTGGCTGCTTCTTTAATCTTATCTCACTACAACCTATACACATAGGACATGTTCTCTTAATATCAAGTTGTCTACTACGCCCTGGTAGCGTGCCAAATCTTGCGCAGTATTGGAGTGGGCTAGTTTATATGGTGCGTTACTGCATTCGCCATGAGATCTTTTTACCTGAACACAGAGTTGGTTCGCATGCAGATCGTAAGCCGCTCACGACTCCGGCAGGCTTCGAGATTTCATGTGCTGTTTGACATGAATCGATCTTCCCTGTGTGCGTCGATGACTCCTTCGCAGTGATGGCAGTTTCCTTTTGAGTATTTCCCAGGTAGCTGCTTGGATCTGCGGGACATTTCTCACTGTAGGCCACAGCTGCTTTTTTGTAGGCCGATTGCTTGTTTCTCATAACCTGTAAGGTTTCTTTCGGAGTGACAGTGAGAGCTGATCGATATGTTGCCTCTGTAAGCTCCGTGCCAGTGCACGACCCTGAAAACATTAAGCCCCTTTAGTGGTTTGAAGTCTTAGATCATGTCACTTTGCGGCGTCATTTGAATGTTTTTTTTTCCGTTGCCAGCTCAGTCATACCGGAAGACAGATGGCTCAGCACGATCCTATGTGCTGGTGTTCCCTTCAGCTGCTCTACATTGTTAAACAGTGCACCTTCCAGAACGCGCCTTTTTCGAAAGATGAATGGCGATTTCACCTGAACACATTCCTAGTTCGCGTGCAGATCGCGGTTCATGTAAACTTGCGTTACGCGTCGAGATCTGATGCGCCCTTTGGCAGGAGCTGGTCTTGCCTGCATGAGTTTATGGCTCCTTTGCACTGATCATAGTTTCATCCTGAGACTTTTCCATGTACCCATGTTGCGTTGACGCAAATATTACAGCGAAAAGCAAGAAAAAAAAACCGATAGAACTGTCTTCGCTTGTTTATTCAAAATTGAAAGAAAATAGCCGACGATCTTCGTTCGCTATAAGAAGTTCGAATGTGAACTGGAGCCGCAGAAGATGATCGTCATGAGAAAAGCTAACAGATTATTGTGACGAGAAACTTGTTGAACATATTTTGAATAGTTCATAAATGTCTGTCTTTGTGGATCGGTGTCTTACTCCCAGTTCTGTTAAAGCTTCTGCTAATGTGCACCGGCTCGGCGCATAGCTCTTCATACGCCGCAACAGAGAATCCCAATCCCACTTTCAACAACCCTCGTTGAGGTGCGTGTGGTTTTGGACTTGAGACTGTAGCCGTTTCCTTGCATACAGACTGCTTGTTTCGAGCAGCCTTTGGGATTTCGCTAGCGATCACTGAAGGCGCTCCAGTCGATATGTGATTTCTGTTCGCTGCTGCCAGCGCATGATTCGAAAAAGATAAGATGCTTTAGTTTTTAAAGTGTCCCACTGAGCGAATTTGGCGAATTTGTGCCTTCTTTTAAACCGTTTTCAATCGTCTACCAATGCTGACTAGATCCTAAGATATCCCGTTCTCACCGTGTGATTCTCGTGATGTCGAATTGTATGCTGTGTGCCCGCCTCAGTGTGAGGTCTTGCAAAGTATTTGATTGTGCAGGTTGCACGACATGTTGCTGAGGTTCACGCAAAGATTATTTTACCTAAAGAGAGTTCGTTCGCGTACAGATCGTTAGTCATTAGTGCACGCGCTTCCCCTAGAGATTTCGTGCAATGTTTTGCACAAAGCGGTATTCCTTCTGCGGATCGATGGCTCCTTTCCAGGGATTGCGGATTCCTCACGAGACTTTCCCAGGTATGCGTTTGGAGGCGCATTAAGCGTCTGAGTGTAGATCACAGCTGATGGTCTCCACCCCGTATGCGCCTTCCTTGAATTTGGTGGGGTTTCCTTAGAGGTGACAGAAAACGCCGATCGATCTGTGGTTTCTGTCAGCTGCGTGCAAGTGCGTGATCCTAAAAATACTCTGACAAATAGTGTGCTTCCCAGGATGTGCCTCTTTCGAAAGTTGAATAGCGATTTCACCTGAACACATTCCTGGTTCGTGTGCAGATCGTGATTCATCTAAACTTGTGGTACGCATCGAGATTTGATGTGCCGTTTGGCAGGAGCTGGTCTTGCCTGTTTGCGGTGATGGATCCTTTGCATTGATGATAAATTCATCCTCAGACTTTTCCATATACCGGCGTTGAGGTGCTCGTGATCTTTGACTTCTGATCGTAGCCTTTTCTTTGCATGCGGACTGCTTGTTTCGAGTAGCCCTTGGGGTTCTGGTAGAGATCACGGAAGACACCAGTCGATATGTGATTTCTGTTCGCTGGGTGCCAGTGCGTGATCCTGGAAACATAACACGTTTAGTACTTTAGAGTGTTCCACAGTAGGAGTTTGCGGCTTGCTTCTAAACTGTTTCCAATCCTCTACCGATGCCGGCTAGATTCTAAGATACCCCTCTTTTCGCCGTGTGGTTCTCGTGACGTCGAATTGTCTGCTGTGTGCTCCCCTCAGTGTGAGCTCTTGCACGGTGTTAGATTGGGCAGGTTGCACGACATGTTGCTGAGGTTCAGGAAAACATTATTTTACCTGAAGACAGAGTTCGTTTGCGTACAGATCGTATGTCGTTTTCGCGCGCGCTTCGCCTCGAGACTTCGTGCACTGTTTGGCTAACAGCGTCCTGCACTGTTTGGCTAAAAGCGGCGTTTTTTCTGCGCATCGATGGTTCCGTTCCAGCGATTGTGGATTCCTCGTGTGGCTTTTCCCGGTGCGTGTTTGGAGGTCCACGAAACGTTGTAGTGTAGATCATAGCTGTTTTCCACCTAGCATGCGCCATTCTTGAATCTGGCGGGGCTTCTACAGAGGTGACAGAAAGCACCGATAGATCCATGGTTTCTGTCAGCTGCGTGCCAGTATGTGATCCTTGAAACATAATACCCTTTAGTCATTTGAACTGTTCACAGGTATAAACGGCAGCCTCTATAAAACGCTCCATTCCTGGCTCAATGTCAGCTAGATCCTAGATGATGCGAAGTTCATTACATGTCTTCTAGTGAAGAAAAATTAAACGCTGTGCCCGTATTTCCGGTGTTGAAAACCACTATGTTGAGTAGGCTGTACGCCAATTTCCTGTGGTTGAGTCAAGGTAAGTTCACCGGAATACAGCACAGGTTCGTACATAGGTCCCACCCCACCTAACCACTCAGAACGCCTCAGTATTTCCTACGCTATTTGGCACGAGCCGATTTTTCTTACATCCATTGAACGATGATTAAAGCAACGACAAATTCGCCCGCAGCCACCCGCTGCTTTTTTCTCGAAAGATTTTCGAATTAATTCCAAGCTGCGCAAGATAGCAAAAGGTCCCTCCTCGGCTCGAAGCCAACATATGGTCCTGAATACACCACTGCACCACTTTCCTTCAACCACTAGACTCTATAAAGCTGCCTGAATTGCAACCATCAGATGCCTGTTGTATTATGCGTTGTGTAGATTCACTGGCTCGAATCCCCGTCGCCTCCCGATATCCCGTCGTGCACAGAAGATACTCATATGTTAAGCTGAACATAGTACTGGATCACGTTCGGAACCTTGTTCGTCCTTCACTGCCATTCGCATCGAAATCTGTTGTGCCGTCTGGCGCGAACCTGCTTTCCCTGTATGCACCGACGATTGCCTCGCTGCGGCAACCGATTCCTTTCTCAGCGGCAGCTGTGTACTTGCAGAGCTGTTTCCGGAGTCCTCCGTGGTTGTCGAAGACGTCGATCGATTGGTGCTTAACGTTCGCTGCGAATCAACGCACAGTCCTGAAAGTAGTGCTATGCCTGGTTACATTATGCCTTCCACCGCCTATTTCGGCCCTACTGATAAGTTTACCTGAAAGAGTGCTGGTTCCCGTTTGAACCCTTGTTCGTCCTCGAGTGCTGTACGCATCGGAATCTCTTGTGCGATTTCGCAGGAATTTGCCTGCTCTGTATGCACCGACGGTTCCTTCGCGGCGACGTCCGATTCCGTTCTCAGCGACAACTGCTTACTTGTAGTGATCTTTCCGGTTTCCTCTGTCGTTGTCGAAGACGTCGATGGAGTAATGCTTATTGTTCGCTGCGACCGGATGCACGGTCCCGAAGTATTGCTATGCCCTGTCCCGTTATGTTTTCCAACTCTCACTTTGGCCCTTTTCGAATAGCTTCGTTCTTTCCCTTGATTCGAAGACGCTTTCCCATTCTGATCCTTCCTTGATATTCTCTACACTTTCCCGATGATTTTTGCTTAGGTAAACTCGAATGTGCTCGCGACCGATGAGCTTCCAAAAGTCATCAGACGGTTATGTGAACAGAACAACTGAACATGTTTACCTGAACATAGTGCTGGTTCACGTTTGGACCATTCTTCGTCTTCGAGTGCTGTTCGCATCGAAATCTGTTGTGCCGTCTGGTAGGAACCTGCTTTCCCTGTATGCATCGATGGTTGGTTGGCGGCGACCGTCGATTCCTTTCTCAGCGGCAGCTGTGCACTTGCAGAGCTGTTTGCGGAGTCCTCCGTGGTTGTCGAAGACGTCGATCGATTGGTGCTTAACGTTCGCTGCGAATCAACGCACAGTCCTGAAAGTAGTGCTATGCCTGGTTACATTATGTCTCCCAGAACTTATTTTGGCCCTACTGATAAGTTTACCTGAACATAGTGCTGGTTCCCGCGTGAACCCTTGTTCGTCGTCGAGTGCTGTTCGCATTGAAATCTGTTGTGCCGTTTGACAGGAATCAGCTTTCCCTGTATCAATCGATGGCTTGTTTGCGGCGACGAGCGATTCGTTTTTTTGTGGAAGACCTGCTTCTTCTGCCACCTTTTTGACTTCTAGCGATTTTGTCGAAGAGAGGGATCGATGGGTGCTTAACCTTCGGTTGGAATCAACGCACAGTCCTGAAAGTACTCCCATGCCTGGTTACTTCACGTCTTCTTCCCATTGTCTTGACTCGTTCTCTCTCTTGATCCGACGATGTCTTTGCGATGTGGTCCCTCCGTGATATTTTCGACACTTTCTCACTGGCCTTTCCTGAGACGGACTAGAAGATAAGGCCCGAAACCTATCTTTGCTTAGGCGAAATCGAATGTGCTCGGAGCTACTGCTTTCAAGCATTATCAAACGCTTATATGAACATAACACGCTAATATGCTTACCTGAACGTAGTGTTTGTTCACGTTGGGACCTTTGTTCGTCCTCGAGTGCTGTTCGCATTGAAATCTGTTGTGCCGTTTGACAGGAATCAGCTTTCCCTGTATCAATCGATGGCTTGTTTGCGGCGACGAGCGATTCGTTTTTTTGTGGAAGACCTGCTTCTTCTGCCATCTTTTTGACTTCTAGCGATTTTGTCGAAGAGAGGGATCGATGGGTGCTTAACCTTCGGTTGGAATCAACGCACAGTCCTGAAAGTACTCCCATGCCTGGTTACCTCACGTCTTCTTCCCATTGTCTTGACTCTGTATGAAGAACCTCGTTCTCTCTCTTGATCCGACGATGTCTTTGCGATGTGGTCCCTCCGTGATATTTTCCACACTTTCCCACTGGCCTTTCCTGAGGCGGCCTTGAAGATAAGGCCCGAAACCTATCTTTGCTTAGGCGAAATCGAATGTGCTCGGAGCTACTGCTTTCAAGCATTATCAAACGCTTATATGAACATAACACGCTAATATGCTTACCTGAACGTAGTGTTTGTTCACGTTGGGACCTTTGTTCGTCCTCGAGTGCTGTTCGCATTGAAATCTGTTGTGCCGTTTGACAGGAATCAGCTTTCCCTGTATCAATCGATGGCTTGTTTGCGGCGACGAGCGATTCGTTTTTTTGTGGAAGACCTGCTTCTTCTGCCACCTTTTTGACTTCTAGCGATTTTGTCGAAGAGAGGGATCGATGGGTGCTTAACCTTCGGTTGGAATCAACGCACAGTCCTGAAAGTACTCCCATGCCTGGTTACCTCACGTCTTCTTCCCATTGTCTTGACTCTGTATGAAGAACCTCGTTCTCTCTCTTGATCCGACGATGTCTTTGCGATGTGGTCCCTCCGTGATATTTTCGACACTTTCTCACTGGCCTTTCCTGAGACGGACTAGAGGATAGGGCCCGGGTCCTGTCTTTTGCTGAGGCGAAATCGAATGTGCTCTGAAGCTACTGGCTTCCAAACATTATCAAACGCTTATACGAACATAACACGCCAATATGCTTACCTGAACATAGTGTTTGTTCACGTTGGGACCTTTGTTCGTCCTCGAGTGCTGTTCGCATTGAAATCTGTTGTGCCGTTTGACAGGAATCAGCTTTCCCTGTATCAATCGATGGCTTGTTTGCGGCGACGAGCGATTCGTTTTTTTGTAGAAGACGTGCTTCTTCTGCCACTTTTTTGACTTCTAGCGATTTGGTCGAAGGGAGGGATCGATGGGTGCTGAACGTTCGGTTGGAATCAACGCATGGTCCTGAAAGTACTCCTATGCCTGGTTACCTCACGTCTTCTTCCCCTTGTTTTGGCTCTTTGTGAAGAACCTCGTTCTTTTCCTTGATCCGACGATGTCTTTGCGATTGTTGTCCCCCGCGATATTTTCCTTACTTTCCCACTGGCCTTTCCTGAGGCGGCCTTGAAGATAAGGCCCGAAACCTATCTTTGCTTAGGCGAAATCGAATGTGCTCGGAGCTACTGCTTTCAAGCATTATCAAACGCTTATATGAACATAACACGCTAATATGCTTACCTGAACGTAGTGTTTGTTCACGTTGGGACCTTTGTTCGTCCTCGAGTGCTGTTCGCATTGAAATCTGTTGTGCCGTTTGACAGGAATCAGCTTTCCCTGTATCAATCGATGGCTTGTTTGCGGCGACGAGCGATTCGTTTTTTTGTGGAAGACCTGCTTCTTCTGCCACCTTTTTGACTTCTAGCGATTTTGTCGAAGAGAGGGATCGATGGGTGCTTAACCTTCGGTTGGAATCAACGCACAGTCCTGAAAGTACTCCCATGCCTGGTTACCTCACGTCTTCTTCCCATTGTCTTGACTCTGTATGAAGAACCTCGTTCTCTCTCTTGATCCGACGATGTCTTTGCGATGTGGTCCCTCCGTGATATTTTCGACACTTTCTCACTGGCCTTTCCTGAGACGGACTAGAAGATAGGGCCCGGGTCCTGTCTTTTGCTGAGGCGAAATCGAATGTGCTCTGAAGCTACTGGCTTTCAAACATTACGAAACGCTTATACGAACATAACACACAAATATGCTTACCTGAACATAGTGCTGGTTCACTTTCGGATCCTTGTTCCTCCTCGAGTGCTGTTCGCATCGAAATCTGTTCTGCCGTTTGACAGGAATCCGCTTTCCCTGTATGTGGCGATGGCTTGTTTGCGGCGTCGACCGATTCCCTTCTCAACGGTAGCTGCTTGCTTGTAGTAGTCTTTCCGGTTTCCTCTGTCGTTGTCGAAGACGTCGATCGATTAGGGCTTGATGTTCTCTGCGACCCTATGCACGGTCCTAAAAGTATTTCTATTCGTACTGCGTCTATCTTTTCCAACCCTCACTTGGCCCCTTAATGAACAGCTTCGCCCTTTCTCTGATCCGAAAACGCTTTCCGATTCTGGTCCTTCCCAGATATTTTCTACACTTTCCACTGATTTTTTGCTGAGGTAAACTCGAGTGCGCTCTTGACCGATGAGCTTCCAAACGCTATCAGATGCTTATGTGAACAGAACACATGAACGTGTTTACCTGAACATAGTGTTTGTTCACGTCGGAACCCTTGTTCATCCTCGAGTGCTGTTCGCACCGAAATCTGTTGTGCCGTTTGGCACGAATCCTCTTTCCCTGAATGCACCGACGGTCGGTTTGCGGCGACGGCCCATTCCTTTCTCAGGGGCAGCTGCTTTCTTGTTGTGATCTTTCCTGTTTCCACTCTCGTTGTCGAGGACATCGATCGATCGGTCCTCAACGGTCGGTGCGAATCAACGCACCATCCTGAAACTGTTGCCATGCCTTTTGACGTAATATCTCCTAACTCTCACTTCGGCGGTTCACGGCTAGCTTCTTCCATCGCTGAACCTAATCCCCTTCTTACGGGACTGAGCGTTTCCGGGTATTTTCTGCTCTATCCCGTCGATATTCTGCTGACGACAACTGGAACGTGATCAGGATAACAAATTTCATCAGACGGTTCTGTCAAGATCAAAGCGTCTGACATGGTTTATTTGGCGCAGTCACTCACATCCTAAAACCGTTTATATCGCTGTAAGAGTTGCAGTACTACCCGATCAGATTGCTGCATGGCGTGCCAACCTAAGCTCATCGAGTCGCGTGGGTCGAGGTGGTGGGGCAGGATGCAGGAGGTCGTGTGCTGTGCATCCATAGAGCATTCCGTTGACATCATTAGAGATTTCTCATGCGCGGATTGTACTAAGCTTCGACGTATGCTGGTTTCTGCACCTTCGAGAGCTCCCTCCTCGTTGAGCATGATATGTGAGGATCGGCTTTCGGCTCCAAATGGTGCTCGCTATTCACTTTTCTGCACTGTCTTCTTCCGAAACAATGATCTTTTTCTTTGCTTGGGACTTGGATGGGTTTGACCAAAAGCGTGTGCATATTCAATGACAGTATTAGGTCCTTTATACAGGTGCAACAGTTTTAGGATTACTGGATGATACTGTAGGCTCACGTGCAGGGCTCAGCTCATCGAATGGCGCAGTGCGCGCCTGCGTACCTGTTGGTGTGAGATAGCAACTTGCTCGTTCTGTATCTATAGATCCCTGCCTTGCCGTCATGAGAGATTTCTCATGCGCAGTTTGTACGAAGCTCCGAGGTCTAGCGACTGCTGGTGTTTCGAGAATTCGCTCCTCTTTCAGTCGGATATGCGAGGATCGACTGGCAGCTGCAGATGGTTCCGAGCGAGCCGTAGTCGCTACTCGCTTCTCTGCACGGTGTTTTTCTGAAACTATAATTTTTTTTTCTTTCTTTGGGACTAAGATCATGTTCAGAAACTTCTGTATAAGCAGCGACAGTATTAGAAACTTTCTATCGTTGCAGCACTTTCGGGATTACCCGAGATACTGTTTGCTGGCGTGCAGGACCGAGCTCATCGAGTCGTGCGGCAAGCGCTGATGCTTCTCCTTTCCTGAGGCCGAAGGTAGTCTGCTTTGCATCCATGGAGCCCTCCCTTGATGACATGAAACATTTCTCCCGCGCGGTTTGTACAAAGCTCGAAGGTGTGGTGGATGCTGTAGTTTCGAGACCTCCCTCTTTCTTGGGCAGGACATCCCAGGACCGAATCGCGGCTGCAGGTGATTCCGAGCGAGCCGTGTTCGCTGTTCCCTTTTCTGCACTCAGTTTTCCTGAAACTAAAAACTTTTCTTTGCATTTGACTTTTATCATGTTCGCCAAAAACATATGTGTAATGAATGGCAATATCAGATAGTTTATGTCGCTGTAGTAGTTTAGGGATTACCCGATGATATCGACGGCTCGCTTGCAGAGCTCAGTTCTTCGAGTCGCGCTGTATGCGGTGAGGCTTCTCTTTTCCTGATGCCGTAAGCTGTTTGTTCTGCATCCGTGGAGCCCTCCGTTGACGACATGAGAGGTTTCTCTCGCGCGGTTTCTACTCTAGTCGGAGATGTCGTGGTTGCTGGAGTTTCGAGAGCTCTGTCCTCTTTAAGCAGGACGCGCGAGGATCTGCTGGCCCCTAAAGACGGTTCGGAGCGAGCCGTGCTCGTTATTCCCTTTTCTGCACTGTGCCGTTCTGAAACTGTAATTTTTTCTTTCCTTGGGATTTTGACGGTGTTGAACAAAACCGTTTCTATAATCGAGGGAAATATTAAATTTTATATCGCTGTCATAGTTTAGGGATTACCCGAAGATATCGCCGGCTCGCTTGCAGAATTCAGCTCTTCGAGTCGCGCCTCATGCGGTGAGGCTTCTCTTTTCCTGATGCCGTAAGCTGTTTGTTCTGCATCCGTGGAGCCCTCCGTTGACGACATGAGAGGTTTCTCTCGCGCCGTTTGTACTCCGGTCGGAGTTGTCGTGGTTGCTGGAGTTTTGAGAGCTCTCTCTTCCTTGTGCAGGATATCCGAGGATCCACTCACGGCCGCAGACGCTTGCAAGCGATCCATGCTCTCTATTCGCTTTTGTGCACTGTGTTTTTCTGAAACTATAACCTTTTCTTTGCATTGTACTTTCATGATGTTCACCAAAAACATTTCTATAATGAACTTCAATATTAGATCTTTATATCGCTGTTATGGTTTTAGATTACCCGATGATACTGTTGACTCAGGTGCAGGGCTGAGCTCATCAAGTCGCGCGGTATGCGCTGATGCCTCTCCTTTTCTCAGTCCGAAGGTGGTCTGCCTTGCATCCGTGGAGCCATCCTTTGGCGACATGAGAGGTTTCTCTCGCTCGGTTTGTACTGTAGTCGGAGATGTCGTGGTTGCTGGAGTTTCGAGAGCTCTCTCCTCTTTGAGCAGGACGCGCGAGGATCTGCTGGCCCCTAAAGACGGTTCGGGGCGAGCCGTGCTCGCTGTTCCCTTTTCTGCACTCAGTTTTCCTGAAACTATGAAATTTTCTTCGCATTTGACTTTTATCATGTCCGCCAAAAACATATGTGTAATTAATGGCAATATCAGATAGTTTATATCGCTCTCATAGTTTAGGGACTACCCGAAGATATCGCCGGCTCGCTTGCAGAACTCAGTTCTTCGAGGCGCGCTGTATGCGTTGAGGTTTCACTTTTCCTGACCGACGAAGTTGTTTGTTCTTCGTCCGTAGATCCCTGCCTTGCGGTCATGGAAGATTTCTCACGCGCCGTTTGTACAAAGCTCGAAGGTGTGGTGGTTGCTGTACTTTCGAGAGCTCCATCTTTCTTGGGCAGGACATCCGACCACCGAATAGCGGCTGCAGGTGGTTCCGAGCGAGCCGTGTTCGCTGTTCCCTTTTCTGCACTCAGTTTTCCTGAAACTATGAAATTTTCTTTGCATTTAACTTTTATCATGTTCGCCAAAAACATATGTGTAATGAATGGCAATATCAGATAGTTTATATCGCTGTCATAGTTTAGGGATTACCCGAAGGTATCGCCGGCTCGCTTGCAGAACTCAGTTCTTCGAGGCGCGCTGTATGCGTTGAGGTTTCACTTTTCCTGACCGACGAAGTTGTTTGTTCTTCGTCCGTAGATCCCTGCCTTGCGGTCATGGAAGATTTCTCACGCGCGGTTTGTACTAAGCTCGGAGGTGTCGTGGTTGCGACAGTTTCGTGAACTTTCTCCTCTTTGAGCAGGACGCGCGAAGATCTGCTGGCCCCTAAAGACGGTTCTGAGCGAGCCGTGTTCGCTGATCCCTTTTCTGCACTCAGTTTTCCTGAAACTATGAAATTTTCTTCGCATTTGACTTTTATCATGTCCGCCAAAAACATATGTGTAATTAATGGCAATATCAGATAGTTTATATCGCTCTCATAGTTTAGGGACTACCCGAAGATATCGCCGGCTCGCTTGCAGAACTCAGTTCTTCGAGGCGCGCTGTATGCGTTGAGGTTTCACTTTTCCTGACCGACGAAGTTGTTTGTTCTTCGTCCGTAGATCCCTGCCTTGCGGTCATGGAAGATTTCTCACGCGCCGTTTGTACAAAGCTCGAAGGTTTAGTGGTTGCTGTACTTTCGAGAGCTCCATCTTTCTTGGGCAGGACATCCGACCACCGAATAGCGGCTGCAGGTGGTTCCGAGCGAGCCGTGTTCGCTGTTCCCTTTTCTGCACTCAGTTTTCCTGAAACTATGAAATTTTCTTTGCATTTAACTTTTATCATGTTCGCCAAAAACATATGTGTAATGAATGGCAATATCAGATAGTTTATATCGCTGTCATAGTTTAGGGATTACCCGAAGGTATCGCCGGCTCGCTTGCAGAACTCAGTTCTTCGAGGCGCGCTGTATGCGTTGAGGTTTCACTTTTCCTGACCGACGAAGTTGTTTGTTCTTCGTCCGTAGATCCCTGCCTTGCGGTCATGGAAGATTTCTCACGCGCGGTTTGTACTAAGCTCGGAGGTGTCGTGGTTGCGACAGTTTCGTGAACTTTCTCCTCTTTGAGCAGGACGCGCGAAGATCTGCTGGCCCCTAAAGACGGTTCTGAGCGAGCCGTGTTCGCTGATCCCTTTTCTGCACTCAGTTTTCCTGAAACTATGAAATTTTCTTCGCATTTGACTTTTATCATGTCCGCCAAAAACATATGTGTAATTAATGGCAATATCAGATAGTTTATATCGCTCTCATAGTTTAGGGACTACCCGAAGATATCGCCGGCTCGCTTGCAGAACTCAGTTCTTCGAGGCGCGCTGTATGCGTTGAGGTTTCACTTTTCCTGACCGACGAAGTTGTTTGTTCTTCGTCCGTAGATCCCTGCCTTGCGGTCATGGAAGATTTCTCACGCGCCGTTTGTACAAAGCTCGAAGGTTTAGTGGTTGCTGTACTTTCGAGAGCTCCATCTTTCTTGGGCAGGACATCCGACCACCGAATAGCGGCTGCAGGTGGTTCCGAGCGAGCCGTGTTCGCTGTTCCCTTTTCTGCACTCAGTTTTCCTGAAACTATGAAATTTTCTTTGCATTTAACTTTTATCATGTTCGCCAAAAACATATGTGTAATGAATGGCAATATCAGATAGTTTATATCGCTGTCATAGTTTAGGGATTACCCGAAGGTATCGCCGGCTCGCTTGCAGAACTCAGTTCTTCGAGACGCGCTGTATGCGTTGAGGTTTCACTTTTCCTGACCGACGAAGTTGTTTGTTCTTCGTCCGTAGATCCCTGCCTTGCGGTCATGGAAGATTTCTCACGAGCGGTTTGTACTAAGCTCGGAGGTGTCGTGGTTGCGACAGTTTCGTGAACTTTCTCCTCTTTGAGCAGGACGCGCGAAGATCTGCTGGCCCCTAAAGACGGTTCTGAGCGAGCCGTGTTCGCTGTTCCCTTTTCTGCACTCAGTTTTCCTGAAACTATGAAATTTTCTTTGCATTTGACTTTTATCATGTCCGCCAAAAACATGTGTAATTAATGGCAATATCAGATAGTTTATATCGCTGTCATAGTTTAGGGACTACCCGAAGATATCGCCGGCTCGCTTGCAGAACTCAGTTCTTCGAGGCGCGCTGTATGCGTTGAGGTTTCACTTTTCCTGACCGACGAAGTTGTTTGTTCTTCTTCCGTAGATCCCTGCCTTGCGGTCATGGAAGATTTCTCACGCGCCGTTTGTACAAAGCTCGAAGGTGTGGTGGTTGCTGTGCTTTCGAGAGCTCCATCTTTCTTGGGCAGGACATCCGACCACCGAATAGCGGCTGCAGGTGGTACCGAGCGAGCCGTGTTCGCTGTTCCCTTTTCTGCACTCAGTTTTCCTGAAACTATGAAATTTTCTTTGCATTTGACTTTTATCATGTTCGCCAAAAACATATGTGTAATGAATGGCAATATCAGATAGTTTATATCGCTGTCATAGTTTAGGGATTACCCGAAGGTATCGCCGGCTCGCTTGCAGAACTCAGTTCTTCGAGGCGCGCTGTATGCGTTGAGGTTTCACTTTTCCTGACCGACGAAGTTGTTTGTTCTTCGTCCGTAGATCCCTGCCTTGCGGTCATGGAAGATTTCTCACGCGCGGTTTGTACTAAGCTCGGAGGTGTCGTGGTTGCGACGGTTTCGTGAACTTTCTCCTCTTTGAGCAGGACGCGCGAAGATCTGCTGGCCCCTAAAGACGGTTCTGAGCGAGCCGTGTTCGCTGTTCCCTTTTCTGCACTCAGTTTTCCTGAAACTATGAAATTTTCTTTGCATTTGACTTTTATCATGTTCGCCAAAAACATATGTGTAATGAATGGCAATATCAGATAGTTTATATCGCCGTCATAGTTTAGGGATTACCCGAAGATATCGCCGGCTCGCTTGCAGAACTCAGTTCTTCGAGGCGCGCTGTATGCGTTGAGGTTTCACTTTTCCTGACCGAGGAAGTTGTTTGTTCTTCGTCCGTAGATCCCTGCCTTGCGGTCATGGAAGATTTCTCACGCGCGGTTTGTACTAAGCTCGGAGGTGTCGTGGTTGCGACAGTTTCGTGAACTTTCTCCTCTTTGAGCAGGACGCGCGAAGATCTGCTGGCCCCTAAAGACGGTTCTGAGCGAGCCGTGTTCGCTGATCCCTTTTCTGCACTCAGTTTTCCTGAAACTATGAAATTTTCTTCGCATTTGACTTTTATCATGTCCGCCAAAAACATATGTGTAATTAATGGCAATATCAGATAGTTTATATCGCTCTCATAGTTTAGGGACTACCCGAAGATATCGCCGGCTCGCTTGCAGAACTCAGTTCTTCGAGGCGCGCTGTATGCGTTGAGGTTTCACTTTTCCTGACCGACGAAGTTGTTTGTTCTTCGTCCGTAGATCCCTGCCTTGCGGTCATGGAAGATTTCTCACGCGCCGTTTGTACAAAGCTCGGAGGTTTAGTGGTTGCTGTACTTTCGAGAGCCCCATCTTTCTTGGGCAGGACATCCGACCACCGAATAGCGGCTGCAGGTGGTTCCGAGCGAGCCGTGTTCGCTGTTCCCTTTTCTGCACTCAGTTTTCCTGAAACTATGAAATTTTCTTTGCATTTAACTTTTATCATGTTCGCCAAAAACATATGTGTAATGAATGGCAATATCAGATAGTTTATATCGCTGTCATAGTTTAGGGATTACCCGAAGGTATCGCCGGCTCGCTTGCAGAACTCAGTTCTTCGAGGCGCGCTGTATGCGTTGAGGTTTCACTTTTCCTGACCGACGAAGTTGTTTGTTCTTCGTCCGTAGATCCCTGCCTTGCGGTCATGGAAGATTTCTCACGCGCGGTTTGTACTAAGCTCGGAGGTGTCGTGGTTGCGACAGTTTCGTGAACTTTCTCCTCTTTGAGCAGGACGCGCGAAGATCTGCTGGCCCCTAAAGACGGTTCTGAGCGAGCCGTGTTCGCTGATCCCTTTTCTGCACTCAGTTTTCCTGAAACTATGAAATTTTCTTCGCATTTGACTTTTATCATGTCCGCCAAAAACATATGTGTAATTAATGGCAATATCAGATAGTTTATATCGCTCTCATAGTTTAGGGACTACCCGAAGATATCGCCGGCTCGCTTGCAGAACTCAGTTCTTCGAGGCGCGCTGTATGCGTTGAGGTTTCACTTTTCCTGACCGACGAAGTTGTTTGTTCTTCGTCCGTAGATCCCTGCCTTGCGGTCATGGAAGATTTCTCACGCGCCGTTTTTACAAAGCTCGAAGGTTTAGTGGTTGCTGTACTTTCGAGAGCTCCATCTTTCTTGGGCAGGACATCCGACCACCGAATAGCGGCTGCGGGTGGTTCCGAGCGAGCCGTGTTCGCTGTTCCCTTTTCTGCACTCAGTTTTCCTGAAACTATGAAATTTTCTTTGCATTTAACTTTTATCATGTTCGCCAAAAACATATGTGTAATGAATGGCAATATCAGATAGTTTATATCGCTGTCATAGTTTAGGGATTACCCGAAGGTATCGCCGGCTCGCTTGCAGAACTCAGTTCTTCGAGACGCGCTGTATGCGTTGAGGTTTCACTTTTCCTGACCGACGAAGTTGTTTGTTCTTCGTCCGTAGATCCCTGCCTTGCGGTCATGGAAGATTTCTCACGAGCGGTTTGTACTAAGCTCGGAGGTGTCGTGGTTGCGACAGTTTCGTGAACTTTCTCCTCTTTGAGCAGGACGCGCGAAGATCTGCTGGCCCCTAAAGACGGTTCTGAGCGAGCCGTGTTCGCTGTTCCCTTTTCTGCACTCAGTTTTCCTGAAACTATGAAATTTTCTTTGCATTTGACTTTTATCATGTCCGCCAAAAACATGTGTAATTAATGGCAATATCAGATAGTTTATATCGCTGTCATAGTTTAGGGACTACCCGAAGATATCGCCGGCTCGCTTGCAGAACTCAGTTCTTCGAGGCGCGCTGTATGCGTTGAGGTTTCACTTTTCCTGACCGACGAAGTTGTTTGTTCTTCTTCCGTAGATCCCTGCCTTGCGGTCATGGAAGATTTCTCACGCGGCGTTTGTACAAAGCTCGAAGGTGTGGTGGTTGCTGTGCTTTCGAGAGCTCCATCTTTCTTGGGCAGGACATCCGACCACCGAATAGCGGCTGCAGGTGGTACCGAGCGAGCCGTGTTCGCTGTTCCCTTTTCTGCACTCAGTTTTCCTGAAACTATGAAATTTTCTTTGCATTTGACTTTTATCATGTTCGCCAAAAACATATGTGTAATGAATGGCAATATCAGATAGTTTATATCGCTGTCATAGTTTAGGGATTACCCGAAGGTATCGCCGGCTCGCTTGCAGAACTCAGTTCTTCGAGGCGCGCTGTATGCGTTGAGGTTTCACTTTTCCTGACCGACGAAGTTGTTTGTTCTTCGTCCGTAGATCCCTGCCTTGCGGTCATGGAAGATTTCTCACGCGCGGTTTGTACTAAGCTCGGAGGTGTCGTGGTTGCGACGGTTTCGTGAACTTTCTCCTCTTTGAGCAGGACGCGCGAAGATCTGCTGGCCCCTAAAGACGGTTCTGAGCGAGCCGTGTTCGCTGTTCCCTTTTCTGCACTCAGTTTTCCTGAAACTATGAAATTTTCTTTGCATTTGACTTTTATCATGTTCGCCAAAAACATATGTGTAATGAATGGCAATATCAGATAGTTTATATCGCTGTCATAGTTTAGGGATTACCCGAAGATATCGCCGGCTCGCTTGCAGAACTCAGTTCTTCGAGGCGCGCTGTATGCGTTGAGGTTTCACTTTTCCTGACCGAGGAAGTTGTTTGTTCTTCGTCCGTAGATCCCTGCCTTGCGGTCATGGAAGATTTCTCACGCGCGGTTTGTACTAAGCTCGGAGGTGTCGTGGTTGCGACAGTTTCGTGAACTTTCTCCTCTTTGAGCAGGACGCGCGAAGATCTGCTGGCCCCTAAAGACGGTTCTGAGCGAGCCGTGTTCGCTGATCCCTTTTCTGCACTCAGTTTTCCTGAAACTATGAAATTTTCTTCGCATTTGACTTTTATCATGTCCGCCAAAAACATATGTGTAATTAATGGCAATATCAGATAGTTTATATCGCTCTCATAGTTTAGGGATTACCCGAAGATATCGCCGGCTCGCTTGCAGAACTCAGTTCTTCGAGGCGCGCTGTATGCGTTGAGGTTTCACTTTTCCTGACCGACGAAGTTGTTTGTTCTTCTTCCGTAGATCCCTGCCTTGCGGTCATGGAAGATTTCTCACGCGCCGTTTGTACAAAGCTCGAAGGTGTGGTGGTTGCTGTGCTTTCGAGAGCTCCATCTTTCTTGGGCAGGACATCCGACCACCGAATAGCGGCTGCAGGTGGTACCGAGCGAGCCGTGTTCGCTGTTCCCTTTTCTGCACTCAGTTTTCCTGAAACTATGAAATTTTCTTTGCATTTGACTTTTATCATGTTCGCCAAAAACATATGTGTAATGAATGGCAATATCAGATAGTTTATATCGCTGTCATAGTTTAGGGATTACCCGAAGGTATCGCCGGCTCGCTTGCAGAACTCAGTTCTTCGAGGCGCGCTGTATGCGTTGAGGTTTCACTTTTCCTGACCGACGAAGTTGTTTGTTCTTCGTCCGTAGATCCCTGCCTTGCGGTCATGGAAGATTTCTCACGCGCGGTTTGTACTAAGCTCGGAGGTGTCGTGGTTGCGACGGTTTCGTGAACTTTCTCCTCTTTGAGCAGGACGCGCGAAGATCTGCTGGCCCCTAAAGACGGTTCTGAGCGAGCCGTGTTCGCTGTTCCCTTTTCTGCACTCAGTTTTCCTGAAACTATGAAATTTTCTTTGCATTTGACTTTTATCATGTTCGCCAAAAACATATGTGTAATTAATGGCAATATCAGATAGTTTATATCGCTCTCATAGTTTAGGGATTACCCGAAGGTATCGGCGGCTCGCTTGCAGAACTCAGTTCTTCGAGGCGCGCTGTATGCGTTGAGGTTTCACTTTTCCTGACCGACGAAGTTGTTTGTTCTTCGTCCGTAGATCCCTGCCTTGCGGTCATGGAAGATTTCTCACGCGCGGTTTGTACTAAGCTCGGAGGTGTCGTGGTTGCGACGGTTTCGTGAACTTTCTCCTCTTTGAGCAGGACGCGCGAAGATCTGCTGGCCCCTAAAGACGGTTCTGAGCGAGCCGTGTTCGCTGTTCCCTTTTCTGCACTCAGTTTTCCTGAAACTATGAAATTTTCTTTGCATTTGACTTTTATCATGTTCGCCAAAAACATATGTGTAATGAATGGCAACATCAGATAGTTTATATCGCTGTCATAGTTTAGGGATTACCCGAAGATATCGCCGGCTCGCTTGCAGAGCTCCGTTCTTCGAGTCGCGCTGTATGCGGTGAGGCTTCTCTTTTCCTGATGCCGTAAGCTGTTTGTTCTGCATCCGTGGAGCCCTCCGTTGACGACATGAGAGGTTTCTCTCGCGCGGTTTGTACTAAGCCCGTAGGTGTGGTGCTTGGTGGAGTTTCGAGAGCCTTCTCTGCCTTGAGCAGGATGTGCGAGGATTTGCTGGCAGCTGCAGATGGTTCCGAACGAGCCGTGTTCGCTATTCGGTTTTCTGGGCTGCGTCGTTCTGAAACTGTAACTTTTTCTTTGCATGTGACTTTGATGATGTTGATCAAAAGCGTTTGTATAGACAAGGGCAATATTAGATGTTTATATCGCTGTAATGGTTTTAGGATTACCTAATGATACTGTTGACTCGCGTGCGGGACTGAGCTCATCGAGTCGCGCCGTGTGCGGTGAGGTTTGACTTTTCCTGACCGAGGAAGTTGTTTGTTCCGCATCCGTAGATCCATGCCCTGCCGTCATGAGAGATTTCTCACGCGCGGTTTCTAGTATGGTCGGAGGTGTCGTGTTTGCTGGAGTTCTGAGAGCTATCTCGTCCTCGAGCACGATGCGCGATAATCGGCTGGCCCCTAAAGATGGTTCGGAGCGAGCCGTATTTGCTATTTGCTTTTCTGGACTGTGTCGTTCTGACACTTGTACCTTTTTCTTTGCATGGGACTTTTATCACGTTCGCCAAAAACATTTGTATCTTTAACAGCAGTATTAGATCTTTATATCGCTGTAACAATTTGAGGATTACCTGATGAATTTGTTGACTCGCGTGCAGAACTCAGCTCATCGAGTCGCGCGATGCGCGCCGTCGTACCTTTTGCTGTAGGATAGCGAGTTGTTTGTTCTGCATCCGTAGAGCCTTGCATTGCTGTCATGAGCGATTTCTCACTTGCGGTTTGTATGAAGCTCCGAGATGTCATCATTGCCGGTGTTCCGAGAGCTCTCTGCGCCTTGAGCAGGATGTGCGAGCATGGGCAGGCAGCTGCAGATGGTTGCGTATGAGCCGTGCTCCCTATTCGCTTTCCTGCGTTGTGTCGTTCTGAAACTATAACTTTTTTCTTTCCTTGGGACTTTGATGATGTTGATCAGAAACGTTTGTATAAACAAGGGCAATATTAGATCTTTATATCGCTGTTACGGTTTTAATATTACCCAGTGATACTATTGACTCGCGTGCAGGACTGAGCTCATCGAGTCGCGCGGCATGCGGTGAGGTTTGTCTTTTCCTGCTGAAGGAGGTTGTTTGTTCTGCATCCGTAAATCCGTGCCCTTCCCTCATGAGAGATTTCTCAGGCGCTGTTTCTACTATGGTCGGAGGCGTCCTGGTTGCTGTAGTTTCGAGAGCTCTCTCTTCCTTGGGCTGGACATCCGAGGACCCACTCGCGGGTGCAGGTGGTTCCGAGCGAGCCGTGTTCTCTATTCGCTTTTCTCGTCTGTATCGTACTGAAACCATAACTTTTTCTTTCATGGGATTTTTATGATGTTCATCAAAAATATTTGTATATTTAACAACAGTATTAGATCGTTTCTCTCGCCGTAAGATTTTTGGGATTACCGGATGATATTGTTGTCTCGCGTGCAGAACTCAGTGGATCGAGTCGCGGAGTTTGCGCTGATCCTTCTCCTTTTCTGAGGCAAAACGTGGTCTGCTTTACATCCGTGGAGCTTTCCCTTGATGTCATAATTGATTTCTCACGCGCGGTTTGTACTGTGCTCGGAGGTGTCGTTTTTGGGACAGTGTCGTAAACTTTCTCAGCCTTGAGCAGGATGTGCGAAGATCGGCAGGCTGCTGCAGATGGTTCCGTGCGAGCCGTGCTCGCTATTGGCTTTTCTGCACTCCGTTGTTCTGAAACTATAAATTTTTCTTTCTTTGCGACTTTGATCATCTTTATCAAAGTCCTTTGTATGTTTAACAACTGTATTAGATCTTTATATCGTCGTAACTATTTTAGGATTACCGGATGATATTGTTGATTCGCGTGCAGGACTCGGCTCATCGAGTCGCGCGATGCGCGCCGTCGTACCTCTTGCTCTAGGACAGCGAGTTGTTTGTTCTGCATCCGTGGAGCCTTGCTTTGCCGTCGTAAGGGATTTCTCACTTGCGGTTTGTATGAAACTCCGATATGTCGTAGTTGCCGGTGCTTGGAAAGATCTCTCCTCCTTGAGCATGATATGCGAGGATCGCCTTGCAGCTGCGCATGGTTCCGAACGAGCCCTGCTCGCTAATCGCTTTTCTGCAGTGTGTTTTGCTGAAACTATAATTTTTTTCTCTGTTTGTGGCTTATATCATGTTGATCAAGAACTTTTGTATAATCAGCAAAATTGTTAGATCGCTTATATCGCTCTAAAAATTCTAGGATTACCCGATGACATTGTCGGCTCGCTTACTGAACTCTGCTCGTCTAGTCGCGCAGTATGCGTTGATGCTTCTCTTTGCCTGATGTGGGAAGTTGTTTGTTTTGCATCCTCAGAGCCTTCCGTTGATGTCATGAGAGATTTCTCAAGTGCAGTTTGTAATGAGCTGCGAGATGTCGTGGTTGCTGGAGTTTCGGGAGCTCTCTCATCCTTGAGCAGGACTTGCGAGTATGGGCTTTCGGCTGCACATGGTTCCGAACGAGCTCTGCTCGCTGTTGGCTTGTCCGCGCTGTGTTGTTCTGAAACCATAACTTTTTGTTCTTTTCCACAGTTTTGATGTGACCAAGGACTTTTTGTCGTTACCACCGACTTTATTGGATCTATTAAGTTGCTGTAGGTGTTGGAACGATTTTGAGGCGCTCTTTTCTCGGGTGCACAGCGCGACCCTCCTGTCACGTTTACGCGTAAATCTTTCTCGTCCTCTCCCCTATTAGGCAGTCTTAAACATTTTAGGGATATCTCGATCTTTTGTGTCTTGCGGAACTATTTGCAACATTGTTTTAGCTGCTACGTCTGCTTCGTTTTTGAGCATATGTTCAGGTTTTTGCTTAACATTCGTTTTTTTCTGCTGATCGAGCGAGCCGTGTCGGTTGTACGTTCGATTGCACTATTTTGTTCTTATAAAGACGACTTTCTGCGTTTTCGGCGCGGTACGGGTTTGCTGTATTAGATTATCAGCTGTTCTGCAACTTTGCAAATGCGTCTTTTATCGCGTTTGCAACCTCACAATAACTGCTTATATCACCTTTTGTTCATGCTGCAGCTCGCTGTGGCCTTGAATAGTACAGCTACGATTTCGGTTCAAAGTTTTCAGCTGTGCACTTCGACTCGGAAACACCCAGGTGCGTCAACATGCGAGCGGGAAAGTGATCTCAGTTTCCGGTGGACTTGTCGAAGACCTCTGTTACTTTATGATCGCGCTTTGTATCATCTGCGCGAAGTGTCGCGGCGATAATTGAGACTATCACACTTACCTTTCTTTCTGCTGTATCTCAAGAAGACACAGGGAGGGGAGAGGTTGTGGAAGGGTTGCCAGCGTCTTATATTCGCTTCTCGTGACATTGTGATTTGTTCGAGTCGCGATTATTTTGATTTTGCAAATAATAAACTCGTTTACGGCGTACTTTTTTCGCGTTGTCTTTCGCATTTTCCCTCTATTTTTCGCCATGTTACTACTGCCTGTTTTTGTGAAACAAAACTGGGAAAACATTTTCATCCCTACAGTGTTTCACCCTTGAAACAGTGCTGTTGAAAATTTGTTCCTGAGGTACACATTTTGGATGTTTCGCTACTATGCGGTCCGAGGATTCCGAGGAATCTTGTAGTTTCGGCCCAGCGGAGGCTGTGTGAAGATCACCTTGCCTCCTCCATGGGCGATAAGGGAGGGGGTCTTCAATGAGGGGCATAAACAGTCGGCGGAGTCCATTATTTTGATGACTTCCTGTGAGAACCATTTTTTCATGGCAGGCCTTTATAAAGTTCTTAGTAGCTCTTCTTTGAGCCGGAAACAGTGATGCGCAAAGCATTTTTGCAATAATCTCTTATGACCTGCTGGAGAAACCAATCATACCGGATTTCCCGGATCGATATGTGAAATGTGTCGAGGAAATTTGGACGTTTGCAGCGGTTGATTGCTGTTGTGGGATGAGGGGTGGAGGGAAGAAGTGGATGGGTGATTTGAACCGTCTAAAACGAGTGGGTTCTTGGAGAAAACGAACCTGTCAGGATCGCACTTTTGGTAGGAAGTTCATCTTTTCAATGGCTATGCTTTCTCGAAGAAAGAAAAAACAGGACCTTCAAGACCGAATAAGGATTTTTTTTGAACGGGCAAATGGCTCTGGATGGGAAATGATGCACAGCGCATGATCCGTCTCCTTAAACTGTTTCTGTTGCAACGGAGCGATCTATTGATAATTAGTACTTTTTGGCACCTCTATGCACATTTCTGCGTTTTCACTCCGGCCTTGAACAACAGGGATATACGGTACAGAAAAACGGTTGAACAATACTTTTTATGGATGTTTTCAGCGAACGGCTATCTATTTTGATTCTCGTTGTGAAAATTGAAGGAAAACTCTATGGAATACCTGTACATATCAACCCGACAGTTGATGTGTCTTCTCTCTGTTCAGTGCATATCAACCCGTATCAACCCTTACATATCATACCTTTTCTCTTTTCAGTTACGAGCAGTCAGACTGCCTTCCGAACTGTTATTGGATGTCGTAAGCATTCAACATCTCATAATACCTTTCATTGTGCATAGCGACCTAGTGTCATCCATCGGACGAGGCTCCTATGATCCCAGATTTCGGAGCACCCCTACAAGAACGCACACTTGTTCCGCATCGAACAGATACTGTTACGTCGGAAGAGATGAGGAAAGCATGTAAGGTGCTTTCCATCACCATGATGATTAGTCACGGCTATTTTCTCCATTTTCTTTTGGGATCATTTATGATGATTTCTGTTTGCGGCCGTTTGGAAATCGCCGATGGAAGTTCTGTTTTTCCCGAAACCACTGGCTCTTCCATCTAACCTCATCCTTGCTTCACCCAATTTATAAAACGCCACCTTAAACATACATGTTGTAAAGGATTAGAGGTATGTAAATTCTTTAAGACGGCTAATGGATTTAAAATAGGCCAAAAAAACCAGTCATTTTACAGGTGTTCTTCTTTCGCTGTCAAGTTGCAGGATCTCCTTTCGATGGTTTGAAAGAGCGGTCGGGTCATTTAGAACATTTTTGCGTTATCCCACTCTTCGAAGTGTTACTTGCCATCAGGGACGGAGCCGGAAAGCGCACTCGTATCAGCTCTTCCGGCATACCTAGCCGATTGCTTCAAATGTTAAACTTGTGCGTCAACTCACGCTCACGGAGCCAACGTGCCACAACAAATTCTCGTAGCGACGACGGATCATAAGCTGTACTGCTCGACCGATCACGTCATAGCGCTCGTGCATCACACAGCGATTGAATGTTTCTATCTTTAGAAATTCAGCCAAGCACTATAAAATCCCATCTCCCCTTGTAAAATAAGATTTTTTTGATGTCAATTTCGCCTGTTCGTTGGTGAGACGTCCGAAGGAAGCATTAGCGGTCATTACTGTGGAGCTACGTTGGAGCATCTTGTATATTTTTGGTGATTATATTTGACGCGTGGTTTCCTGAATAAAGGGCAATGTTGCGCCTGACACAACGAGTGCAGCGAAAAGCAAGAAAAAAGTGCAACAGAAGTGACTTTCGCGTGTTTATTCAAAACCGAAAAAAATCGCCGAAGATTTTCGTTCGCGATGAGGCTCCGAATGTGAACTGGAGCCGCAGATGAGGATCGCTGTGAGAAAAGATAGCACATTATTGTGACCAGAAACATTATTGAACATATTTTGAATAGTTCGTCGATGTCTCAGTCTCTATTATCTATGTCTTACTGTGAGTTTACTGTGATGTCTCTATTTTATCTCACGTGCGCCGACTCGGCACTTAGCTCTTCTTTCGCCTCAACAAAGGATCCCACTCCCCGTTTCAACAAACAGCTTAAATTTCCTGACTAAAAATGCATCTGAAACGTCATCGGTGTGCATTTTTCGGTTGCTGCAACTTAGCACCCAAATAGCCGAACAGCGAGTGGTGTCACGTAGAAATAAATGGGAAGTCCTTTTATGAGCTTACCTTCGTTGCTTAGTGTTTGCGCGCTCGCTTTCCGAAAGGCCTCTTCTGTCGGCGTTGTTGGTGCGGCTGACATCGGTAGTGGCATATTTCTTCCTTTCGCAAACACCTTGTAGTTCTCTGTTAGAACCGCTTTTTTCTTTCGCACCAATCGTATCCCCTGCTCCTGGTCAGTCTGATTTCTCGATCGAGTTGCGTATAAAGCCGATGACTCTCCAGTGAAAGCCGTACTCAGACAGCAGTCTTCCTGTTTCGTCAGCTCTGGTGCTATGCGGCCACCTTCGGCAGAAATGTCGTGTGACGCAAGTGAAGATGTTGCGCTTGAAGAAACAAGCGGTTGTGCAGGCATTAGGAGTCTTGTATGCGATAGTGCAGGCACTTGCCTTGATGACAAAACCGTCTTGATTGTATCTTCTGAGGCCCTAGGTGCTGTGTGCAAAACTCCCGAGCTCGTTCGCATTTTAGGGCTACGAATAGACCTCACTGTTGCCAGAGCAGAATCTCCTGTTTTCCTCGTCGAGGATGATGTGTCAGAAATTATTTCTGACGGTACTGTGACTAATGCCGTAGTGGTTATCACCGACGATGAGGGCCGTGATATTGATGGAAACTCCGTATTGGCGATTTCGGTGCTTCTTGAGCAGGCGTTCTTTAATATTTGCGGGTATGAGACGTCGCTCAGATATGATGATGGTTGGTTATTGTTGCCTCTATCGAAGGTTCGATGTGACCTCAGATCAGAGGAATCTGATTTCATTGTCCGCATTTTTTTCGCCTGTGCAGTCGAGAACTTGCAATACCTTCCTGACTGCGATCTTGCCAATTTCGGCCAATGCTTTTCTCTCTTTGGCAATGTCGAGCTCCCTTTCAATAATGATTGGGCGGTTGACATTGTCGGCACAGTGGCGGTTATTGGTATCGATATAGTGGTTGAGATTGATCGAGACGCTATCGTCCGTGATGAGTCGACTGTAGGTACAGTAGCTTCGTCTTGCGGAGAATGCTGGCATTTTCGTCTTACAAAAGTTGAGCATGCTTCGTTTCTAATTATGCGCGACTTTCTTCCTCTTTTCATGGCGTCGTTCAGTTTCAGGCGGACCCAGTCTTCTGCCCAGGTGCTCTGTGGACTTCCTAAAAACTGGTGCTTCATGGAGCAATTATGGCACTCACGGTCACTGTAGCGATAGCCACGGGTGCATCGAGGACACAGTTGATACTCCTGATACCTCTGGAATGGATCGCATCTTGAATTCCTGTGTTCTTCAAGAGTGCCTTCTTCATCGTGCCTTGAGCCTTGAGTGAGCTCGTGGCCTTGACTATAAATGCACTCACACCTATTACTTTCTGACTGCGCCCGTCTTTCTCGAATCTGACTTGAATTTGCTAATAAACTACGGCATCCGCATCGTGTACAATATGTAGGAATCAAGAGCTGACGGCGTTCTTGATACGAGCATCTCCTCGACCTTCGCACTTCCTCGTTTCTTGGAATATGAGACGAATTGTTGCTCTCATCGGGCGAGTGCATTTCTTGCTGGATGCAATCAAACTCAGCGGGTTTTCCTGAATACTGGGGAGACGAAAACGCAGTAGAAAGCGAATACTGTTCTACGATCTGAGCAGCGCCTTTTTTGGATGAAGAATGAAAAGAATCGTGGTGTTTTGGCGAGGGAGATTTCTTCGGAGAATGGCGATGCCGTCCATTGTGACTGCCGCAAAAAACGCATTTCAGGAAAGGCGTCGGCGTGGAGCTGATTGACGTTTCAAATGACTGCTTCGAAACGCTTCTGGCTGGTCGACTTAAAGGTTGCCAATATTTGGTTCCAGCAAGTGGTTGGTCCTTGTTCCGTCGAAGCCAAGGGGCATCGTTTATTCCTGAACAAGTGTACTGAGGATTCAAGTCATGTGCTAGCGTAACTTAAACAATATTTTGAAATCAGCTCCCTTGTTCCAGATTCAGCGTACTGCAATCTATTAATTTTGAAACCACTCTTGAAGGCAGTACGCCTTTGTCCTCTCAGCGCTTCCTACGATTTCGGCGAGTACTCGAGGTGGAGCACTTTGGCTACCAACAGTCGCATAATGGAAGGAGAGGATGTTGGTTCTCAAGCAGAAATGGGCAGGTCCTTCTTCAGAATGATGATGTAATTTTGAATTAAGTAATTTGGCAGTAATCTCGAAATTCTTCGATGGAGTCGTCCCCCAGATGACAAGCATATGTCAGAGACGGAGGGAGGAAAGCGTTTCCTTTTACACACTACTTTAGCATTTTGTTTCTCTGTTTCAGCAAGCTGAAAATGAACCCATGAAAAATTCGTAGAGAGAAAGTTATAGAAAGGCGCTTAGGACCCGGTTGGTGGAGAGAGCCCGTTGGGTCAGGTAGGTGCATTAGCACTGCTCAGCATGGGCATCGTTCGAAATTTCATAAATTTTCATGGATTGATAACGCATATGCATTCCTTTCTTTGTGCCCACGATCTGTGGATGCTTCTCTATCAGAAAACTGGTGAGTCATGAGATGATAGCGCAGAACAGGTGGATATGTCAACGTCATCTGCAAATGCGCATTTCGCTGTCAGTGTTCATGAATGGCAGAATTTCGAGGAACTCAAACTTACTTTTTGAGAACAAGCATATTTTGGTCGCTGTTTTCTTTTTTCGATCGTTGTTGATAAAAAAGCGCTCCAGAGAGCAACTTCAGATGTGTGAATCTATTTGGAGGAATGTTTTCTTAATATATTCCTCAGTAGTATCGGAAAATCTCGTCAGGTATTCATGGTACCTGACATATGAGCAATAAATTTGGAGTCTTTCTACATAGAAGTAAGAGCTCATTTTGTCGGCTTTTCGAATCGAATGATGAATTACTGAATGCTGTAATCGACTGTCTATTCAAAAATTGGCCGACAAGTGATCGCTGTGATAGCTGCTATAATTAGGACCTTAACAGCAGTGATCATGCAACAACTCACCTTGTCCTGCCACCGAAACGTGATGACATGTGTCATATTTTGTGCCCGTATCGTTGCTGACCAAGCGAACGTTTGTGCCTCCTTCCACGCATGTTTTCTTATATTTGTGTCTTCTTTTTCCTTCCCTATACGCTTTCCGACCGCATTCCTGACAGTAGCGTTCGCCATCTCGTAAATTTTCCAAATGCTGTTTCCGTACTCGCCATGTATTTTTCGGAACTCTTTGTTTTGGTGCTTTCTGAGTTCTCCTTGGATTCGGTTCTTGACCTCGTCTTCTCTCCCTTGTGTTTGTCGAATGAGGTAGACGACGCGGTGGACAAGAAAAAGAGCCCCTCTCCTTTCTGCTTTTTATGGTTTGAAATATTGTTGTCAACCAGTCAGCCTTTGTTTCTGAAGTTGATGCTACTGTCAGATAAAAATTGTTAGCGCTACTTTTTGCATTCGGATGCAGCAGAGTTGGCAATCAACGTTTTTTGTGGTTGCACAGCTGTCAGGTCACTACGTTTACCTCGGATCTTTGCCACGAAAGCCTTGTCATTTGAGCACGTTTCTCGATTCTACTGTACAAGATCTTTAAAAAAAAGCCTTTTGAACTAGAGAGCTCCAAAAAGAACGCTTGTGAAGTGGCTCTTCTGCCATTCTGATCAATTCGACAGTATTCACTACAGTTCGATGTTATAGAATAATCTTACATCAAATAATTTCTTACCTCTTTTGCTATTAAAAAGCTGTGGTGAAGGCGGTCTGCGGAGCATTTCAAAGCTGTTTGATAGTGGATCGCACTCTTCTGGCAAAATATGTGCGCTTGATTCGTTTGCTGAAATTTTGGAATCAAGAGCTCATTTCACGATGCGAATAGTGTGGTTTAAGCATTGTTGTTGACGGAGACAAATATGCGACAAAGATTTCATTAGGCGAAGTGGTCATTCGGCTCATCAGCATAGCATCAAAACCACAACACTGTTATTCGCATCGATAGCAACGCGGCTACCGTGTTCATCGGTTCCCTCTCTGTCATCCTCATGGTTGCAGCATTTCGCTGTTGGTGGAGAGAATGCGCGCTGAGTGCCGAGAAGGCGGGCATTTCTCTTAACTCATTTCAGGAACTAAATTTTCTTATCCAGTACATCCGCGAACTCAATGAGAAATTCTAGTGCCCAGCTAAGCTGAAAACAGCCGACAGGCTATTTCAATACTTTCATCCTTATTCGATGCCTGTTTCAGTTTTCTACGGCAGAAAAGCTTATCATCGACATTTGAAACAGTTATGGAAAAGAAAGCGTTCCAAAAATCTGAGCAAAAAGAATTGTGCCATTTCTTCAGCGTGAGTTCTTTGAACAAGCAAGTAAATCAGATGGCAGTATTAACTAGCCGGATACGTACAGAAAAATCATTACAACTTCCTTCGATATCGATGTGATATCGCTATTGCAGCAGCGAGCTTGGCACCTGATCGAAAGTACGTGACAGTATTATAGATTGCACTATGGCTTTGCCCATTTCAGAAAAAGCAGAGAAGCTCGCCATAATCGCTGCCGCGACATCCGCTTCTGCAGCCAGTGCACCTCTTTAGGCAGTTTCGATGCCTCCATCCTTCCAACGGTACGAGCTTTCACACAGATCTCCCACAAAAGATCGGTTTTTATGTATCCTGACCCGTGTAAATTATGAAGCCACCCAGGCAAAACTCATAAATTGTTCGAACTTCACTGTCTAAAAGGCGCTTTTCTTTGGATCAACGCCAATCATGCTATAGGAGATCGTTCTGCTATATGCAATTCATCAACAAATTTTAAGAGTCCTAGTTCAGTTGCTACCGAGTCGAAGTTCTTCTCGGCAGAGAGATCTACATCCACACACGTATAGACACGGAGATGACGTCGCTCTAATGCATTTTGCCAAGCAATTCATTAAAAGCACCATTACTGAAACGTGAACACATTGAGACACAATGCAAGCAGGCAAGTGCCATATGTGGCAGGTTGCAATACGATTTCTTGCATAGTTTTGCATAGAAAGAATCGCCTCTGGAAATATTTCTGGTGGTTATCCGAAGACGAGTATCATTTGAGTGAAGTTTTTTCTTGAGTCGTATCCCGCAGTGGACTACTACTACCTTCCGTGCATTGCAACAAGAGCCATGAGTTTCGGGAAATTCCTGTGAACATTTCTCAGTGTTGACCAGACAATAAGAGCACATCTTCATGTCTCCAAGGTTAAATTTCATAGGTAATGCCACGTTATAGAAACGCTATGACGTCATGGAATTTATGCCATGGTTGTAAAACACTCCTTGTGACCTTCTTGACAAAGTCATTCTTGCCCCACCTACTAAAAAGGAGGTTTGATGACCGACTACAGCATAGCTGCGAAAGATATGTGGTCTCGACATTTTCCGCAACGTTCCAGGACGGGGAGTTGTGACGCCCAGTGAATTCTTTTTTGGTAGTGATAGTCATTTCTGTAAGTCATGTGAAATTTTTTCTGAACGTACCCCATTAATGTAGGTAACTTTTAATAATCAACACGTCCATTTGAGCTTAAAAAAAACGATGAATCAAGCCACTCCCGAATTCGTAAATTGCATTTCAGTTGATATTCGCATTCTACTTTCCATCGAGCTTGTCTCATTAAACCATCATACTCTGGCTAACATCGAAGGCAGCATAATCTAAGAGACATGTGTTTTCGTTATTCGTTTAAAGCTCCACTGTGGTAACGTATCGATGTACGATGTATTCATTTCAGCACTTGACTTCTCGCATCAATGATAAGTTCGCTTGAGTTTAGGGTAAACGTATTTGTCGTTCGCAAGTTGCCAATGATGTCGGTTTGTATGATGCATCCGAACTTTTTTCAACAAGCATTGAAGAAGCTCGTTTCTGCTGCAGTTCGTGATAACCTTAGCCGTTATCGTTTTTTCACTGCTTCATACAAATGAGACGCTCGTTTCATTTCAGAAAGCATAATGTCTTTTCCACGTTCATCTAGGTGATGTGGTTTATTCCCTGGATATTACATTCCTCATCGCTTTTCGTAGGATTTGATTTCATCGTGTGAGGGCAGCAGGATATGTTACAGTGCTGATGTATATACATGTTTCCCTCCAAAATTTATTGTCTTCAGGCGAAATTGTCAAGAAGAATAAGGGTTAGGCGCCGACTGACATCAAGAATTGAAAGCATTGAATTCACCTGCGACATATCAGTATCGAAAACATGCTGGATTTCATTCGTGCTTTGCTCATAAGTAGTTTTGCTATCGAATTCGAATAACCTTAATGTCTCATAATAATTGTGCACCCGCTATGAAACTGATGTCCGGACTTCGACCTTTCCATGCCTTCTCTGCCGTAAACACTATCCTTCCACTAGAGATTTTGTTTCGCTACTGCCATCAGCAACGAGCCTTTAGAAGTAGCGACCGCCTCTCTGCAGTTGCGAGTTGGTGAAGAGTAGAGCTCAAGTATGGCACATGCTCACTCTAGAAACAAAACTAATGCCGTTACTCAGAAATCGCGCTATAATCAACCTCCTTACTAAATCTAGAAATGGTGTACACATTTCTTCGAGCACTCTGCTTTTCGTGGGTTCTCATTCATTATCGTGAATCGCCCAAAGAAACTTTCATGGCTTTCAGCATCATTTCCGGATGGCGAATATGGCTCAACTTGCATTCACGTATCTATCGCTATATCAAACCAAAGCTCATCGCACAGCGCAAGCAATATTTATAAAATTTCTGTAAAGAAATTCTTATCCTAGCTAATGATGTGCTCATTGCTATATTTCAGTTACGCTTGCCGTTCTCTTTATGAGTGAATTTTGTGCCTGAGATCAAGTGATATCCTTGCGATCTGAAAGTTACCTTTATCAGCCGTGATGAGTTCGCTCGAGCTGTCGGTTAATCGAGCTGATGTCGAGCGCTCTCTGCGAACTGTTGTGCTTGTTTGGAAGAGTATATCTGAAAGCAGTTTATTCGTTTAAAGTCGCTTAATTGTTGCTACATGGCGATGACATCAAGTCGTTTTACTTGATAATGTTTGGCGACGGCATGGTAGAAAAAATTTGGGCTTCCATGCCCTTTCCTTCTCTGTTACACCTCGTATATCATAAAACGGCCTGTCCTGAAGTCCCAGGCTGAGTAATCAGATTACTTTCCGCAGGTTTCTTTTTAAAGGGGGCGGAGGTAACATTTGCATTCATCAAGAACTATTGAGCGCACTACGTATGTACGTTTCATATAACGCATTCATGGACGCCCTGTTATCTATACTTTGGCCGCAAAAAGGCCGTCGGTGTTAAGCAAGTTGAAAGGTAGCGGGTGAAAATAATGACACTATCGCAAACTGTAGCTGATGTTCGTCCTTGAATTTCTTTGTGAGCACGATCAGCAGTTTCATTGCCCAATCAGTTCGGCGATAGTTCGCATGGGCGAGATTTGCACTTTTCCTGGCTATACAACACCGATAAAATTTGTTGACATTTCAAAACATTGAAGTTAACGGATGCTGTGGAACATCTCGCTTCCTCGCCTTTCTCAGCAGTGATGAGTTTGCTGGAATCGACAGTCGACGTAGTTGTTGTTGAATTCAGCTTTTGCGCGGTGATCCGATTTCCAGCGATACCTGAAATCGGCTGCATCGACTTCACTGGATTTCTTTTTTCGTGTCTCGAGATGTTTCGGCTAATTACGCTCAAAAACGCCCTATGCGCATTCAAAGTCTCAACACTTACCAGCATTCATTCAGCTCTTTTTGTGCCCCAATATATATCGCAGGTATAGGTGGCCGACATTTATCTCCTTTTGTGTAAATAGGCAATATCTGAGTGGAAACTTGACTTTGTTTTTCATGAAAGTTGTCCTTGTTGCGGGTAATCCTTGGATGCTTATCTGTGATTGTTTCACGTAAACTTCCTGATCAAAGAGAGGTTTAACTTTCTCATTTCGAACTGTGGGACCTTTCAAACTTCTAAATCCATAAATACTTTAATGTTGCTGCCGGTGTCTGCGCTCTTCCTCCATATTCACTGGAAATATGCTTGAACGACTACCATCAATGTGGAAATCTATGAATAATGCTTATTTCAAGGTGTTTTATACTATTAGGTCAAGTCCAAGACAGTACACGACAGCGCATCGACGCTGGGGGGGGGGCTGGGGGCTTAACAGCGCCCCATCTCAATTCTCATCTCAATGGGGAGTTGAGATGAGAATTGAAATGGGGCGCTGTTAAGCCTACACACGTGAGGAGACGGGATGGCGTGGGAAGTCAATTTATTCTGGGATATATTAGGCGCAGGGAAATGAAACGGCGCACGCATGCACCGGGTCGAGCGCACGGAGGGCGGGCTCGTAGGTGATTCACTGATTTGCCTTCTATCGTGAAATGGCACGAAGGTTGCAGTGATATAGACTGTCTGTATGCCTGAGCGTCTGACTGCGCTCCACTTCATTTCCTTCTATGCTGAATTCACTTGCATCAGTTGGAGGAGGGAATCATGGAGAGCATCGACAGCCACACGAACAGCAATGCATCATTTTGAAAGCATTTTGCGACGGAATCTCCTGATGTCGCACTCGACCAGTGAGGATTGTAAATGACCAATAGATCCTACCTATCGACTCACTCGGCAAGGCTGGTCGTGTAGATGACGTCCCATTGCCATATGGTTGCCGACTGGGGGAAGTGTAATGAATTCAGCGACGCATTCTTTTATTATTCGATAATTTGCCATCGGCGAAACCTACATTTGTTGCCATCTTAGAATTTTGACGTGTGTGCGCTTTATGTCGCTGCTTTTGTCGCATTTCGACAAGTCGCTCCGATCTATGTGACAGTTAGAGAAAAACAGAGGACATTACAAAGGCACAGAGGAACATCGGTGTGAACATATCGACCTGTAGAGGCAAAGCAATTTCAAATGCATCTGTAAAGACAACAGAGGTCATGTGCAGACGTATCGCCTCACTCGTTTCTTTACTGCACTGATGTAGACGTCCGAATTAACATGCGGCCACATCCCACTCCTCTTTAATTACGTCTCTTTGAATATTTCAATTTCTTCTAGCCACCTGAATTGCAGTCATGCTTGCAAATCCTATGACCCGCATTCACCCTTTATAGGGAAAGAATTGATCGCGTTCTCTTGCCACATTTTTGCAATGAGGAGTCTGAAAGGCGTAGTTCGAGGATATGAAGTCATCTATGAAACTCATGGCTGGAGCGTTGAGTTTTTAAAATTTGTGCCATACCACGGAAGTAAGAGCTAAAGCAAAAAACCATATGAACTAATTTTGGCAAAAAAAAAAATTTTCTGCAGTCATGTAGTCAAAATCTGGAGCAACCTTTCCTGCAAAATCATAACTTTCGCCTCTCATGGGGTTTTCGGAAACACTGCTAGGGAGCTTCTGCTCAAGTTATGTAGGATGGTCAGCAATCTAGGAACACCCAGGAGGACGAGCAAGACCACTGGCTGCAGGACTAGTTGCATTGGGTGCGACAATTCACTCAAAAGCTATGAACGTGGCAGAATCAGTGCATACTAAATTTATTCTGTCCAGTGGGTATCGTTCCGCACGAGAAGCGAATAACTGAGTGTGAAGTTCTTTGCAGGCATCGTGCGGAACGTCGTCACGGGGCTGTCTGCTGTGACAGGGACAGCTCGTTGATTATTGACTTCTAAGTGATCTAAGTGAATGGGTATCGTTAGAACGCTGTTCTCGATTTATGTGTCTATTGTGTCGATGCGTCGGGAAGAACTTATAATTTGAGGGACTTGAAGCGGACGACGAATGTTAGCCCGAAAGTGAGGTGCGATTGGACGAAGTTGTAACTAAGTTAGTTTGTGGAAGTGAATGCATGAATCTACCTTCATTTGTATCAGCGCTGACATCTTCGTCCGGTCGTTGGTCACGCTTCGTTGGGGATGGTGTTTGAGAAACGATTTGCTTGAACTCATCCATTTTGTTTGTTTGTTCTTTGAACGAGTATTCATCTGCGGTTAGTGGCTCGTCAGCAACATTGTGATGATCTCTCGACGCTTCTTTCATGTACTGCAAGGCGGCTTCGGCTGCACTGAACGATGAATCGATCTGTAAGCGCAGTGAGTCATAAGTTTATGTCTGAACAAAGTACGCTGTCGTTTGCTCAGTCTCTAGTATCTGAAGGCGAACGTCACATTGAAAGGACACACTGCCTTTATTGCTGTGCTTTTTTCCCTTTGCTTATGCTACATGGAACTTTCCTTCTTTCGACCTGAAGATCTGACAGGAGTAGTAGCCGAAATCCTCTTGGACTATTACAGTGCTTTTTTCGATGGTGCCTATCTACCGATTTCTTTAGCATCGATGCAGTTCTTTCACCGGTTACTTTTCAGCCTTCGTTTCGTTTCGAGGTTTTCAAGCCGCCTGCAACCTCGGTAACGTCATTCATTAAAATATGCCGTACCACCGACTGTTGGAGCCATCTTGTTCACTAGAGAAAGGTACTGTAGGGTGGTGGCTGCTGTTTCGCTTGCATGTAGTGGTTACTGCATCTCAATCGCCCCATCCACTTTCGGTCTATGGTTGTGGACGAACTTCAGAAAGCTCTTCTACAATTAATCAAACTCCCAAAAAACTTCTGTGGCCATTTTTTGGGTATGCGTTCTCATCTTTCAAATTTTGGAAACTTATAACATTTCTTACATTAAGTCAAGTGTTTTCATGCAAGTTTCACTTCAGATTTTCTGCATGTTGCCACTTTTGCGGCTCTCATATTTCTAGCTATGCAGATCAAGCGTTGCGAAGAAATATTCACGCTGTTGAGAACGTCTAATTAGCGTCAAAGCGAATTGTCTGACCTCTACATTTGTTCATATAGCAGTGTTGGATTCATTCGTTCCGCAAAATAGAATTCCGTTTCAAAATGCTTCTTGCGTTTCTAATTTCCTCCCGAAACTCTATAACGATCTTCATGAGTCACTCCTCATACACGTTATACTCAGGTCATCCCATGCAAATTCGTGCATCCGAAATGCAGTTATTCTCGTTGAATCAAAGCACGAATACTACACCAACGCACAATGCGTTATCGCAGGCACTCTTTTCCCTCAAGGTTAGACAAAACAGAATATGCATCTCATCATTCACTCTATTCGAAAATTATTTCAAAATTCTAGTTGAGACAGTAAGATCCCTGACCAGAGTTGACAGCGAACGGACAGGTGTGCCCCCGTGTCTGCTGCGAGACTCAATAGCAGTCCTCAGATTGTCGGCTCCAGGATCGCTAACACTGCTACTACACAAACTTTTCTGCAGCGTTCTCGCCAAAGCAGACCCCATTCGATTCCGAGTTGACGACATCGCCTCTTCCGCCATTTGCAGGAAACAATGGCAATCAACCGTGCGAGACGAGAGAACCGAGTAGAAATAAACCACGTCTTTTTTCCAGTTCGAATTCACTCCACAACAAAAACACAAATTTTCTGCTACTTAAAGCTGCCATGTCAAACAGTGGCACGTTAATGTGCAAATTCACTGGCGTGATTCCTTTGCGATGCAAAACGCGTTTTGCATGCAATTTTCTTTGTACTTACTGCATAGTATCGGTAATTGTGCATGGAACAAGGAGACCACGCAGGTAGCCCTTAACGTGGCTGCTGGGAAAATACATGGAAATTTTGCGTCAAACCAGCATAAATGCGCGTTGCATAGATTGCTTATGTGGAGTTACGAAATACCTGTTTGGATTTCGCTGATGGCGGAGCAGTAATTGAAATTTCACTAAAGAATTGTTGGAAAAATCTTCAACTGATTAATAAGGTGGCAAGAACCCTTCTGCAGCAGAAGGAACTTGCTATAACTGTGTGCAGATTTTGTTATTTCTACTCGTCTGGATGAACGATTCAAGTAGCAATGAATGAGGAATGTCTCAATGTTGCACCGTTGCAAGCATGTTAAAAATAACGTGCTTAGCCATAGGAATCAATCTAGTATACAGCCCTCTGGATATCAAAATTTATAGCAGCAGAAGTTTACATAGTCTAGAAACAGTTCTGTGGAAGAAAAAAATGTGCGCATAGAAAAAGAGCAGCAATCAAATAGGATGCAGTCTGGCCTTTCGAAGTCAAATTATACTGAAGTGATAACTTCACTTCTGACATTCTCAGCAATGACCCTAAATTCTTTTGAATGTTTAATTCACTTGAAGTGCAAAAATTTATAGGCCAGCTAGTGCAATGTACCTTTGTATAGAATAACCCAAGCACACATAAAGTAGTTTGTGGGCGTATCTGCTGACGACCGGAAACAATGCATCGAGTGCACTGTGTCAAAGAGGCGATTCTCATCTGAAAATAGAGCTTCCGACTTTATAAGAGCTTAATTAGGTATGAGCAAGGCAAATTCAAAGCTGAGTATATACCGCTCATCTCGGCATGAGCATTTCGCATGAGTGGTGGCTTCTTTGTTCATCTTAAGCAAGTTCGTTCGCGCCTCTAGCTACCAAATTTCATACTTCTGCAGAAGTTTATGAGGCGTTCAAGCAGTCGCAGATACGTGCGGATTTCTTGATCCTGAAGCCAACCTTTATGATAATTCCAATAAATTTTGAGCAATTCCCTAAAACATCGAACTGGTCCATAGTTTAGGAAGTTGCTTCCGCTGCAAAACTGCTTTTTGGCAACGTCATTTATTTCTGTGTATATATGTGCTTCTTTACGTTCACATCTCCTCGATCTCCCCGCCCGGTCGTTTGAACTCAGAAAACACCGATGTGAACATTGCAGAGTTTGTTGTACGTAATGCACATTATGAGATGTTTTTATCATTTCACACTAACTCATTACCTCGAAGGAGTTGTGGACATTTGAAGGGGCCAGTGAAGAGTTGTGGATATCGCCGTGAGCCCGCATACGGTTTATTTACAGTAATCACATCGCAAAAAAAAACCGGATCTTTTGTAAATCAGTACCCCAATTAGGGACTCATTAGGTCTTCGCTTCGCGTCACTAGTGCGGTCTTGGCGTTTTATTTCAACCTCACTTGACCATGACCTGACGATCCGCCTATTCCGTAAGGATCGGTGTGGGTCTACCGACTTCCATTCGCTCCTTCTGCACCTTCTGCTTCCAGCGCTGACCACGGACCCGTATTGGTGGTTCATGTCACCTCGTTTACGGTCCTCCACGCGGCTGCTTTCGATTGCATGGTATCCAATCTGTCAGGCGATAGTTCCAGCGCTTGTCAGATTTTTTCATGCAACGTGGCTTGCGCTCGTCCATCTTGCTGTATAAGTTTCGAATACCACGTCCTTTACTCCAGTGCTGTGTCGCAGTTATCTTTGCTTAAGAAGTCTATCATGGTGACGCCACACATCCTCCTTTCCATTGTTCTGTCTGTCACTGCAAATTTCTCTTCACGCTTTTTGTGGTCCAGTTTCGCAGACGTATAGCATTGTTGGAAGTACAGTCGTCCCGAAAATGTTACCTGTGACATTCGTCGGCAACTTTTGATCTGTTACACAACGTGATTGTTGAAACGATCCGGCTTACTCTTCGTCTTTTATCTTTCGTCCGCCCAAGAAATTATGCGAAACTAGCTGACCTTCGTAATGGATGTGATCTGTCGCTTCCTCAAATTCGGCTTCATCCACTCACATCACACCTTCTGCGCAAGAGCTGATCCTCTTTCACTCCCTCTTGGAGAGATTCATTTCAAGGCCAGTTTCCTTCGGAAGGTTTGTTAGTTGTTGTAGACCGTGTTCGAGGTGTTGAGGGTTTGTGGCAACAAGGAAACAGTCATCAGCGAGCAAAGGTGGATTATCAATTCGCTATCAATCATAAACCTCCCAAGGTGGTTAGACTTTCTGAATTCTCCTTCCAGGGTCACCGCAGGAGCACAAGGAGATGTTGTCACCCTGCCGGACTCCTCTGGATCTTCACTTGACAAAATCATCCATCAGCCGAATGTCAATTATACACTCTTTATTAATGAGTTTGATGATGTTAACGCACGCGGAGTGTACACCAGCCACATGCAAAGCGTTTATGACTGCTGTTGATTCTACCGAGTCAAATGCTTTGTGATAGTCAAAGAATTGGAAACATACCGGGACTCGGTATTCATTGCCTTTTTCCAGTAGCTGGCTGAGGACATGGATGTGGTGATGCATAGAGTAGCCTCTTCTCAAATCTACCTGCTCTCTGCCATTTCCACCACCCCTGATGTTCAAATTAAAAGCACTCTTGCGAAACAGTGTGAACAGTTTGTGCAGTTGCAGAAAGAGTGCGATGGTTGGCAATATTTCGAGATCACGTTTCTTCTTCAAAAGCACCGTCTATGATGTCAACCAAGCCAAGAGAAGAGTGCATGAATTTAAACACGTGATCATTCCTTCAGCCATAACCTTGAGAAAGAAACAGCCCCTGTTTTTAGATGTTCTACTTTGATTCCATTTTTTCGATCGCTGATTCGTAATTCAGTGATCTCGTGGAGGCTTTTTCATCCGCTGCAAAAGCTCCATTGGCATCAATGACCCTGCGGATTTTGTGTTCTTTTAGGTTTGCTTTGCATAAGCGCAACATGGCGCTACCCTTACTCTTCGTGTATATATCTATCTGTTTTTCAATTGGTTATTTTCAACTTGGGAACAAATAGAGCTAGAACTGCGGAGTTCGATAGGTGTTGTGTATACTATAAAACTCCAGCAGTTGAACACTGAGCGCATTTTACACCCTTCATTTGAAACCAATTGATTCATAACTCATCTCTCATGTAAAATTTTTACGCGCAATCAGATCACTTGAAATACGAGGGTTTCTTTTCTGCATATTTCACGTTTTATTAACCTACGAAATTATTTCGTCACCTGAGCGGCTATTATGCAATCGCTCTAAGTCATTTCTCCACTTTTTCGTTGATATTTGTATTGGCAATATTGATTTAACCTGAGTGACGTTCTCGATCGATAGGAAGGGAGTTATGCTCAAGGGAAGGGGCGTTCTATGATAATTTCATCTGATAGCAAATGATAATGGACTTCAAATACTGCAAAGTATCAATACTGATAAGCATGAACTTTAATCACTAATTTCAATATTTAATTCATTTTCAGATTGAATTTACGCCAGTCAACGGAGACATGGCAATTATTGAACGTAATAAATTATCAAAGCGCAGTAGCAAAGACGGAGACTGACTGATACGTCGTTTTTGGCCATCCAACGTACACTGTGTTCGTTTCTTTTATGCTGATGTTTTCTATGCACCTCAGACACTCTCTCGTCTATCATTATATCTATCAATACGCGTCTCAAGAAATGTTAACTTGCCAATACGAGGATCAATAGATAAGGATACCAATCGGAATATAACTTGTCGCCTTTCAAATTTCGTCTGCTGTGCAGTACACCGTTGGATTATTTGCGCTCCAAAATATGTCTCTAAGAGTTTATTCGCTTTCGGATATTTTTACCTTTCTTCCCTCCCCGCACCCCTATCCCCCTTCGATTACCAACTTTATTTCAATGTTTGGTTGGTGATAGTGAGGTCATTCCCAAAACTGGTTGTAGAGATCGCGTTATATGTCCGTCTCTGAAAGAAAGTGCAAAACCAAACCGTTTTGCATGCTTAGTTTAAATTCACCTCTCAGCTCATCGGCTTGTTATTAGCCTAAAGAAACGGATGTGAAAAGTGTTTCTGAATGCTTAGCTTTGACCCATGCCGGTCGATTTTATTTTATTGCGTTCCCACTAAACAACTCGTATACAATTTATAATGATTACTTCATCCTGACATCCCTGCAACAATTTGGAAGTCTCGAAAATCATGCTATACGAGAAATTGCTAGGCACTTTATAAATTAATAAACTTAGGTTTCACGTCGTTTAGTATATGTTATCTCCAATTTTATGCGATAATTTATATGCGTCTCTATGATTTCGCCGTTCCTTTTTGAAGGATGGAAATCAGTTCCGTCTGAAGAGTTGTGCACTGAAATTCTTTTTTTTTTTTTTAAACAGTCGCAATGAAAAGAAACTGTATTTATTTAGTCAAGCTTTCCAACTCAAAAAAGTCAATGTGAGGTACTCGTCTATGGAGATCATCATACTGAAAATGTTTTTAGACCAAACTGTTCTTGGCCAATTAAAAAGGTCACTCTCACTTGAATTGAGTGATATTAGAGGCGAAAATGCTGATATTACTATATGGCCGATTATACTTTCTATTAATTCCAGAGAACTGTATCAAGCAATTAATAGATGGCGAAACTTCTCCTTGGAAAATTTGGCATTGTTACAGGTAAACTTTTACGCAATAAATCAACCGAGCTATTGTTTCATCTCTTTTTTTGTTTTTGCAAATCACGGAGATCACATCTATTCGTCCATGCATATACTTAAATTTAACATTTATTATTCAGGAATAAAACGTCACTTTCTCATATCTTTCTCGGCTTCTAGAAGATTTACACTCTTCAACGACTCAAAATGATTTACTAGCAATTTGAAACTTTGTAAATTTTTTTTTACAGTTTGGACTGCAGTAAAATCGGTAGAGTAAGCAACACTGTCTGCTATTGCGGTTGGCATGCAACGTTTGATCGTACAAAAGTTACGCTCAAAGCAATTGGCGATGTTTTGCAAGAACAAACATATGCCGCATTACTACGCAATTTCCACTTTTATTTTGTATTGATTGATAGCGCACATCAATGATATGCCACCAATCAAAACAAAACTCCACCTTAGTGCGTTTCGTTTGCGTAAATTTTGGTGCAATAAAATTTACGTTGTATATATGTTTCATTCTTTTTTTTTTGTATGGATAAATTGGTTATGGCCCTCTTCTCATTGCGTCATATACGTGCCAAGTGTCGCTTTTATCAATTCTATTAAAATCCTCGCAATTTTGAGTAAATCTATCGGTCATGTTTGTTAGAATCTGTCATCTATCGCGTCTGCCATCTCAGATTGAACGCTTGATACTGGAAAGGAATGGGACACATAAACTGAGGGAAGGGGAGTGATGAAAAAATCAGGAATATATGAGGGAAAAGGGTATGGAGCGTCGTAACAAGCTGCTAATGTGTTTGACGTTCCGAATTGTCTTACGGAACGAAATTAAGAGGAACTAGTTGCAGAGCACCTACTAAACAATTTAAAAGTTGCTATCTCACTTACAAAAGATGGTATCTAACGATTCATCAAGAGTATATTGCCTCTTTTTTAACCCTAGGATAAGGTGCGATCCAAAACATTAACAACCAGAAATGCATAGTGCTTATTGTAGCGCTACATATGACACATGCCACGAAATGATCAAAATTTGACGATTTATATTTATTTTCATTATTCCTTTTATGTATTTGGAAATAAAAAGTTACGGGTTTTGCAATACCTCAATGAAAAAATGAGGTACTTCAACAATTGAGCCTAACTGATGCGCATTAACATTTCAAGCTAGAAATGTATGCGATTAGGAACGCAGCTCAAAAATTAGCATAAAATAAACTTCCTCAAATTGTTGTTGCATGCGATTTCAGTCGTCATGGCGGGGAATTAGCGAGCTTGGCGAATTGGATTCACTATTCAAAGCACTTGTGTTTTCACTGGGCGGAAAAGCATTTGCAATGACAGGAATTATAGCCTAATTTCTACGCCATTCATGGATGCGAAAACTTTTATCTCGTCGGATAAACTTGTGACCCATTACGACACGTCAGCTTAACCCACCATGCGCTTTAATTCGATACCTTTCGAAAACTTTTCGAAATTTTGTATTACCAAATTTCTCCTGTCTTTTTTGCATAATTAATAGTGGAAAAATACTGCCTTTCGTATTCCTTATGAAACGTTTGCTAAAGAAGTTGATCACAGAAATGGCTTTGAAAGCATATCAACCAGTTCTCACTTTGCTGTTTTCATATGCGGTTTTGAAGATTTCCTATCTTTAATGTGATAGTTTCAGCACTCTTCTAATAATATTCTTTTCCATCTGCTTTTCCCACTGGCACAGTTCTTTGCGTAATAAACTTCTTTAAAGGGGTGATTTTTCGATTAAAATTTTTTTGCATATTTCATTTTTTTTTTTGCCATCTATGCAAAAATCTCTTCATGAAAAACAGTGCACCGTGGACCGAGGGTGAATATTCTATGATTTATATGAAAGAGATACCACGCATCAAAACGACGATGCTATGACTGTGCGCCAGAAAGAAGGTTCTTTCCCATGTTCGACCGAAAGATGAACTGAATCATTTTTAGAATTTCAAAACTTTTTAATATGAATTTAACTATTTATTACAAATGAAAATTTTTAGTTCTCGTATCAGTGTGGGTAGTATGATGAAGTAATGCAGTAAAACATCGAAGGCACAGTGCATTTACAGGAGGTGGAAGCGGAATCGGGCGTGCCGTTTGCAATCGCCTTGCTCAGCATGGTGCAAGACTCCTCGTTGTTGATCAAAATGGCAAGAGTGCCGAAGACGTCTGCGCATCCCTGAAATCTTTAGGTGATACCTCGAAAATTTTATCGCTTATCAATTAATTTCCAGTTGCTCTTTTTTTCAGAATTAATTGACCATCAATACCTAAGGTCCTCATCAAGGGACTGTTCCTTATTGAACACTAATAAATAGTTTGAAAGAATATATAAATGAAAATATTTGCGCGAAAATTACTGAAGAAATAATAAAAGCAATACAGTAGACACCAATAAATATTTCTTTTTTTGATATATTTTAATTGGTGTGAAAAATTCGAAGAAATTTTTTGCGGTCTTCTACAAATCTAAATTTATAGTCCTCATTATAGGAGGTCACGTCAGTAGGACAGAAAATAATCAAGAAAATTTTCATATTCGGTCGAATCATTGGCAATATGCGAGCACTGTTCCTCACATCTCTTTTTTCTGATAACTTATGGTGTTGGTTTTTGAGATAAGGAGAATGCTAATGCGCTTATTCTGCTACTCTTTCACACGCTTTACTAGTAGTGCAAATTGTACATCAAGAAGTTTCTGCAATACTTCCTACCGGCCGTGTTAGATCACAAGTAGACGTCTTGGATTGGCTCGTCACTGCATACCCAATAAATAATTCATTTGCTTTGTTGCAATTTTTTCGTGGTACTTGCTTAAGTCGATAAAAGGAAATGAAAACTCGTTGTGTTTAGCTGATAACAAAAGCTTTGCATAATATATTGTCCGATGGTTATATTGTGCGATGTTGAAGTGGAATCTCACATTTACAGATGGAGCGAAACATTTGTCGTTTACATGTGACGTTTCTAACAGTGATGAAGTGAAATCGCTTGTCGATTTTGTATTAAAACACTTCAATTGTGCACCGAACGTCGTCGTCAACTCGGCCGGTATCACCCGGGACTCAATGCTACTGAAAATGAGCGAAAAACAATTCGACGACGTAATTGCCGTCAACCTCAAGGGAACTTACTTGGTAAAAATTGTTGTTATTGCGCATTACGCGACTATTTATTGCACTCGGAAATTGCAAGAAATCAATTCTATGTGCGTCAAAACGTGACGACAGTATCTTAAGGAGCACATTGTCGTAAGTTTGTTCAATAGGAACGAATATTCCTTCCCGATTTTAACAAGCCGTATATTACTCTTGCAAGAAGCTGGCCTTTATAGAGAGTAAGGCGTGGACGGAATAAACGCTTAAACGAATAGAAGCACATATATGTGGCGTACATATAACTGTGTCATAGTGTATCTTGTGAACAAACTGCCTAAAGTATGTGATATTCGCTGAAAGTTCTATCGAGCTTAGATGCATATTTCATTCAAAGACATTTTCTTATAATACTCTTGCCTTCAAAAATGCTGACTAAAAATGCATTGAAAATAGAGAACAGTTGTTGAATATTCGGTGTAGCACAAACGCGAGATATGCTTTCTAGCCTTAATTCCAGATAATCGTTTCTAAATAGGCGAAATCAAAAGTCGAAAAATCAAAATTAGTGAAATATTTATCGAATGTAAAATAGTATTTTTTATAGCTGAAGCAAAGGATGTAGTAATCATGAATCTCTGCAGATAACACAAGCATTCGCGCAATTGGCGGTTGAGCGACAGGAGCCTCAATCTGTCATCAATCTATCATCAATTGTCGGCAAATCAGGCAATATCGGACAAATAAACTATGCAGCTACAAAGGTCGCTTATGGTTCTATCTTCTCCATTTTGCTCGTTTTTAGTGGCAACATCTTAAATGAGGTTATCGACCAATTGTCGGCACTAGACGATACCTGATATGTCATTATAGGAATGCTCTTTTTCTAATCACTCACCTTATCTTGTTTTTCATCGTCCACGTAGCTGAATGATCTGTGGCGGAGAAACTGATGGATGCGATCATTTATATTGTTTCGGCGAACGTTTCACAAACACATTATATTGGTTTGCTTTAGTGCTCTCCATTGGATATCATTCGCTTTTCACGGGGAATAATTTCTCCGCACAATATCGAAATATATGGATGTATTTCCGTGAATAAAACAATAATTAAATGCACAATCTAGGCATCGATTCATAAATTAGTTCGTTGAAAAAAAAAAAAAAAACGCGTTTCCAGAATACGGTCGCTCTCAGTGGGATTGCTCGTCATTGCAACTCCTTCAATTACTCAGCAAAACTTTTCTCTGTATTCAGTGAAATATGGATCACTCATATAAGTGCATTCAAATGCACTCGTATGAGTCATATAAGTGCAAATCACTCGTTTAGTGTTGTTCAGAAACGACTAAGAAAATACGGACCATAGTTTGCGATAGAATGAACAATGCAAACAGATTATGCATAAGTTGGCGTCTCTGAGCTAAGCAGTTAACGCGGCACCTATTACTGTGAATGAAAAATTTTCGGTAAATGAAGTATTCCATTTTAAGGAAGATTTCTCTATTCTTGAAAAATTCAAATTCTCAGTTTTTTGTGCGTAAATTTTCAAAACTATTCCGTTTCATCTTTTTTTTTCGAATTTGGTATTCGTTGTTGTTTTAAGCGTACCAGAAGAAAAAATTAATGGAAGGGCTACGTGGTTTAGTTAACATTTTCATACTCATTGAATATTCACTACCTTCAGGCTGGTGTGATTGGCTTAACGAAGACAGCAGCGAGGGAACTAGCCAAAAAAGGGATTCGAATAAACGCGATCTTGCCTGGATTCATCAAGACGCCGATGACTGCGGCAATTCCTGAAAAGGTATGTCGTTTTGATAATTTGCTGACGATATTAGTTCACCGATTTTCATCTAAGACTACTCATTGGTTGGTGAACACTTTTCCAGCCTGTGTATATGTCGTTCTGAAGATGTGAAAATTCATCCGAAACAGTATACAGAAGCTTTGCAACTGACTTCGCATAGGGGAACTTAGTGTCACCAGTTCCTGAGGTATCAATTTTTCAGGTGCTAAGCTCTCTCTGTGCACAAATTCCGATGGGACGAATGGGCAAAGCAGAGGAAATCGCTGATGCAGTTCTTTTTCTCGCTTCTGATTTCTCAACATATATAACTGGTGCTACTCTCGAAGTCACTGGCGGCTTCATCATGTGAAAATATCGAACTTGTGCGTTCTTTCTTGCTATGCATTGTAACTCTATTGTTCTTATGAATACAACCAACTTATCTGCGAAAATGATCTTAATTTTTTTTTGAAAATCCTTCTTGCGTCAAACCAAAGAAAATTTCCTTTTCGTATCAGAGATAAATTTTCCTTGACACTGTTTTATTCTCTCAATCTTTTGCAAAAAGTAGGAGATGTTCCACTCGTAGGACGTTTTAAGTGATCGGATCCCTGGTATCGTGATCGCTGTTAGCAATGAAATTGAAGTCCAGTTGCAAATGACAAGAAAAAGAAAGACTAAAAAGCAGAAGCCACATAGATCGCCGATTGATGAAAATCGAGAGAATTCGGCTCAAGCGGGCTTGCGGATGAAATCATAAGCCTTCTTTTTTTTAAACCTAATGACCCTCCTCTTCCTCCTCCTTCCTATAGAATATTTAATTTGGCACCTATTGCAGGGGTGGGAAGGATTTTTTTCGAGTATGAAAACGATGGGGATTTCCCTAAATGTTGTCACCTTGACCTGAGTCCCTTCTTCAGGAGGGTAACATGGAAACCGTTCACTTCTAGAACCACTGAGCTTCAACATTTATCAAGTGGCGTCTACTGATATTAACATAACCTACTCTTCGTCACTACGGTCCGAATAATACAAGTCGTCGACCGCAGCAGTGCATCAAGCCACACTATCACTCAGGAAGCCATTCCATGACAATATTTCCCACCGAATAAGGTGACTGTTCCCACCTTTCCGGATAAACCGAGTGAACGGATATAGCAGGACTTCATTTGATCATTTTGGAAGTGTTTACTTCGCAAGTAACCCGATCGGTATAATTAATAATCCAAAGTTAGAAGAAAATGCTACACACATTGACATGGACACCTTTGAAACAACAAATGCTCAAAGCTCAGCGATAAAATTCAGCAGAAACAAGCTGAAATCATGCTTAGCATTAAAAGAAGCATGCTGTTTCGCATCTGATTTTGCATTTGTCGCTTCAACTGAAATTATGCTTGATTCCTTTTTCCTTCGGCCATTGCAAAAACGCTGACTTTACAGGCTTTCGGTATAATATGGGGAAATTAAAATCAGTGCTCTGAACACATTCAAAGGACAACACAAGAACGCTATTTGCATGAACATTCCTTTTATATAAGCATGTTGTTCATCTATCCTATGGGAAAATATGTTATTCTTCCCGGTACATGGAAAATTGAGGAACATGACAAAGCAGCTGGCATATTACGTTTCGCACTCCCACTTACTTTCGCACACTTACTTACTTTCGCACAACCATATGTTGAAGCAATGAGATAAATGGATTATCGGAAAACAATAAATGCGACTTATATTGAATTTGTATTTTTATCAACACAAACTTTCGTAACGACTGCTACCTTTTACTTTTTGTGAACTCGCACTTGCGAAATCCACTTTGTCGACGTTGTTGCTGCGTGCTTATATGAGTACGTGTCCATGCTAACAGTTGAAACCAGGGCTATGAGCTAGCATGAACGTCACCTCCAATACTGATATTTGAAGGAGGTTGCTACGGCGCACATTTTTCTTGTATTCTGTGATATGCTTATGAAATTCTTTTTGACTTGAGAGAAATAAAACTCATCCAAATCGGTCGTAAAAGGTACATAAGTTTTTAAGCTCATTTAAGTGACTATAACTCCTCCGTAATGTTGAGGAGAGATTGCCTCCCTTGAACTTCCCAAACTCATTAATCGTCCATTTACCATTTGCACAAAAATTCCGGAACGTTTTGTTAGACATTCTATGTTCTGTTGTCCAAAATCAATCAACTTTAGTAGCGCTATGTGAGATTGATCAGAATAGCTCAACTTTCGAAGCTCATCCAACCGAAAGCTCCACTTCCGGAAACAAAGGCTATATTGATTCGAGACAGCATTCTGCCTTGAGGTGCCTCCTGATGGACTCTTATCTTGAGACAATAATCCTCAAATTGTTATCTGTAAATAAGGAGGCTAGAAATGAATTAAGGCAGCCATAACAGAAACACGCAGACAGACCGAAGGAAGCAGAAATTTGCAAATAGAAGACCCCTCTCGCAGCTGAAAAAAACGATGCTCAACATTCCTATTGAACAAATATAGGAAACTTTTTTTTTTAATGCGCAGAAAGGTTATATTCGGAAGCAGTAAAACAACAGCTAATGTACAAGGGGAAAACTTCGTATGCAAAACGGATGACTATGCAAGCTTACCCTTTCTTGGACATAAGATACAGCAGGTTGTGTACACTCGTACTGTCAAAAGAGAATACGGTCGGAAATATTATGCATGATAAAGAAAGTCATGATGCACGACATTTTGGAACAGAATCCAGCAGAAGGTAACGAACTTATATAATGGCGCACCTGAGAGCACCATTTATTTGATAGCCTAACAGGAAAAAAAATGATTTCAAGATCGAAATACATGACCGTTTGAACTGGTTATTTCGCCTGATAGTAGTACTTTGCGACGTTCCATGGAATTCGATCGCTGAAGCACTTTGCTCAGTGCGACATAAATCTGCCACAGTGTGGTAAATTGTGCGGTTACCTTCGAAATTCAACTGCTGAGTTGTAGACTAACTAAAATATACAAGACGTCTTCAAAAGTAGAAGAAAGCAGATATCATTCGTTCACATCTGGATAAAGAAAAGAGAACAAAACAATATCAACGTCGCCAATCAAGACTTCTTCTTGACGATCACTATGGGCGCTATTACTTGAGCTGCAGATGCGTGAGACACGCGTGCAGCTGGATGAGCGCGGTGAACGCTCCTCGTATTTGTGGTGCTTGACGTGCTTTGAATCGCTGTATCGCCGTCGATTCTGCTTCTACAACAACAACTACTTATTTCAGGCCACCCACGCATTCATTAACCGCTACCGCATAAGCATGAATTCATGATGGGCGAAAAGAAAATCTTCGACATATCGGGTGAAGGACTAATTAACATGTATTGCGAGATGAAGTTATGATGAACACAACGCGAATGTCATTTTAAGATTTTCCGTGCTAAAGATAACAAATTCATGGACAAGATGAGAATGCTCTGACGTTCTCACTCATGCAAACGGTAAGCATCCATCATTGTTCATTATTGTAGATGATCGAGCAGACCTCCTCAAAAGTGCACTGTTGGGTACTACTTATGTCTCTCAGCACTGAACTGTAGAAAATGCCGAGATTTGCATCACTCAGATTTAGGCTCATTCTAGAGTTTTGCGGCAGTCTGACAATTTATCAGATCTATATGTGGAAAACCATCCATTTCTCAGCACTTTAGCAGACTTTTCGGAATTTTTACATATTCAGAAACTCCTTGTTTTCTGTTCATCATCCGTGTCATGCTCGAAAAGTGTTTCTTGCAACATACTTACAGTTCCATTTCAAAATTCGAAATCGGCTTTCATGCTCTCTAGTTTCGCATTCACCCGCTTCAAATCCTTTACAATGGTGACATTTAAGGCGTTTTCATTCACATGAATTTCTCCCAATTACCTATCAGTAGCAGCCTATAATTCACATTCTTTCAAATACAGCAGCATCAGATACCTTTCAAGCACGTCATCGTCCACTGAATTTTTTTTTTTTTTTTTTAAATAAAAAGGCATCAAGCGTATTCCTTTGGGGAGAGGGAAACGATTAGCGAATGCACGATTCAACGAGGAGAATGGTAAAGAAACGCAGTTAGAGGGACTTGTTCTGAAGCGGAGCAGATGACCGAAGAGAATGGAAGGAAAAAGCGTACTTGTATATCGGACCTGTATGCTTTATTGAACTTTGGTGTTTTTGGGATCACACTGTTCTCCCATCCAAGCCGAACCTGAGTGGCCATGAATTTGCAAACGGATGTCCATGTGTTCGTCAATTGTTGTGTATCTGCTGCATTCAATGGACCCGATTTTCTTTTCAAGTTCGTCACATCAATAATCACCTAAAATGCTTATATCAACTCAATCCCATCACAGCACTTTAGTGGTTTCAAGTCAAATTTGCATCAGCAGAAACGTAATAAATTTAAAAAAGTTAAAGAATCACTAAATATACGCTCTCATTGAATTCATGACAGTCCGAAGAATATGATACATTGAGATCAGGAGAGGAATACGCAATTTCTTTGTATGATACAAGAGCAGGTGAAATTATAGATCCTCTGCTTGGCGGAACGCGTAAGGTGCACTCTTATCCAGACACAATACGGTTCATTATGGATAATCTCAGCGTGGCACAACGAAGAGAAACAACGATTTTTGCAAGAATAATTTTTTTTTTTTAATTCAGTAATCGTTTTTTAAAGTTCCATTCCAAGGATTTTTTCAAAATTAAACAAGTGTGAAGTGACTATTATAAGATCCAGGCATGAATATGAGATTGCCAATGTGTATACGCGCATGTGCACCTAGTGCTCAATCATCAACCCTCAAAAAACTAGGCGTTATGAAGGAACATTTAAAATTCCGATTAAAATCGCCACATTACCTGCTTATCAGTTCAACGACCAATAAGCACTGGATAAAGGTTTTTGCAAACTTGATATATTTTAGAGAAGGAGTTAATGCTGAGTACAGAGATAATAAGTTTGCAAATTTCACAACGCAGTAATAATATTCGAGGTAAGAATTGAAAGCGATTACATTGTCAAAACAGTAGGAAGCCATGTCTTCGAGTGGGGGTAGTAGGGAAGGCTCTATCGAAGAAAGCCCAGATTCGATAGCGTGCCTTTGCAACTGTTGAGAATGAGTTTGTATTCAGAAGGGAGACTACGAGTAAAGTGGAATTGTAAGCAAGGAAAAAGATCGCACATATGAAAAAATTTAACCACAAACCTTCGCATTGGGTTATTCAGGTATTCCTCCACAAAAAAAAAATTTGAAAGGTATAGACCTTCGGATTATCATCCATCCGATTAAATTTGGTCAGTGAAACCTTACAGCACGCCAGAAAGATAAGAAAGTAGGCGATTTGGAGGAAGTTCAGATAGAAAGCAAACTTCATGAAAAGAACAGAGCGGACCAGGAAAATGTCTCTATTTGTTCATATGCTATTTTTGAACTGTTAGCTGTGTAGTGAGACTTCCTCATATGCGAAGCCCCACCGTTAATTGCATATCTCCTGCAGAATGCTGAGGAACTTGTAAAGCTCGAAAGTTATGATCGAATTCTATAGTAAGCATAGGAACCTAGCCTCGAGATGATCATATGAACTTCACCTGTGGGAGCATATCAAAGAATATATCAAAGTCGGCCGGCGTCAAAGCGGGTACTATACGGCGATGCAATCCACCAAGCTCTTTCATAAGATCCGCGAATCCACATACGGCTTCATTGCTCTCTCGTGGACCTTTTTCTTCACCAAATACGCTGACCGCATGAACGAGCATCTTAAATTCATTTTTGATCTAGTTCTGAAAAATAACATTGCAAAAAACAGATATCCACGAAAAAAAGGAAACATTGTTGCAATTAATATCTATGAAAGCTTTCGCTATTTTAGAGCGACTTTACACCTAAAAGCGCTCTTCATTATTTCAGCGCTTGCAGTTCAAACGTTTTTAAACGAGATTTTTAATCTTGCACTTCCACTTGAGATATGACTGTTTTATGCAACGTGATTAAAATACTTGTGAATGTTTTCAATCAGCTTGTCGTATGAAAGCAAAGGTAGTAACCATAGAGGAGCACTTTTCCTGTATTCTTGGACTTGGCTTCATCAAATTCATGCAGTTCGTGCGAACCATTTCGTTGAGCGCTCTTTTTGCACTAACGGTCAGAATTGGTTATGTGGCGATACGAAACTACTCTCGATGATCAGTTACACGATCACCTCATAATACATAACAATACTCCGATGTAAACCATAAGACTGAACTGGAAGCTCAAACAGATTCATGAAAGCCTGAGTTGCACACCCCTCTCTTCGACTTTAATATAAGTACTGAAATAAAAAATATTTAATTAATAGGTTCGTATCGTCACTTCTTCCTGCGATCTACATAGGTTCTATATGTTTCTTCTTTCTCGCTTGTTTTATTTTCATTTATTTTTCACATTCTTTTTTAATGGTGTGTACTTTTTCAATTCATTATTTGAACATTTGTTCGCTTAAAAAATTAAAATATGTGAAATTTCTATTGAAATGTACTATACTTCAGATTTCGGAATTTTTTTCTCGTCGATGGTTAGATCTATCGAGTAGTGGTTTCCTTCCTTCGACACAGTTTTAAAAGTTCTATTAAACGGTATATAGCTTATCAAATTTCGAGAGAAAAGTTGAAAATCGGATCGACTGGCCAGAATTTCTGAAATCTCCATTTTTACGATTTTGGGGGTTCTCTTTCTCCGTCATTATCTCATACTGTGTTAAACGGTTTTCTGATTCGTCATAACTCCGCCGAGACTTCTCGAACGGTATATGGACTACTGCCGTAGGACAAATAGGAGCCGAGGAAAAAAATCTGAAAAATCGCGATTTTTCGATCGTACAGGGAAAAATACTTTTCGAAAAATATTTTTTGTCTCCAATTTCGATGATTTTGATATCAAACGACCGATCTCGATCAGCTGATCACGAGCACTTGCGCCGCTTGCTGTTTTATTTGAAATAAGACGAAATTAGAGGTACACGAATGCTGCACTTGTATATAAATGTACTGCAATTGATATTTGCGATTCTTTTTCTCGGCAGCGTTACGTCCATGGAGTTGCGGCTTCCTTTTTTCGATATAACTTTGAAAACTCTATCAACAGATGTGATGTATAGATCATTAGATGTCGAGAGAGAAGCTGAAAACCGAGTCGAACGGCCAGAATTTCTGAAATCTCGATTTTTGGAATTTTAGGTATTCTGGTTCTTAGTCGGTATTTGATATGGGCAAAAACTGCCTTCTGATTTCTCATCAGCTCGCCGAGACTTCTCAAAACATGCATAGAGACCGCCCACAGGCGAATAGGAGCCGAGAAAAAATTCCCAAAAATCGCATTTTTTCGATCCTCGGGCGGCGGTAGGTAGTACAGGGAAATTTCGGAAAATATTTCTTGTCTCCGATTTTGATGAATTTGGCATGAAACGATAGAGCTCGATGCGCTGATCATGAGCATATGCGTCGCTTGCTGCTTTATGTTAAAAAGAGGAAATTATGGGTGCACGAATATTGCAGTTTCTATACAAATGTACTGTAATTGACATGTGCGAACTTTTTTTCTCGGCAGCCGTTAGACTAGTGGAGCTATCGCTTGCTTCCTTCAATGCAATTTCGAAAGCTCTATCAAACGATGTATAGTTTCTTGCAATTCCAAACAAAAGTTGAAAACCCATTCGACCGGGCAGAATTCCTGAAATCTCGATTTTTGAAATCTTAGTGGTTCTGGTTCTCAATCGATATTTGATATGGGCAAAAACGACCTTCTGATTTCTCATTAGCTCAGCGAGACCTCTCAAAAGACGTCTAGGCGTCCGCCCATGGGCAAATAGGAGCGGAGCAAAAAATTCCCAAAAATCGCGTTTTTTCGATTCTCGGGGGTATAGTACAGGGAACATTGGGAAAAATATTTTTTGTCTCCGATTTCGATGATCTTAGTATCAAACGATAGATCTTGATGAGTTGATCACGAATGTATGCCCCGCTTGCGGCTTTACTCGAAATAAGACGAAATTAAAGGCGTACGAATGTTATATTTCTATATAAATGTACTGTAATTTATATTTCGGAATTTTTTCTCAGCAATGGTGGGGCCTACGGCGCTGCGGGTTGCTTCGTTCAATACAACTTTCAAGGCTCTATCAAACGGTATAGAGCACATTAAATTTCGAGACAAAAGTTGAAAATCGAATCGACCGGCCAGAATTTCTGAAATCTCGATTCTTGAAATATTGGGGGTTCTCGTTCTCGGCCGCTGTCTGATATGGTGATAAACTGTCATTAGATTCGTCATCAGCTCGCCGAGACCTCTCGGATGATGCATGGGTTGCCGCCCTAAGACAAACGTGAGCCGAAATAAAAATACTCAGAAATCGATTTTTTCAATCGTAAGGGGGTAGTACAGGGTAAATTTCGAATAATACCTTTCATCTCGGATTTCGCTAGTTTTGCTATCAAACGATAGATCTCGATGAGTTGTTCACGAATATGTATGTTCATAAGTGAAGGTCTGTTCCATACTATATAAGGAAATGCTAGTCTAGTTGTACTGAGCTTTCCATACATCACATAAGCGGCACGTTCTCATTCCCGTAAACGATGTCGCCAAATGGGGGATGAATAAACACACAATCCGTGATGTTTAAAATACCGGTGAAAAGAAAAGAAAAGAAAAAGCGCATTCCGAATACCAGCTGGATAGTATTGAATTACTTCATGGGTTGTTTTTGGAGAAATTTCAAAAGAGCAGTTGCTTTGGTGGAAAAATTATTATTATCTCAGTGCGAACCAAATGAGTGGAATGTAGCGTTTGTAAGCTCGAATAATCCTTCTGAGGTTTCTATATCTTGATCTTCCATTGTTAGTCCCTCACGTTGAGAGCAGGATTTGCAAGAGCTCCTGTAGCTAAGTGGTTGGTGCAGCGAGCTGTAAGAGTGAGCTATTTTGTTTCAAATCCGCCCATGGTTTCAGTCTTGCAATTTTTCGATTTAAATTTATTTTTTTAGGGTTCTCTCTCAAAACAGTGATTAGCTGGGTCCTCGGTGTACCGGACGGGACCGAGAGAGAGGGTTCGGCCCACAAAATTTCCGAAAAATGTAATCACTACTTATTCTAGCTACGTTCTCTGAATAAATGTTTTGGGTTATATCTCGGCTTTAAATGGCCCAATTAGGATACGGTTTTGTATATTAGACTCAACATAATGTGAGTAAGGTGAGAGTAGTTGTGCAGTAGGACGCGCAAGCTGAGTATGTGCGCGCAGCATCGCCGCACGTGCTCGCCACCTGTCCCAACTCATATCTCGGCTCCAAACGGACCAATTTTGATGCGATTTTTTTAGTCGATAAAGTAGGAGTTGTAGAAAAGTGAGAAAAGTATAGCTTCGTGTAAGTCGCACACCAAGCGCATCTACTAACAATAGTTTGTTCAACGCATTAAACTTCCATCAACATAACTTAATCCCATTTCACAAGATCTGCACGAGCACTCACCTGTTCGAGAGCAAGCACCACTTTTTTGAGCTTCTCTTCTTTTTTCCAATTGTTTTTGTCGGCGAAATTGAAAAGCTCCATGAGATCAGGTCGTTTCTCGAATATTCTTTCGAATGCGCAAAGACCCATATCGAATAGACACCCGAAATGTTCTGGCCATGACTTTGCCATCAATTTCACTTGCGCCTCATCGAACTTTGGTCCCTTGAAGCTCATCTTTTGAAGGAAATCTTCATTGGTTATATCCATGAATAAAGTCGCAAATGCCCCAAATAGAAGCCACTTCTCGATTTTCCATTTCAAAAACCAATGGACAAATCCTTTCGATAATCTCGACTAAAATGGCGAAATGAGGGAAACACACTTCGGAATATTTCATATGCTCACTTAAAACTCATGTCTTCTAGCAACTGATTCCTTCCTTAGGTTGGTTCTGCGATGAGAATAATGGGGACGTGTGCTCTTACAGTTTCATTTACTTACACATTTAGTTGCATAGACCAACAGTCGATGAAAAAAAGCCTCCCTAAGAAAGCAATCACATAGCTACTTTGCCGAGTTCCGAAAGTAATGCTGGAAAATTTAATTTGAATTCAGGTTGGTTGTTACTTTTTGTAAACGATCTGTTACCAGGTGCTCAGTAATCGTAATGGTAACAGTTATAATTACATCGCCAATGCAGAGGTTCAACAATCGACAACAATATTCTTTTCGTTTGCTGACCGCTTACTACGTAAATTCGATCAGTCACTGGAGCTAAACGCATTTCTAGAACGGATTTTTCATTTCAGTATAAAATATGTTCTTGCATATACCGTTAGCGTTGAATAAACGCAGCGAATCTTTGCGTGAGCTATTTTGCTTTAAAGTCTACTGACAATTAAGGGCTGAGAGCTCCTTATATTGAATGAGTATATTTTGCCGCAGAAGATGATGGGACGCCTTTATGTTACCTTCAATTGTTTTACTACTAGTGCATCCGGCGGAAGTTCTTTCTCCCGTGTTCAGGAGGTATTCAAGCGCAAACTTTAATGACTGAAAGTGTTTTCTGCGTTTTGTTCATCTCGTTTTAAGCATACGCTATGACGATCACATATGCATATGATCGATCAGCTGTTCAAGTTGTGTTTTGAATCTTCTACATCTCCACCTCATTGGTAGCTAAAGTGCTTCAAACTTTGACGACGATGTATAGCTTTGCGCGCATTTCACCGCAACAGCAGAAACTCCTTGATCAACTATAAAGTTTACGGATTGTTTGGAGGAACTTGGTCTATATGAGTCCTTATAGGCAGTAATCATATACAACCAATGAAGCCAATAAATAAGTTCACTGATTTAATTCACCATCAGCGATATCTAACAACCATTGATTTAAGGTTTTCAAGTATTTGAAAGAGTGACGGATGCAGCGAGAGCCATAAATGATTGAATTCATGGGTATGTCAAAGAGCAGTGTTGAATTTTTATCCTCTGAAATACCGAGAGATTTAATCGGAGATCCTTCGTTCCATATGCCTTAATAGGATGTTTTGGAGGCGCATTTCAGAAAATGGTTTGAGACGTTGCCAGATATCATTACCGCCGACAAGAGGAAACAACAAAAAGCTGAGAATTACCTAACAAAGTGCACTCAGAGTTGATGTGATGAACAAACCTCAAAGGCCATTGGATCGACTTTCATCAGAAGAATGTTGCTCACTTATTGTTTTCCATCGATGCAGCAAGCTTCCTCTTTCGATAAGTCAAGCATTTCCCTGAAGCAAATTTCAACTCAAAAATGGGCAAATAATTAGAGTTTTCAAATTCACTTGATAAGTAAACTTTCGCTTCGCTAGTACTTCAAATAACATTCAAGAAAACGCAGATGCTTTATTTTGGCAAATCAAAGATATTTGTTACCGATACAGTACAACATTATAGACAATGGATATTGCTAGGGCTAGGTTTATGAAAGTATGCGCTACGAATGAAGAAGCGGAAGTCATCTCCATTCCTAAGATCTGCTGTACTTGGGGACTAGAAGCTTCCATCTTCCTACCACTAAGAGTAAACAAGTATGATACGTGATGAGGAAATATTCTGTTCGCGATGAAGACCTCATATCGCGACGTTGGCTCCACGAAATCCACTAAGAGAATCACCTATGATTCAAAATTTTATTGTTGTTCGCTCAAATTCTGCTCTTAAGAAAGATAGCAGCAACAAGTCAAGACTCATCTCCTTCTTGATGCATTAACATGTGGCGCATTGGTGCAAATAGTGGCTGTGGAGCGACGCGTCACGGTCACAGAAACTAGGCAATCCTTAACATGAACTATTCCTCCTATATGCATACGATGCCCTATGAAGATGCGTACAATGATCTTCAAGGTGCCGCACGACTTCAGAATCAATTCTTTCCAAGTTTAGGTATTTAGATTACAATGAGAATTTTGGGATTCTTGCACTTTTTCGCCATGCCGACCCTTTGTCACCAATTAAAAAAAAAAGGATAATACTGTTGTATTCTAGCTGACTCAATTGATCGTTAACCGCAAAACGCTCCCATTCAAATAGTTTGCTTTTTCATGTTCGCATCAATGGAGTGTATCTTATGCAACGTATGCAATATTTTGGCACCTTCAAATCTATACAATTCATCTCCAGTCGACAAATCAACCAAAAGTACGATATCGAAGGCTATCCTGTAGTTTATATGTGCTCTTAGTAAATCTTTATCGTAATTCTCGAAGCTAAAACAACAACACGATTGACAAGCACAGACTACTACATGATGCTCCCACAACTGACCCTTAGAATGCAATTATGCAAAAACACACCAAAACAAAATTTTTCAGTTGAAAGATCGTGCGAAACAGTGGTAAAGAATGCATATTCTTCAGGACTTCTACTTTTATGTTAATGCATGCACAACACATAGTGTGTTTGCTAAATGCGATTGCACTTTTTTCAGTGGAAAATATCGCAAATTGTTGAGATTTTATTCACCTAGACAACAGTGAAATGGACAACAAGGAAATAGCAAACGAAAAAAAAATGTGCGAGACAGCCTAATAAAATCAGCGTTTTTGCAATCTTTTTAATTCGAGCAATCTGCTGCAGAATTGCTTATAACTTAGAGTTGGACGCTTCTATTTCGAAACGATAAAATATTGAATTACATTAAGAATAACGAACGTTTATTGCTAGAGATAGCGACAATAAGGATATAGATAACGAACGTAACAATAGGATATATAGCATCAAGCTTTTCTTTGAAAGTTATAAGGAACGAGGAAAAATGAGTGCATTTTGTACATTAGATGCGTATAAACGATCACGAGAGGTAAGCGGGAGTGGGAGTGGCATGAAGGTTCACCTTGGTGACACACAGCAACGTGACACATGATTTCACAAGTGAGCAGCAAACCTATCGATGAGCTCATTCCTCATATCCATCCAACACTGCGTAATCCTTTGATAGGTATCTCGATCGCGTTGTGATGTTCATCTATTTAATGATTGAGAATAATTGTTTTTAATGCACTTTAGAGTGTGGTAGTATTTCATATAAAGATTATGCATTGCCAGGAGAAGCTCCTCCAGGCTGTCGGAATAAGCTGCATTGGCTAAAAACTAGTCTATTAGCAAGGAAGAAAAAAATGAAAGCGTTCCAGCCGTAAAGCCCAAAGCCTTTTACCTTTTGTTCTCTTATATTGCTGTATCAGCAATCGTAAAAACTACTTTTAAAAGATATTAGTAAAGGGCTACAGAAGAATGCCATATATGGTGGGAAAATTCAGCTATCCTCAAAGTGCCGCATAAACATTCCCATCAATGCGTATTATTTGTTCATATCGCAGAGAATATAAACTAGACGCAAAGCGTTTGAAATTAGATTTTTCTTAAAGGCTGTAGCTTGTTGGAATATCCAGAATCCTAAACGCGTCGTTTCTGATCATTTTTGATACCATTTCAATAAAACAAATTTTTATCAGAATATTTTATATTCTCCTAAGAACTTTTATAATATTAGGTAGATGGTAATCACATACAGTGATTGCTCTTGTTATTTTAGATGAAAGAAAAGAATATGAGGCAGTGAAAGCCCTATAGCTGATAAAAATAATTTTTGAAGCACAAAGCGAAGTTTCAATCTTTCATCCATAAATTTCTGCTGTCGTTATTTGAAGTAATGAAAAGCACTCGGATAAAAATCTGTAAGTTTTATCAAAGTTCATAGTATTATAGTTGCATTAACTGGACACCGGTTTATAGTATTTTCACCTTTCGGTAGTAGAAAAATTCAAAACTTCAGCTATCGTTCAAGGAGTTTCCGGTAGCCTTCTTCGAAAGGATAGTTCAAATAATGCTTCTGAGAATATCTGTGACAGTGGAAAAGTCACACTATGAAATAAAGCTAAAAGAGCAACAAAATTTTTTGCAGCGAAGAGTTCGAATTTCTCGCCGCTCATTTGGGGACGTGAAACAATACGCCTGCCTCTTATTTTTACAGCTGCATTTTTCTTGCTTAACTCGGAAACCCTGAATACGTTCTTGCGGACGTCTCGCGGAGGGCTGCTCAAATTGCGAATGTGATCGTTTGGAGCAATGTAATCTGTCGGCGATATGCGCCTCATATCAGTTATAACTAATCATCATATATATGTATTGCTCATCACCTATGTATGTATACATATAATGTATATAACCATTTCAACTGATCTTCAATATCTGTTTTCACTAACTGTCTTTTTGGGTTTTTAAACGCATTGTTTTTATGAGCAGTGATGATGTTACATATGCTTTGCTCGCCTCTATGTATATTGTCCATGTAATTCCATGCTTTCTTTATCGTTCGAATAAAGATTATTATTATTATTAGTATTAGTGTTATTATAAGCAGAGCTCTCGAAAATGGAATTTTTCGAAGAATGAAGGGTTCATAATATAGCACCTTCGGTAGCAAATAGGCATCTTGCGATTCCTCTAGTTGTATTTCCGAGACCGTTTCGGCAGTATTGCTAATATGAAAGAATGCAACAAGCTCGGCTACGAATTGTGGTTGTAAGTTTTCTGTTTCGCTGACTATCATAGCAAGTGAATGAAGTGAGAGAAAAACCGTCTTCGCATTTGCTAAGAAAATGCAAGCCGTGGTCATGAAAATTCCAGATATAAACACACTAACACATTAACTGCACTAATAATAAATGATGGCGTTAAGGACAGGCGAAGACTCCAATCACTTTGCAAAATTAGATCGCCAAATTTATCATCTGCACAAATTTGGAAAATCGGCTTGAAAATTCATCCACTTCGATTTTGAATAGGAAAGCACTGACTTTGAAAGTTTGTCTGGATGAATGAGGCGAACATGTTATTATGCGAAGTAACGAAGATGCTTGCACCTAACCATGATCCATACTCGTTTAATGTCCAGTGCAAAGTTCAAAAGCCAACAATTGCCTCGTTTATTCCTACTTAACTTTTTAGCGCTTAAGGTTTGGAGCAGTGACGTCGGGGTTGCTAGTTCTCGTGCCCCTATAGCCGCAGTTTGCCTTTCCATACTTTGCCAAGATGAACACTGAGGATTGGACACGCAGTCATCACCCCGTTATCTATTGGGAGCCTTTGCGGCGTTACAGGACCGGACAAAACATAACGGTCCGAGGGTATTGCCCGGGAACCGCTGCGTGTCCCGAACCACCAGGAGTTGGTGGAGTATGGCTTGCGGAAAAGATAGCAGCTGTATGCACTGATCGGGCACAAAAACTCACCATGCATTACCCAGCGCATAGCCGAGAAGCTCTATGTAAGCGCACACCGCTGTAGTTACTCTACGAAAAAATATCAATATAATCATAAAACTGTACGCTTCAAAAAACGGAAGTGTGTAATAAAAAAGTTGCCCAATTCGATTGTATTCACATTTGTTCATCATTGATCATAAAATTTTTATTCCAGTAAGGGACACAAAGAGTAAACAAAGAAATAGGACAACAGCAGTGTGTTGTTTCGATTACAGCAAAGATATTCAAAGATCAACTTCCTCGCCCGCAAATGTTTCGAACAATGCGCAAAGGATCCTACCAGTGTCGGAGAGAACTTCCTCTCATATGCAAGTTATTTCAATTTTACCTCTCATCTATATTTGATTCGATGACAAAAGAAACATTAAATACCTAAACAATTTGAAATAAAACGCCCTCTAAAATACCGTCAATGTTAACAGCATTTAAAAGCACAACAAAGAGAGCATGCTCTGCTGGACTTGACTTGCCGATGAGGTTTTTTTTTTTCTGGTGAGAATATATCATTTCTTTGGAAATTGTTAGAATCTAACAATAGCTGTTATCGGCGAAATCGAAAGCCTTCACAAGAAAAGCACTCATAGTCACATGAAACAACAGTACGTCAAAGAAAGGTTCGAAAAAGCGATGATATATAGGTCAACGACAACAACTTGATCCCATCGTTCACTAACGAAATTGCCAACTCCCATTACTTAGAAGTATTTGATGTATGACGCTTTATACATCGCGCTGTGTTGAAAGAATGCTCGGTCTCACAACCTAATAACAATAAATGTGGCTCATAAACTGGCTTAGAGAATCCGTTGATTCCATTGATCTCAGAATAACTTGGAAGGCACTCATTTAGTGCTGCCGTTGATTAACCGATAAAGACAGCTTCATTTTTTCCCTTCGACCATAATAATATGATAGCCGAATTGCGTCTTTACTGGAGGGTCTGTGTAAATTGGCTTATCAACTGTACTCGTCGGCAGTGCAAACGCTGCATCTTGAAAAGCGCCAACCATTGAGCCACGTGTCATCCAACCAAGATCACCCTGAAACGACGACAAATTCCCGCTCACGTGTTTCACTTAATGTTCATTTACCGCTAGAATCAGCAACTGCTTTATTCACATAATCTTTCCATTTATTTAAGCTAAATAGCTGTCCTTGGAATAATAAGGTGTGATAATTTTAGTGATAGAGCTTTCTGCTTTTTAACGCACTTTTTTCTGCATTCTGCATTTCTTATTTTCATTTAAAAACTTTGTTCTTCCTTGTTTTCTACTCCCCACTTTCGAAAAAAGTGCTAAATCACGCGCATCAAGGTCGCATCTAAGGGAGTGCTCAAAAACCGGAAATGCAAGAAGTTAATAAGCTGAAACCGAAAACAGAACGGTCTACAGCCAGGGTAACCTTTTTAACTCGTTTTTTTACTGCGCACTTCCCAAGTGCTTATGTATCTTCAGTTATACTTACTGTGGCCAACTTTACTATGTAAATTTATTATTTACTATTAGTCACACTTTTTGTTATTATTATTTTTTGCTTTCGTTTTCCCTACTTCCGGTTTTACGCATTTTGCCACTTCATATTCCCTTGAAAATCTACATTTAATATTTCAATGGTAAACAAGCATTTTGAATATCAAAACGCTGCATGCTTTTCCAGTCAGTCTCATTTGGTCGTTAGAAGACTGTACCAGAAATGGCTTTTTTTCTTTAATAGTGAAGTGTCGTTTTCCAACAAAGTATAGGAAGCCTTCTTCACTTTCGTTACCTTGCTAGTTATATATCAGTTAGTCACTTCTGTCGGCTGGATTTGCACTAAATAGTGCCCATCCAATTACATACAACAAATGCACCAAAAATTTATCTGTTCCTGCCCGTGTGGCCTTTTCTTTGTTTTCACACAGACTTTCACAAACATACAGTGAAGCTAATATATGGCAGGAAATATAGATATAATGCATATGCTACAACATATCTTGCGCAAAAGAGGCCTGAGACACGTGCATGTGCACTGCACACATGAGGCACCATAAGGCAGCGTACCGTATGTCCAAGGTAGAGTTATTTCCAATTTTCCAAAGAAGCAAATCATCATATAATTCCATATATTGCAAAAAAACCTTCGCAATGCACACTTCACAGTGTGCACTGCCCGATCAATGCTCTCTAATAAATTTTCACACGTATGGCGATAAAAAAGAAAAAAAAAAGATGGAATGAACAATTGAAAAAAAAATCACATATGAATGCACTTAAACAAATAGCTGACTGCAGCTGAGCGCTTTTCAACGAAAAACGATACCTGTCTAGAGGTACTGCATTAATTCAACAGCTATTAGAAATTATGCATGACGAAGCACATACCCCAGATCTAGCCTTATCTTCGCTGTAATTGGTTGCCACCTCGTTGAACTTCATACCCGATTTCAGCTTTTCCATAGCTTCGAGAGCCTTACTCTTAAAAAGGATTAATTGCACAGCATCAGAAGCTGGCTGAGAAAGATCCAACTTTTTCCAACAGCACATAACGACACTGATTATCGAATTCAGCTTGATTTTATGTGTCACTCATTCAAGAAGCTGATCGGCATATCAGCTTTTTGGTCGTTTTCATTAATACAGGGATAAACGAAAAACGAATTCGTGAGAAAATTCATAGTAGTACATTATTGTTCCAACTTTCTGCTCTTGTTCTTTTACAATCTTCATGTACAAATGCGCAGTCAACATTGGCATATGCCTTGTGAATTACTCTCAAAAAACTACTCGAAATATTTTCTCAGTAGATAAAGAAACGAATGGAACAAAAACAGTATTTCCCACTGCGACGGAGATTCCTAAAGTATACTAGAGCATACCATTTCCAGCAATTATAGAGAATCTCAAAAATCCTTTCCTTATCATCAATAAACCAAGATATATAAAAGGTTTTACCTTCAAGTATACATAATAACTAAAAGTACAATAAAAATAACTTGTATAGATTGAAGTTACAACGGGCATTAACTGAAACATTCTGAGCCGCCCATCCCTGCTCGGAAACAGTCACGTGATATGCACTTTATTCTTTATGTTTCGGCAATGAAGAGCATGAGGTACTACCAATAACTTGTCACGCAGACTAAAATATTTGAAGCAGTTAGCAAAACGTTTTCGAGAGATCCAGTTCCTACGTCCATCAAGCTACTCGTTGTTATAAAATGGCTTAAAAATCCGTTTCTCTTATATATTTTTTACATGAGAATCGCAGAAAAACCTACTGAGGAATAGCGAAGAAGGATTTTCACCAAAGGATCAGGCTCGTAATAAATGCCTCGCGTACAACTCAGTTACCTGTTTCTCACAAAGTATATGCCTCACTTTGACAGCCGTCCCACCTTTCGTCTCTTTTTTGGTTGCATCCCCGGCACTTGCTGATGCCTTTCTTCCTTTCGCACTTCCTGCTTTCTTAGGAGGCATCACACGTTTTCACCTTCAAACATGAACATTTAAAAACGGCAACTGTTGCGATATGGGGAGCGTAAAAATGCATGTACAAATCAAAACAAGTTTTTTCAAACGTCGAGTAGGAAATTCTTTAGAATTTTCCTTTCATTGCTATTGCTCGACTTTTGATATCACTCTCATCACGACACATCCGAAGAGAAGTGACCATCATTGCAAAATCTGAACCCCTTCACCTAAGCGATGATGTTAGTTTATCATCTCCAGAACTAGTTTCCTATTTTCATAATCGCTACTAAAATGGAATCAAAGCATTTCATCATCTAGCTATCCGCTTCATGATACATGACTAACGCTGTTTTGCGCAAATAAATCCTTCTGCAAAATTCCCTTATTGCAACTCAAAGCATCAACCGTTCATCCACAAAACTAAAAGAAACTAAAGAGGACGTCTGAAACCGAGCAAGCAAGCCACAATGGCATTATTCAATTCAACAAAGTTGTTTCAACTCCATACAAACATCTTCAAAGATATATTATTCATTTGCCATTTCCCCACCGCCGTCGGTTGATTTCTATGAGTTCAACGCTCATATCGTCATTAGTAATTTCAATGTACAGGAATTTGAATACAATACGTATAGCTTCAGAACGGAATTCAATGCTTCAACCTATCTAAACGAACCTCGTTCAATGCTTCGATTAGAAATGCTGCATATCCCAAGCAACCTTTTTTTGTTGCTTTCAGCATTAAAATAATTGAGAGAATGCAGAAGGTTAATCCTTCCCGAAAAGCGTATATCAGTTCTCACTCACATACTTTAATCTTGATATATTTTATAATCTGTATTTAATGTACAGCAGCAATGGCAAAAATGTAAACAACAGCCACGAAAATACACAGAAGATAGAAGAATGAAGCTGTATGAAAGAGGATTAATTTCCCTTTCTCATACAAGTAATACCGTCAAACCATTCCTTAGCTGATCTGATTAGGCTGTGAAGGAGGTGGATTTTACATGAAGCAGCCGCCATATTCCGCATATGGATGCGAAAAAAATTAACAACAGTAACTGACTTTAACCGCAAGGGAAAGCCTGAAATGAGCATCCACAAATCAATGCTCAACGTAAACCAAGCCAGGCCTGCCATTATATACCGTAGCGTTATCCCCACACTGTTCTGAATAGCATAGTGATACACTGAATTCACAAGCGAATCAACTCGACCGATAAAACAACATTAGAGCATGCGCGTTTCCACAAACATTAAAAAAACCATTTGTGTCAGAACGTCACAAAATTTAGAGTGGAATAACGGAGTTGCACAAGTTCGTTAAAGAGATCTGTTATGTTTCGGATTTACAATCGACTGAATTCGTTGCAATTTTAATTCATCAAATATAAAATCTCTGTAAATGACCTTTAATCGAGTAGCGTGGTGCTTAATACCAACGGCTCACTTAGAGTTCATTTAGTAGACACCGTTAATAGCTCTTGAGTTTGGAACCAACTGAAGTTGTTTAAGCTCATAAAATGCCATGAAGTTATGCTAATTTCGACGCATCTTCGTAAGGTACAGATATCACTCGCCCCTTCGCATGACCTTCGTCTAACCGAAGTGTTAAGGAGAAGTCGCCTTCATTCACCGATTCCAGAATTGCTTTTGTGTTCCTATATGCACCATTAACGATAAGCATATGTCTCCCCACTGCTGGGATGACCGTCTCCACGTGCTCCTGATCAACTTTCACTACAGCACCTGCAAAATTAATACGGATGACGAAGCACTGTGTATAAAAATCCTAATCGAAACCTTAAGGCTACAATTTTCTCCGAATTATGGGTGCGGAGAAATCTAGGTGGAACTGGCTTATGATTATATAACAAAACCTGCTAGAGAAAAATTACGAAAAATTTCTTTATCGCGCAAAATATCGTGTATTTTACGAGCTCTTGTACAACCTCAACGAGGATTTCTCTCACCTAACAACGATGTTTTCCAATAAAATTCTCGAAAATTTTGCATGAGCTGTGTACTTACAGACATCATAAAGATTATAAGGTAAATAAAGTGCAGAACATCGATAAATGGGCAAGCAACATAACGCATATGCATAGAAAAGCAACATACCATCCACATCAACAAGCGCAGTGTATTCATCGACGAGCGACTTCACCACTCCTTTAGCCTTGTAAAAGTCGGCACCCAACTTTTTCGTCATTATCTTAAATAAAATTTTTGCACAGGAAAAATTTACCCAAACTCTTTGCTTGTGAAAATATTGCGAAGTTTGTCTTTCCCACATATCAGGCGAAACTTCATTTCGTATCAGCTGACAACGACAAGAATATGATGGATGCTCTATCACTTTTCATTTGCGTTTTGAATACATGCTCAGATTTTGTGTATGCCGGATATCATCGTAATTTGCTTTAGCAAAACCAAAGTTTCATGCTAGAATGAGAAATTTTCTGCTATTAATACGGCATAATTTGGTGATTTCAACAAACGAAATGATTGCTATTCACCATCAATTTTTTTTTCCTACGAACTGTCCGCAAACAAAATATGTCCTGCACTGCAGCGTGCTTCGAAACGATCACGAGAAAACGAGACCATCAGAGTCGAACATGCGATGCTCCTAATCGAAGAAGAAGGAGGTAGAAGAAGGTGGCATACGTAACGACAGGTATGCGCAAAAAATCCGGAAAATAGGGAAACAAAAAATATAGGCGCAGCGCCGATGGACACTCAATTGCTGCGCAAAACCAGCAGAAAAAAAATAAGCGCAAAAATTGTAAAACAGCACGATATTGATGGAACAGTACTCCTCTTTATTCCATTCAGCGTTGCAGAGCTGCGCGCTATTCGATATAACAAGCTCTATTTGTCAGCCGTTGTTCTGAAGAGGGCTAGCATGGTGAGTGGTTAGGAAAATATCGCATCGCATATTGCGGACACCATCATCGAAGCTATAGAATAGTAGCACTCCAGTTCAAGAAGTGACTAACATGGCCTCAGATTTTATTTGTAGCAAACGGCATCGCATATATAATACTCGCAATCTCATCATCCTTATTGAAAGCCCAAAATAATAGAGGCCCCGCTCACATTTCGAATCCGTTTTGATGAGAAAGACAACAAAAGGCTTATATAAAAATTGCTCTATCTCAGGAGGACACAGGGCAGCAGACAAGAAGCTTAGACAGTAGATACTGCCATAAGAGTCAGGGGAATGCAAAAAGTACATTTACCTTTACAATGATTCCCTCATGCAGCCAATAATCTTTTCTGTTTTGTCGCTCTTTTTTACGTTCTTCCATTTCCCGAATTTCGTCCAAAGCCGACCTTCTTGGCTTTGTTTCCTCATGTCTTGAGTTTCCCTTTGCTCCTGGAATTGTTTCTTTTCTAACCTCTGAAAAATATGTTAGATGGCAATTGGTCTATTGTTAAACGTCGGCATGTTCGGAGTTTCCGGAAGAAGGGCGGTTACACTGTTCCCTGTCCTACCGAACTTGGTTGGCATTATGGCTCAAGTGAAGAGCGAGGAAGGGGAGGGAGGATCAAGGATAGAAGGCAAAAGGAGGAAACACCATTTCAGAAGAAACAGGGCAGTTTTGTAATTGCAGTAATATAGAACCACATTCTGATTTTAAGGAAAAAAAAAAGAAAAAGAAAAAAGGTTCAAAGCAAGCATAAGAAAACGAGCTTAGCCTTACGAGCTTCTTCCTAAACCATCCATTAATCACTTCAAACCTCCATTCCCTTTTGCTCCCTAATTCTCATTAGAACGAGAAGAGGTAGGGGAACAGCTCGACTCCCTGTGGTAAGCGTACTTTGATAAAAGCATAAAGAAAAGACGAACTCCGGTGGCCATTCCAAACGTCTGTTGTTAAAGTAGCTTCCTAGTAAGTTTGCAGCGGTTTCCCTTATTTGTGCCACTGCTACAACTAAAGTATCCCATCTGATCGAATAAGAACTATCTTGGGGCGAGTGAAGGCTCTCTGGAGGATCGCGAAAACAGACTACGCCTACGGAATTCACATCAGAACACCCTATTCTTTGAAATCGTTTGAATATATTAGAGACCGTGAACATGCGGCCCTTATCCTCGGGATGTATGGTAAACACCACACCTATACGTTTGCGACAAAAAAATGGTACAATAACCTGAACCGACCGCAACTGTGAATCTCCATATATATATCACTCGATGTGGGACTAAAAATGCTTAAAGAGAATAAGAAACGCAATCAGGCTACTCTTGCAAATACGAAAATGGCTAATGCTTTAGATCCAATGGCAAGAGAATTATCGTCCCAAAGGTAAACAATTACTGAGAGAAATGATTCCATAAAAACATCCAATCATAGTTTCAATTTCGTAGAAATTATAACAACTGAAAAAAGGAGATTGCTTTAATCAGTCTCGAAGGGCTTAGTCGTTATAATGGGACAGACAAAGTTGTGATGGAATATCCGAACAATAAACATTAGTTTCAGATGATAATAAAAAAGAAGGCGGAAACTCTGAACCACGCAACAGTTTCCGCATTTACCTCTAAGCGAATTAGCCTACTTGATGAAGCATATTATTCACATTTTTTCTATCGCAATCGAGACCCCGTCTATTATTATAATTAAAACATGCAATAATCACCTAGAAATATCCATAGCAAAGTAATGATAAATCTTTTATAGCAATCTTTGAGAGTTCTCAAATTCCACTAACAAATTTCCGTTAAGAAATCGCGCTTTCAGATGAGCAGAAAAACAAAAGCGATGGAACAAAACAGACGATAAGAAAAACAAGAGGCCTCAAGAATAATGAATGCATTTACTGCCACTGCAAATTATGAACCGCTTCGGTAATAGATGTCAAACTTAATTCCTTCGTTCGATTGGCACAATCCACAAAATCGCAAGTGAATACAACTCATAGCATACTGTTAATAAGGCAGACCCAAATGCCAATAAGACAAAAAGGCAAACCTCCTTCGGACCATCTCATTCGATCATCATTAAACTTGGTTCTCCTTTCGCTCGTATCCGAGTATTTCATTTTCTTTGAACTGCTGGGCTTATCCGATTCTACCTCTTCCTTCTTCACCATCGCCTTAGCTTCGAATATCGACGACGAAGATGCAAGCGTCGAAGTTGTTGGATGCGCCAGCTCCTTCATGTATACACTTCATGGAGAAAATGACTCAACGAGAAAGCAAAACGAATAAAAGGAAATGAATGATTATACTCTATCTATATCAAAAGCAAATAAATGATGAATGGGTGAATAAATATCTGTATGGCATATCTTTCACAGTCTCGATCATGCAAAAGAAACCAATTAGGTCGCAGATCAATCAAGAAAGAAAATTGGGAATGCTTCCCTCTTCTCATAACACCTTGATTGAGGTGCCCCATGGCAATGTTATTGTGCCGCCTTTGCTTTTGTGGCAAGAAAACGACTTTCCAGAATACCGGAATCGATATTGTCAACACCACCCTGGCAATATAAAAATATAGAGGCCCCCTGTTGACCATGCGCACTGTCAACTGCCAAGCAATACTCAAAGATCCATTGTCATCAAAAATGCGGCCAACCTTTGGCAGCCTCATATACCCACCGAAAAGCCCTCAATTGCTTTTCAACGAACGTCTTTTGAATTTCAATAGGCACGTTATCCAATAAAGGACATGCTAAAGGACCTGGATGTTTCTGTGAGTGCTGACCGTACCTGAGCTGCTTATTATATACAGTAAAGGACGTATTTTCATATGGTCGCCAATGCCTGTTATTATGCACTTTCCTTTGCTGGACCCTCTAGTGCACAAGTGCACGGTTCATTCATTAAAAGATGAAGACATCGTTATGATTTTTCTGTATTTTCTACGTTTCTAGTCACAAAACTCATCTGAACATGCTCCACCTCAATCATAACCTCCTCAGTTTCCGTTTGATGTTGAAAAAAAAAAAAACTGCAGCCACAAATTCTTATAAAGTTCAACATGATCACTCCTGTTGCCAAAAAATATTAGCGGCTATGCATGGAAATGCAAAGTACTAAGGGCAAGACACCAATGGGTTCGTTTATCTGTTTTAGGAAGGCGCGATAGGAGAAGATATTTGCACGGCGACAACATAAAAAATAAAAGGCCAGTGCCAAATGTGCTGCACATTGTCGCTCACACGGCTCGAAGAAGATAAAGTGGGAAATGAAACGGCAGCCGAACGTGACAACCACACCATCCGACTCAGAATTTAGAACTACATAAATAATCTTTTGAATTGCAAGCAAAGAAGGCGTATATATGCCGTTAAAATCTAATATCCACCAGTTTCACTGACAGCTAATTTTCAAACAGACAGCGAAGCAATCCATCCTACGAGCAATGAATAAACTTGAGAGTACAATAAGCCCAGACAACACAATCCTTGAATAATAAGCAATGTTGATACCACTGCGATCGCTTTCTTTGGAGCTAAGGAGAAAGCAATCTTATCTTCATCATCAATGCGTTGCAGTTTTGAAGGGCCACTTTCGTGTTCTTCTTCGTCACGCATCCGTTCTCGTGCTCTGCAGATTACTGCGCTAACGAATATGATTTGCAACATATGTAGGAATCGTTGCCCACTTTAATTATGGGCATAATGTGGAGAGGCGGTAGGCTACCGCAAAATGGAATAGTACAAAGGAGGATTTGAAATTGACATATAATCAAGGATATTGACTAGGCGAGGGGGAGATCGGAGAGGGATGAAACACAACCGCGAAGAAGATGGAAACATTAAGCCGATATATGGAACCTGGCACATAAAATTGAAATCGTTCTTTAGGCAATGCTGTTTTTTGTTGAATAAATGAAAAATCGCACCAATGAAAAATGCTGTAAAAGCGATGGAAAGGAATGAAGATGTCAAGAAAACTAGCTGAAAGAATGAAGCCAATGCGGCTAGCAAATATTTCATACTTAAACTTCTATATCTCCCAATTTCTTTAATGTTCGCAGATTTCTTGAGTTTCCACTGATCACAGACATACAGCCCCATGCTCTGTGCTAGACGTTCTTTAATTCGGACCGGTCGAATATGTACTGCATGGACTTCAGCCTGGTGGCGCCGTTCCAATGCTTCTAGAACCTGGTAGAGACGGAAGCAGGCCTGAGGACACAAGAATATGCGTTGTTATACAACGATTATATATCTATTCCGCTGCACAGGAGACATTAGTACATTCCACTATAATTCCCTAATACCACTGTCGACTTTACTGCGAGATTAGAAACTGCATAAAGCGAAAGCTTGCATGATCAACATCACTAACAAAATAATATAGAATGTCGAGTTCACTAAACACTTTAACTTCATAAGTTCTAACACAGAATCATCAAAAATAAACAAAAATAGACAATCTAGTAATCACAGGAACCTTTCAGCACGCTGTTCAAGCAACTGCTGTTGGCGTTCTTCGTCATCGTGATCCGCTTTTGCTTTATGTGCTGCTTCTTGCTTCCGCATCTCCTCTTCCTGATCCACCAGCGCTATAAACCAGCCTGCAAATGGGAACACGCTCGACCATAATTTTCTGCAAGCTATTAAAGCATCAAAAGTATGGCTTCATATCATCGATTGAAGCAAATAGTGAATCCCCCTCGAGTGCATCAAACTCATATCTCGCTATGCTAATGCCGCAATGGTCGAAAGAATTGAGAAGTCACACACAGCTTTTCCTCTATGATCACCTCTAAGTTCATCGTCATTACAAATTAACAACACATTTTCTGAATGGACAGCAACATGTGCTACGAAGATGGGAGTACATGCTGCTCATTAACCACGATCTAAGTGTCTTGCCTCTGAAACTGCTTCGAACCTCTTCAACCTACGCCTTCTCAAACATCGTTAAACGAGCCTTCTGACGTAAATGCACTCTGAGAAAACCAATAAACGAAGCCTCCAAAGGAAGATAACGGTTTTGACGGTTTCTGTTTTGGTGGTCTACATTCTCAGTCGACAGGCGAGGGCATATTCTTAGTTGGAAGAAACTCGATCATTGCAACACATTACATAACTGCTACTTCCTTTTTCAATATATAATAAAGAACATGCGACATGCTGTTTCCAAAGACCACTGGAAGCATTGTAATATTACTGCAAGGCGTGAGGGAAATATTGCAAGGTATAAAGAAAGAATTTGCTCGTGCAGACCTTTCTCTGTTTGATCGATGCGGCATTTTCCCGATGAGCCAAGATAGTGTATGAAGTTGGTCAGTGTATGCCAAGTAGTCGAGTTCATATGAATATGCATCTTGTCTCTGATATACTCTTGATATACCTCATTTGCGCGAACGCGCTTTGTTCCGAACGTATTTCGCAGCACCTTCAAAATCAGTATATTAACTGCACTAATACTATACAGGATCGTCGAAATACTCAGAGACAATTTGCGTATGAGTCCACGCTCATTATAAGACGGGACGTACTGATGTAAGCTTGTCGTGCCACATATCACATGCTTGTTGCTGCGAATTTAGCGCATTACAACGATGCACTACTTCCAAAGCAGTTAAGACCTTCAAAGGGTTCAAAAGCTGTGTCATCTTCCTACACATTAATGTTTCGCTTGCGGGCCAAAATGAAAGATGTGCCGTGCACTGGACGAGGTCCAACAGCTGCGAAACGATGAAAGTCAAATTGATTAACGAAGGAATGGAAAACGTTGGCTGCTTACAGCATTTTAGCAAACAACTTCCAAGCGTAGTACATTCTGTGGATGGCAGGAAGGTCTCAGCAGACGCTGTGACCTCCTCAAGCGGTTTGAGTCGGCAGGGCATTTGGTGGAGGTTATGGTCAATAAGCAGCTTCTCGAAATGAAGTCACTTGTTCGTCAGAGCAATAGAAGTGTTAGGAAATCAACGTTGTCAATTTAGCCATTCATCGCAGAAGGTAGTCGCTACCACCTAAGCAACATCTGGCCCAACCTTATCTACTACAAAAAGGACAATTCTATAGATTTATCGAACAAGGCATGAAAAGCAAAATCACAATCCACGAAATTCTTGAGGACGCCCTACTACAGGAACTTCCCGAGAACGATCTACCACACAGCTTCAATACCATTTGAAAAATGAATCCCAACGCCCCGAATATCATTCAGCAATTGCTCAAACGTGATTCAAGTATGGCGAGGTTCTTAACCGATTGGGACCTACACGTTTAGGTAGAATGGACAGATGGATAAAAACAGGCTGTGATGCATGACAAAGTCCCAACTCAGTCTCTTTGATGGCTATATCTTAGTGGAAGGATTCACTTCTCTGGGTTACCGCTAATTTGATAGATTCATCGATCAACGCATGAATATCGTAATTTATCCATTTATCGTGAGTGAAGTTTTTATTCATTTACTTACCGACAGAACTACTGTCTTATTATGACAAAGGAATATTCTTTTTTAACTGGAAATTTTTTACTTCCTATACTCTGTGACATCTCTCATCATCCCCCTTTTGCCAGACAAAGATAGACTACTGTGCGGTTCAACAACTTTCTAAAAAAACCTCAATATTCTTAAATCTGCTGTGGAGCGTGTGCCGTTGAATAAAAAGAAGCACTCTGATTACACCATCTTTTTTTTTTCACGCCATTTGCACCTTAATTTAGAGCGCTAAGAATCTTCTCCAAAGAAATGAAGGTAGATAGGAACCTGATCTTCCTCTTGAATCTCAGCACAGATTTCCCTCACCAGACTGTCATAGCGGCCTTCACCTACTTTTTTTCCCCGTTCCCACTTTGCAGTTCAAGATAGAATGATAAAAACTATGCAAAAATAGTCAAGGAAACTGAATGAAAACTGGATGAGGTGGGTAATTACAGACTGTCACTTTTTTCTCGAAAAGGGGTCGCTTCGACGTCATTCTAAAATCACTGTAGATTCCAATATCTATTATCTAACAATTGTTTCGACAATGGCGCTGTATGCGGAGTTGATATTTTAATTTAGGAAAACTTGCATGAAAAAATTCAACAATAATCAGCGCAGTACCAAAGAATAAGTGAAAAAATTGCAATAAAATTCAGTTTGTGTTTTGTTCACGTTATTTTTAATAGTACAAACAAAGCAATAAATGAAAAGCAACTGACTGTACCACTGAAGTTACTAAAAAAAAAGCAACCATCAGCCTCCTTACTACGCGGTGCTGCTGCAAAAGAAGTATAAGCACAGGGAGCTGAAAAGAAATGTAAAACTAACGGTAAGAAAAGCCTTCTCGAATTGTTCACTATACTCTTTCAAGTACGTATCTGGATTCTCAGCAAACAGTAATAATTGTCGTTGATGAGCTTCACTCATTAGATGACACTTGAAACCATTCTGATCGCGACATTGCTTCTGACACATCTGACAAAACCTATAACGGATGCCATAGTCAATATGTAGAATATGGTACGCCGGGCAATGGTTGATGTCACCTGATTGCTTTGTTTTCAAGTTTATAAGACAAAAAAAAGAAAGGTTGAGCTGATTGCATTGCCAATCACATTATAAAACAAAAAACGAGAAAATAGGACAAAATATAGCGAAAAGCGCCAGAAATCGAAAGGAAATTGAATATGTATGCAGCATTTCACTGATGTGACAAAGCCACTTAATTGCACATTCCCACTAGCCAGCTCTAAAATTTTCTAGGCTTCCAATTCTATTCGTTTATTTTTCAACAATCACCATGAGAAATCGCAAAAATTGCACTTGAAGATCACAACATTGTTTAGCGAAATAAGCATTTCCAACGTCTAGTTAAACTAACGTTGTGTTGTTTTTCGAATGCTAAAGAAGGTTCAAATCTCAACGGACCTAAACTCGTTAATATGCTAACGTTTCACATGTATTTTGCTGAACTATTCGCCTAGTTGGTTAATAGAAAGTTAATTTTTACGCTCAACTTTGATAGTCTGAACGTAGCCTATTCTTGATATATCTCCGGAAAGGAACACTGTTATAATAACAATCCTATGCAAGAACGGGACATAATGATGTTCATATCTATTTGTGAGAGTTCTTGTCTCCTCGATAATTTCAACCTCAGCAACACTGAAGCAAGAGTAAGGAAGCTTCACGGCCCTAATTTATACTATAGACGATTTTTATGACAATTTCCACTAAATCCATAGACTTCAAAAGGAGTTTTACTGATTGGAACATAGGTGTGGTCAAGTCGCATTCCAAGAGATTTCCCAATCCGTTTGAAGTTATACGCTATTGGGGAGGACCTCTGGAGACTATCTGTGTGAGAGGAGGTCAGAAAAACATGCACCATGACAGCATTCCGGGCACATACTCCCAGTTTCCGGGGGAAAATTAAACTACTTAATGATTCAGTGCGCTCCTTCAAGTAACTGCCAGAATCATAATCAAATAAACCGAACCATCGCAGCTTCTGAAGGCCTTTCGATTTGCACCGGTTGGCGACTTCTTTTGGTGTACCTTTCTCATACTTGCCCATTCTTCGTTACTGAAAGAAAAACTAATCGTCACGAATTTCTGGAATAAAACACAAACATCGCTTCACAAGACAGCAAAAACAAAAAGAGTTTAAAAGGAAAGAAAACAATACATCCAAACATAAAAGCAACAAACATTTCAAATCCACAGCATGCCAAGCAGCGCATGCACTATGCTCGGACCGCACGCAAAGAAGAGAGATAGAGAGAGAGCGCGTACACGCTCTCAGCGAGCGACGCCGACGCATTCATTCGCTAATGAAAATAGCAATAAAGCTGATAATGTACTATCACGAAGGTGCGAAACTTTGAAGGTAGGTCGGTACCTTTCAAAGACCACTAAAAAATACGTCAAAATCATTCACATCCTGAGAAAAAAACGAAAACATTTCACAACATCAATCTGTCATTTAACCAGCGAGTGATATGAAATGCAGGATCGCCGACGTCTTCAGCTGAAACTCGAATAGGTATCGCTTGGAATACTCCAAATTAAATACAAATTTGTTAGCACTTGTTCCCTAAATAGAAATTCACTCCAACAAGTAACTAGGACTTCTTCGACAAAATATCAGGCGGTCCAGTGGCTAGTATTCGTGGCTTTTACCCACGCGGCCCGGGTTCGATTCCCGGCATGGGAAACTTCATCCTCCATTGAGGCCCCTTTAGTCGTATGATTTTTTTAAGAACCGCAGACTTCACGAGGTTCCTTATGCCGCCTCCCAGGAAGCTAATCCGACTTGATCCTGCGGCACGATCCCATGTGGTCTAGTGGCTAGGATTCGCGGCTTTCACCCACGTGGCCCGAGATCGATTCCCGGCATGGGAAACTTCATCCTCCATTAAGGCCCCTTTAGTTACACGTTTTCTTGAAGAAGCGCAGACCTCACGAGGTTCCCCATGCCGCCTCCTAGGAAGCTAGTCCGACATGATCCTGCTGCACGATCCCATGTGGTCTAGTGGCTAGGATTCGTGGCTTTCACCCACGCGGCCCGGGTTCGATTCCCGGTATGGGAAATTTCATCCTGCATTAAGGCTCCTTCAATTGTATGTCTTCTTGAAGGAGCACAGACTTCACGAGGATCCTTATGCCGCCTCCCAGGAAGCTAATCCGACTTGATCCTGCTGCACGATCCCATATGATCTAGTGCCTAGGATTCGTGGCTTTCACCCACGCGGCCCGGGTTCGATTCCCGGCATGGGAAACTTCATCCTGCATTAAGGCCCCTTTAGTTATACGTTTTCTTGAAGGAGCACAGACTTCACGAGGTTCCTTATGCTCCCTCCCAGGAAGCTAACCCGACTTGTTCCTGCTGCAGGATCCCATGTGGTCTAGTGGCTAGGATTCGCGGCTTTCACCCACGTGGCCCGAGATCGATTCCCGGCATGGGAAACTTCATCCTCCATTAAGGCCCCTTTAGTTACACGTTTTCTTGAAGAAGCGCAGACCTCACGAGGTTCCCCATGCCGCCTCCTAGGAAGCTAGTCCGACTTGATCCTGCTGCACGATCCCATGTGGTCTAGTGGCTACGATTCGTGGCTTTCATCCACGCGGCCCGGGTTCGATTCCCGGCATGGGAAATTTCATCCTGCATTAAGGCTCCTTCAATTGTATGTTTTCTTGAAGGAGCACAGACTTCACCAGGATCCTTATGCCGCCTCCCAGGAAGCTAATCCGACTTGATCCTGCTGCACGATCCCATGTGATCTAGTGCCTAGGATTCGTGGCTTTCACCCACGCGGCCCGGGTTCGATTCCCGGCATGGGAAACTTCATCCTGCATTAAGGCCCCTTTAGTTATACGTTTTCTTGAAGGAGCACAGACTTCACGAGGTTCCTTATGCCCCCTCCCAGGAAGATAATCCGACTTGATCCTGCTGCACGATCCCATGTGATCTAGTGGCTAGGATTCGTGGCTCTCACCCACGCGGCCCGGGTTCGATTCCCGGCATGGGAAACTTCATCCTCCATTAAGGCCCCTTTAGTTATACGTTTTCTTGAAGAAGCGCAGACCTCACGAGGTTCCACATGCCGCCTCCTAGGAAGCTAGTCCGACTTGATCCTGCTGCACGATCCCATGTGGTCTAGTGGCTGGGATTCGTGGCTTTCACCCACGCGGCCCGGGTTCGATTCCCGGCATGGGAAACTTCATCCCGCATTAAGGCTCCTTTAATTGTACGTTTTCTTGAAGGAGCACAGACTTCACGAGGTTCCTTATGCCGCCTCCCAGGAAGGTAATAGGACTTGATCCTGCTGCACGATCCCATGTGGTCTAGTGGCTAGGATTCGTGGCTTTCACCCACGCGGCCCGGCTTCGATTACCGGCATGGGAAACTTCATCCTGCATTAAGGCCCCTTTAGTTATACGTTTTCTTGAAGGAGCACAGACTTCACGAGGTTCCTTATGCCCCCTCCCAGGAAGCTAATCCAACTTGATCCTGCTGCACGATCCCATGTGATCTAGTGGCTAGGATTCGTGGCTCTCAGCCACGCGGCCCGGGTTCGATTCCCGGCATGGGAAACTTCATCCTGCATTAAGGCCCCTTTAGTTATACGTTTTCTTGAAGGAGCACAGACTTCACGAGGTTCCTTATGCTCCCTCCCAGGAAGCTAATCCGACTTGATCCTGCTGCACGATCCCATATGATCTAGTGCCTAGGATTCGTGGCTTTCACCCACGCGGCCCGGGTTCGATTCCCGGCATGGGAAACTTCATCCTGCATTAAGGCTCCTTTAATTGTACGTTTTCTTGAAGGAGCACAGACTTCACGAGGTTCCTTATGCCGCCTCCCAGGAAGGTAATAGGACTTGATCCTGCTGCACGATCCCATGTGGTCTAGTGGCTGGGAATCGTGGCTTTCACCCACGCGGCCCGGGTTCGATTCCCGGCATGGGAAACTTCATCCTCCATTGAGGCCCCTTTAGTCGTATGATTTTTTTAAGAACCGCAGACTTCACGAGGTTCCTTATGCCGCCTCCCAGGAAGCTAATCCGACTTGATCCTGCTGCACGATCCCATATGATCTAGTGCCTAGGATTCGTGGCTTTCACCCACGCGGCCCGGGTTCGATTCCCGGTATGGGAAATTTCATCCTGCATTAAGGCTCCTTCAATTGTATGTCTTCTTGAAGGAGCACAGACTTCACGAGGATCCTTATGCCGCCTCCCAATAAGCTAATCCGACTTGATCCTGCTGCACGATCACATATGATCTAGTGCCTAGGATTCGTGGCTTTCACCCACGCGGCCCGGGTTCGATTCCCGGCATGGGAAACTTCATCCTGCCTTAAGGCTCCTTTAATTGTACGTTTTCTTGAAGGAGCACAGACTTCACGAGGTTCCTTATGCCGCCTCCCAGGAAGGTAATAGGACTTGATCCTGCTGCACGATCCCATGTGGTCTAGTGGCTAGGAATCGTGGCTTTCACCCACGCGGCCCGGGTTCGATTCCCGGCATGGGAAACTTCATCCTCCATTGAGGCCCCTTTAGTCGTATGATTTTTTTAAGAACCGCAGACTTCACGAGGTTCCTTATGCCGCCTCCCAGGAAGCTAATCCGACTTGATCCTGCTGCACGATCCCATATGATCTAGTGCCTAGGATTCGTGGCTTTCACCCACGCGGCCCGGGTTCGATTCCCGGTATGGGAAATTTCATCCTGCATTAAGGCTCCTTCAATTGTATGTCTTCTTGAAGGAGCACAGACTTCACGAGGATCCTTATGCCGCCTCCCAGGAAGCTAATCCGACTTGATCCTGCTGCACGATCCCATATGATCTAGTGCCTAGGATTCGTGGCTTTCACCCACGCGGCCCGGGTTCGATTCCCGGCATGGGAAACTTCATCCTGCATTAAGGCCCCTTTAGTTATACGTTTTCTTGAAGGAGCACAGACTTCACGAGGTTCCTTATGCTCCCTCCCAGGAAGCTAACCCGACTTGTTCCTGCTGCAGGATCCCATGTGGTCTAGTGGCTAGGATTCGCGGCTTTCACCCACGTGGCCCGAGATCGATTCCCGGCATGGGAAACTTCATCCTCCATTAAGGCCCCTTTAGTTACACGTTTTCTTGAAGAAGCGCAGACCTCACGAGGTTCCCCATGCCGCCTCCTAGGAAGCTAGTCCGACTTGATCCTGCTGCACGATCCCATGTGGTCTAGTGGCTACGATTCGTGGCTTTCATCCACGCGGCCCGGGTTCGATTCCCGGCATGGGAAATTTCATCCTGCATTAAGGCTCCTTCAATTGTATGTTTTCTTGAAGGAGCACAGACTTCACCAGGATCCTTATGCCGCCTCCCAGGAAGCTAATCCGACTTGATCCTGCTGCACGATCCCATGTGATCTAGTGCCTAGGATTCGTGGCTTTCACCCACGCGGCCCGGGTTCGATTCCCGGCATGGGAAACTTCATCCTGCATTAAGGCCCCTTTAGTTATACGTTTTCTTGAAGGAGCACAGACTTCACGAGGTTCCTTATGCCCCCTCCCAGGCAGATAATCCGACTTGATCCTGCTGCACGATCCCATGTGATCTAGTGGCTAGGATTCGCGGCTTTCACCCACGTGGCCCGAGATCGATTCCCGGCATGGGAAACTTCATCCTCCATTAAGGCCCCTTTAGTTACACGTTTTCTTGAAGAAGCGCAGACCTCACGAGGTTCCCCATGCCGCCTCCTAGGAAGCTAGTCCGACTTGATCCTGCTGCACGATCCCATGTGGTCTAGTGGCTACGATTCGTGGCTTTCATCCACGCGGCCCGGGTTCGATTCCCGGCATGGGAAATTTCATCCTGCATTAAGGCTCCTTCAATTGTATGTTTTCTAAAGGAGCACAGACTTCACCAGGATCCTTATGCCGCCTCCCAGGAAGCTAATCCGACTTGATCCTGCTGCACGATCCCATGTGATCTAGTGCCTAGGATTCGTGGCTTTCACCCACGCGGCCCGGGTTCGATTCCCGGCATGGGAAACTTCATCCCGCATTAAGGCTCCTTTAATTGTACGTTTTCTTGAAGGAGCACAGACCTCACGAGGTTCCTTATGCCGCCTCCCAGGAAGGTAATAGGACTTGATCCTGCTGCACGATCCCATGTGGTCTAGTGGCTAGGATTCGTGGCTTTCACCCACGCGGCCCGGCTTCGATTACCGGCATGGGAAACTTCATCCTGCATTAAGGCCCCTTTAGTTATACGTTTTCTTGAAGGAGCACAGACTTCACGAGGTTCCTTATGCCCCCTCCCAGGAAGCTAATCCGACTTGATCCTGCTGCACGATCCCATGTGATCTAGTGGCTAGGATTCGTGGCTCTCAGCCACGCGGCCCGGGTTCGATTCCCGGCATGGGAAACTTCATCCTGCATTAAGGCCCCTTTAGTTATACGTTTTCTTGAAGGAGCACAGACTTCACGAGGTTCCTTATGCTCCCTCCCAGGAAGCTAATCCGACTTGATCCTGCTGCACGATCCCATATGATCTAGTGCCTAGGATTCGTGGCTTTCACCCACGCGGCCCGGGTTCGATTCCCGGCATGGGAAACTTCATCCTGCATTAAGGCTCCTTTAATTGTACGTTTTCTTGAAGGAGCACAGACTTCACGAGGTTCCTTATGCCGCCTCCCAGGAAGGTAATAGGACTTGATCCTGCTGCACGATCCCATGTGGTCTAGTGGCTAGGAATCGTGGCTTTCACCCACGCGGCCCGGGTTCGATTCCCGGCATGGGAAACTTCATCCTCCATTGAGGCCCCTTTAGTCGTATGATTTTTTTAAGAACCGCAGACTTCACGAGGTTCCTTATGCCGCCTCCCAGGAAGCTAATCCGACTTGATCCTGCTGCACGATCCCATATGATCTAGTGCCTAGGATTCGTGGCTTTCACCCACGCGGCCCGGGTTCGATTCCCGGTATGGGAAATTTCATCCTGCATTAAGGCTCCTTCAATTGTATGTCTTCTTGAAGGAGCACAGACTTCACGAGGATCCTTATGCCGCCTCCCAGGAAGCTAATCCGACTTGATCCTGCTGCACGATCCCATATGATCTAGTGCCTAGGATTCGTGGCTTTCACCCACGCGGCCCGGGTTCGATTCCCGGCATGGGAAACTTCATCCTGCATTAAGGCTCCTTTAATTGTACGTTTTCTTGAAGGAGCACAGACTTCACGAGGTTCCATATGCCGCCTCCCAGGAAGGTAATAGGACTTGATCCTGCTGCACGATCCCATGTGGTCTAGTGGCTAGGAATCGTGGCTTTCACCCACGCGGCCCGGGTTCGATTCCCGGCATGGGAAACTTCATCCTCCATTGAGGCCCCTTTAGTCGTATGATTTTTTTAAGAACCGCAGACTTCACGAGGTTCCTTATGCCGCCTCCCAGGAAGCTAATCCGACTTGATCCTGCTGCACGATCCCATATGATCTAGTGCCTAGGATTCGTGGCTTTCACCCACGCGGCCCGGGTTCGATTCCCGGTATGGGAAATTTCATCCTGCATTAAGGCTCCTTCAATTGTATGTCTTCTTGAAGGAGCACAGACTTCACGAGGATCCTTATGCCGCCTCCCAGGAAGCTAATCCGACTTGATCCTGCTGCACGATCCCATATGATCTAGTGCCTAGGATTCGTGGCTTTCACCCACGCGGCCCGGGTTCGATTCCCGGCATGGGAAACTTCATCCTGCATTAAGGCCCCTTTAGTTATACGTTTTCTTGAAGGAGCACAGACTTCACGAGGTTCCTTATGCTCCCTCCCAGGAAGCTAACCCGACTTGTTCCTGCTGCAGGATCCCATGTGGTCTAGTGGCTAGGATTCGCGGCTTTCACCCACGTGGCCCGAGATCGATTCCCGGCATGGGAAACTTCATCCTCCATTAAGGCCCCTTTAGTTATACGTTTTCTTGAAGAAGCGCAGACCTCACGAGGTTCCCCATGCCGCCTCCTAGGAAGCTAGTCCGACTTGATCCTGCTGCACGATCCCATGTGGTCTAGTGGCTACGATTCGTGGCTTTCATCCACGCGGCCCGGGTTCGATTCCCGGCATGGGAAATTTCATCCTGCATTAAGGCTCCTTCAATTGTATGTTTTCTTGAAGGAGCACAGGCTTCACCAGGATCCTTATGCCGCCTCCCAGGAAGCTAATCCGACTTGATCCTGCTGCACGATCCCATGTGATCTAGTGCCTAGGATTCGTGGCTTTCACCCACGCGGCCCGGGTTCGATTCCCGGCATGGGAAACTTCATCCTGCATTAAGGCCCCTTTAGTTATACGTTTTCTTGAAGGAGCACAGACTTCACGAGGTTCCTTATGCCCCCTCCTAGGAAGCTAATCCGACTTGATCCTGCTGCACGATCCCATGTGATCCAGTGGCTAGGATTCGTGGCTCTCAGCCACGCGGCCCGGGTTCGATTCCCGGCATGGGAAACTTCATCCTGCATTAAGGCCCCTTTAGTTATACGTTTTCTTGAAGGAGCACAGACCTCACGAGGTTCCTTATGCTCCCTCCCAGGAAGCTAATCCGACTTGATCCTGCTGCACGATCCCATATGATCTAGTGCCTAGGATTCGTGGCTTTCACCCACGCGGCCCGGGTTCGATTCCCGGCATGGGAAACTTCATCCTGCATTAAGGCTCCTTTAATTGTACGTTTTCTTGAAGGAGCACAGACTTCACGAGGTTCCTTATGCCGCCTCCCAGGAAGGTAATAGGACTTGATCCTGCTGCACGATCCCATGTGGTCTAGTGGCTAGGAATCGTGGCTTTCACCCACGCGGCCCGGGTTCGATTCCCGGCATGGGAAATTTCATCCTACATTAAGGCTCCTTCAATTGTATGTTTTCTTGAAGGAGCACAAACTTCACGAGGATCCTTATGCCGCCTCCCAGGAAGCTAATCCGACTTGATCCTGCTGCACGATCCCATATGATCTAGTGCCTAGGATTCGTGGCTTTCACCCACGCGGCCCGGGTTCGATTCCCGGCATTGGAAACTTCATCCTCCATTAAGGCCCCTTTAGCTATACGTTTTCTTGAAGAAGCGCAGACCTCACGAGGTTCCCCATGCCGCCTCCTAGGAAGCTAGTCCGACTTGATCCTGCTTCACGATCCCATGTGGTCTAGTGGCTAGGATTCGTGGCTTTCACCCACGCGGCCCGGGTTCGATTCCCGGCATGGGAAACTTCATCCTGCATTAAGGCTCCTTTAATTGTACGTTTTCTTGAAGGAGCACAGACTTCACGAGGTTCCTTATGCCGCCTCCCAGGAAGGTATTAGGACTTGATCCTGCTGCACGATCCCATGTGGTCTAGTGGCTAGGATTCGTGGCTTTCACCCACGCTGCCCGGCTTCGATTCCCGGCATGGGAAACTTCATCCTGCATTAAGGCTCCTTTAATTGTACGTTTTCTTGAGTAACCGCAGACTTCACGAGGTTCCCCATGCCGCCTCAATGGAACTTAATCAGACTTCTTTAGGCTGCGGGATCCCATGTGGTCTAGTGCCTAGGATTCGTGGCTTTCACCCACGCGGCCCGGGTTCGATTCCCGGCATGGGAAACTTCATCCTGCATTAAGGCCCCTTTAGTTATACGTTTTCTTGAAGGAGCACAGACTTCACGAGGTTCCTTATGCTCCCTCCCAGGAAGCTAATCCGACTTGATCCTGCTGCACGATCCCATATGATCTAGTGCCTAGGATTCGTGGCTTTCACCCACGCGGCCCGGGTTCGATTCCCGGCATGGGAAACTTCATCCTCCATTAAGGCCCCTTTAGTTATACGTTTTCTTGAAGGAGCACAGACTTCACGAGGTTCCTTATGCCCCTCCTAGGAAGCTAATCCGACTTGATCCTGCTGCACGATCCCATGTGATCTAGTGGCTAGGATTCGTGGCTCTCAGCCACGCGGCCCGGGTTCGATTCCCGGCATGGGAAACTTCATCCTGCATTAAGGCCCCTTTAGTTATACGTTTTCTTGAAGGAGCACAGACTTCACGAGGTTCCTTATGCTCCCTCCCAGGAAGCTAATCCGACTTGATCCTGCTGCACGATCCCATATGATCTAGTGCCTAGGATTCGTGGCTTTCACCCACGCGGCCCGGGTTCGATTCCCGGCATGGGAAACTTCATCCTGCATTAAGGCTCCTTTAATTGTACGTTTTCTTGAAGGAGCACAGACTTCACGAGGTTCCTTATGCCGCCTCCCAGGAAGGTAATAGGACTTGATCCTGCTGCACGATCCCATGTGGTCTAGTGGCTAGGAATCGTGGCTTTCACCCACGCGGCCCGGGTTCGATTCCCGGCATGGGAAATTTCATCCTACATTAAGGCTCCTTCAATTGTATGTTTTCTTGAAGGAGCACAAACTTCACGAGGATCCTTATGCCGCCTCCCAGGAAGCTAATCCGACTTGATCCTGCTGCACGATCCCATATGATCTAGTGCCTAGGATTCGTGGCTTTCACCCACGCGGCCCGGGTTCGATTCCCGGCATTGGAAACTTCATCCTCCATTAAGGCCCCTTTAGCTATACGTTTTCTTGAAGAAGCGCAGACCTCACGAGGTTCCCCATGCCGCCTCCTAGGAAGCTAGTCCGACTTGATCCTGCTTCACGATCCCATGTGGTCTAGTGGCTAGGATTCGTGGCTTTCACCCACGCGGCCCGGGTTCGATTCCCGGCATGGGAAACTTCATCCTGCATTAAGGCTCCTTTAATTGTACGTTTTCTTGAAGGAGCACAGACTTCACGAGGTTCCTTATGCCGCCTCCCAGGAAGGTATTAGGACTTGATCCTGCTGCACGATCCCATGTGGTCTAGTGGCTAGGATTCGTGGCTTTCACCCACGCTGCCCGGCTTCGATTCCCGGCATGGGAAACTTCATCCTGCATTAAGGCTCCTTTAATTGTACGTTTTCTTGAGTAACCGCAGACTTCACGAGGTTCCCCATGCCGCCTCAATGGAACTTAATCAGACTTCTTTAGGCTGCGGGATCCCATGTGGTCTAGTGGCTAGGATTCGTGGCTTTCACAAACGCGGCCCGGGCTCGATTCCCGGCATGGGAAACTTCATCCTCCATTAAGGCCCCTTTAGTTGTACGTTTTCTTGAAGAAGCGCAGACTTCACGAGGTTCCCCATGCCGCCTCCCAGGAAGCTAGTCCGACTTGATCCTGCTACACGATCCCATGTGGTCTAGTGGCTAGGATTCGTGGCTTTCACCCACGCGGCCCGGGTTCGATTCCCGGCATGGGAAACTTCATCCTGCATTAAGGCTCCTTTAATTGTACGTTTTCTTGAAGGAGCACAGACTTCACGAGGTTCCTTATGCCGCCTCCCAGGAAGGTAATAGGACTTGATCCTGCTGCACGATCCCATGTGGTCTAGTGGCTAGGAATCGTGGCTTTCACCCACGCGGCCCGGGTTCGATTCCCGGCATGGGAAACTTCATCCTCCATTGAGGCCCCTTTAGTCGTATGATTTTTTTAAGAACCGCAGACTTCACGAGGTTCCTTATGCCGCCTCCCAGGAAGCTAATCCGACTTGATCCTGCTGCACGATCCCATATGATCTAGTGCCTAGGATTCGTGGCTTTCACCCACGCGGCCCGGGTTCGATTCCCGGTATGGGAAATTTCATCCTGCATTAAGGCTCCTTCAATTGTATGTCTTCTTGAAGGAGCACAGACTTCACGAGGATCCTTATGCCGCCTCCCAGGAAGCTAATCCGACTTGATCCTGCTGCACGATCCCATATGATCTAGTGCCTAGGATTCGTGGCTTTCACCCACGCGGCCCGGGTTCGATTCCCGGCATGGGAAACTTCATCCTGCATTAAGGCTCCTTTAATTGTACGTTTTCTTGAAGGAGCACAGACTTCACGAGGTTCCTTATGCCGCCTCCCAGGAAGGTAATAGGACTTGATCCTGCTGCACGATCCCATGTGGTCTAGTGGCTAGGAATCGTGGCTTTCACCCACGCGGCCCGGGTTCGATTCCCGGCATGGGAAACTTCATCCTCCATTGAGGCCCCTTTAGTCGTATGATTTTTTTAAGAACCGCAGACTTCACGAGGTTCCTTATGCCGCCTCCCAGGAAGCTAATCCGACTTGATCCTGCTGCACGATCCCATATGATCTAGTGCCTAGGATTCGTGGCTTTCACCCACGCGGCCCGGGTTCGATTCCCGGTATGGGAAATTTCATCCTGCATTAAGGCTCCTTCAATTGTATGTCTTCTTGAAGGAGCACAGACTTCACGAGGATCCTTATGCCGCCTCCCAGGAAGCTAATCCGACTTGATCCTGCTGCACGATCCCATATGATCTAGTGCCTAGGATTCGTGGCTTTCACCCACGCGGCCCGGGTTCGATTCCCGGCATGGGAAACTTCATCCTGCATTAAGGCCCCTTTAGTTATACGTTTTCTTGAAGGAGCACAGACTTCACGAGGTTCCTTATGCTCCCTCCCAGGAAGCTAACCCGACTTGTTCCTGCTGCAGGATCCCATGTGGTCTAGTGGCTAGGATTCGCGGCTTTCACCCACGTGGCCCGAGATCGATTCCCGGCATGGGAAACTTCATCCTCCATTAAGGCCCCTTTAGTTATACGTTTTCTTGAAGAAGCGCAGACCTCACGAGGTTCCCCATGCCGCCTCCTAGGAAGCTAGTCCGACTTGATCCTGCTGCACGATCCCATGTGGTCTAGTGGCTACGATTCGTGGCTTTCATCCACGCGGCCCGGGTTCGATTCCCGGCATGGGAAATTTCATCCTGCATTAAGGCTCCTTCAATTGTATGTTTTCTTGAAGGAGCACAGGCTTCACCAGGATCCTTATGCCGCCTCCCAGGAAGCTAATCCGACTTGATCCTGCTGCACGATCCCATGTGATCTAGTGCCTAGGATTCGTGGCTTTCACCCACGCGGCCCGGGTTCGATTCCCGGCATGGGAAACTTCATCCTGCATTAAGGCCCCTTTAGTTATACGTTTTCTTGAAGGAGCACAGACTTCACGAGGTTCCTTATGCCCCCTCCTAGGAAGCTAATCCGACTTGATCCTGCTGCACGATCCCATGTGATCCAGTGGCTAGGATTCGTGGCTCTCAGCCACGCGGCCCGGGTTCGATTCCCGGCATGGGAAACTTCATCCTGCATTAAGGCCCCTTTAGTTATACGTTTTCTTGAAGGAGCACAGACCTCACGAGGTTCCTTATGCTCCCTCCCAGGAAGCTAATCCGACTTGATCCTGCTGCACGATCCCATATGATCTAGTGCCTAGGATTCGTGGCTTTCACCCACGCGGCCCGGGTTCGATTCCCGGCATGGGAAACTTCATCCTGCATTAAGGCTCCTTTAATTGTACGTTTTCTTGAAGGAGCACAGACTTCACGAGGTTCCTTATGCCGCCTCCCAGGAAGGTAATAGGACTTGATCCTGCTGCACGATCCCATGTGGTCTAGTGGCTAGGAATCGTGGCTTTCACCCACGCGGCCCGGGTTCGATTCCCGGCATGGGAAATTTCATCCTACATTAAGGCTCCTTCAATTGTATGTTTTCTTGAAGGAGCACAAACTTCACGAGGATCCTTATGCCGCCTCCCAGGAAGCTAATCCGACTTGATCCTGCTGCACGATCCCATATGATCTAGTGCCTAGGATTCGTGGCTTTCACCCACGCGGCCCGGGTTCGATTCCCGGCATTGGAAACTTCATCCTCCATTAAGGCCCCTTTAGCTATACGTTTTCTTGAAGAAGCGCAGACCTCACGAGGTTCCCCATGCCGCCTCCTAGGAAGCTAGTCCGGCTTGATCCTGCTTCACGATCCCATGTGGTCTAGTGGCTAGGATTCGTGGCTTTCACCCACGCGGCCCGGGTTCGATTCCCGGCATGGGAAACTTCATCCTGCATTAAGGCTCCTTTAATTGTACGTTTTCTTGAAGGAGCACAGACTTCACGAGGTTCCTTATGCCGCCTCCCAGGAAGGTATTAGGACTTGATCCTGCTGCACGATCCCATGTGGTCTAGTGGCTAGGATTCGTGGCTTTCACCCACGCTGCCCGGCTTCGATTCCCGGCATGGGAAACTTCATCCTGCATTAAGGCTCCTTTAATTGTACGTTTTCTTGAGTAACCGCAGACTTCACGAGGTTCCCCATGCCGCCTCAATGGAACTTAATCAGACTTCTTTAGGCTGCGGGATCCCATGTGGTCTAGTGCCTAGGATTCGTGGCTTTCACCCACGCGGCCCGGGTTCGATTCCCGGCATGGGAAACTTCATCCTGCATTAAGGCCCCTTTAGTTATACGTTTTCTTGAAGGAGCACAGACTTCACGAGGTTCCTTATGCTCCCTCCCAGGAAGCTAATCCGACTTGATCCTGCTGCACGATCCCATATGATCTAGTGCCTAGGATTCGTGGCTTTCACCCACGCGGCCCGGGTTCGATTCCCGGCATGGGAAACTTCATCCTCCATTAAGGCCCCTTTAGTTATACGTTTTCTTGAAGGAGCACAGACTTCACGAGGTTCCTTATGCCCCCTCCTAGGAAGCTAATCCGACTTGATCCTGCTGCACGATCCCATGTGATCTAGTGGCTAGGATTCGTGGCTCTCAGCCACGCGGCCCGGGTTCGATTCCCGGCATGGGAAACTTCATCCTGCATTAAGGCCCCTTTAGTTATACGTTTTCTTGAAGGAGCACAGACTTCACGAGGTTCCTTATGCTCCCTCCCAGGAAGCTAATCCGACTTGATCCTGCTGCACGATCCCATATGATCTAGTGCCTAGGATTCGTGGCTTTCACCCACGCGGCCCGGGTTCGATTCCCGGCATGGGAAACTTCATCCTGCATTAAGGCTCCTTTAATTGTACGTTTTCTTGAAGGAGCACAGACTTCACGAGGTTCCTTATGCCGCCTCCCAGGAAGGTAATAGGACTTGATCCTGCTGCACGATCCCATGTGGTCTAGTGGCTAGGAATCGTGGCTTTCACCCACGCGGCCCGGGTTCGATTCCCGGCATGGGAAATTTCATCCTACATTAAGGCTCCTTCAATTGTATGTTTTCTTGAAGGAGCACAAACTTCACGAGGATCCTTATGCCGCCTCCCAGGAAGCTAATCCGACTTGATCCTGCTGCACGATCCCATATGATCTAGTGCCTAGGATTCGTGGCTTTCACCCACGCGGCCCGGGTTCGATTCCCGGCATTGGAAACTTCATCCTCCATTAAGGCCCCTTTAGCTATACGTTTTCTTGAAGAAGCGCAGACCTCACGAGGTTCCCCATGCCGCCTCCTAGGAAGCTAGTCCGACTTGATCCTGCTTCACGATCCCATGTGGTCTAGTGGCTAGGATTCGTGGCTTTCACCCACGCGGCCCGGGTTCGATTCCCGGCATGGGAAACTTCATCCTGCATTAAGGCTCCTTTAATTGTACGTTTTCTTGAAGGAGCACAGACTTCACGAGGTTCCTTATGCCGCCTCCCAGGAAGGTATTAGGACTTGATCCTGCTGCACGATCCCATGTGGTCTAGTGGCTAGGATTCGTGGCTTTCACCCACGCTGCCCGGCTTCGATTCCCGGCATGGGAAACTTCATCCTGCATTAAGGCTCCTTTAATTGTACGTTTTCTTGAGTAACCGCAGACTTCACGAGGTTCCCCATGCCGCCTCAATGGAACTTAATCAGACTTCTTTAGGCTGCGGGATCCCATGTGGTCTAGTGGCTAGGATTCGTGGCTTTCACAAACGCGGCCCGGGCTCGATTCCCGGCATGGGAAACTTCATCCTCCATTAAGGCCCCTTTAGTTGTACGTTTTCTTGAAGAAGCGCAGACTTCACGAGGTTCCCCATGCCGCCTCCCAGGAAGCTAGTCCGACTTGATCCTGCTACACGATCCCATGTGGTCTAGTGGCTAGGATTCGTGGCTTTCACCCACGCGGCCCGGGTTCGATTCCCGGCATGGGAAACTTCATCCTGCATTAAGGCTCCTTTAATTGTACGTTTTCTTGAGGGAGCACAGACTTCACGACGTTCCTTATCCCGCCTCCCAGGAATCTAATCAGACTTGATCCTGCTGCACGATCCCATGTGGTCTAGTGGCTAGGATTCGTGGATTTCACCCACGCGGCCGATGTTCGATTCCCGGCATGGGAAATTTCATCCTGCATTAAGGCTCCTTCAATTGTATGTTTTCTTGAAGGAGCACAGACTTCACGAGGTTCCTTATGCCGCCTCCCAGGAAGCTAATCCGACTTGATTATGCTGCACGATCCCATGTGGTCTAGTAGCTAGGATTCGTGGCTTTCACCCACGCGGCCCGGGTTCGAATCCCGGCATGAGAAACTTCATCCCGCATCAAGGCTCCTTTAATTGTATATTTTCTTGAAGGAGCACAGACTTCACGAGGTTCCCTATGCCGCCTCCCAGGACGTTAATCCGACTTGATCCCGCTACAGGATCCCATATGGTCTAGTGGCTAGGATTCGTGGCTTTCACCCACGCGCCCCGGGTTCGATGCCCGGCATGGGAAACTTCATCCTCCATTAAGGCCCCTTTAGTTATACGTTTTCTTGAAGGAGCACAGACTTCACGAGGTTCCTTATGCCGCCTCCCAGGAAGGTAATAGGACTTCATCCTGCTGCACGATCCCATATGATCTAGTGCCTAGGATTCGTGGCTTTCACCCACGCGGCCCGGGTTCGATTCCCGGCATGGGAAACTTCATCCTGCATTAAGGCCCCTTTAGTTATACGTTTTCTTGAAGGAGCACAGACTTCACGAGGTTCCTTATGCCGCCTCCGAGGAAGCTAATCCGACTTGATCCTGCTTCACGATCCCATATGATCTAGTGCCTAGGATTCGTGGCTTTCACCCACGCGGCCCGGGTTCGATTCCCGGCATCGGAAACTTCATCCTGCATTAAGGCCCCTTTAGTTATACGTTTTCTTGAAGGAGCACAGACTTCACGAGGTTCCTTATGCCCCCTCCCAGGATGCTAATCCGACTTGATCCTGCTGCACGATCCCATGTGGTAGAGTGGCTAGGATTCGTGGCTTTCACCCACGCGGCCCGGGTTCGATTCCCGGCATGGGAAATTTCATCCTCCATTAAGGCTCCTTCAATTGTATGTTTTCTTGAAGGAGCACAGACTTCACGATGTTCCTTATGCCGCCTCCGAGGAAGCTAATCCGACTTGATCCTGCTTCACGATCCCATATGATCTAGTGCCTAGGATTCGTGGCTTTCACCCACGCGGCCCGTGTTCGATTCCCGGCATCGGAAACTTCATCCTGCATTAAGGCCACTTTAGTTATACGTTTTCTTGAAGGAGCACAGACTTCACGAGGTTCCTTATGCCCCCTCCCAGGAAGCTAATCCGACTTGATCCTGCTGCACGATCCCATGTGGTATAGTGGCTAGGATTCGTGGCTCTCACCCACGCGGCCACTGTTCGATTCCCGGCATGGGAAACTTCATCCTCCATTAAGGCCCCTTTAGTTATACGTTTTCTTGAAGAAGCGCAGACCTCACGAGGTTCCCCATGCCGCCTCCTAGGAAGCTAGTCCGACTTGATCCTGCTGCACGATCCCATGTGGTCCAGTGGCTAGGATTCGTTTCTTTCACCCACGCGGCCCGGGTTCGATTCCCGGCATGGGAAATTTCATCCTGCTTTAAGGCTCTTCAATTCTATGTTTTCTTAAAGGAGCACAGACTTCACGAGGTTCCTTATGCCCCCTCCCAGGAAGCTAATCGGACTGGTTCCTGCTGCAGGATCCCATGTGGTATAGTGGCTAGGATTCGTGGCTCTCACCCACGCGGCCAGGGTTCGATTCCCGGCATGGGAAACTTCATCCTCCATTAAGGCCCCTTTAGTTATACGTTTTCTTGAAGAAGCGCAGACCTCACGAGGTTCCCCATGCCGCCTCCTAGGAAGCTAGTCCGACTTGATCCTGCTGCACGATCCCATGCGATCTAGTGGCTAGGATTCGTGGCTTTCACCCACGCGCCCCGGGTTCGATTCCCGGCATGGGAAGCTTCATACTAAATTACGGCCCCTTCAGTTGTATGCTTTCTTGAAGGAGCACAGACTTCACGAGGTTCCTTATGCCGCCTCCCAGGAAGCTAATCCGTCTTGATCCTGGTCTAGTGGCTAGGATTCGTGGCTTTCACCCACGCGGCCCGGCTTCGATTCCCGCCATGGGAAACTTCATCCTCCATTAAGGCCCCTTCAGTTGTACCTTTTCTTGAAGAAGCGCAGACTTCACGAGGTTCCCCATGCCGCCTCCCAGGAAGCTAGTCCGACTTGATCCTGCTGCACGATCCCATGTGGTGTAGTGGCTAGGATTCGTGGCTTTCACCCACGCGGCCCGGGTTCGATTCGCGGCATGGGAAACTTCATCCTGCATTAAGGCTCCTTTAATTGTATGTTTTCTTGAAGGAGCACACACTTCACGAGGGTCCTTATGCCGCCTCCCAGGAAGCTAATCGGACTTGTTCCTGCTGCAGGATCCCATGTGGTCTAGTGGCTAGGATTCGTGGCTTTCACCCTCGCGGCCCGGCTTCGATTCCCGGCATGGGAAACTTCATCCTGCATTAAGGCTCCTTTAATTGTACGTTTTCTTGAAGAACCGCAGACTTCACGAGGTTCCCCATGCCGCCTCAATGGAAATTAATCAGACTTCTTTAGGCTGCGGGATCCCATGTGGTCTAGTGGCTAGGATTCGTGGCTTTCACCCACGCGCCCCGGGTTCGATTCCCGGCATGGGAAACTTCATCCCAAATTACGACCCCTTCACTTGTATGTTTTCTTGAAGGAGCACAGACTTCACGAGGTTCCTTATGCCGCCTCCCAGGAAGCTAACCCGGCTTGATCCTGGTCTAGTGGCTAGGATTCGTGCTTTCACCCACGCGGCCCGGGTTCGATTCCCGGCATGGGAAATTTCATCCTGCCTTAAGGCTCTTCAATTCTATGTTTTCTTAAAGGAGCACAGACTTCACGAGGTTCCTTATGCCGCCTCCCAGGAAGCTAATCCGACTTGATCCTGCTGCACGATCCCATGTGGTCTAGTGGCGAGGATTCGTGGCTTTCACCCACGCGGCCCGGGTTCGATTCCCGGCATGGGAAACTTCATTCTGCATTAAGGCTCCTTTAATTTTACGTTTCCTTGAAGAAGCGCAGACTTCACGAGGTTCCCCATGCCGCCTCAATGGAACATAATCAGACTTCTTTAGGCTGCGGGATTCCATGTGGTCTAGTGGCTAGGATTCGTGGCTTTCACCCACGCGGCCCGGGTTCGATTCCCGGCATGGGAAATTTCATCCTGCCTTAAGGCTCTTCAATTCTATGTTTTCTTAAAGGAGCACAGACTTCACGAGGTTCCTTATGCCGCCTCCCAGGAAGCTAATCCGACTTGATCCTGCTGCACGATCCCATGTGGTCTAGTGGCGAGGATTCGTGGCTTTCACCCACGCGGCCCGGGTTCGATTCCCGGCATGGGAAACTTCATTCTGCATTAAGGCTCCTTTAATTTTACGTTTCCTTGAAGAAGCGCAGACTTCACGAGGTTCCCCATGCCGCCTCAATGGAACTTAATCAGACTTCTTTAGGCTGCGGGATCCCATGTGGTCTAGTGGCTAGGATTCGTGGCTTTCACCCACGCGGCCCGGGTTCGATTCCCGGCATCGGAAACTTCATCCTGCATTAAGGCCCCTTTAGTTATACGTTTTCTTGAAGGAGCACACACTTCACGAGGTTCCTTATGCCCCCTCCTAGGAAGCTAGTCCGACTTGATCCTGCTGCACGATCCCATGTGGTCTAGTGGCTAGGATTTGTGGCTTTCACCCACGCGGCCCGGGTTCGATTCCCGGCATGGGAAGCTTCATACTAAATTACGGCCCCTTCAGTTCTATGTTTTCTTGAAGGAGCACAGACTTCACGAGGTTCCTTATGCCGCCTCCCAGGAAGCTAATCCGACTTGATCCTGCTGCACGATCCCATGTGGTGTAGTGGCTAGGATTCGTGGCTTTAACGCACGCGGCCCGGGTTCGATTCGCGGCATGGGAAACTTCATCCTGCATTAAGGCTCCTTTAATTGTATGTTTTCTTGAAGGAGCACACACTTCACCAGGTTCCTTATGCCGCCTCCTAGGAAGCTAGTCGGACTTGATCCTGCTGCACGATCCCATGTGGTCTAGTGGCTAGGATTCGTGGCTTTCACCCACGCGGCCCGGGTTCGATTCCCGGCATGGGAAATTTCATCCTCCATTAAGGCTCCTTCAATTGTATGTTTTCTTGAAGGAGCACAGACTTCACGATGTTCCTTATGCCGCCTCCGAGGAAGCTAATCCGACTTGATCCTGCTTCACGATCCCATATGATCTAGTGCCTAGGATTCGTGGCTTTCACCCACGCGGCCCGGGTTCGATTCCCGCCATGGGAAACTTCATCGTCCATTAAGGCCCCTTTAGTTATACGTTTTCTTGAAGAAGCGCAGACCTCACGAGGTTCCCCATGCCGCCTCCTAGGAAGCTAGTCCGACTTGATCCTGCTGCACGATCCCATGTGGTCTAGTGGCTAGGATTCGTGGCTTTCACCCACGCGGCCCGGGTTCGATTCCCGGCATGGGAAATTTCATCCTGGTTTAAGGCTCTTCAATTCTATGTTTTCTTAAAGGAGCACAGACCTCACGAGGTTCCTTATGCCGCCTCCCAGGAAGCTAATCCGACTTGATCCTGGTCTAGTGGCTAGGATTCGTGGCTTTCACCCACGCGGCCCGGCTTCGATTCCCGGCATGGGAAACTTCATCCTCCATTAAGGCCCCTTCAGTTGTACCTTTTCTTGAAGAAGCGCAGACTTCACGAGGTTCCCCATGCCGCCTCCCAGGAAGCTAATCCGACTTGATCCTGGTCTAGTGGCTAGGATTCGTGGCTTTCACCCACGCGGCCCGGGTTCGATTCCCGCCATGGGAAACTTCATCCTGCATTAAGGCCCCTTTAGTTATACGTTTTCTTGAAGGAGCACAGACTTCACGAGGTTCCTTATGCCCCCTCCCAGGAAGATAATCCGACTTGATCCTGCTGCACGATCCCATATGATCTAGTGCCTAGGATTCGTGGCTTTCACCCACGCGGCCCGGGTTCGATTCCCGGCATGGGAAACTTCATCCTCCATTAAGGCCCCTTTAGTTATACGTTTTCTTGAAGGAGCACAGACTTCACGAGGTTCCCCATGCCGCCTCAATGGAACTTAATCAGACTTCTTTAGGCTGCGGGATCCCATGTGGTCTAGTGGCTAGGATTCGTGGCTTTCACAAACGCGGCCCGGGTTCGATTCGCGGCATGGGAAACTTCATCCTGCATTAAGGCCCCTTTAGTTATACGTTTTCTTGAAGGAGCACGGACTTCACGAGGTTCCTTATGCCCCCTCCCAGGAAGCTAGTCCGACTTGATCCTGCTGCACGATCCCATGTGATCTAGTGGCTAGGATTCGTGGCTCTCAGCCACGCGGCCCGGGTTCGATTCCCGGCATGGGAAACTTCATCCTGCATTAAGGCCCCTTTAGTTATACGTTTTCTTGAAGGAGCACAGACTTCACGAGGTTCCTTATGCTCCCTCCCAGGAAGCTAATCCGACTTGATCCTGCTGCACGATCCCATATGATCTAGTGCCTAGGATTCGTGGCTTTCACCCACGCGGCCCGGGTTCGATTCCCGGCATGGGAAACTTCATCCTGCATTAAGGCTCCTTTAATTGTACGTTTTCTTGAAGGAGCACAGACTTCACGAGGTTCCTTATGCCGCCTCCCAGGAAGGTAATAGGACTTGATCCTGCTGCACGATCCCATGTGGTCTAGTGGCTAGGAATCGTGGCTTTCACCCACGCGGCCCGGGTTCGATTCCCGGCATGGGAAATTTCATCCTACATTAAGGCTCCTTCAATTGTATGTTTTCTTGAAGGAGCACAAACTTCACGAGGATCCTTATGCCGCCTCCCAGGAAGGTATTAGGACTTGATCCTGCTGCACGATCCCATGTGGTCTAGTGGCTAGGATTCGTGGCTTTCACCCACGCTGCCCGGCTTCGATTCCCGGCATGGGAAACTTCATCCTGCATTAAGGCTCCTTTAATTGTACGTTTTCTTGAGTAACCGCAGACTTCACGAGGTTCCCCATGCCGCCTCAATGGAACTTAATCAGACTTCTTTAGGCTGCGGGATCCCATGTGGTCTAGTGGCTAGGATTCGTGGCTTTCACAAACGCGGCCCGGGCTCGATTCCCGGCATGGGAAACTTCATCCTCCATTAAGGCCCCTTTAGTTGTACGTTTTGTTGAAGAAGCGCAGACTTCACGAGGTTCCCCATGCCGCCTCCCAGGAAGCTAGTCCGACTTGATCCTGCTACACGATCCCATGTGGTCTAGTGGCTAGGATTCGTGGCTTTCACCCACGCGGCCCGGGTTCGATTCCCGGCATGGGAAACTTCATCCTGCATTAAGGCTCCTTTAATTGTACGTTTTCTTGAGGGAGCACAGACTTCACGACGTTCCTTATCCCGCCTCCCAGGAATCTAATCAGACTTGATCCTGCTGCACGATCCCATGTGGTCTAGTGGCTAGGATTCGTGGATTTCACCCATGCGGCCCATGTTCGATTCCCGGCATGGGAAATTTCATCCTGCATTAAGGCTCCTTCAATTGTATGTTTTCTTGAAGGAGCACAGACTTCACGAGGTTCCTTATGCCGCCTCCCAGGAAGCTAATCCGACTTGATTATGCTGCACGATCCCATGTGGTCTAGTAGCTAGGATTCGTGGCTTTCACCCACGCGCATCGGGTTCGATGCCCGGCATGGGAAACTTCATTCTGCATTAAGGCTCCTTTAATTTTACGTTTCCTTGAAGAAGCGCAGACTTCACGAGGTTCCCCATGCCGCCTCAATGGAACTTAATCAGACTTCTTTAGGCTGCGGGATCCCATGTGGTCTAGTGGCTAGGATTCGTGGCTTTCACCCACGCGGCCCGGGTTCGATTCCCGGCATCGGAAACTTCATCCTGCATTAAGGCCCCTTTAGTTATACGTTTTCTTGAAGGAGCACAGACTTCACGAGGTTCCTTATGCCCCCTCCTAGGAAGCTAGTCCGACTTGATCCTGCTGCACGACGCCATGTGGTCTAGTGGCTAGGATTCGTGGCTTTCACCCACGCGGCCCGGGTTCGATTCCCGGCATGGGAAGCTTCATACTAAATTACGGCCCCTTCAGTTCTATGTTTTCTTGAAGGAGCACAGACTTCACGAGGTTCCTTATGCCGCCTCCCAGGAAGCTAATCCGACTTGATCCTGCTGCACGATCCCATGTGGTGTAGTGGCTAGGATTCGTGGCTTTCACCCACGCGGCCCGGGTTCGATTCGCGGCATGGGAAACTTCATCCTGCATTAAGGCTCCTTTAATTGTATGTTTTCTTGAAGGAGCACACACTTCACCAGGTTCCTTATGCCGCCTCCTAGGAAGCTAGTCGGACTTGATCCTGCTGCACGATCCCATGTGGTATAGTGGCTAGGATTCGTGGCTCTCACCCACGCGGCCCGGGTTCGATTCCCGCCATGGGAAACTTCATCGTCCATTAAGGCCCCTTTAGTTATACGTTTTCTTGAAGAAGCGCAGACCTCACGAGGTCCCCCATGCCGCCTCCTAGGAAGCTAGCCCGACTTGATCCTGCTGCACGATCCCATGTGCTCTAGTGGCTAGGATTCGTGGCTTTCACCCACGCGGCCCGGGTTCGATTCCCGGCATGGGAAATTTCATCCTGCTTTAAGGCTCTTCAATTCTATGTTTTCTTAAAGGAGCACAGACTTCACGAGGTTCCTTATGCCCCCTCCCAGGAAGCTAATCCGACTTGATCCTGCTGCACGATCCCATGTGGTATAGTGGCTAGGATTCGTGGCTCTCACCCACGCGGCCAGGGTTCGATTCCCGGCATGGGAAACTTCATCCTCCATTAAGGCCCCTTTAGTTATACGTTTTCTTGAAGAAGCGCAGACCTCACGAGGTTCCTTATGCCGCCTCCCAGCAAGCTAATCCGACTTGATCCTGGTCTAGTGGCTAGGATTCGTGGCTTTCACCCACGCGGCCCGGCTTCGATTCCCGGCATGGGAAACTTCATCCTCCATTAAGGCTCCTTTAATTGTACGTTTTCTTGAGTAACCGCAGACTTCACGAGGTTCCCCATGCCGCCTCAATGGAACTTAATCAGACTTCTTTAGGCTGCGGGATCCCATGTGGTCTAGTGGCTAGGATTCGTGGCTTTCACCCACGCTGCCCGGCTTCGATTCCCGGCATGGGAAACTTCATCCTGCATTAAGGCCCCTTTAGTTATACGTTTTCTTGAAGGAGCACAGACTTCACGAGGTTCCTTATGCCGCCTCCGAGGAAGCTAATCCGACTTGATCCTGCTTCACGATCCCATATGATCTAGTGCCTAGGATTCGTGGCTTTCACCCACGCGGCCCGGGTTCGATTCCCGGCATCGGAAACTTCATCCTGCATTAAGGCCCCTTTAGTTATACGTTTTCTTGAAGGAGAACAGACTTCACGAGGTTCCTTATGCCCCCTCCCAGGATGCTAATCCGACTTGATCCTGCTGCACGATCCCATGTGGTAGAGTGGCTAGGATTCGTGGCTTTTACCCACGCGGCCCGGGTTCGATTCCCGGCATGGGAAACTTCATCCTCCATTGAGGCCCCTTTAGTCATATGATTTTTTTAAGAACCGCAGACTTCACGAGGTTCCCCATGCCGCCTCCCAGGAAGATATTCGGAGTTGTTTCTGCTGCAGGATCGCATGTGATCTAGTGGCTAGGATTCGTGGCTCTCACCCACGCGGCCCGGGTTCGATTCCCGGCATGGGAAACTTCATCCTGCATTAAGGCCCCTTTAGTTATACGTTTTCTTGAAGGAGCACAGACTTCACGAGCATCCTTATGCCGCCTCCCAGGAAGCTAATCCGACTTGATCCTGCTGCACGATCCCATATGATCTAGTGCCTAGGATTCGTGGCTTTCACCCACGCGGCCCTGGTTCGATTCCCGGCATGGGAAACTTCATCCTCAATTAAGGCCCCTTCAGTTGTACCTTTTCTTGAAGAAGCGCAGACTTCACGAGGTTCCCCATGCCGCCTCCCAGGAAGCTAGTCCGACTTGATCCTGCTGCACGATCCCATGTGGTCTAGTGGCTAGGATTCGTGGCTTTCACCCACGTGGCCCGAGATCGATTCCCGCCATGGGAAACTTCATCCTCCATTAAAGCCCCTTTAGTTATACGTTTTCTTGAAGAAGCGCAGACCTCACGAGGTCCCCCATGCCGCCTCCTAGGAAGCTAGCCCGACTTGATCCTGCTGCACGATCCCATGTGCTCTAGTGGCTAGGATTCGTGGCTTTCACCCACGCGGCCCGGGTTCGATTCCCGGCATGGGAAATTTCATCCTCCATTAAGGCTCCTTCAATTGTATGTTTTCTTGAAGGAGCACAGACTTCACGATGTTCCTTATGCCGCCTCCGAGGAAGCTAATCCGACTTGATCCTGCTTCACGATCCCATATGATCTAGTGCCTAGGATTCGTGGCTTTCACCCACGCGGCCCGTGTTCGATTCCCGGCATCGGAAACTTCATCCTGCATTAAGGCCACTTTAGTTATACGTTTTCTTGAAGGAGCACAGACTTCACGAGGTTCCTTATGCCCCCTCCCAGGAAGCTAATCCGACTTGATCCTGCTGCACGATCCCATGTGGTATAGTGGCTAGGATTCGTGGCTCTCACCCACGCGGCCAGGGTTCGATTCCCGGCATGGGAAACTTCATCCTCCATTAAGGCCCCTTTAGTTATACGTTTTCTTGAAGAAGCGCAGACCTCACGAGGTTCCCCATGCCGCCTCCTAGGAAGCTAGTCCGACTTGATCCTGCTGCACGATCCCATGCGGTCTAGTGGCTAGGATTCGTGGCTTTCACCCACGCGCCCCGGGTTCGATTCCCGGCATGGGAAGCTTCATACTAAATTACGGCCCCTTCAGTTGTATGTTTTCTTGAAGGAGCACAGACTTCACGAGGTTCCTTATGCCGCCTCCCAGGAAGCTAATCCGTCTTGATCCTGGTCTAGTGGCTAGGATTCGTGGCTTTCACCCACGCGGCCCGGCTTCGATTCCCGGCATGGGAAACTTCATCCTCCATTAAGGCCCCTTCAGTTGTACCTTTTCTTGAAGAAGCGCAGACTTCACGAGGTTCCCCATGCCGCCTCCCAGGAAGCTAGTCCGACTTGATCCTGCTGCACGATCCCATGTGGTGTAGTGGCTAGGATTCGTGGCTTTCACCCACGCGGCCGGGGTTCGATTCGCGGCATGGGAAACTTCATCCTGCATTAAGGCTCCTTTAATTGTATGTTTTCTTGAAGGAGCACACACTTCACGAGGGTCCTTATGCCGCCTCCCAGGAAGCTAATCGGACTTGTTCCTGCTGCAGGATCCCATGTGGTCTAGTGGCTAGGATTCGTGGCTTTCACCCTCGCGGCCCGGCTTCGATTCCCGGCATGGGAAACTTCATCCTGCATTAAGGCTCCTTTAATTGTACGTTTTCTTGAAGAACCGCAGACTTCACGAGGATCCCGATGCCGCCTCAATTTAAATTAATCAGACTTCTTTAGGCTGCGGGATCCCATGTGGTCTAGTGGCTAGGATTCGTGGCTTTCACCCACGCGCCCCGGTTTCGATTCCCGGCATGGGAAACTTCATCCCAAATTACGACCCCTTCACTTGTATATTTTCTTGAAGGAGCACAGACTTCACGAGGTTCCTTATGCCGCCTCCCAGGAAGCTAACCCGGCTTGATCCTGGTCTAGTGGCTAGGATTCGTGCTTTCACCCACGCGGCCCGGGTTCGATTCCCGGCATGGGAAATTTCATCCTGCCTTAAGGCTCTTCAATTCTATGTTTTCTTAAAGGAGCACAGACTTCACGAGGTTCCTTATGCCGCCTCCCAGGAAGCTAATCCGACTTGATCCTGCTGCACGATCCCATGTGGTCTAGTGGCGAGGATTCGTGGCTTTCACCCACGCGGCCCGGGTTCGATTCCCGGCATGGGAAACTTCATTCTGCATTAAGGCTCCTTTAATTTTACGTTTCCTTGAAGAAGCGCAGACTTCACGAGGTTCCCCATGCCGCCTCAATGGAACATAATCAGACTTCTTTAGGCTGCGGGATCCCATGTGGTCTAGTGGCTAGGATTCGTGGCTTTCACCCACGCGGCCCGGGTTCGATTCCCGGCATGGGAAATTTCATCCTGCCTTAAGGCTCTTCAATTCTATGTTTTCTTAAAGGAGCACAGACTTCACGAGGTTCCTTATGCCGCCTCCCAGGAAGCTAATCCGACTTGATCCTGCTGCACGATCCCATGTGGTCTAGTGGCGAGGATTCGTGGCTTTCACCCACGCGGCCCGGGTTCGATTCCCGGCATGGGAAACTTCATTCTGCATTAAGGCTCCTTTAATTTTACGTTTCCTTGAAGAAGCGCAGACTTCACGAGGTTCCCCATGCCGCCTCAATGGAACTTAATCAGACTTCTTTAGGCTGCGGGATCCCATGTGGTCTAGTGGCTAGGATTCGTGGCTTTCACCCACGCGGCCCGGGTTCGATTCCCGGCATCGGAAACTTCATCCTGCATTAAGGCCCCTTTAGTTATACGTTTTCTTGAAGGAGCACAGACTTCACGAGGTTCCTTATGCCCCCTCCTAGGAAGCTAGTCCGACTTGATCCTGCTGCACGATCCCATGTGGTCTAGTGGCTAGGATTCGTGGCTTTCACCCACGCGGCCCGGGTTCGATTCCCGGCATGGGAAGCTTCATACTAAATTACGGCCCCTTCAGCTCTATGTTTTCTTGAAGGAGCACAGACTTCACGAGGTTCCTTATGCCGCCTCCCAGGAAGCTAATCCGACTTGATCCTGCTGCACGATCCCATGTGGTGTAGTGGCTAGGATTCGTGGCTTTCACCCACGCGGCCCGGGTTCGATTCGCGGCATGGGAAACTTCATCCTGCATTAAGGCTCCTTTAATTGTATGTTTTCTTGAAGGAGCACACACTTCACCAGGTTCCTTATGCCGCCTCCTAGGAAGCTAGTCGGACTTGATCCTGCTGCACGATCCCATGTGGTCTAGTGGCTAGGATTCGTGGCTTTCACCCACGCGGCCCGGGTTCGATTCCCGCCATGGGAAACTTCATCGTCCATTAAGGCCCCTTTAGTTATACGTTTTCTTGAAGAAGCGCAGACCTCACGAGGTCCCCCATGCCGCCTCCTAGGAAGCTAGCCCGACTTGATCCTGCTGCACGATCCCATGTGCTCTAGTGGCTAGGATTCGTGGCTTTCACCCACGCGGCCCGGGTTCGATTCCCGGCATGGGAAATTTCATCCTGCTTTAAGGCTCTTCAATTCTATGTTTTCTTAAAGGAGCACAGACTTCACGAGGTTCCTTATGCCCCCTCCCAGGAAGCTAATCCGACTTGATCCTGCTGCACGATCCCATGTGGTATAGTGGCTAGGATTCGTGGCTCTCACCCACGCGGCCAGGGTTCGATTCCCGGCATGGGAAACTTCGTCCTCCATTAAGGCCCCTTTAGTTATACGTTTTCTTGAAGAAGCGCAGACCTCACGAGGTTCCTTATGCCGCCTCCCAGGAAGCTAATCCGACTTGATCCTGGTCTAGTGGCTAGGATTCGTGGCTTTCACCCACGCGGCCCGGCTTCGATTCCCGGCATGGGAAACTTCATCCTCCATTAAGGCCCCTTCAGTTGTACCTTTTCTTGAAGAAGCGCAGACTTCACGAGGTTCCCCATGCCGCCTCCCAGGAAGCTAATCCGACTTGATCCTGGTCTAGTGGCTAGGATTCGTGGCTTTCGCCCACGCGGCCCGGCTTCGATTCCCGGCATGGGAAACTTCATCCTCAATTAAGGCCCCTTCAGTTGTACCTTTTCTTGAAGAAGCGCAGACTTCACGAGGTTCCCCATGCCGCCTCCCAGGAAGCTAGTCCGACTTGATCCTGCTGCACGATCCCATGTGGTCTAGTGGCTAGGATTCGTGGCTTTCACCCACGTGGCCCGAGATCGGCTCCCGCCATGGGAAACTTCATCCTCCATTAAGGCCCCTTTAGTTATAAGTTTTCTTGAAGAAGCGCAGACCTCACGAGGTCCCCCATGCCGCCTCCTAGGAAGTTAGCCCGACTTGATCCTGCTGCACGATCCCATGTGCTCTAGTGGCTAGGATTCGTGGCTTTCACCCACGCGGCCCGGGTTCGATTCCCGGCATGGGAAATTTCATCCTCCATTAAGGCTCCTTCAATTGTATGTTTTCTTGAAGGAGCACAGACTTCACGATGTTCCTTATGCCGCCTCCGAGGAAGCTAATCCGACTTGATCCTGCTTCACGATCCCATATGATCTAGTGCCTAGGATTCGTGGCTTTCACCCACGCGGCCCGGGTTCGATTCCCGGCATCGGAAACTTCATCCTGCATTAAGGCCACTTTAGTTATACGTTTTCTTGAAGGAGCACAGACTTCACGAGGTTCCTTATGCCCCCTCCCAGGAAGCTAATCCGACTTGATCCTGCTGCACGATCCCATGTGGTATAGTGGCTAGGATTCGTGGCTCTCACCCACGCGGCCAGGGTTCGATTCCCGGCATGGGAAACTTCATCCTCCATTAAGGCCCCTTTAGTTATACGTTTTCTTGGAGAAGCGCAGACCTCACGAGGTTCCCCATGCCGCCTCCTAGGAAGCTAGTCCGACTTGATCCTGCTGCACGATCCCATGTGGTCCAGTGGCTAGGATTCGTGGCTTTCACCCACGCGGCCCGGGTTCGATTCCCGGCATGGGAAGCTTCATACTAAATTACGGCCCCTTCAGTTGTATGTTTTCTTGAAGGAGCACAGACTTCACGAGGTTCCTTATGCCGCCTCCCAGGAAGCTAATCCGACTTGATCCTGCTGCACGATCCCATGTGGTGTAGTGGCTAGGATTCGTGGCTTTCACCCACGCGGCCCGGGTTCGATTCGCGGCATGGGAAATTTCATCCTGCCTTAAGGCTCTTCAATTCTATGTTTTCTTAAAGGAGCACAGACTTCACGAGGTTCCTTATGCCGCCTCCCAGGAAGCTAATCCGACTTGATCCTTCTGCACGATCCCATGTGGTTTGTGGCGAGGATTCGTGGCTTTCACCCACGCGGCCCGGGTTCGATTCCCGGCATGGGAAACTTCATTCTGCATTAAGGCTCCTTCAGTTGTACCTTTTCTTGAAGAAGCGCAGACTTCACGAGGTTCCCCATGCCGCCTCCCAGGAAGCTAATCCGACTTGATCCTGGTCTAGTGGCTAGGATTCGTGGCTTTCGCCCACGCGGCCCGGCTTCGATTCCCGGCATGGGAAACTTCATCCTCAATTAAGGCCCCTTCAGTTGTAGCTTTTCTTGAAGAAGCGCAGACTTCACGAGGTTCCCCATGCCGCCTCCCAGGAAGCTAGTCCGACTTGATCCTGCTGCACGATCCCATGTGGTCTAGTGGCTAGGATTCGTGGCTTTCACCCACGTGGCCCGAGACCGATTCCCGCCATGGGAAACTTCATCCTCCATTAAGGCCCCTTTAGTTATACGTTTTCTTGAAGAAGCGCAGACCTCACGAGGTCCCCCATGCCGCCTCCTAGGAAGCTAGCCCGACTTGATCCTGCTGCACGATCCCATGTGCTCTAGTGGCTAGGATTCGTGGCTTTCACCCACGCGGCCCTGGTTCGATTCCCGGCATGGGAAATTTCATCCTCCATTAAGGCTCCTTCAATTGTATGTTTTCTTGAAGGAGCACAGACTTCACGATGTTCCTTATGCCGCCTCCGAGGAAGCTAATCCGACTTGATCCTGCTTCACGATCCGATATGATCTAGTGCCTAGGATTCGTGGCTTTCACCCACGCGGCCCGGGTTCGAATCCCGGCATCGGAAACTTCATCCTGCATTAAGGCCACTTTAGTTATACGTTTTCTTGAAGGAGCACAGACTTCACGAGGTTCCTTATGCCCCCTCCCAGGAAGCTAATCCGACTTGATCCTGCTGCACGATCCCATGTGGTATAGTGGCTAGGATTCGTGGCTCTCACCCACGCGGCCAGGGTTCGATTCCCGGCATCGGAAACTTCATCCTCCATTAAGGCCCCTTTAGTTATACGTTTTCTTGAAGAAGCGCAGACCTCACGAGGTTCCCCATGCCGCCTCCTAGGAAGCTAGTCCGACTTGATCCTGCTGCACGATCCCATGTGGTCCAGTGGCTAGGATTCGTGGCTTTCACCCACGCGGCCCGGTTTCGATTCCCGGCATGGGAAGCTTCATACTAAATTACGGCCCCTTCAGTTGTATGTTTTCTTGAAGGAGCACAGACTTCACGAGGTTCCTTATGCCGCCTCCCAGGAAGCTAATCCGACTTGATCCTGCTGCACGATCCCATGTGGTGTAGTGGCAAGGATTCGTGGCTTTCACCCACGCGGCCCGGGTTCGATTCGCGGCATGGGAAATTTCATCCTGCCTTAAGGCTCTTCAATTCTATGTTTTCTTAAAGGAGCACAGACTTCACGAGGTTCCTTATGCCGCCTCCCAGGAAGCTAATCCGACTTGATCCTGCTGCACGATCCCATGTGGTCTAGTGGCGAGGATTCGTGGCTTTCACCCACGCGGCCCGGGTTCGATTCCCGGCATGGGAAACTTCATTCTGCATTAAGGCTCCTTTAATTCTATGTCTTCTTAAAGGAGCACAGACTTCACGAGGTTCCCCATGCCGCCTCAATGGATCTTAATCAGACTTCTTTAGGCTGCGGGATCCCATGTGGTCTAGTGGCTAGGATTCGTGGCTTTCACCCACGCGGCCCGGGTTCGATTCCCGGCATGGGAAATTTCATCCTGCCTTAAGGCTCTTCAATTCTATGTTTTCTTAAAGGAGCACAGACTTCACGAGGTTCCTTATGCCGCCTCCCAGGAAGCTAATCCGACTTGATCCTGCTGCACGATCCCATGTGGTCTAGTGGCGAGGATTCGTGGCTTTCACCCACGCGGCCCGGGTTCGATTCCCGGCATGGGAAACTTCATTCTGCATTAAGGCTCCTTTAATTTTACGTTTCCTTGAAGAAGCGCAGACTTCACGAGGTTCCCCATGCCGCCTCAATGGAACTTAATCAGACTTCTTTAGGCTGCGGGATCCCATGTGGTCTAGTGGCTAGGATTCGTGGCTTTCACCCACGCGGCCCGGGTTCGATTCCCGGCATGGGAAATTTCATCCTGCCTTAAGGCTCTTCAATTCTATGTTTTCTTAAAGGAGCACAGACTTCACGAGGTTCCTTATGCCGCCTCCCAGGAAGCTAATCCGACTTGATCCTGCTGCACGATCCCATGTGGTCTAGTGGCGAGGATTCGTGGCTTTCACCCACGCGGCCCGGGTTCGATTCCCGGCATGGGAAACTTCATTCTGCATTAAGGCTCCTTTAATTTTACGTTTCCTTGAAGAAGCGCAGACTTCACGAGGTTCCCCATGCCGCCTCAATGGAAATTAATCAGACTTCTTTAGGCTGCGGGATCCCATGTGGTCTAGTTTCTAGGATTCGTGGCTTTCACCCACGCGCCCCGGGTTCGATTCCCGGCATGGGAAATTTCATCCTGCTTTAAGGCTCTTCAATTCTATGTTTTCTTAAAGGAGCATAGACTTCACGAGGTTCCTTATGCCGCCTCCCAGGAAGCTAATCCGACTTGATCCTGCTGCACGATCCCATGTGGTCTAGTGGCGAGGATTCGTGGCTTTCACCCACGCGGCCCGGCTTCGATTCCCGGCATGGGAAACTTCATCCTCAATTAAGGCCCCTTCAGTTGTAACTTTTCTTGAAGAAGCGCAGACTTCACGAGGTTCCCCATGCCGCCTCCCAGGAAGCTAGTCCGACTTGATCCTGCTGCACGATCCCATGTGGTCTAGTGGCTAGGATTCGTGGCTTTCACCCACGCGGCCCGGGTTCGATTCCCGGCATGGGAAATTTCATCCTGCATTAAGGCTCCTTCAATTGTATGTTTTCTTGAAGGAGCACAGACTTCACGAGGATCCTTATGCCGCCTCCCAGGAAGCTAATCCGACTTGATCCTGCTGCACGATCCCATATGATCTAGTGCCTAGGATTCGTGGCTTTCACCCACGCGGCCCGGGTTCGATTCCCGGCATGGGAAATTTCATCCTGCATTAAGGCTCCTTCAATTGTATGTTTTCTTGAAGGAGCACAGACTTCACGAGGATCCTTATGCCGCCTCCGAGGAAGCTAATCGGACTTGTTCCTGCTGCAGGATCCCATGTGGTCTAGTGGCTAGGATTCGTGGCTTTCACCCACGCGGCCCGGGTTCGATTCGCGGCATGGGAAACTTTATCCTCCATTATGGCCAATCTGGTTGTATGTTTTCTTGAAGGAGCACAGACTTCACGAAGTCCCCTATGCCGCCTCCCAGGAAGTTAATCCGATTTGATCCCGCTACACGATCCCATGTGGTCTAGGGGCTAGGATTCGTGGCCTTCACCCACGCGGCCCGGTTTCGATTCCCGGCATGGGAAACTTCATTCTGCATTAAGGCTCCTTTAATTTTACGTTTCCTTGAAGAAGCGCAGACTTCACGAGGTTCCCCATGCCGCCTCAATGGAAATTAATCAGACTTCTTTAGGCTGCGGGATTCCATGTGGTCTAGTGGCTAGGATTCGTGGCTTTCACCCACGCCCCCCGGGTTCGATTCCCGGCATGGGAAATTTCATCCTGCTTTAAGGCTCTTCAATTCTATGTTTTCTTAAAGGAGCATAGACTTCACGAGGTTCCTTATGCCGCCTCCCAGGAAGCTAATCCGACTTGATCCTACTGCACGATCCCATGTGGTCTAGTGGCGAGGATTCGTGGCTTTCACCCACGCGGCCCGGCTTCGATTCCCGGCATGGGAAACTTCATCCTCAATTAAGGCCCCTTCAGTTGTAACTTTTCTTGAAGAAGCGCAGACTTCACGAGGTTCCCCATGCCGCCTCCCAGGAAGCTAGTCCGACTTGATCCTGCTGCACGATCCCATGTGGTCTAGTGGCTAGGATTCGTGGCTTTCACCCACGCGGCCCGGGTTCGATTCCCGGCATGGGAAATTTCATCCTGCATTAAGGCTCCTTCAATTGTATGTTTTCTTGAAGGAGCACAGACTTCACGAGGATCCTTATGCCGCCTCCCAGGAAGCTAATCCGACTTGATCCTGCTGCACGATCCCATATGATCTAGTGCCTAGGATTCGTGGCTTTCACCCACGCGGCCCGGGTTCGATTCCCGGCATGGGAAATTTCATCCTGCATTAAGGCTCCTTCAATTGTATGTTTTCTTGAAGGAGCACAGACTTCACGAGGATCCTTATGCCGCCTCCGAGGAAGCTAATCGGACTTGTTCCTGCTGCAGGATCCCATGTGGTCTAGTGGCTAGGATTCGTGGCTTTCACCCACGCGGCCCGGGTTCGATTCCCGGCATGGGAAACTTCATTCTGCATAAATTCTCCTTTAATTGTATGTTTTCTTGAAGGAGCGCAGATTTCACGAGGTTCCTTCTGCTGACTCCCTGGAACTTAATCGGACTTGTTCCTGCTGCAGGATCCCATGTGGTCTAATGGCTAGGATTCGTGGCTTTCACCCACGCGGCCCGGGTTCGATTCCCGGCATGGGAAACTTCATCCTTCATTAAGGCTCCTTTAATTGTGTTTTCTTGAAGAAGCGCAGACTTCACGAGGTTCCTTATGCCGCCTCAATGGAACTTAATCAGATTTCTTTATGCTGCAGGATCCCATGTGGTCTAGTGGCTAGGATTCGTGGCTTTCACCCACGCGGCCCGGGTTCGATTCCCGGCATGGGAAACTTCATCCTGCATTAAGGCTCCTTTAATTGTATGTTTTCTTCAAGATGCGCAGACTTCACGAGGTTCCTTATGCCGACTCCCTGGAACTTAATCGGACTTGTTCCTGATGCAGGATCCCATGTGGTCTAGTGGCTAGTATTCGTGGCTTTCACCCACGCGGCCCGGGTTCGATTCCCGGCATGGGAAACTTCATCCTGCATTAAGGCTCCTTTAATTGTATGTTTTCTTCAAGGCGCGCAGACTTCACGAGGTTCCTTTTGCCGACTCCCTGGAAATTAATCGGACTTGTTCCTGCTGCAGGATCCCCTGTGGTCTAGTGGCTAGGATTCGTGGCTTTCACCCACGCGGCCCGGGTTCGATTCCCGGCATGGGAAACTTCATCCTGCATTAAGGATCCTTTAATTTTATGTTTTTTTGAAGGAGCACAGACTTCACGAGGTTCCCTATGCCCCCTCCCAGGAAGGTAATCCGACTTGTTCCTGATGCAGGATCCCATGTGGTCTAGTGGCTAGGATTCGTGGCTTCACCCACGCGGCCCGGGTTCGATTCCCGGCATGGGAAGCTTCATCCTCCATTACGGCCCCTTCAGTTGTATGCTTTCTTGAAGGAGCGCAGACTTCACGAGGTTCCTTATGCCGCCTCAATGGAACTTAATCAGACTTCTTTATGCTGCAGGATCCCATGTGGTATAGTGGCTAGGATTGGTGGCTTTCACTCACGCGTCCCAGGTTCCGATTCCCGGCTCGGGAAGCTTCATCCTCCATTAAGGCTCCTTTAATTGTACGTTTTCTTGAAGGAGCACAGACTTCACGAGGTTCCTTATGTCGCCTCCCAGGAATCTAATCCGACTTGATCCTGCTGCACGACCCCATGTGGTCTAGTGGCTGTGATTCGTGGTTTCACCCACGCGGCCCCTGTTCGATTTCCGGCATGGGAAACTTCATTCTGCATTAAGCTCCTTTAATTGTATGTTTTCGTTCAAGGCGCGCAGACTTCACGAGGTTCCTTATGCCGCCTCCCAGGAAGCTAATCCGACTTGATCCTGCTGCACGATCCCATGTGGTCTAGTGGCTAGGGTTCGCGGCTTTCACCCACGCGGCCCGGGTTCGATTTCCGGCATGGGAAACTTCATTCTGCATTAAGGCTCCTTTAATTGTACGTCTTCTTGAAGGAGCACAGACTTCACGAGGTTCCTTATGCCGCCTCAATGGAACTTAATCAGATTTCTTTATGCTGCAGGATCCCATGTGGTCTAGTGGCTAGGATTCTCGGGTTTCACCCACGCGGCCCGGGTTCGATTCGCGGCATGGGAAACTTTATCCTCCATTATGGCCAATCTGGTTGTACGTTTTCTTGAAGAAGCGCAGACTTCACGAGGTTCCTCGTGCCGCCTCCCAGGAAGCTAATCCGACTTGATGCGGCTACACGATCCCATGTGGTCTAGTGGCTAGGATTCGTGGCTTTCACCCACGCGGCCCGGGTTCGATTCCCGGCATTTGAAACTTCATCCTGCATTAAGGCTCCTTTAATTGTATGTTTTCTTGAAGGAGCACAGACTTCACGAAGTCCCCTATGCCGCCTCCCAGGAAGTTAATCCGATTTGATCCCGCTACACGATCCCATGTGGTCTAGGGGCTAGGATTCGTGGCTTTCACCCACGCGGCCCGGTTTCGATTCCCGGCATGGGAAACTTCATTCTGCATAAGTTCTCCTTTAATTGTATGTTTTTGTTCAAGGCGCGCAGACTTCACGAGGTTCCTTATGCCGACTCCCTGGAACTTAATCGGACTTGTTCCTGATGCAGGATCGCATGTGGTCTAGTGGCTAGGATTCGTGGCTTTCACCCACGCGGCCCGGGTTCGATTCCCGGCATGGGAAACTTCATTCTGCATAAATTCTCCTTTAACTGTATGTTTTCTTCAAGGCGCGCAGACTTCACGAGGTTCCCTTTGCCGACTCCCTATAACTTAATCGGACTTGTTCCTGCTGCAGGATCCCATGTGGTCTAGTGGCTAGGATTCGTGGCTTTCACCCACGCGGCCCGGGTTCGATTCCCGGCATGGGAAACTTCATCCTGCATTAAGGATCCTTTAATTTTATGTTTTTTTGAAGGAGCACAGACTTCACGAGGTTCCCTATGCCCCCTCCCAGGAAGGTAATCCGACTTGTTCCTGATGCAGGATCTCATGTGGTCTAGTGGCTAGGATTCGTGGTTTTCACCCACGCGGCCCGGGTTCGATTCCCGGCATGGGAAGCTTCATCCTCCATTACGGCCCCTTCAGTGTATGCTTTCTTGAAGGAGCGCAGACTTCACGAGGTTCCTTATGCCGCCTCAATGGAACTTAACCAGACTTCTTTATGCTGCAGGATCCCATGTGGTCTAGTGGCTAGAATTGGTGGCTTTCACCCACGCGTCCCAGGTTCCGATTCCCGGCATGGGAAGCTTCATCCTCAATTAAGGCCCCTTCAGTTGTAACTTTTCTTGAAGAAGCGCAGACTTCACGAGGTTCCTTATGCCGCCTCCCAGGAAGCTAATCCGACTTGATCCTGCTGCACGATCCCATGTGGTCTAGTGGCGAGGATTCGTGGCTTTCACCCACGCGGCCCGGCTTCGATTCCCGGCATGGGAAACTTCATCCTCAATTAAGGCCCCTTCAGTTGTAACTTTTCTTGAAGAAGCGCAGACTTCACGAGGTTCCCCATGCCGCCTCCCAGGAAGCTAGTCCGACTTGATCCTGCTGCACGATCCCATGTGGTCTAGTGGCTAGGATTCGTGGCTTTCACCCACGCGGCCCGGGTTCGATTCCCGGCATGGGAAATTTCATCCTGCCTTAAGGCTCCTTCAATTGTATGTTTTCTTGAAGGAGCACAGACTTCACGAGGATCCTTATGCCGCCTCCCAGGAAGCTAATCCGACTTGATCCTGCTGCACGATCCCATATGATCTAGTGCCTAGGATTCGTGGCTTTCACCCACGCGGCCCGGGTTCGATTCCCGGCATGGGAAATTTCATCCTGCATTAAGGCTCCTTCAATTGTATGTTTTCTTGAAGGAGCACAGACTTCACGAGGATCCTTATGCCGCCTCCGAGGAAGCTAATCGGACTTGTTCCTGCTGCAGGATCCCATGTGGTCTAGTGGCTAGGATTCGTGGCTTTCACCCACGCGGCCCGGGTTCGATTCGCGGTATGGGAAACTTTATCCTCCATTATGGCCAATCTGGTTGTATGTTTTCTTGAAGGAGCACAGACTTCACGAAGTCCCCTATGCCGCCTCCCAGGAAGTTAATCCGATTTGATCCCGCTACACGATCCCATGTGGTCTAGGGGCTAGGATTCGTGGCTTTCACCCACGCGGCCCGGTTTCGATTCCCGGCATGGGAAACTTCATTCTGCATTAAGGCTCCTTTAATTTTACGTTTCCTTGAAGAAGCGCAGACTTCACGAGGTTCCCCATGCCGCCTCAATGGAAATTAATCAGACTTCTTTAGGCTGCGGGATCCCATGTGGTCTAGTGGCTAGGATTCGTGGCTTTCACCCACGCGCCCCGGGTTCGATTCCCGGCATGGGAAATTTCATCCTGCTTTAAGGCTCTTCAATTCTATGTTTTCTTAAAGGAGCATAGACTTCACGAGGTTCCTTATGCCGCCTCCCAGGAAGCTAATCCGACTTGATCCTACTGCACGATCCCATGTGGTCTAGTGGCGAGGATTCGTGGCTTTCACCCACGCGGCCCGGCTTCGATTCCCGGCATGGGAAACTTCATCCTCAATTAAGGCCCCTTCAGTTGTAACTTTTCTTGAAGAAGCGCAGACTTCACGAGGTTCCCCATGCCGCCTCCCAGGAAGCTAGTCCGACTTGATCCTGCTGCACGATCCCATGTGGTCTAGTGGCTAGGATTCGTGGCTTTCACCCACGCGGCCCGGGTTCGATTCCCGGCATGGGAAATTTCATCCTGCATTAAGGCTCCTTCAATTGTATGTTTTCTTGAAGGAGCACAGACTTCACGAGGATCCTTATGCCGCCTCCCAGGAAGCTAATCCGACTTGATCCTGCTGCACGATCCCATATGATCTAGTGCCTAGGATTCGTGGCTTTCACCCACGCGGCCCGGGTTCGATTCCCGGCATGGGAAATTTCATCCTGCATTAAGGCTCCTTCAATTGTATGTTTTCTTGAAGGAGCACAGACTTCACGAGGATCCTTATGCCGCCTCCGAGGAAGCTAATCGGACTTGTTCCTGCTGCAGGATCCCATGTGGTCTAGTGGCTAGGATTCGTGGCTTTCACCCACGCGGCCCGGGTTCGATTCCCGGCATGGGAAACTTCATTCTGCATAAATTCTCCTTTAATTGTATGTTTTCTTGAAGGAGCGCAGATTTCACGAGGTTCCTTATGCTGACTCCCTGGAACTTAATCGGACTTGTTCCTGCTGCAGGATCCCATGTGGTCTAATGGCTAGGATTCGTGGCTTTCACCCACGCGGCCCGGGTTCGATTCCCGGCATGGGAAACTTCATCCTTCATTAAGGCTCCTTTAATTGTGTTTTCTTGAAGAAGCGCAGACTTCACGAGGTTCCTTATGCCGCCTCAATGGAACTTAATCAGATTTCTTTATGCTGCAGGATCCCATGTGGTCTAGTGGCTAGGATTCGTGGCTTTCACCCACGCGGCCCGGGTTCGATTCCCGGCATGGGAAACTTCATCCTGCATTAAGGCTCCTTTAATTGTATGTTTTCTTCAAGATGCGCAGACTTCACGAGGTTCCTTATGCCGACTCCCTGGAACTTAATCGGACTTGTTCCTGATGCAGGATCCCATGTGGTCTAGTGGCTAGTATTCGTGGCTTTCACCCACGCGGCCCGGGTTCGATTCCCGGCATGGGAAACTTCATCCTGCATTAAGGCTCCTTTAATTGTATGTTTTCTTCAAGGAGCACAGACTTCACGAGGTTCCCTATGCCCCCTCCCAGGAAGGTAATCCGACTTGTTCCTGATGCAGGATCCCATGTGGTCTAGTGGCTAGGATTCGTGGCTTCACCCACGCGGCCCGGGTTCGATTCCCGGCATGGGAAGCTTCATCCTCCATTACGGCCCCTTCAGTTGTATGCTTTCTTGAAGGAGCGCAGACTTCACGAGGTTCCTTATGCCGCCTCAATGGAACTTAATCAGACTTCTTTATGCTGCAGGATCCCATGTGGTATAGTGGCTAGGATTGGTGGCTTTCACTCACGCGTCCCAGGTTCCGATTCCCGGCATGGGAAGCTTCATCCTCCATTAAGGCTCCTTTAATTGTACGTTTTCTTGAAGGAGCACAGACTTCACGAGGTTCCTTATGTCGCCTCCCAGGAATCTAATCCGACTTGATCCTGCTGCACGACCCCATGTGGTCTAGTGGCTGTGATTCGTGGTTTCACCCACGCGGCCCCTGTTCGATTTCCGGCATGGGAAACTTCATTCTGCATTAAGCTCCTTTAATTGTATGTTTTCGTTCAAGGCGCGCAGACTTCACGAGGTTCCTTATGCCGCCTCCCAGGAAGCTAATCCGACTTGATCCTGCTGCACGATCCCATGTGGTCTAGTGGCTAGGGTTCGCGGCTTTCACCCACGCGGCCCGGGTTCGATTTCCGGCATGGGAAACTTCATTCTGCATTAAGGCTCCTTTAATTGTACGTCTTCTTGAAGGAGCACAGACTTCACGAGGTTCCTTATGCCGCCTCAATGGAACTTAATCAGATTTCTTTATGCTGCAGGATCCCATGTGGTCTAGTGGCTAGGATTCTCGGGTTTCACCCACGCGGCCCGGGTTCGATTCGCGGCATGGGAAACTTTATCCTCCATTATGGCCAATCTGGTTGTACGTTTTCTTGAAGAAGCGCAGACTTCACGAGGTTCCTCGTGCCGCCTCCCAGGAAGCTAATCCGACTTGATGCGGCTACACGATCCCATGTGGTCTAGTGGCTAGGATTCGTGGCTTTCACCCACGCGGCCCGGGTTCGATTCCCGGCATTTGAAACTTCATCCTGCATTAAGGCTCCTTTAATTGTATGTTTTCTTGAAGGAGCACAGACTTCACGAAGTCCCCTATGCCGCCTCCCAGGAAGTTAATCCGATTTGATCCCGCTACACGATCCCATGTGGTCTAGGGGCTAGGATTCGTGGCTTTCACCCACGCGGCCCGGTTTCGATTCCCGGCATGGGAAACTTCATTCTGCATAAGTTCTCCTTTAATTGTATGTTTTTGTTCAAGGCGCGCAGACTTCACGAGGTTCCTTATGCCGACTCCCTGGAACTTAATCGGACTTGTTCCTGATGCAGGATCGCATGTGGTCTAGTGGCTAGGATTCGTGGCTTTCACCCACGCGGCCCGGGTTCGATTCCCGGCATGGGAAACTTCATTCTGCATAAATTCTCCTTTAACTGTATGTTTTCTTCAAGGCGCGCAGACTTCACGAGGTTCCCTTTGCCGACTCCCTATAACTTAATCGGACTTGTTCCTGCTGCAGGATCCCATGTGGTCTAGTGGCTAGGATTCGTGGCTTTCACCCACGCGGCCCGGGTTCGATTCCCGGCATGGGAAACTTCATCCTGCATTAAGGATCCTTTAATTTTATGTTTTTTTGAAGGAGCACAGACTTCACGAGGTTCCCTATGCCCCCTCCCAGGAAGGTAATCCGACTTGTTCCTGATGCAGGATCTCATGTGGTCTAGTGGCTAGGATTCGTGGTTTTCACCCACGCGGCCCGGGTTCGATTCCCGGCATGGGAAGCTTCATCCTCCATTACGGCCCCTTCAGTGTATGCTTTCTTGAAGGAGCGCAGACTTCACGAGGTTCCTTATGCCGCCTCAATGGAACTTAATCAGACTTCTTTATGCTGCAGGATCCCATGTGGTCTAGTGGCTAGAATTGGTGGCTTTCACCCACGCGTCCCAGGTTCCGATTCCCGGCATGGGAAGCTTCATCCTCCATTAAGGCTCCTTTAATTGTAAGTTTTCTTGAAGGAGTACAGACTTCACGAGGTTCCTTATGTCGCCTCCCAGGAATCTAATCCGACTTGATCCTGCTGCACGACCCCATGTGGTCTAGTGGCTGTGATTCGTGGTTTCACTCACGCGGCCCGGGTTCGATTTCCGGCATGGGAAACTTCATTCTGCATTAAGGCTCCTTTAATTGTATGTTTTTGTTCAAGGCGCGCAGACTTCACGAGGTTCCTTATGCCGCCTCCCAGGAAGCTAATCCGATTTGATGCTGCTGCACGATCCCATGTGGTCTAGTGGCTGGGATTCGTGGCTTTCACCCACGCGGCCCGGGTTCGATTTCCGGCATGGGAAACTTTATCCTCCATTATGGCCAATCTAGTTTTACGTTTTCTTGAAGAAGCGCAGACTTCACGAGGTTCATCATGCCGCCTCCCAGGAATCTAATCCGATTTGATGCTGCTGCACGATCCCATGTGGTCTAGTGGCTGGGATTCGTGGCTTTCACCCACGCGGCCCGGGTTCGATTTCCGGCATGGGAAGCTTCATCCTCCATTAAGGCTCCTTTAATTGTACGCCTTCTTGAAGGAACACAGACTTCACGAGGTTCCTTATGCCGCCTCCCAGGAATCTAATCCGACTTGATGCTGCTGCACGATCCCATGTGGTCTAGTGGCTGGGATTCGTGGCTTTCACCCACGCGGCCCGGGATCGATTTCCGGCATGGGAAACTTCATTCTGCATTAAGGCTCCTTTAATTGTATGTTTCTGTTCAAGGCGCGCAGACTTCACGAGGTTCCTTATGCCGCCTCAATGGAACTTAATCAGACTTCTTTATGCTGCAGGATCCCATGTGGTCTAGTGGCTAGGATTCGTGGTTTTCACCCACGCGGGCCGGGTTCGATTCCCGGCATGGGAAACTTCATTCTGCATTAAGGCTCCTTTGATGATCAGCTTTCTCGGAGCACTGCGGACTTCATCGACTTCATGCTATTGTCTCCGAGAGAGCGACCAGGGCTTTTTAGTGCTTGAGAGTCCCATGTGGGCTAGTGACAGTTATTCGTGGGTCTCACCCATGCGACCCATGTTCGGTTTCCGGCATTGAAATCTTCCTCCTGCGTCAAGCCCGCTTTCATGATCCCTTTTCTCGGAGCATTGCAGACTTCATGAGATTGGGAAAAGTCATTCGCAGCGGTTCGTGTACGAAGAATGGTGCCGTCACTGAGTGAGAGGCGAAAATGTAGCATTGGGCTTTGTCAATCTCGCTACAGACGAGAGCATTTTTCAAGCATTTCATTTGAAAAGCTGAAGTGCAATGTTCTTCGCAGTAGAGGTCGGAGGGGAAATTTTCCATCCTGGATTAACGGCAGCATAAGAATTGTCGTATTCTTGTGCATGGAAGCAAACTTCTCAGGGAACTGCCAGTTTGAATCCTTTATGTTGAAATATCTCTTCAAGAAGGCACGTCAGATTGCGCTTTTTGCGGCGCAAAGAGCTGAGAAACATCCTGGTCTGACAACCAAGCCCCTGCAACCTCTATGGGGGTTGATAGATCTAGCCTTCAGGCCACAATTGTTTTCGACTCAAGAACCTTGACGAGGGAGTCTTCTCGGCGAATGTCAAACAGAAGTCGTTGAAAGATAAACGGTTGATTCATGAAAGCAGATGTGGTGCTTCGTGTTCACCAAAGAAAAGAGGCGTTTGGAACATCTCTCAATTCGGGAATGGACCTGTGGCCGCGCTGATGGAGGATCTGAGCCATTCTTAACTAATCTTAACCTCATGCAGTCTTTTGCACATCGACATGAGGGGGCATTCTTTTAGCCAGTGGCAAATATTGTTCCACGTAGCTATTCCACGAAACATCAGGCAGTTTTACGGAACTCCAACTCAGCGAGAAGACATTCATAGCACTTATTATACCAACGGCCGAGCCTAAGCTGCATATGAGCAAGCCACAAATCCCAGCCTTTATTCCGTGTTGTTTTGGGCTGAATGAGTTGTTCGAGAAACTAAAACGTGTTTGCAAACTGTCGCGAAACGAAAACATCACTTGCAACAAATCCCATGATGGAAACCAAGCTCGTTTAGCGTGGCTGGTAACTAGGAATCCTTCTCACTGCAGTGGATTTTATGCTGCTTATTTCTCTTTCCTCCATGTTACGGATCTTCTTCACATTTGTTCGTGGAAGAAAGCAAAAACAAGTCTTCAGATTAATTCATCACCTCAGTTAGGTATTATAGTCCTTTGAATGTGATTATATTTTGCAATCGACCTGGTGTAAAATAAGGATAACTGAAGGCTTGTTGGGCAGCCAAAATTTCAACGCGTTATTCAGTGCATTTTAATCCTCGATGATAAATCGTGGCATTCGTTGGTCAAATGCAGAAGGTTCAGCCGCTCTGGCATCCTTTACTGTCCATTTGTCTTAGTCGTAGTTTCGCAAAGCATGTCTTTCATGCTGCGCGCAGCATTCTCAAACTTCATGGCACTCGGATGCCCCATGAAACTTGGAAATGAATTGTCTGGTGGGGTGTAATCCGAAAACGAAATTTTGTGTTCAAGACTTTGCAAAAGGTGTGGTTCAAATGGAAGACATTTCATTAGGCACCTTTTCCCTGTTTCTCCATATCCAGACGCCTAGTTGTCGAAATGGATGAAATGCGGAAGCCCACGCGATCTTTCTTATACGTCTTTCCACTTGTGATTTCATCTATCTATTTGTGATCTTAACTAATTGCCGGGTGAGAAAGCGAGATACGAAAAATAATTGTTTTGATTATCGCATCTGCCCTTTAATAATGCGACGCCCGTCCTCATTATGTAATTCATCCAAATCGATTAGCATATTGATGTGGTGAAGCAATCCGCTATCAAAATTCTTATGCGCATCATTTATAGGATTGGCATTTAGCTGAAGTGGGCGTCTTGTTTCATTTGGTTTCATTTTTCGCGATATTTTTCTCGTTTGGTTTCGGCACGAGTTTATACGTGCGGTTGGATGTTTGTGGACATCCTGATGTCGACATATCAGGTAACAGCAAAAACCATATTCTTTTGACGTTTATGAGTCCGCATGAGGTAAAGCTCTTTGGGATGGCATTATGGTGTATTCGCATTAGATGGAACTCACCTACACCATGGGTGTCGCTCACTTTGATGAGATTTTAACCGTAGAAGTCGTGCATAAATTCGTCAAAACAACGCGAGGAGCGCAAGGTGTTAGACTAGAAATTTTGGTCTAAATCAATCATACTATCAGATTCAATGAAGAAAGAAAAACCTCACCAGCAAATAAATTATGATTCATAATGAAGTCATGTACGACAAATGTTAGAAAGTGAGAGTGAATATTCCCATTCCTCATCAGAAAGAGTCGCTGCAACGGATGTTAAGGGTATCGGATATCCCAACTCATCTGTGTCACCTTGCACAACCAGTTGTTCTACTCCATCCGTCCAATCGATGGATCATTTGCATCGGCTAGTAGTCCACTATTTGCAGCAGGATTTTTATGCTGCATGTTGTCCTGTATATTACTTGAAAGTGTACGAGGTTTGCTTACGCTTTGCATCAGTCAAATTTCCATTTTATATCGATTAAAACACAAAAGTTCGTCTCTTTTGTATGTAAATTTATAGCCGCGCAGGCCAATAAAGCAGGATGCAGGCGGTTTCTTAGGCAAGTTTAGTTGATTAGCCTCCGCCTTTCACGAAACTGGTCGACCGACTTGAATGTTGTAGCAAGAAATCATTGAACAGCGTGCATTATAGTCACGACATTTCCCAATCCAGACTTCTGTGATCCCTACCATTGACTCTGCTGGGCACACACACAGAAATACAAATGCGCAGTCCTTGCTCATGGACGCGACGTCGTCACATTGCAAATACGAGCTTGGCGATGCAAGGCGTATAAAGGCATCCAGTTTCCTTGCTCGGATAGACGTTTTTTGATCTGAAAAAATGATTTTATGCAGCCCACTTCATCCCGCGGATTATCGTCTTCATAAGGCTTGTGAGTGCGCACTCTACCAAAACAATTGATGGCTGGAATGGTGATAGTGTGGTATGGGAGAGGTAGGTATGGGGAGATTGTGAAGAAATTTTTAGCATTCGTGTTATTCTGCATGATCGTTCTCCGCCCGCTTGGAACCAGAGTTTAACAATGTGCATCCAAGCCTTTAGTAAGGGAAACAGAAAAACTCCTGCAGGATGGGAAACAAAACTATGTTCAGATGCGGTGTTTTATTGGCTAGCCATTGTTCTGTTATCTGCTAGTGATTTTGTTTTTTCATAACATGTCTTTTCTGTTATCATGTGAAGTAAGATTCGTCGTTTTTCCTGTTATCCAGCGTTATTTTCATATCTGCTCGATACATGCGGCTTAAATTAGAATAACTTTTATTTGAGCGTAGTCATTCTTTGAATTTTCAACTATCCTTCATTCCTAATATGCTTCTGGTCTTTACTGCAGTGATATCAGATGTCTTCTCCTACTTCCTGATATACCTATTTCTGCTTTATGAGGAAAAGCACTACAATGCAATTTAGAGTCAAGCACGCGAACTATCGAGCGATCTACATTTCGGCATAACTCTTCTCCTTAGATTTCCGTCTGCTTTTTTCTGTGCTGTTTTAAGATTTATTTCTGCGTTTTCTTGTGCCGTTTTAAACATTGCTTTTTCTCTATTTTCCTGGTTTTATTGTTTTGCGCGCTTTCTAAATTGCTCACTTTTGTTACATGAGAAATAGTACTATCTATAAGTCAACCTAAATGAGAGAATGGGAAGAGGTTTACCTGTCTGTACACTGGCCACGTCTGTGTGATAAGAATATGCCAGTAAAAGAGCTTTACTAAAGTAGATCGGGATTTGCCGATCTTCTGATTTGCTGTTCTCTTCAGCTGTATAGAAATCATTACTGAGATAAAAGGTATTTCAGATGGTCAGCATGATAAATGCCAACTCGTTATCTGCTATTGCAGTGAGCATTCTACTAGTGACGCTATCGGGATTGCTATGCTGTCGCAAGAACAAGCCACTTGAACGAGCGTGCATTATTATGCCAGTTGAGTGATTTTCTCATTTGATATCGATGCTCATAGTGAATAATTGTGAAGTGGACTAATTAAAAACAATTAAGCGATGTTTTATTTGCAGAGTAGAAACAAAACTGAACGAAAACAAGTTTAACCGCATTCCACATGACCTTACATGCTACGCGTTTTTCGAATCCGATTTGTCAAGCCACCAGTTTCCTGCAGTTTCAATATGCAGTAGATCATCCACTCGAGAGTAAGGAATTGAAGTCACAATGCACTCATATTTTACTCATAGATGTCGTTGGGACCAGGAAAATGTGGCAGTTAGCCGCGGAGAAAAAGGAGAAAAAGTAAAGGAGAAGGTAGGCTTTTCCAAATGGTTGGGGAATGCGATACGAGGACTTCATCGAGTTAACTGCAGGACGATGTCAAATCCGGAGCATTCCCATTCGAAAAACTCCCTGAGTGATGCATTTATGTGTGCTTATGTACGAATAACCGCATGAAATTATGCAACATATTCGGGATTTTGCCACTTCACCTATTGTCATGGAGCTCCTGTGGTTTAATCCAGATGTATATGGATTAAACTACCGGAATCCACCATTCATGGCTTCTAAAGTACATGGGAATTTCGGACATCCTCAGTTGTCTTTTGCTCCCCTAGAGTTAGATGATGGATCTGCTTGAAAGTTATTAAGGTGGTTAGTTATGATCCAGGACTAATATATGTTCACTTATATATATATATATATATATATATATATATATATATATAACATGTAAATATATGGCATGCAAATGCGAGGCCTTCATGCGTTGCATTTCCCGCGTGGAAAGCAAATGTATAAGCTGCAGTCCCGTTATTTCGCTTCCCGTGAATGCCAGTGCAAAAACACATGTGAAGGGAATACTGCTACATCGCGCGAATTAAGGGCTGTATTTCATATCACAAAGCGTGCGGATATCCTCATTTCTATTTATTTGTAATGCGTCGTCTCGGCATGGTATTGTAATCGTTGCCTATCCGATTTTCTATATTGATACTGGTTATCTCTACGTGCAATCGTAGGAGAACTGTGAGCGTCAATTAGCAAATGCATAAGACATCGACTTTTTATTACAAAAAGTATTTTATTTATTTTTTTTTTTTGATTTCAAGACGAAATATATTGCCGTTTTACGTCGTTTTCATGAGTTCCGTTTTTTTGCGTCATCCTTTTCTTCTCATGTGCACACGTATACAGCTCCGCTTCTCGCCTTTCATACGTTCTTTCAAATTTGAATTACTTGCACTTCTTTTTGCTTAATGGGATATCGCAATCAAAAGGAATAAATGCGATTTTCGTCTCATTATAATTCATGAGTTAAAACTGGTTGTCCCTAATTCAGGAGTTAAAACTGGTTGTCCCGATGCTGAAGCCATCACCATCACTAACTGGCTCGCAAGCAGGAGTTAGCTTTAGAAAGAGTTACGTGTCGTTGGCTTTAAAAATTTGCAATATGAATCTTTCGGTGATCGCTGAAAATCGATTTCCGGCTACATAGAAAAAAGCAACCGAAACTTGTTGTAGGGCGGAATAGGAAGTTATCTTGTTTCCATGTTGTTTCAAACTCTTTGGTAGACGTGGAAAGTGTGATGCGAAAAGCACCTGTTGTGTCTCAGTGAGGTGCATTTAATTGCCTATAGAAACGAACAGGACGTCAACGAAAGCTTGCGAATGCAACTAATTTTGCATTCATAAAGTTTGAAGACTGCCTCATCGAGTTTGAAGACTGATTCACATCTATTCTAACCTATTTACACGTTCAATAGCGCCACTGATCACGAACTTATTAGGGCCGTAAAATAAAGTGTCCGTTCGCATTTTTTTCGTGATTCCGCTGCAAAATCCGTTTTCCAAAAGCTGAATGATATTTCTATGGTCATTCGAAAGAAAGTAATCATCTTGTAGATGGTAATGTCAATCGACGAGGTGTGGTTGAACATTCAATAAGACTGTGTCTTCCGCACAAAATACGTCGTAATGATTCGCTGATACAAACGTCACCGGTGCAATCAGGATCGCGTCGTATAAATCTTCAAGGCGTTCACCTAAGGAGCGTTTCTTCTACACAGGAATCTAGCATTACGTACGGATTAAATAACAATTTTATTTATTGCACATCCATTTTAACATTTTACAAAGCACATCAAATTAAACGATCATAAGCAGTCTTATTATCACGCATAGTTGAACAATTTTTTCTAATATAGTTTGACAAGATAAGAACCACACTTGTGTAGATCATTCGCTGAATGCAATCAATGGCCGTGCCACATTTCTTCACCTATATGTACCGACATATGCCATTACCTGTGATTGTCCAGATTAGTATCATGATTGGCACTCTAAGTTTATCTACGACTGATGCATACATTCCCTTTATATCCATGGGCGTTTCATTTTAAAAGCAAAATATCGCAACTGGGCAGCTCTTACTAAACATCTCCAGTATAACTGAAGTGCATTTGGTAGGATTTTCGGCCTCAGTTCCTAGTGTTCTGAGGCATTCGGTCACATTTTTCAATCGGTAATTCAGTGAGGCTCCAACAAAAGTGCAACTAGGTAAGAACGTCTGTCATATTTTTTGCTAGAATTGACCGGAAGATTGCAATGTTATTTTTTCGAATTAAAAAAGGGGTGTTCTGCGTTCGACAAAACTAAAGAATTGAGTTTTCGACAAAACTAAAGAAAAACAAAGGCTCTCTGCTATTGTTTCGCAAGAAAATAGGTATATTTTTTCGATGTATTTTTTAAAACATAAAAATTAGTGCGATCTGAAAGATAAGATTCGGTATTAGGTCGGAAAATTTTGTTTGAAAGCGTGCTCACAGGAAAAACCCCAGTAGGAATTCGGGTTGTGAATGGCGGTAGCCTTGCCAGAAATAAAATTTCGCAAGCTTTTTCCGTCCCTTTTGTGATTTGCGAGTAGAAATGTTGAAATGGGCAGGCGTACACGCAAACGCAAATATCCACCCTCAAATATGAATGAAGCGGACACATACACGCGGAGACACAAGGACACAAGCATGCAGTGCCATCACAGTGCGTGCAGACATGCAGTAACGTCCCCAAATGTATGTATATATATATATATATATATATATATATATGTGCGTTGGTGAGCATCAGTTGCAAGACTGCAGCGTTTTTCTTACTTTGTATGTGTGCTTTCCTTTGGAACCTAGAATAACTGAAAATTAGCACCTGCACATTGACCAGTATTGCATTCTGCTTCAGAGGTGTTGAAACGGCTGATAATGATAAAACCCGATATATGACGAATGGCAATTCAATTTATGGAATTGCAAGGAGATCACCTCAGCAGCTTCGTGCACCGTTAAACTTTTCGGTCAGTGGTGTGATTTTCTCATATGGTGCAACACTGATTATACGATAGCATAACAGTTGTAGGCTATGTTTCTTAATAAAGGAAAACTGATCAAGATTTGCAGAATTTTGTTACTGTTTTCAATACTGTATTGTTGAGCTAATCTTGTTGAGGATCGACATTTTGATGTTTTTTCCTTCCAAGCAAGCGCTTAATACGGATTAATTAATCCATACTATGTCTGTGGGAATTGAAGCATCGTGGATATGGAGAAATTTTAACAAATTTTAGCCAACAAATTTTTGCCTCACAAGTTGCATCAAGTCGAACGAATGGTGGTGCCATATCGATGTTTGTCATACGAAGCAAGAACAGTTTACTATAGAAATTTCTCACATTCCGTGTAACGTTTGTTCCCGAGAAAGGTTCAGGTAAACTTGGATTAACCTACCTCGCAAAATGTGCGGATGAAATATCTCTTATTGTTCGTAATGACCGAGGCTGATGGCAACGAAGAGTACTGTAACGTTAAATTATAGTGCAATACCTCAGTTTCATCATTTTCAGACAAATGTGTAGAATCCATTGGCTCTTTTCATATGGAATTATAGTTTTGATGGGCAATGAAATCAGTAAATTCGTTAGTTTCAAGTTTGAGTTGCAGATCGACAGTGAAAGCAATGAGAAATTCGGATCGAGCGTTTTCGATCTTATGCGAGTGAACCCATTCGAAAGATTTTCAAATGAGAAACGAAAGACTACTAATCAAAAACAGCGTTCAAAAAGTCAGAACAAAGCGATTGAGAAATCTGTCACTTTCGTTGGCATGGAGGAGAAAAGCTTTCAAAGCACTAATCATGCACAACCGTCAAAACAACGCTCGAAACGGCAACTCCTAAATTCTCAGTCGATCATTCCGAAGGAACAATTTAGGTCATCAGATACGTTGAAATATTCTCAATCGACTTCGCATCCAAATATAAATGCGAAGAAATATTCTCAGCCTAGTTTGCTTCCAAGCGCCTATATCGATCGAAGCTGTATTTCACAATCGAATTCTCGAGAAGATAACAAGTCTCAAGGAACAATGAAGAAAGCAACCTCCTCAAGAAAGATGAATGAAAAACTCACGGAAAGAGCAAAGAAAATTAAAAGCAAAAAGATCACCAAGAGTTATTTTGAAAAGGAGAATTCTTCAAAAACATCAACCATGAGTGAAAGAGAGCAGTCAGCTACGTTGAAGGACGAGCAATCTTCTAAAAGCGAAGAATACGTCTCGATGGCGTCGGATATAACAAAGTCGCAAAGGGCTAAGTGCGTTGTGAAGACGGTAGCACAACCTCAGAGGTCCGATATTTCTTGGCGTATAGTGCCATCCGAAAAGGATATATAAGAAACGTGGAACGATTAAAAAATTGCCACTTCAATGAGCATAAACTTGTTAGTCGCCTTGATCGTTGGCTGATAGTCCACACATCTGTTGTGGGAGAACGGAAATGCTTAATCTGTTTTTCCCGCACCTCGTTTACAAAGATTGGCCTCACAATGCGCATATATATTCACTCGTCCCACCTTTATAACGCATCACTTCAGTGTTTATGTGTAAAATTATATGTATAGTTCGAATCGTAAACATGCGTGAAATGAACGACTTCCAACAGATATTTGTACTCGCATTGAATATAAAACGCAACGAGATTATGTAAATCTCTGCGTGGATGATCAGGGATGCATGAGACAACTTCTGGTGGAATTGTTAAAGATTTGAGACGCACCACGGAGAGCAGTGAGACATCTTTAACACCTAAAAGTGATAAAGGGCTGCTCGATTATGTTGCAGAATTACAAGCAAATTCTTCACGAATTTCAATATGGCGATTTCTAGAGTATGCTGCCGATTAAGCTTCCCTCACGAGCATGCGTCCCTTCACACAGTTAATTAAGCAGATTGCTTAGCTATCTATTTCATGCAGTATTTATTGTATCAGTTATGATGGACTTGCAAAATGTTTCTACGCGGTGGTCTAGAAGGTTGCGGATGGCTGAATGATCTCATTACCATAAATTATAGGTTAGAGGTAGTTGGTGAGATGTATGGTCTTCGCCGCGGCTGCCCCGGTTCACTTCGCGAAATGAAAAGCGCACAAATCATCGCAGCTTCAGATGACTCTACAGCACCTTTTAACTTGTATTGGACCCTTGCAACTAACAGTAGCGTACCTGCTGGATCTTCTTTCCATGTCCCTACTTCATCTGACATTGCAATCTCAGTGTTTCTCCATTCGAATCCATTTCGATTCCATACACATGAAATCACTGAGAATTCCAGTGAATTCAAAGTCTGTTGTGTTTTCAAATCTTTCTTCAAAATGCGGATGGAACTATCCAACACTGACACCATCTCTCCAGCAGTTGCCACAATCGATAATCTTTATTTTCATATGCTGCCGATTCAGTAGAATTCGTGGCTTTCATTTATTTTCCATATTTTGATTTCAAGCATAAGAAGGAAGCTTCAAGTAGTTTGCTAGGATAAGTTCCATGATACCTCACCTTCGAAGGATTTACCTTCGATTTCTCAGAGAAAAATTCGCTATTCCTTGCGTAAGAAAAGTGCCAAATGCGACGCAAAAAACTCTTATTAGTTTCAAATTTACCGTTGCAGAATAGTGGAAATGGTGATACTAAGTGGGACCTTAATTTTTGCCATGCATGCGTTATTTTTAGTGACAAACGATTCAGTCTCCTTTGTCGAAAATCCACTGCACTTGAATAAATTTCTTCAAATTTCTTCAAATCGTAAAACAATCTCGACAAATTAATGAGGTTTTTTGAAGATGGAACTTTGCTTCGCGTTAAGGATTTCATTAATGGACGAAGCAAGCAGATCAAAACCAACGTATCTGTTCTAATGAACCAGCTGTTAAGCCAGATGCTCTTAAAGGCTGCATTATTACTTGTTTTTGTTTTTTTTTTCGCTAAACGCTAATGATGCAATTCACTGATAACTAAACGTTCAGTGAAAAATTCTCTCTGTCCATCCGGCTAATCAACTTTGGAAGCATTGAGGGCGAAATTACGAAACTTAGTGGGTAAATTTGAGCTACGAAATAACATATTGCACCGAATTTGTAATGACGCATCAATCTCAAAATTAAAGGCATTTGAAGGAGGCCCATTATGCCTATGGTCATTGCATTCTTCGTTCTGAACTGTAGGATCTTTTCAATGCTTAGCTCATGTGACGGCCGTAATTACCCATAGTCATTTGTATTTTTTTTTTTTGCATTTCTTGTTCGGTTGTAGATTCAGTCATCTTTCATTTTCGCTGTTCTGAGGGTTTTCAAATGCATAATTTGTATGAAATCTTTGATATGCACTAAACATATGCTCCTGTTGAACTTGGTTCGAAACTATACTCAGCAAGATTTTGTTGAATAAGCATAGATCTATGTCTTCGAGAGCTGCCGTTTTGATCAGCAAGAAAGATGCAAGATGTAGGGCATTTCAAGTACTGCATATGCGCATATATATTTCACTGAAGAAAATGAAATGTGGGTAGGGAAAATGAGAAATAGCACGAAGGTGATTTTTTTCACAGGTGAACGGACACAGAAGTGAGGGCAATTTGGCTCATCACGAGTGAAAAGTCAATGTCTTTGATGTGAATAACGGGGATGAATGATGGTAGAAGATGGATACGTATAAGAAAGAGCTCATTCTGTTCCTGAGAGGCATACATGATCGAATGCATTGGATCAATCTAGACAGCTAGGCGCAACCTTCCTCCTCGTTCGAAAAGCAAAAAGCCAAATCGACGGAGATGGCATCTGCACCTCATTTTTCGCTGTGAAGCTTTAAGAGATGAAGGGCAACGGCAAGCGAAGGCGCAGGAAAATAGATTTACAATACAGTAACTTTGATAATATGTGGACAGCTTTCCTATTGCTGACAGTGTTAGAACACGTTCGCTAGCAACTTCGCTAAATACAGTACTGCAGTAGCCGCAACCTGCTTAAAAATGTCCACTTCAATAAAAGGGGTGATTTTTCATCATCCCTTGCAGAGAGGTTTTCAGTCAGTAGTACGCATGCCATTTCATCGATAGTTTGATTCGCAAGTGTTGTATTCAATATGCTACTTCTAGCTTTTGAAAAAACGACGGAAATTTGTTGGTTGTTTAAAACTTCCTTCTGTTTTTCGTATATTTTTGCATTAATTATCTTCTAAATTAGGCAAAATTCATGACGTTATAATGATATTTATGGTGTTCTTTCGTGGCTTTGAAGTCATTTTCTCTTTGACGTTCATTCGAAGATGTTGCAATTGCATCATTCAGGCTACAAGGTATTGAGGTTGCATTTGTTTCCTGTTTCATACAGTGAGGCGAACATTGTTTAGCCGGCTGGTAGCGCGCTTTTTGTCTCGCTTCGTGCTTTTTATGGAGTTTTTCGTATCACTTCCAGCGTAATATGGAGAATTTCATCACGTTGTGAGGCACTACTTACAGTACTTGGAAATGTGACTGTATTTTCTCGAGCGCTTAAGATATCGATTCCATGTGACACGGTATTTCTCCAGTGTTTAGGTGTTTAACTCAATGAAATTTACGCCTAATAGATTTTTGTGAAACTTCCACAGTTTTCTTAGCAAAGGCGTATTGACGTCAAACTAAACTGTCCTTACGTGAAGATGACTTATAAAAATCAACAGCCTCATGAGTGTTATATTAATTATTTGGACTTGAAGAATTTCCCTTAACGACGTTCTTACGAATTTCAACAAATTATATCAGTTTCCACTGGTAACGCCATTTTTTCATACTGTGCTTTTTTAAATTTTAAGTCCTACAGCACTGTGTGCCATACTATGACCGTAGCTCTAATGGAAAAGATTCGACGTACGAACAATTCTTTGGACTGCCTTTGATTCATTGGGGAATCCTGTTTTCATGCATAGACGACGGTCGATGGTTAGCTGAGTTTGTCCCTTGAAATAAGAAAAGTTTAAAAGATGGGTTATCATGACGTGTTTTTCTCCAAAAAATTCAACGGTGAAAAATTGGTTGACTAAACAGCAATCCTAATAAACTGGTCAATTGTTCATTGAGATTCACAAAACGCGCACACCTCATCGAGGAAGTGAAAAATTGAGTTGTTTTTCGTATAAATTCAATGAGACACCTGTCCTGAGATGCGAATTCATAGCGTCGAGCCAACTCCTGGGAATGGAGCAGGAATTGTCATAGTACTTTTTTAGAAACAGTTCAAAAAATGCATCAATGACTCCGCCGGATGCCTGAATTATAGTGGAAATGTTATATAAACGTTTTCAGTCAGTGCTTCTGATTCTTCTATCACTGCCAGCGTTGAACGCCATATTCTGTCATGCGAACGTCCTAGAAACCGAGCAACACGAAGACTGTGGTCCTGATGGCTATTGTTTCTTTTTGGATATGTCATCATACAAAAGAGGGATTCTCTATTATCGCGGCTGTGATAACATCCTTATGTGTGAAGTTAGCATCATTTATCTCTTCAGTTGCATAACCGAAGAAACTCTTTCTAGAGGTTGCATCATCAGTGCCAACCACGTAACGCTCGGAATTGGATGGATGCAGTGAAAACAGAAAAGTTAGTAAAATCAGTGAAGTAGATAGATCTTTCGTAGATAATTTTTTTTCCATGATTATGCAAACATCGGCGGTGATGGATTAGGAGGGATGCACACTCCAGAACGCCTGTAGAATCAAGGAACGGAGCATTGCAAACGACAGTGGAACTTCTTTTTCCCTGTCCACCTTGCTCATCCCAACTGCACGAGATTCAAAGGACACACATTCAATCCAAGGAACATCGTTGACACTGTCTAGCAATGCGCATTGTTCACTGTTCACTTGCTGCAGCTGCCTTTTCAAAGAGGGTGACATAGAAAGTTATCGTAGCTAAGCGCTGCCAATAGCACTATCGGTCTAGAATTTCTCCCGAACACGCCAATTTGAAGATTTTCATTCACGTTGTCGGAACTAAATATGCATTTTGCTGCTTCGAATTGATGGGTCTAAATGCACGGATGCGCTTTTAGCATTCTTTAAATTTGGAATTTTGAAGCTTATTGCATAGTGCCCAAGGTTTTTCCAGTTTTCATCCTTACAGTCTAAATGTTTGACCGTAGGTGCTTAGATTTTACTTATGCCTGTGTAGTTTAAAATTCTGTATCGTCCAGAAATCTTTCTGATCTGGGATGCTTTGAAACACTCCCTTCTTACAACGCTTGAAGTTTAAAAACATTGTTTTCCAAGTTGTTTGAGGTGGCTTTAGATTTTAGCTTTAGAAGAATATTTTCTCTCCATAACAGCCCAATTAAGTGATGAAAATAGCAGTTCGATTGCTAGCTCGAATCGTGGCACCATTCGATGCAATTTTTCAATAAATTTTAGGTGTTAGCCGAAGCTAATTCAACGATGTCCGCCATAGCAAAAGTGTCGTTAGACCAAAAATTAGCAATTACGATCGCTAATGTCAGCTACGAATGGTGCGCTGCAAATGCTCCATACAGAGGCCGAGATGAACGAATGCGTAAAGGAACGTTTTGCTGCTGCAGCACAGATTTCTGCAATAAGGATTCACCAGATGAGAAGGGTTTCAGCGAGAGGCAGAATCTGGAACGGCTTCTGGATGGAACTATTGATGACTATAAGGCACTCTATGAAATCGCTGAACGACTCAAAATGCCTGGTCTGCATAAATTTGAAAAAATAGAATAAAAGGGTTTTCGTTTAATAACCTCATAGTTATTTTTGATGCGTCTATTGCGCGATAATAAAGAGATGTTGCATTGACATATAAGCTGAGTAAATATGATATACAAGCGGTAGGCGCATACGTATTTTTCAAAAATTCTTATGTCGTATAAATGTGTATCCAGGTCTGCATCTCTAATACATGCAAATGTAAAAACTGCTGCAGTGTTTGCTCCTCTATGCGGTACGATCGTCATAAGGTGTTGAGTTTTTGATCTATTCAACTGTCATTCTATCCGTTCATTTTCTTTGGTCACAATCAAGCTAAGTGCTCCAAAAAGTTGATAAAACTGTCGGTCAGAATTCCCTCTCAGGGCTGCTCCTATGATTGAGAAGAAAGAATGGATTTGACCGTGGTCGGAATCATTCCCTAAAAAATGTTCGACGTTTATCTTGAAGAAGTAGGGAATCAAGCAATGCCCTTTGGATCATGTTGCTCACATTCAGATGGTGTATTCAGCAAGAGTATCAAGAGCTTGCTTCTGAATCGAACAAACAGGAAAAAATTTCACGCAACTTTTCATATGGGTCGATATATAGTTATAGCTATAATGATTTGAAGCACTGAATTGTTTTCTTCAGATTCCTCAAATTCAATTTGCATCTGTCAATCGTCTGACTTAAGTAGTGACAGCTGAACACAGCCGTCAAATTCTTCAAATTTACATTCCACTGTGTAAACTGCAAGAGTTGTTTCCCAAATTCGCTGAACAGCGTGCATCGCTGAATGCGCAAATTTCAATTTCGAACGGTTTCTACGTCCTACACGCAAATAGCTAAAAATTCAACATTTCTACCCCGGAAATATGAAGAAGCGAAAGACTATTAGACCTTTGTGCATAATATAATCTTATGGAAGGGGTTCATTATCCTATCTAGTATTTCGAAGTACTCCCTGGATTTGATAATGTGAATGGCAACAGACTAGACGATAATTTTAATAATTTCGCTCTGAAATGAGTGCATCCGATGAAAGCGAGTCGATTCCGTCCAACTAGTGAATGTTATGACATCTGCAGATGATGAACGACGAATCTAGGGGAGACACAGCGCCAGTGGAAGCATGCGAACGCACCCGTAGAACAAAAGAGTTCTATGAACTGAGCACGGAGGAAACTTGAAAGGAGTATACGCCGAATTTGACGCTTTTTCTCAGCACAACTTTCATACTCTTTTAGATCGATTCATTCTTGCTAACCGTTTGCAATATATTTCATCTGGATCGCATTTAAATTGTTGACACCGTCGCATCATCTACATGAGAATTGCACTCGAACATACTTTTCAAGAAGCGATAGGCATTGTGTTCTAAAATAAAAAATTGGAAAACGCGCCAGGTGAACTGATATAATTTGCGCTTCTTAATCCTGCTTATCAAGCACATCGATTTCCATAAATTGAAGACGGAGTGCGTTTTATGACAAAACCCTTCTGCTCAGCCTTAGATCATAAGTAATATTTAATGTTGCATGAAAATTTCGTTCGTAAATGGGATCCGAACCGATAAACTATTACGAAATAATAAAAAAGTGCAAAATATCGCACTCACCTTTCCAGTGCACAAATTTTATCAATTTTCTAGAAAATAAATTTTTTTCATACAAAATTTACAAATTGTTCTATGCAAATTTTCGAGAAAACTCGAATATTTAACGCCTCCTGCGAGTGTCGTTTTTGCGGTCAGCTGATAAGTATGCCGCGCCGATATGTGTGCTCATTGATGCGGCAGATTCGATCTGATAACTATTGAAGCTCGAGCATGCAGTGGATATGCCTCATTCAAGTATCGATGTTGTTGTACATGTTGTTTCTTCTTTTTATTATCTCTTCAAATATTTCATTTCTATCGTTTTCTCTAGAATAATTGAGTCTTATGCAAGTTCTCACCAACTGAAAACTTCCGCAACTATCATCGAACTCATCGGTATCGTAACTTATGAACGAATAAGATAATATGGCAATAATATATTCGTGTTGCAACTGCTGTAATCATTTATGTAAATATTATACAAAATATTCGTTATATTCGTTTTTTTTTTTTTTGATCTAACGGCATAACTCATTCGATCCTATATGCACAAATTATGCAGTAAATTCGCAATGAATTGTTAGTTTCTGTTCAGTCATTACGTTGACGATCAAGAGGGATGGCTGCGAAGGGTCTTTTCTCGATCTGGGTTCGACATTTTATTTTCTGCACAGAATTAGGATCTGAAGGGCTTCGATTTGATGTTAGAGGATTAAATTTATGGGAGTTATGTGATTAAATTTGTAGTAATTTTATTATTCGCTTCTATGCGCTTGTTGCGAACTCGCATTTGCGATGCTCATGGCCAGATTGTTTCTATTCCTATGTACATATGATTGCATCCTGCTACTAATGCCTATGTATATTTATTTCCCTTTAATGGCCTGTCTGCTTGCATGTCTACCTTTGTCGGTTTGACGGTTTGAACTGAACAGATTCTAGAAATAGGATTAAAAATTTATCCTATGCAGCGTCCAGGACTAAGCAAAATGCTACGTGCATTTGCATTTCCTATTGTCCGGCTAACCGGTACCACAATTGACGTTGCAACTCATCTCATCATGCATACAAATACTGTGCAAAAATAGTTGGTGCCGCATTGTACACTTAGAGTCTAACCTGCGGTCTAAGATGATCTGCGTGCCGAATTTCAATGTGATTCACAGATTGTTTGAAGAATCTAGACCGATCTAAAAATAATCACACATTTCACTTTCCACTCCTTTCCGGCGTCCTCCCAATACGTAAGCATACGTCAACCCAATTGACCATGCGATATCAAGCCTATCTTTCTAAATGGTTCGTATTCGTCAATTTGCTGTGCCAATTCATCTCTATAAATGATGTCATTATGAGATCTAGTATCAGTTTCAGTGGATATATGTGATCATAATTGCATTGCCACCTTCGGAGGCGACTGTATGCCACTCAAACGTTCGAGACACAAATCAAGAAGAAGATTGTGGCCCTCATGGATATTGCTTTTTCCAAGATACTCCATCCGATCGTAGCGCCTATTATCGTGGATGTGATCATATCTTCATGTGTGAGGTAAGTATAATATCGATAAGACATAAAGTATACTGCTGACTATTTTCGAAGAATTATTCGAAAAAATTATTCGTTACTTATGGATTCATTTTGATTTATGTTGAATGTTTTTAAATAATCGAATTTCTTAGAACTAAATCTTTAAAAATAAAATTTTCGTTAACTATTGATGGTTTTATGAATTATCAATGAAATGATAGTAAATAGCAAACATTCGATTACCAGTTTATAAAAGGTGCACAATCACTTGCATAAGTAGTACAATGGAGGTTGTAGTTGGGAAGACGGCGAAATGAAATATTGGAAGAATTGCGGAAAATATTATAGGAAGAAAATTGCTGTATTTTTCTCAACATAAACTCAATTAGGGGAGCATAAAAACTCATTGAAAAAATTAAATTAAGAAATGTCTCCTAAATGATGCCTTAATTGAAATTTTATGATCAAGTTGAAACTCTTTTTTTTCCATTTTCGTTGGCGTTGATTGAAATGAATAAGGCGATCCATCTTCGACGTATTTGTTCACTCTTAGTGATAAATAATTTACTGCACTAAGTTTTAGCTGCTAAATAATTTGATTTTATAAAACCCCCCCCCTCACTAAGACAAATGTTCTTCTTTATAAGAGTTAACGAAACAAAAACAACGAGAATTCAACATCATTGCTATTAAAAATTGCTCCTTTTTAAAATCAATAGCAATTTGATGTGTGTGATCGATGATTCAAATCCACTTCATTGCATTGCTACTAGATTTAAGCGTTGGTCGTGGATTTTAATCCTGATCGAGTATCAAAACGGATTATTCGCGGATTCGTGAAATTTTTCCGCCTCTCAACAACGTTATAGCCTCTGTGCTATTCCACTAGGAATCTTTCAGAGGGTTTCTAAACGAATTCTATAGTCTTCAGTTGCCTAACTTTTGTGGCAAAATTCGTTATATACTTTAGCGATTCGAGAATACACCTCGCTATTTCTATTTTATTTATTTTTTCTCGCTCAAAATTCAGGAATTCTTGTCACTTTTTCTGCGCTAATTATGTTGAAGCAAATGCCCTTTTTAGGAAGTGATAGTGATCCATGTTGAATTTTCACTACGCTAATCATATATTTATATGTAAAATCCTCTCAAATTCTGCAAAGATACCCAACCAATATTAGCAGAAAATAGGCTAGATTGCTGCTTTCTTCCGTTTTTTTTTCAATGCTATCTTTGTGTCCGCATCGTTAAGAAATTTTTTGACGGTTTCACTTCATCGCTATTATAAGCATGACGACCGCAATGATCGAAACCTCTGAAAAGCATTGTCAGAGTATACCTAGCGAATCCTTACCGGTTAATTTTTTTTCAGCTGCTTCTCAGTAGCAATGTTACACTACCATCGTGGAAATTTAAGAAAACCTCGAAAACACTAAAAGTGGATTTTAAATGGTGCGCTGCAGATGTACCCTTTATTGGTATCGATACAGTTCGACGTGATGGAACGTTCTGTTGTTGCAATACCGACTTCTGTAATAAGGATGAACCAAATGAACCCGATCAACCATTTCATAAAGTGCAACAGCTCATTTCCGGTACAAGAGCCGATTACGAAGAGCTAATAAAAGTCGCGTTAAGCCTTGGAATTATTGAGAAAAGTCCTGACATGAATCATAATTGCACTTCAAATGGGAATGGTTCATGTCATTCGGATCACTTCTAATAGAAGAAAGAATTATTCTTCGTACGTATACTATGTTTTTCAATAGGTCTCCCAAAGGGTTTACGACTTTCATGCATTTTCAAAATCGATATCGTACTCGAGGCAATGATTTGTGAAGAAAAGAAAACGGAGATGTTAGAGATAGGGAAATTTGATGGCTATAATTTACGAAGATGTATTTCTCGTCATGAAAAATTGAAAATGAATCTTTTTTGTGATGTTCCTATCATATAATAAGTCGAAAATATCATCGAAATAAACAATTCGTTGGCATCTTATGCGATAATAGTTGCACTCATAGCAATGACTATCTATTTGTGTAATCATTTAATCGTCACATCAATATTACAAAGAAATAATCATTGCATTTACGCCAATTTGCCTATAGATAATTTTGCGATATTTGATTCATGCAATCATATTTTAACGTGAAACGGTTTCATTTTTAAAGTTAAAATAGTGGCTTTTTTTTAGTTCAAAATAAAATTATTTGACGAAAAAAAAAGGAAATATTCTCGAAAATTCTTTCAGTGGAAGCGAATTCAATCAGATAAAAGAAATCCTTTCGTGAAATTGAAAACTCATTAGCAAAAGAAAATTCAAGAAAAAAAAGAATTGAATTTGTTGTTATTTCTGTGAAATGCTGAATTTGAGGACAAATATTTTATAGAAATCTGAATAAATGTTTTTATTCTCTTGTGTATATCGAAGAAATCCTTATGAATTAGGATCAAGTGGCTTAAAACCATTAACTTTTAACATATAAGTAACTATGGATATAGCGTTATAGCGAGAAGAATGGAGACAGAAAAAACATAACGAGGAAAATTTATGAGCTAATTCAAATATATGATAAAGCGATCAATTGGGATGAGAAAGGAAATCAATGGGGTATTACTAATAAAAATGATTGCTGAGAGGAATTAAATAAAAGATCACAAACAAAAACTTAGTGCTTAGAGAAATTTGAATGGACGATAAAAAATGAAAATGATTGTTTAGAGAAATAAAAGAAAAACTGTGAACTGTGAAGTATGGATAAGCATTTTAACTGCATTTTAATTTCCACTATCACATCAGCCGTTGAGTTCCAGTCTTCATTATCGTCGTAATGGGATGAGTGGAAGATTTTCGATATCCATCGCGCTTTATAAAGCTTAAAAAAGTCAAAGACGCTAGCCGATATATGTCGGCAAATGCCATAGACTATCGAACGACGTTGCAATGTAAGATGGCTGATCGTTCAACGCGAAAGAGAAAAGATCATTGAAGGATCCATTCGAGCACCTTACGAGCCATAATTTCATTGTTGTTGATTACAAAGGCATGCTCGCAATTTGCATCATCGATTTTAACCAAATCTATAAATAACTGTTAACTTTTTAGGTGTTAAAATCATTTAGCGCTATGCTTAGCGATTCTAATTGCGTAAAAATTCTCTCCAAGATTCTCATACCTTATCACTATTTATATCCTTATCACTATTTATATAGAGTTATATCCCTCAATCGACAAGTATTTTCTTATCATTTAAACTACAAAATGATTCCATTTTCATAGTACATTGCTTAAATAAACTTTACTAGACAACCGCCAAAATATAGAGCAATAATGCGCTTTAAAAATTATAAAAAATTAATTTAAACACTGACAGAGTTAATTCGGCATGCCTATATAAGAGATTGTAGCAAATAGCAAGCACATTTCAAATAACGCGTATTAACTGCCAAACAAAATTGACGAAAAATACGAACATCAAATGTTTATGATATGTAATCATGCATATAAACGATATTACAGACTTATATTAACCATTTAGCTAAAATATCATAGATCTAATATGAACTTATCTGATGGAAAATTATCATTTTATCCTTTCATCAATACTACTTTCACGTGTTCTTATTCTTGCTTTATTTTTATTTTTTTATTTATTTATTTTTATTTTTTTTTGAATATATTGAGAGCAATTGGCTCTAAAAATTTGGATCTAAAATATAATAGAAAAAAAAAAAGAACAAAGCTCACCTTCACCTAATCTCTCCTTCATTTCATTTCCAAATCGAATTGGACACCAATTATCCTCTGTGCCATAATAAAAACGTATACAATCCGTATAATTTAATAAAGATTCATCTAATTTGCATATCTGAAATTGTTTCAAAAATAATTCACAAATGATAATAAAATAAAATCAATATACGCAAAGCATATCGATAGAAAAGGAAAATCAATGATTCATACAATATGTTGCTGCGTTCATATTGAAATGCATGAATTAAATCCGAATTTTGAAGAGCATCCGAAGCCTCCATCAATGAATACTATACTTCGTCAGTTAGCATAAGCAATAAATGACACATACGATGTAAAAGAATTATCAACAGCGTTTACATTATCTCATTTTACAGAAAATGTTATCGCTGTTGATATATTTTTAAAATATTTAAATTTTTTTCAATGAAATATTTTTAAAAAAAGCAGTATGTCTAATGATACTTCACTAAAGTAGCGGTGAACGATTTAATCACGAACAAGGAAATTTTACCGAAATGAACAAATTGGAAAATGTTCTCTAATTTGTAAACGTCATTTCAGTTTTTAATTTTTTTTCCGGGATTTCAAAGACCCCCGTAAGGGGAACAAAACCAAACAATTACCACATTAGTCTAAATCTCGAAAAAAAAAGAGAAGGCTTCTTAAATGATTCTTAAAAACTTCTAAAAGCACTTTTTTCTACGCAAGTTTAAAAAAAAGAAGATATATCGAGTGAGACCTCACAACTTTTTTTACATTCTATTGACATCTCATCTGTATTTCTCAAACATCTATGAAAGTGAAATTCAATTTAATATTAAGGCAACCATGAGAATTGGTATAACAAAGCAAAAAAATCGAAAATAATCATACGGTATTCAACTCATCAACACACATATGAATGATATTGCGCAAGACGTTCACATCGAGCAATTCGATAGCACTTTCCAATACACATTTAGGCACGTTGTGTTTTGGTAAATGCCAAGCACATAACCATCTCTTGACGGCAACCGGAAGCAAATTCAGCCAGAATAATAATGGTGTCCATAAACTATCGATTGTATTTAAATGCTGTAAACTATATTGAATTGCAAAACAATGAACGATTAAATAGTATATAAATTGATATCGATGAATCGGTGCAAAACATTTCAAGTGAAGAGCGATTTATCGCCACATAAGTGATACATGGCTTTTCGACAAACATTTCAACATGAATGAGACTTAGTTGTTGAAGCAATTGTATCGCACCGCCTAAGAAAATCAATCATTAAATGATAAGGCAATATAACTAGTGTGATATGAGGTCTTCGATATGTCCTACGCAATCGTTTCCTCGGTTCCCTTGTCATTGCTAATGGTATCCTAGTGGTGACTCTTAGAGTGAAAACCTTCCACCTCTATCACATTAAACTATTTTATTCAGCAAGATAAAGAACCATCGTAACGTTGACTGATGTCACAACAGTTTCTAGAAAAATTCATCTCTCACCCAAGTCACAAGCTGAAAATGAAACAAAAAAAACGGCCAAACAAAACGTTCGCCAAGTACAATGATCTCAATATGGCCGGACGGGAAAATGCGCCAAGAAAGCTCGCATAATATGCGTTTTTTTTTTTCGCAATTTTGCAGTCATATCGAAGGATCATTTGAATGTCCAAAGAACGATGATGAGATCATGCTTATCATTATATTTTCAAATGCTGAATATTTATGCAAGAATAGTCTAATTTTCCAAAATTTCAGATCTCCTCTAATCATTTAAAGTTCTAAAATTCTATAAACTAAATCTAAAAAAAATTGTGTGGAATGATTTCGCATAAATTCTGCTCAATGCATTCCACTGTCGTTGATTATAAGATTAGTGAATTTAAATTGAAACTTGATAGAGGTATATAGACACCTACATATATCGCTTATAAGGTAATGCTGAAAAGTGATAACAAACTTTATTAAAGAGAGCGCAGAAAGGTTTCTTTTCCGGTCCTTCGCAAACAACTACTTCAAAGAGGAAATAGCAAAAATATGTAGTATAAAAGTGATGAATTTTCAACATTTGTAAGTAATATAGATGGGGTGAGAAATCCTGCAATAATAAACATGAAGCACCTAAAGAATTAGGCTAAGAAGATCCTCTTCAGCTAACCATTGCTAACGAAATCTTCCCCAGCTAAACCACTAAGGTACTCTTAAATATGCATACATATGACCCCAATAATGTACTTTTGCAAAACAGATAAAATGAATAATAAGCGGTCAAGAAGTCTTACAATAGAAGCAATATTCTAGAACTACTTCAAAAAAAAAACTATTATTAGATAATTAAAATAACGAAATAAAAGCAAATCATACGGAAAGAATCGAAAAAAGGCGTTGGCCATTAGGCGATTCGGCCATTCTCTCAATTGTTGGAAATAACGAACCTGCACATACAATATTATATTTATTCTCCAATAAATTCGATAATATCCTTAAAAAAATATTTCAAAAAGTTTCATTCAAAGTTGATTTCATTATATAGACGACTGTTTTCAAAAGTAAGATGATAAGTGATTCACAGATGAAATTGCTATTGAAACAAACTTTCCTATGAACTAAATTCCACATCACAAGAAAACGAGAAACGTTATCCGTATTAGCAAGCAATTCCTTCGTTGAGACCGATACTTGTTCGCATGTTCGATAATCACAACTTATGTGGTCATACCTGAATTTTAATATTTGGCGCTGTTTTGTAGTATTTAGCATGAAGGTTAAATGCATGTCCTTACATACCTGCACATATATGCACATGTTTAGCTACTCGATATTGCACTAAATCTTGAGCGTTTGATATTAGCAGCTATAATCACCTAAGGAAGTAAACGACCAATAAATCAACATTCAAATTGAGCCAAAAACCTGGAAAGAAATCAGGAAAATCCAGGTTTTTCTAACATTTTGTATATTTTATGCAATCGTTGAGATGGTACTTTGCATTTGCCGGATTTACATCCCTTTGTTATAATCGAATTGGTTAAGTCGCTCACTTTGCAGCAAAAAATATCTTATTATGTATACTTTATAATTTGTTAGCAATCTGCGATAACAACTAGATGGTTAAGTGAAACTGCAGTACTGCATATCGTAGTAGTAGGGAAGCGGAAGAGGAATGCGGGGAGAGGGGAGAAGTCGGACAGATAGGAGAACATAGGCCAAGCAGCCAGCCCTCTTCAATAAAATGCGAATAAGATGGATATTTTTCGGTGACACATGCATGTGCACCAACGTAATTGCAATAAGACTATGCCTAACAGTAGCATCGCCAAAAACTTGAGCTTAATTGCAACATTATGAAGTATTCATCTAATAACACTGAAACAAAAAGTTAAACAACTGGATCAGAGAAGCATTGATTCAGGACAAGTGGAAGCGATATGAAGAGATCTTCATTCGCAATGAATGCTCTGTTGATTGGAATAAACAAAATAAACAAAATAAATAAATAAATAAATAAATAAATAAATAAATAAATAAATAAGCAAACAAATAAATGAATGAATAAATAAAACAAAAAGTTAAAAAAAAATGGCGAATCACCTCAGCATAATATACGATCCAATCGAATGACCAAATATGACGATTCGACTTGTTTTCGGTAGATATTCCAAGCAGAAATCAATTTTATGGCGAATCTGATCGTCGAGATTAAATCGATCTATAAAGTGAAACAATTTCAATTGTTTGTTATTTTGGTATGATATTATTTCAAAATAAATTGGCTGTGGACATATTACTTCAATTATCACCTTAGTGAAATTTGCCCGGTGGGAAGATAGATGGGATATGCTTCATTTACTGAAGAGATTATATAGGATAAAATTTGGAATTTTAGACGTAAAATGCAGCAAATTGCGCTAATAAATCTAAATATCCCAGATCCATACTTCCTTCCAATCAGATTCTAGAAGATACTGACCTAGGTAGGATCTTTAGGCTTTCTCGAACAAAAACATCACAACCACACATCAGCCTGCACTTTTGCTCAGCGACGCACTTTCCTTTCAGATAAGCGAAAAAAAGCCGTCATCGATGGGTAACGATTCTTTGTCTTATTTCATCTCGAGTCTGTTTAATCTTATATAAGGCCGAAATGTCGAAAAAGAAATCCAATTAGAAATTTTTGCATATATCATCACCTACATTTTTAGAATCTAGAATATACGAAAGAATTTACTGCTTTGAAAGAGAAAATAACTGTCATATGAGCAGCTAAAAGAAGCAAAAATTATTCAAACAAACCGGTCGATTTGTGTGCACCGTTATGACAGAGTTCATCTGGTAGAGTCACGTGATTAAGATGTGATACGGTATAGAGTACATATTGATTCGATGAAGTGTGTAGTGTTTTCTGCTTTTCCTTCTCTAGATTTGTAAGAATTTCACGTGCAAAATATTCGTAGAAACCTTCATTTCCAGGATTACCTTAAAGATGAAATCAGTGAATATATTGCCGAAGCAGGACAAAGTTGATACGTATGGTCGCATCTATATCCTACCATCGTGTTTTTTTTCCGAATTAAGAAAAATCACGAAGATAGTAATGATTAACTACAGATTACTCAAGCAGTTAAGCGAAAATGAATAAAATAGTGAGATCGACTACATCCTATCTCATTCACAAATTCTTCACTAATAAAGAACGTTTATTAAAACTGACGGTGGATATGATGCGAAATAAAACAACAATTTGTTCAAATATCTCGTCAGGCGAAAACTTTCAATATTTTTTAATTTCCGGATTTGCCGAAAACAAACCACCTGTACCGGACGTTTGGTATGACTAAGAACACACCATTCTCACACTCTTAGACAAGTTAAACGTCATGTGACTGTTGGCCCATCCATACCAATCCACACATCCCCTCCTCTTTCCCCCATCCCGCGATATATCACATACCTTCATACCGTTCAACTATGGAAGAACATACCAGGAATCATTAGAATAATTGTTTTTCTGTCGTCATTACCACCATTGCGCATCTTAATGAGGTCCTCATCAATTTGACGGCCCATTATGGAGATACGAGTCCACCTTCCAGCAACTGGCAACCATTGCACCGATCGCTGGATAGTCCATGCCATCTGAGAAATGCTGTTGCTATCAACATCGTGCAAATGCTCACCTCTCGACAGGTGGCAAAAATAGCGACCTTCATACCTGACCAACCAGCGATTAGCACGAAGGATACAGCAACTTCCTCAAGCATTCAAAAATACAAGCACTATACTGAACTTAGGCCATTCGATCGAGAAGAATCGCCTCTGTCATTCAAAACTTTGCAGAAGATGGGGCTGATTAAACAATAATTCCCAGCCGAATTGGCTTCTCCCACTCAGAAACGCCTATGGCGTCTAACCGAATTCAACTCCTCCGTGCCAGCGGTATTCCCACAGAGCATGAAAGGCTTAGCTCTTTTTTCTAGACCGACCGCCAACTCATTCAAAGGTAATATCCTATATATTAAAGTTTGAGTGATGAGACCATATAAAGAACTGAACCAAGTAATATCCATTAAAGGATAAATCAGTGTTCAGATCAGCTGGTCTCGCGAGAATTCGATGAGTTATGTAGCATATAACTGTAGCAAGGTTTTCCCACGCCAAGGCTCAGCTAAGTTCGGTAGACACAATTGACTATCACAACTCAAGTTCACTACAATCTTTAAGATACATAAATGGCTTCAGAATCAAACACCAATGACAATGGTACCGATCACTGCCATGAAAAAGCGCACAACTGCGCTCTTTATTTGCATAAAATGTTGCAAGTATTCACCGTTTTCATTAACGTTAAACAACAACAGAAAAAAATATTTTAACACCGTAAACGATACAATATCCCATCATTCGACATTACTTTCGAATGCAATCCACCAACTTCACAACTCATTTCACTACAACATCTTCAGCATTTACTCTTCGAAGATGTTACAACCTAAGTGATTTGCGCAAAGTAAATTGCCAAAACTGTTGACGGCAAAAAACAATTTTCGGAAGTTTCGGAATTTCCGACTTACCCACCACAAGGAGATAGGGAGAAGGGAGAGCAGGTCACGGGGTGGGGTACTTCATGATATCGAGATTGTGGGAATATCATCTCCAAACGATGCAAATCTAAATTGCTCCTCAACCATTTTTGCTCCATTCCCTATCGGATCTCCAAGCGATACAAGTATGCATAGTTGGATGTGCTATACTTCAGAAGAGACAATTTCAGAGAACAAGTCAGAAAAGCAACAATTTCGGTAAAGATCTGATAATTGAAGTGTTGATGCGCCATATTACCGAAATACCATGAATGATCTATAGCAACATCCGTAACGACTAACTCTTCAACAACTATTTTGGAACCTCTGATCCCGAAAATCCATCACTGAAAAATTTGGTGGTCATTCAAGTGTTCGTAAGTGATGCGTTCCAATCGTTCCAGTGTGAGGTTTCTCTTCAGCGGGAACTTATCACATAAGAGACCAAGTTCCATAGAACATATGGCACATTTCGATGTGTCTGTACCCACCTCGGGAACACGATCCCACTTTTCAGCTTATTTCAGCAACTGTAACTCATTGTTAAACCTATTTCAGTAATATAAGCCCACTTTTAAACGAGGAAAAAAGATTCCCAATCCATCTTGAAGTTACGAATGATTCAGTTCAGAACGCATCGGTATGTGCACATCGAGAGTGCATACTATATAACATACACAGACACAAGGCTATAGTCGCACAGACTATAATAATGCTGCAATTTTCGTTCACGTCGGAGACGTATATGGGAAAAGGACTTAATCCAGTGTGGAGTAGATGCTGGAATAAAAAAGACGATAGATGATATAATTTAAAAAATATATAGTAAGAAAAAATTTCATCGTCTGAAAGAGATTCCATTATTGGACTTAGGGATACGCGTATATGCGCGCAGATACATATACATGCACACACATATCCGCACTCATATCGACCTGTTCCAAAACCAATTCCATGCGAACTGCTCCAGGCACATAACGTAGCCTCGACGGGAAAAAAACAATCTTGGTATAGTTAAATACGATTACAAGTAAACTGAAAATACCTGATCTAGCGTTAACAACAGTCCATCGATGGTCAACCACACTGACATTTGAGAAATGCGCCTACAGCTTGTAAATGCCTCGAGCTTTATCAGCTTAGCACGGTCATCTTATGAGACAAAGACCATAAATCACTACTAGAAAATGACTGTCCTATTCGTTTAATAACAACTAAGAGATAAGTATCACCTTTGAAGATTAACGTGTAAATCCACAGAAACTTTTTTACCAATCAGAAATACCTACGACCTTATTTTGTATGAATTTTTTTTAGTGTCATTATTTTATAAAACGTCTAATTGCCTCTAGCATCTGGTACCAACCGCCCGCCCCCCCCCCCAAAAAAAAGATTTGTTACGACTATGCAGCAATAAATATTCAACGATGGTCATCATCACTGAAAGGATGCAGTATCAAGCATTGAAGCCAAATTCTGAACAATGTTATCAGCAAGCATTTCATTCACTGTCTCGCCAAGATGACGTTTTGGATCCTGTTTGCCGACGTTCTTAATTGCCAATTGTTCGTCCGTCATTTTCTCTTGCTCTTCCAAATCCTCAAAGAAATTAATTCGTTTTATAATTAATAAAATATTCTGAATATTTTATAATATAAACGAAGTATAGTGCTGATCAATAAATGTTGTCATGGTCGCAGCCGTAAAGATTCATTCGCCGGAATGTGTGGAAATCTGCCCGAAAGAGTGGTGATCCATCCGGTGGACTGCAAGTTATTCTCCCACGGGAAGGAAATTGTACATGCTTTAGGCCGTTTCTGTCGATTAGCCCAAGAAAATGTACAAGAGTAACACAGATGACGTCGCCTACTTCCATGAAACTATTTCACAGCAAGTAAAATGATAGAATTTCATAATGTGCAAGCACGGTTCCGTCGTGAGATTCTTTGCTCTTCAAAATCACCTTCTTGGTATCGCTTCTTGCGACATTCAGTCGTCAAGGGTTGGAAATTCCTGTGCGGTTCCGTCCTACCTTCCCTCCCCCTCTTCTAATCCTTCCCAATATTTCTGAGGACTTGACATCCTCGAAGAACACTTTCTTCCGAACGAAAAGATCCGTAGGCGGAAAAAAATCCGGACAATGAGCAACGAACGCAACGGCCTTTTTTGAAGAATTCAGCTATAACAAGGTAGAGACTAGTAGGCATTCTGGCCTATTTTAGACATTCTTTGGATATTTTTTTGCAGCAGCTGTATCCTATAGACCAGAAGGCTGATTCGCCTCCACCGCTCTCATAAAGAGAAACAGATGAATCAGTGACCTGTTAAAAGAAATAGTTGGAAATATACCCTATAATATTATAGGTACACATATGAGTACCATGGGACACGTAAGTCTACATGAGGTTAGCAAAGCTGGCACTTGTGGTGGTACAATCAGAGGATGCCTGAAAAGCGTACTCATGACTCTTCAACGCCCTCAAGCCTTCGTATGCAAATGGAATCACTGATCCATAGAATTTGTCGAATGATACAGGACGTTATCAATTCCGAAACGACAGGAAATTTTTGAGACGAAAATCGATATCGCTCCGAAAAAGACGATTAAATTTCAATTCAATTAATTTCTCCTTCAATTTTATTCATTTCTTATAAATGGATTTCACCATCTATGTCATATTTTACTCTCTCTTTGCCTGAACAATACTCCACTTCTATTATATGATTTCTTCATCCACTCACCACTATATACACAAATATATGCGCAGTAAAAACTACCTTTTTGTATAATTTTGCCAACTTTAGTACAGTGGCCATTGATGCGTGATTCTTCTCACAGTGAGCAGAAAATTTCATCAATCCAAGCGAATCCATCCATGTTTGTTTATTCAAATTTAAAAGCATCTGAATTGATAGTCGTCAGCATCTTTCAATGAATAATCCTTCCAATACCACTTTCGAAACCAATTAATACCACATAATAAATTACATATTTTGCAATACGCTATTAGAGATTAACCTGTTAGAAATTTGCATGAAATCAACGTATTGTTATGTGAAAGTACGATAATAAAATATTAAGAAAAGCAAAAAAATTAAATTCAAAGTACAGTGAAACCGTTGAATTCTATAACATTTCTGGAAGAAAATGCCACTATTGTAAGTTAATCAGTGATCAGTTTTGTACTTCATTAAATTTTTTTGAATTTCCACACAAACGAAAATCAGCAAAAAGAAAAACGAAAACCTATCGGTTAGCGCAAATTTCGTCCTCATTCCCATACCAAAATCCTTACTTCCACCCTTCTTCCAGCTTTCGTTTCATTTCTTCCCTCTGTCGTTCATAGCAAAACATTGAAGCTTTCATAAGCTACGTTTCTAACCTATCACAGTGGCAATCATATACGTCAAGGGTTAACCTTCTGTTCGAGTTCATGTGTCCGATAGTTGATAGGAATCGAATAATAGTGTCTATTGAGTCCGTGAATCAACGCCTGAATTGATGGCTTCTGCAGGTGGCCAAGATTCGATGTTGTTTGACGTGGTTCTTGATTCAAGGCTATCGTTTGTGGATTTATTGTACGAAATGCATCGATTACCACCTAAACCAGAATTCTACTAGAAAATCAGACAAAGATAAACACACAAGCACAAATATGACGTCATGTTAATGTGAGGTAGGTGAGAATTTCTTCTGCATCTGAAAACGAATCTGTATAGGATAATGTTAAGAAAAGAAAAAACTCAACGATCCAAAAAACAACAGTATAAAAGATTCATACCTTGCCCTTCACTGACTGGATTGGATCAACAACAACAGCCACAGCACGATCCGAGAGAGCTTCGAAGCTTTGCTGTGTATTGATGTCAACACCCGATAACCAACAACCGAAACCAGGATGTGAATGATACCAGCCAACAACCATTTCGGGTCGACCCGTCTGTTTCAACATATCCAGCATCTTTGCTTGGAAAACTGGATCCACGGCCTCTACCGATACTCCCTGAACTCATCACTTTATATTTAGAAATTTTCATAACTTCAACAATAAGGAACTAAAATTTCAGTTTTCAAACATTTTAGTCTTTTTCATCATTCCACGCGGCCTGCACGTTTAGCAAATCCGAGAAAAGTGCAAACTCAAGAGCACTAAGGCGTCAACAAGAATTTTCTTCGAGAAAGCTCAAGTTTCAACCATAATTTTTACATAATAAACCAACTTAGGTCTGTCGAATTTGGCGATCCTCTACTACTTTTGCGATGTTTCTCTCTTTATTCGATTTGCGTAACTTTCATTTCCTCTTTACACCATCAGTAATTTTTCGAAGATGAATATGATGCTACTTCGGCTGGCTGTGTCCATGCAGTTTGTAATAAATACCACCATTACCAGATGTCCTCCTTGAGTATGTGGCATGCACCGACAATAAGCTCCCGTTCAATATTAGGAACCTATCTCAAGCAGCTCTGCCTATATTTACAATGATAACATCATTTTCAGCGCACTCTTGAATATCGCTCATCCATTTTCATGTAAGTTTACTTCGAATATACGAAATTTCTAAAATCAGCGAAAGCAAGAAGCGTTTGCAGGCAAGCTAAGTAGGAAGTGGGAAATTACGATTTAAAAAAAAAATGAATAAAACTTTCCTAAACAACCCTCTCAGCTCATAAGCAATGAAAATCAAGAAAAAAACAAAAAAAAACCAAAATGTTTGATTTTCAATTAGCTTTGAAGGTTTTAAATGAGACAAAACAGTACCGTTCCAGATTGTGGCATTGCAAAGACATCGATTACATTAACCGTATATTCATCAACGAACTCACCCAACATTAGACCCATCACCTGAAATATGCAAATTCGGTGAATATAAACGGACACATGGAGAATGCTTCGGCCTATATACGGAGTAACCATAACAAGACTGACCGTTCGAAACGAATTCTCACTTCACTGCTGATTTTATACAAAATCGAACAGTTTTTAATTTTCTTTTTGCGATGAACGCTACTAAGACGACAAGTGGGAATAACCACTGATGGACAACGTCTGCAGTCCATTATATATACGAAATTATTTTTTTAATACTTTCATTTTAAGAATAAGTGAAGCATATATTAAACAAATTATACCTCCATAGGAACACCAGCTCGACCATGTTTCAACATTTTCAACAAAGCCAACGACGATATATAGACCGTCTCTGATGTATCCACCTGATTCGAATCACTCGGCGCTCCTCCACCAAACTTAAATAAACACAAATATCTATCAAATGAACATCTTCGCTCTTCAGTGACACTTTCCCTGCCCTCTTTCCGAGTTGAGATGATAAGACCAAAGTTAGATGACACTAAAATTTTTAAAAGAGAAATCGGCAATAAAATTTGAGGCAAGCGAACTTTGGCAGTAGATTCTTCGCAAAAATTAACGAGAACGCCAGTCCCTTACCCACCTCCCCCCTCTCTATCATCTTCCCCTCTACGAACTTTTCCTCGAACAAAGATCGAGATAATGCTGGAATTCCGCTGATCAACGCAAATACAACATAAACTTCTACAATATTTTTCCTTAATATAAAAAAAACTACATATACCCTCACTGCATGAAAAAGTCTAAACGAATTTGATAAAAGTGAATAGGAAATGAGTATTGTTTGGTGTTTGCCGAAGAAAAATAAAATATAGGTCATAATATACTTCAAACAAATAATAGTAAATTTTAAAATAAAACATCAGAGATACATACTGCCAGCAATGTTTATTACGTTTTTTTGCGCTTTTACCTTTCGTTTAAAGAAAATTCATGATATCGAATAAAAATCTCTAATTCACCTGTTTTATCTTCGTTAGCAAAGTTTTAAAAAAAGTCAATAAACGGATGGTGTTAAGCTCTATGTTATCTACGCGATGTAAGAAGCAGCATTCTAGCTTATCAATATCTATCAGCATAATATCATAACAAATCGTATCAATAGTTTTATTTTAATACATTTGCTGAACTATCCATGCAATGAATTTTCTTTCCTGTCCCTTCTACTGGATTTATCTATTATTAACGAATATTTTAGAGAATCAATTCTACCTGAGATGCGTTGAGACCGCTAAGTGCTCCAAGTCGTAAGAATCTCTCCATTGTGTCGATCCTAAATAGACGGGAACACTCTTTTCAGTCAATTCGAAAGGATATCCGTAACAAGGCATGAATAACATTGGCGAAATGAACTACAGAAATTATCGGCTAATTAGATATTAGAAAACTGAAGAGAAATAAATTGCCGTGTTAGTTTGAATGAAGTTTAAATCATACGAATCCACTAAGAATACAGTATTATTTTTGAATAGAGCCCCTTCCCATATTTCTTCAAACTTTTCTTTTTTGTCGAGAAAATGTAGAAAAAAAAAAATGTTCTTCAGCTTTCAAAAACAAGACTCTTTTAGTATCGCGAAAAATTTACACCTGCATTTTAAAGCATTTATCATCGAGCACTAAGGGGCGAATAAAGCCTTCAAGATACCTTCTGAAAAATTGAGGCCCTAAGAGCCTTAAACCTAGACAATACAATAATTATAACGGTAGCATAGCTTCATACGTAACGAAAAAGAATAAATAAATAAATTGGGATGAAGCATGAAAGGATTTCTACAATGAACTGCAAACGATGGATGAAAACAGACCGAAAGCTATTGAAAAAAAAGAAAAGCTAAACGATATTATCGAGAAAAACCTGTCACTTCATAGATTAAAAATGATGCATCTTAGTGTAATTAAATACTTGGGAAAATACTTGGGAAAATACAATAAATATTTGGGGGAAAATATCGCAGTGAATAGATTTTTGCAGATATGTAAGAGAATTGCAAAAAATTATGAAAGTAGCAAATGCATTGGTAACACTTATCTGTAGATGATATTACGCGTCGAAATGAAACAGCATTCAAATACTATATTTCACTAGTACGCCTAGAGTATTCAGTGAATGAAAACCTTGGATCCGTTGAGGAAAAACTCGTTTCCAAGTGGGAAACGGAGGATGGAGGAATAATTGTTTGCTCCCCTCCTCTTCCCACCTCCATCCCCTCCTCCAACTCCTTCCCACCGAAGCAATTTTCTTTGGACGCAGAGTGGAAAATTTAGTTTCATGATCTTTCTTTTTGCATATGAAAGGTTGAATTTTTAGCGATGTTTCTTGAGAAAGTGAGATGATCAAGCGACTATGAAATGGAATAAACGATAAGCTTATGAGATTTGCCTATGCTTTTAGCAGTATTAAGAGGATAGGTAAATATGGCAGTGAAACGTGATGTATGCATGGACATCACCGTTGTCGCTAAAAAAAACAAACCACAGCCTAAGTCCTAACGTTTGGGTACTTCCGGACACGGGGGGGGGTAGATACAAATAATAATTTTTATTCAAACAATAAATAAAACATGAAATCACATTACAATACAATACATATGAATATTCAGGGAAAAAAGTGCACGTAAGATCAACATTGCATGTAACTATACGTTTAAAAACCCAAAAAGGTGACTAATGAAAGCAAATATTTGAGATCATAAAGAATAGAGTGCTGTACGAATGTTACGAAAGGAAATAGATGTGATAATTACTCATAACTGATATGAGGTGCATATGGCCGACAAATCACATTGCTCAAAACGTCTCGTAAAACATGACAAATTACCAGCCATTACTAAATCATATGGAAACCAGTTTCAGATGGAGATAACAGTATAAGCAAAAGAGTTGAGTAGATCAATTCGATTAGTTGATTTCCGTTCGAGTTGTGAAGGGTGAAGCCTTGAACGCAGTGCAAAACTTTGTAAAGGAGAATATGCTCTCGAACGGAATACCCGAGAAACCTTTAACGATCTTAACGCATAAATGTAAATCGAACTGAGCTCTACGATGCCACAAAGGTTTCAAGTCGAAAATACGAAGGTGCTGCTCATAATTCGGTTGGAACTGTCCGTGGAAAGCTTCTCTAAATGCTGCCTCGCTGAAACGCCCTATGAACAATATTAATTTCCCACTTATATTAGAGAGAAAAATTTTTGATGATAAATGAAACAAATTGGTAAATAGCCAACTTTTGAAAATTGAAATCACTTTGTAAGATAAAAATAAAAATGTAATAGCTCTGGAGAATAATTAAGAAATGAACTTGACAACACGTACTTTGCGTTAAATTCCCATGTGATCAGACGATCTAAATTGTGAGATGATACTGTAAGATGCGATCGTAAATGTAAGTAATTACTGCCACTGGTTATACCGTATAGAATTCGCTGCGAGTCGGCGGTAGACACGTGAATCTATGTGATTTGAGCTATGAATCCATGTGAGCTGTTATTAGTGTAAGCCCTAAACTTTTCATTGATACTTCTCCCACATTGAACCGCGTGATATTAAATGAGACTAAGATAGACAAGGAAAGGGAGAAAGGAAGAGAGAGGAAGGGGTAGAGAAAGAGGAAGAGGTAGAGAGAGAGCTTTTAGAGCTGATTGGGTGAATATGAGGCATATTTAATTTTTACTAAAAAAAGAAACAAATATTGTAAGTGTTTAGTTATATGTTAATTTTGGCATCATTAAATGCTCGATCGCTTTCTCTGCTATTGAACGAAGTCGATAATAAATGCAACGCTTATGATCGCCTATCACAGCTGTTTCAAAAATTGAATGATAGTGACGGAAAAAAAAAAATGTTTTGAGGTGCATCTGTTAAACAAAATTTTTACATAATAGGTATTTACATTTACATTTATATTTACATTTATATTTACATTTACATTTATATTTATATTTATATTTATATTTACATGTATATTTACATTTACATTTATATTTACATTTATATTTATATTTATATTTACATGTATATTTACATTTACATTTACATTTACATTTATATTTACATTTACATTTATATTTATATTTATATTTATATTTATACTTACATGTATATTTACATTTACATTTATATTTACATTTATATTTACATTTACATTTATATTTACATTTACATTTATATTTATATTTACACTTACATTTATATTTAGAGTAAAACCAAAGAATATAATAGCAACAACCGTAAATGATAGTATTTTATGCATTAAAAATTTTGTTCTTTTTTTGGTTTTATTCATTCGATTCTTTTCGATTTTTTTTTTTCTTCGATTTTGATTCTTTTTCAGATATTTTTTTTCTCTTAATTTTTGAGTATTTTCAATATTTTAACTCAAATTTTGAATATTTAAATAACGATAAATGTTTGCATCATTTAAAAATTGGCTGAAATTCATGCTCTTCGAAACGTTAATAGGTATTTGAATCAGATGAATAAGGTGATCGAAGTGATTTCCGTTTGCTCATTTCATTTGCATAGATTATTCTATGATCAAAGCATATCGTTCATGCTTCCTTCTAGACGATTCTAATAAACGTTTTTGCTAATGCACTCTTCTTATCATCTTTCAAACTATTATTGAGACGATTTATTCTTTGCATTATTGATGCTGAAGATCGAAATAGTTGGCGTCTATTCGTTTGAATATTTTATTTATTTTTTCTTCTCTTTTTTTTTTCGCTTTCCTTATCTTATTTCACTCTCTGTTTTTATTCGATCGTCATAATTTGCACACTATATATTTTCCCCATTTGAAACATTCAAATAAATTTATAACCCCATGAATCCATCGTCTTTGTTGTCATTATTCTTGATGTGGTCATATTCTTGTTGATACGATCGGCATTTTCAACCTTAATTTGCGTACATAAAGGTCAAATATGTGCTTATTTTAGGAATTGAGATGCGGAAATTGAATCACCTATGTATATATTTATTGCAAATTAAGAATGGAATTTTTTTGAAAAAAAGTGCAAAATTTTTTTTTCAAAATATTATAGTTATTTTCATTCAAAAAATGCGATGAAACCATTATATACGAGAAAATTTTTATTATTATTCACGAAAGGATATTATATAAATCTAACTTTTGAATGCTTTAATTTTTCAAGAAAACATTAGATTTTCCAGAAAATCGTTTTTTTTTTCTAATTTGCACTTTTCGTGCATATATCGATTTGTATTCATTTTTACTCTCCTGATGCGGAAAAAAAACCATACGACGTGTTTGTTCGACATCAGTATGGATCGCTTATCGCATTTATATTTTTCTCTCTATAGGTAACCGTCGAAAAACCTTTATTTTCTGCGCTCACCATATGTAAATGAATTCAATTGTCGTTTTATTAAAATATTTTTGAATTTCTATCATTTCTCAAAGATCACTTTATTACTTTTATAATGCAATTTTTTTACATTTTGTTGGGAGCAATTGCAGTTTTCCTTTCGCATTCGCCCGATGAATTTTCGACTTATAACGGCATCTAAGCACCATTTGACAATGAATTAACACTCCTAAGTTTTTATCGTTGAATTCAATTTTTATGCGCGGAATTGATATTTGTTAGTGATTAGTATTTACTTCATAATTGAACTTCATGATTTCTATTGAAATGAGTTAGAATATTGTTCGCAAGTCACGAATTTGCATCTAATATAAACATAAACAATTGTTTTTTCTTAATTTCGACTCAATCTTATTTCATCATTTTGCGAGAATTTTTAACATTTCGTTGAGAAACTTCAAAAGTTAGCAATCGAATTTTTTGAGGGGTTCCCAAAGCTATTTTCCAAATTGCTTCATTTCTGGATTAGTTCGACATATTTCTGTGCCGTAAATTTTTGAATTTTTTTTTCTTTCATACAGGAAAGAAAGTAATTATTTAAACCCATAAATGCACAATTAATTAAAAACATGAGATTATTTAAGAACTATGAGTGCAAAATAAAATATAAAAATGAACAAGAAGTGATGGTGTATTTATGGGTTTAAATAATATTGAAGTGATTACTACTATGAGCAGTTTTGTTTTTTTTTTTTTAGAATATTCACTCCGAAGATGACGAAATTTTCCATAAACATCTTTAACGTTACTTATTTTCAACGAGTGAATTTCACCAGAAATTTACTGATAAGAAAATTTCCATTTTCCTATATAATTTTTTCAACTTAAATTTCGCTAATTTGAAGCAATTTAAGAGGATTTATTCTTTCATTTCTTATTAGCTGAAGGAAACCAATGAATAAATCAATTCTTTGCTAGTGACTTTCTTCATTGGTCAGTAATAAATATTAAAATCTTTTCGAACTTGTTGATTGCAAGAATAGTGAACATTTACAACGTTGAGTGAAGTTCATTTCATTAGAAATTTAATTGTTTAATGCAATCATTTTATAATACTTATTGAAATGCAAAAAAAAACGCATATCGTGCCAGTTCCATTGATGTGCTTTTCTAATCTTTATTTGCTGACTTCTTTCCTTTTTCTTTTTTTTTTAAGTAAACATTTTATCCAAATTATATATGAATTCGTTGATTGTTTCCAATATTTTCTTGGCCATATTTGAATATACTGGCTATTAGGTTGTCCCATTCTCTTTCCCTATCTCCCTTCACCATTATTGATTTTTCGTGCATAGGAAAGTTATTGATTGTTACACGCCCCGTCCCGTAACGTAATGCTTTCTTCATTGATGCTGCTTATGTTGTAACAGAATTTCGCATCAGAAAGTGTTGTGCTTTCAATTTCTAGAAGTTAACGCTGTAAAATTTGAATATATTCTTTAGAGATTTGTTTGTTAATTTTATTAAATGAATAAATTTTTTTCGGCGATTTAAATTTTAATTATTCGTTTTAAAATATGCAAATTTTCGAGAACTCAATAAAACTTTAATATGCAAATTTTCAAGTTCTCAATAAAGCTTCAATTTGCAAATTTTCGAGTCCTCAATAAAACTTCTAAGGTTTTTACTACTAATTTTAGTTTTATTCAGTTCGTTTAGTAACCGCAGAAAATATCTGTTATGATATTTCATTGTGCTCTTTCTCGTTCATTTTTTTTTTTCTGTTGCCAAACTTGTTTTTATTTTAAGCGTGTTTGAGCACTTTAATAAATAATTAGAAAAGCATGCTAGAGGTTCGGCTATGATAGGTGCTCTCATACCTATTTACCTTCACCAACCAATTACATAAATTACTAACAAAAAAGAAAACTTGGAGGATAGTCTCTTCATTCCTTAACTCGTCTAATAAAAGTTTTTTTTTTTTTTTTTCAAAAGACCTCTTTTTCTATGATCCGATCGCTTTGAAGTGAAAGTTCGGTTGTTTTCTGTTTTGATCTGATCGAATGTTTTCTGGCATACATAACTGCCCATAACTTCTGTCGAAATTAACATATGAATGTGAAATATCGCCGAGAATATTATCATTTAATATATATATTATGTATCTTAAATATTGTAACAAATCTAGCAAATTGTAAAAAAAAAAAAAAAATTTTTAAATATTTTAACAAATCGTTTTACTTGCAATTCCATCTAGTTTAATTTGTAAAAAATTGACTGAAAATATCATTGCGAATTTATTCATTTGATAGATATTTGCGCACAAAATTTTTCTTCGTTGACTTTAATCATTTTTCATATTTTTCTGCGAATAAATAAATGAATTTTAAGTAATATTCAATAAATGTTTTTTTTTTATTTCGTGTACGGAAAATAGAAGAAATATTAATTAGTGTTTATTTTTGAACGGAAAAAATATTATTTATTAGTTCTTATATTGCCTATGCCTCTATGATTTATTATAAACGAGTCAAGGATTTCGCACAGAATTTATAGAAAATTAATAAATATGCCGAAAATCATCGGGTTTTTTTTTCATAATACGATGAATTTATTTGTTAAATCTTTTAACGCTTTAGAAAAGAGAAATATTGATTTCGTGCAACCCGCTAATTTTTTTTTCTCGCTTTAATGTTGCGAGAACTTTTTTTTCTTTCAGCACAGAAAAGCAACTAAACAACATTTTGTCGACATGTCGATTCAGTTGGTTATCGGGCTATATGCACTTAGTGCTAGAACAACTATGCATAGACGTTTAATATTCACTGAATAAAATGTTATTCTCAATTATATATTAAAATAAAATTTCATATTATTAGCTGTTATATATGTGTGTTATAAAGAGTATTATTTAGGTGTGTTATAAAGAGTGTTATATATATGTGTTATAAACAGTGAACATTACTGCAACGAAAGAATATTTTTTGCAAGTAATCATCGCTTGTATTTGGTGAATTTAGATTTTTCACTAAATTCGTTAGAAACCGTCTTAGGCCTTTGGATCGCTCACAATAAAACGATATTGCTTTTTTACAGATCTATAATGGCCGATTCGGAGCGATTGGAATCTAGTGGGGCTGAAGCGAGTGTCGTTTTGATCAATGACGATCATAGAAGGCATGCTTTCGGTAATTAAATATCTACATAGCTGTATAGTGCAACTGATGCTTTTTTCCTGAGCGTATTTCTTCTTGATTTGTTCCTCGTTAAATATTTTGGTCAAATTATGTTCTTTCCTAAAGTCTTCAATTTCTTTCTTAAGTTATTATTTCTTTCTTATGTTTTCTACTCCGTTTTTAGGTTGTTAACTTATACAACATCCTTACAACATGCAAAAATTTCTTTTATTTTATATATGCTAAGGTTATGCTTCAAGGAATTCAAATATTCTAGAAAATGCTAAAAGAAGCTTAGAAAAATTTGCTGATATTCTAATTTTAAAAGAAATTATTTCTCTATTGGAAAAGATTTTTGAGAGAAGATTGAGCAACATGAGGGGAGGGTTTCTCCGCTTTTCCTCCATTATTGCGGATTTGCTTACAAAAAATAATTGCTAAGCGTAATTTGAGTGTTTGCTTGGTCACTAAATCTGAGATACAGAATGGGACATTTGCGGTGACATCATCCAGGTTCGTCACAAACAGCATCTTTTCAACGATCTGTACGTCAACTATGTGTCAATCATCTCCATTCTCTTACGAAAATAATATTCCGTTCATATGATTTCTTGGAGGCATTAAACTTTATATATATATATATATATATATATATATATATATATATATATATATATATATATATATATATATATATGTATATAGTGCTTCAATATGCCACTTGATCGTTGCTCGGATGCTCGCAAGTCGTCATTAAAAAATATTATCCCATTTCCGCAGCACTATCGTCATATTGCACTTGTGTACGTGAAATTTTTCATCCTAAGCAGAAATAATAATTTCTAGAACTTTTAGGAGCAAGAAAAAACCCAAAAAATATGTCACGAATTTCATCACTCCTTTCTGCAGTGGATTTTGACGGATATCAGCTGACGCATTGTTTAACCGCTTCGAATATTTCAACGTGACATTGCTTACGAGTAGTTCGTAGATAAGGCAAATGCCAACACTATATAGAGCATGATAAGTTGCATTCTTTTACCAATAGTAGGGGTGTTTCAAATGTCAAAAATCAAAATCGATAGTTTCACTCGACAAGTATAGTTCCTTGTTTGGGTTCCTTGCTGATTTGACGGTAATTAATGAAATTATCTGATCTGATGATATAAGTATAGTGGCCACGACTATAGCATATCAGTCTTATAAATTGAAAAAAAAAAAGTTGAAAAATTCTCTATTGGTAACAATTTTTTCAAATATTTTAAAAAGAGAATGTCAGCTGATTGGGTATTATAACAAAAACAATTCTACATCGATATCTAGTTGATTGCATCATGTTCGAAGTCGCATTTATACTCTAATGCGCATTTAATGGGCAATTCTTTTATTTCCGGGAACTCTTTGATGAATTCATATCATCGGATGCAACAAAACACTTTATTGCATTTAAATTCCGAACGGCTACACTACATGGAATGAATGACGTCATCTTTCAACTATTACATTACGGTTATTGAAAAATATGTCTTTTGTTGTTATGCTTATTTAGCCAATTATTTATTAAAATTTGAACTGTTTTCATTTATTTGATATATGACGTCATTTATGTTCTTCAGTCATAAAGCAAACAAATAGTTTCCATGGGTAGCTTCTTGAGTCTGAAAATAAGATAGCACTTCACGTGATTAGATTATAGTCTCGATGCAAAAAAAGCAGTTCTCATTACAGCTTCTATTTCTTGCAAAGGTAAATATTCTATGCTCGATTAGGTTTCATTTCAAAGTTTATTTTAAGTTGAAATTTATTAGAGACGTTGATACGTTTACGCTAGAAATATTTTCGTTATTATTTTCAATTATTTGCTTGTAAATATTTCAGTAAATAGTTAATTTTTTGTGTAAATTTTAGCGCTGAGCGGTTGTTTTGAAATGTGAATGATTTTCTGATATGATCACCATTTATCTGTTACAGAATGGGTTTTATTATAATGATAAATAAATACCAGCCGCTCATGAAAATTAATGGTATAATTGATAGTAATCGTTATCACCTTTGCAAACTTCATCGTTTATGAGCGTTATGCATGAATATTACTTCCTATCAAATCATTGCTTTTTTTTCTTATCAAATTATCTATCGATTTTCTTCTCATAAAAATATAACATTATATTTACATCTCTATTTGTTTGATATAATGAGAATAAAGTAAACGTCAAGTGTAAGTTTGAAATCGAGTATATTTTCTCACTAATCGCTTATAAATATTGAAGAATCTTTCAGCGAGAAGAAAAGAAACGTTTTTCGAGATCCGGTGATGCATTGGAAAGCGACAACGGTACTTATATGTCTATATGGTATCATTAAAGAATTTCGACCGGCTACACCATTTCTAACGCCATATCTTGTTTCGTCATTCAAAAATTTCACCGATGTTGAACTCTATAGTCAAATATATCCATTTTGGACCTATTCATATCTTATCGCTTTGGTAATCGTTTTGATCGCTTCATAGCGAATTGCTAACAAAAACGAGTAATTTAGATTTTGAAACTGCTCTGTTCTCCTGTTTTTTTTTTTATTTTTTTTATTTTTTAATTGCTGTTCTTTTCACTTATCATACGATTCATAGATTTAAGACTCGGATATTTATATGTATTACGGTTGTATAAAAAACTAACGAAAGGCTCTCAATGATAAGTTGACATGGAAAATGATTGAAAAAAAGAACTGTTTCAATAAAAATTTCAAAATATTCTTAAAATTTTTCAAATATTTACATTGAATTTTTTTTCTCATTCGTGCATAGAAGATGGATTTTCAAACTGTGTTCGAGCGGTGTTCTTTAATATCTTTAAGAACTATTAGAGATGGAAATTTGAAGTCGATCTTACGTTAAGAGGTATAGAGGAAAAAAACAGTTTATTGTTTATTTTCCCATTTTTTTCCCATGAAATTTGTTTATTTTCGTCGCCCAGTGAGCTCAAAAACACTTCCGCCTAATCAAAATTTTTATTTCAAGTTGATTGAAAAATTGATTTCTATCACTTTCGACGAGAAAATATTTCCCAAATTTTATCAGAAAATTTGAAAATTTCCCGACCGCACTCAAAAAATTGCCAATTTTTAGTTTTCACTTCATTACAAACAACTTACATAAATATCGCTTACATAGATATATCGGTAAAAATTAAGTTGATGATTTTTCTTTTTAGATACCAATATTTTTCCTCACCGATATCCTTCGTTATAAAGCGATCATAATGCTTGAATCATCTTGTTTATGTGCAACTTGGGCATTTCTTATATGGGGTACAACAGTCTGGCAGATGCAATTAATGCAAGTTGTTTTCGGTAAGTGGAATTTCATAAGCAATCATGAAATTTTTGAAAGAAGAGCGGAAAATCTTTCTTCATTATTTCTGTCATCGGATCTTCCTTAAATTTATATAATAAATAAACCGCAATATACTTTCTTTGACGAAGCTTCTTGTATTACCTTTCACTTTATCTAACTGCGATAGTATCAAAAAGTGTGAAAAATGAGTCATTTTTACAATTTTCCAAAGCAATCACTTCTGACTATTCTACCATGCTATTCAAGTAATCCAAGCTCTCTAATCATCCTCTCAGTGTCCTTAGTGGGTGGGGGAGCGGGAGGGGGCATCTCCGTCTCTGTTTTCAATAAATCCACATATTCAATAAACTCCAATTTCGCATATATACTTGGAAGGATAACCATGCAATGTGCTAAAATTGTTCGATCTTTCTTCATCAGTCGAATTTCCTTCCGGAACATTTTTTTTTTTTAATTTGGCGAACTTTACCTTTTTGGTATTATAAATGATAAAATGATTATTTTCTTATCACCGTAAGAGATTTGAAGCTGCTTTACTTCATTGCAATTTTATTTCTCTATTTCCGAGCGTTTTTTTTTTTTTTCAGGTGTTGCATCAGCCGCAGAGATTGCATATTACTCATATATGTATGCAGTGGTAGATCAAAAACATTACAAAAAGATTACTTCATATATAAGAGCGGCAGCATTGGTGGGAAAATTTTTTGCATTCGGTTTAGCACAATTTCTTGTCTCTACTGGATACGGTTCGTATCTGTTGCTGAATCAGGTAAGCGCTAATTAAATATTACCGTAAATGATTGAAGATAAGATCTCACCTTGCCAATGAGCTCAATTATTCGATATTCCCGTAAAATCGTAAAAAATGCCCTCTTCTCCTGGTTTTATTCCATCCTAATTTACGGGTATTGTTCCCAACAAATTACCTTTCCCGCATCGCAAACGTTGGCTCTCAAATTTCCCGACTCATTGATTAAATTATGAGTAGCAATTTTCAACAATTAAACTCTACACCATTGTCGAGCAATAACTAACGGAATTAAATTTTCCAACGAAATTTCTATGAATAAAAAAAAAATAAAAATGTTACTGTACATGTTTGTTTAATAAAAATAGAGTTGGTGCATTTTTTTTTTTTAGATGTTAAGCGATGCAAAAATTTTTTCAGCGATAATCAATGAGTTTTATAGATTTCATTTGGTTCAGTTTGTGTAATTCTTCTTATTGCGATTATATTACCACCAATACCGTCGAAAATTATCGCCAATAAAATACGTACAGAGAAAGGAAATAGTGAGGCACATGGCTATCGAGATGAGAAACAATATGAAGAGAATAAAAATTGCTCTTCGGAAGAAAGGTGCATACTCTCGCTATCTCATTCATTATCACTATTAAAAATATTAACTAATTTATGCAACTTTATTCAATTTTTAGTAGTATTTTTTGCATGGTGGGTTCATAGCCGTAACCTTACGAAAAAAGCAACCTGCATAACTTTTAATTGAGTGATAAAGGCAATATTAGCCATATAAAACCTTATCACTGTCAGCACTTTGATTGCTAATGATAAAAATAAATTTCGTCGATACGCGCATTGAAAGATAAACAATTCAGATATAAAGACTGATTAGAAAGTAATTTATGCACGCGTTGTTTACTTCTAATTGATCAAGAAAAAGACAGTGATCATATGATAGCTTACTTTGATAACGTTTGAAAACTGTTCGGAAGATAAAACAACACATGAAACAAGTTTATCATTTTCCTCACATTCCTAATGCTTAAGGAATTAATTTTACTATCGCTCGTTTAGTGCAAATATTGATGAGTGTGAAAATATTTGAGATTTTAATTATTCATTTCACTTTTATTCTCATAAAAATATTTGTAAAAAATTTTTCGATTCATTCACCAAGAAATATATTTCAGAGTTGCTCTCGAAGCAAGGCCACCTACTATCGATAATGGAATAGTTGCATATTTCTATGCAATATGGAGTCATTTTAAAATTTTCAAAAATAATAAAGTTGTATTGAAATGGTCATTATGGTGGGCTCTTACTAGTTGTGGCATATTTCAGGTTATTTTCAAATATTTTCTCTCCCTTAAGAATATTTTCTGAGTCAGTTCTTCGATCATCTTCGAGTAAATTTCAGAGAAAATATCGAATCGCATAGAAAACATAGTATCGCTTTTAGCGTTCAAATGAAGACATTATTGTGTTGTTCATTTATTTGTGAATTTCTTATTCATTTCCATGCTTATCTCATTTAAATTCACCTTAACAACAGAACTCATAATCGTAAATGTGGTACTTTTCCGCCAAAATAAATAATAACGAATGTGGTGTTTGTTAGAAGTTTAAAGTTTTAAAGGTACTAATAAGACCTGAAAAATTCCACCAACAAAATAGTATACAGTTATGAAAAAATAATTGTGCTAAGCATAGAAATGCATTTTCCATCTACGAACATTTAAATGAACTCATTACAACTATGCGAATGCTTTTTTTTTCTTTCTTTTTTAGGTTTATAATTATGTTCAAACATTATGGGCTACTATGCAAAAAGGCGATGAAGATACGAAAAATGGACTCACTGAATGTGCGAATACACTTATAGGTGAGTTCATATTTGCTGGTTTCTTTAATTCGTTTGAAAATGTTTCACTTATTTAGCTCATTGTTGAAGCACAGCCAACTTTATAGCCATGTCAAGTTTATTTCTTACTTACTAATCCATTCATTTCCAGCATACAGGAAACTTAACCGAAGGATAGAGGAAACTTTTTTTTTCTGTCGCATATTTTCAGTTTTTTTTTTTTTTTTTTTGCAAGGCATCTTATTAATGGCTCTATATATGTACATCTATGTATGCACATGCATGTACTTAAGCCTACCGGTTTTATTACTTGCTATCGTGAGCAATAACTGTGAATAGAGAGGGGCGAGGAAGAAAGGGTCAATTTATACTAAACAATGATCGTAGATCCAATTCGATTTCAAAAGCACATCCTCAATACCGAATAATATGTACTAGAAATAACATAGAATAGAAATTAAAATTTCTTCTGTATAGCCAACTAAGCGCGCCGAAGAAGAATCGAATCTTTATAGATGATTTATGGACGCAATTAATCATGGATGAAATCCAGTTTTTAACTGCTATTGCGCTCTTATTTCATTCGAGTATTTATGCAACAAACTGATATAATATAAAAATTTTCAAGCCAACATACATTTTTCAATTGTTTCTGTCTCATTATGCAACAAATTAACATATATATATATACATATATATATATATATATATATATATATATATATATATATATATATATATATATATATGTATATATATATATTTATTTATTTATTTATATTTATTTATATTTATTTATATTTATTTATTTATTTATTTATTTATTTTTGCAGCAGCACTTATATCATTCCTTGTACAATATATGAAAATAAATTGGATAAAACGAGGTGAATCAATCCTTTTCTTAACATCATCCATTGCGGCAATTTTAATATTCATATTATCACAAACAACGAATATTATTGTCGCATATGTTTTATATGTTATTGTTGCTTCAATTTATCAAATGCTTATGACCGCGGCAAGGTAAGAGTTTTTCTATGAAAATTTTTTTCAAATTTGCGATAAATTTTTTCTTTTTTTTCGGGGAATGGAAAGGGAGGGACTGATTTGTTAATTTGCTTTGTTTTTTTTTTTCTAATATATGGGAATACTAAGCGTCAATATTTTCAGTGCCTGTTTTATGCTGAAAAACCGCTTTTTCATGCCAAGAATAGAGGGAGTGAATCTCGTAACGCATTAATAATATGAATGTTGATTCGGTATAGAAAGATATTTTAACGGGAACCCGAAATCAAATGCGCTTTTTTATTACGAAGAAATAAATCGTCAGATAGACGCAAATATTTCATTTGTGCCTTTTTTATGCATTTTTTTCAACTTTCTTTTTTTTCGAAAAAAAGACGCATTATGACGTCATCAGTTTCATCGATGTTTATTTCTTTATCTGTTTATTGGACCGATGAATTAATTGAAAACGAGAACCGTAGACGCCATGTTGATGAAATTTGAGAAAGTAACCATAAAAGCTATGATAATAAAGCTTCTAAACTTAATTCCGTTATCATTGGTTCACCTTTTTGATGAATGATTTTTACATATTTGATGTGCTGTGAAATTTATGCACAAATTCTGTGACCGCAAGAGGAGGGCGGGAGGGTTGTTGAGAATGAAAGATGAATCAGCAACAGCCTAGGTCAAGTGTGAAAATTCGACTCTCCATTTGAGATCAAATAATCGACAAAAAATATATCGTTCGCGCTAAAGAAGAAGCGTTTAAAACATCTAACAAAACGTCCTCATTGCTCTTATATATCTGACCAAGTGGTTGGCCAGCTTTGCTTAAATGTGTACGCACGTACAGTTTTAGCCTTCATAGTGCGTTTCCCACTTTGTTGTTGTATGATAGATGTTGATAATATTCTATAGTTTAATGTTTCAACTTTAACGATAAAATTTAATGATAATTTATAACTCATTAAAGTTTTTTTATTAAGTTCATATAAATTTTAGTGCAAATATAGCTGCACAATTAGACTCGGCCAGTTATGGTTTAGTATTCGGTTGGAATACTTTCCTTGCTCTCTTTCTTCAAACTATTCTGACATTTGCTGTTGCCGACGAGCATGGTTTTGCTCTGGATATTCGCACTCAGGTCGTTCACTGGAGATTTTTTTTTTATAATGAAGTGGTGCGGGACGATTATTACTTGGTAGTTGTCTTCCAAGAGATGGCCTCATCTATGGCCATTGAGTAGCCAGGTGTAGATGTCGATTTTCGGGAACATTGTAGATCCCGAAAATCGGCATGTACACCTGGCTACTCAATGACCATAGATGAGGCCATCTCTTGGAAGACAACTACGTTATCCTATACCCTTAAGCTCTGGTCCCTGTTTTACTGTTAGTTTATTCTTAACTACGAGGGCCTATTAATGTATAATTTTCAAATGGGTTGATTAGTATTGGTTGTTGTAAGAATTTGTGGTTATTTCGCCTAACCTTCTTGTATTGTAGATTATGTGTTTTCACGATTAGGTCGTATGCATTAGCTTTTAAATGGCGATTTGTTATATCCTCCTCCCGCTCCCCTCATTAATATTTTAGCACTCTAATGCATTAACCATCAATAATGATGACAATAATAGTACTTTCCGAGACGTTTGTAGAAGAATCGTCTTGTGTGGTTATCGCAATCATAGTGAAGAATATGCGGTATTTATTAAATTTATGCAACAAATTATTTCTAAAGTTTCTTTCAGTTTGTCGTTTATGCATGCTATTTCGGTGTGGTTGCTCTCATATTTACCGTTATATTATTGCTGAAATATGCGAAACGTATGAAGCGGAGGCGGTCACTAAATGCGCAACAAGGATCATCCACAACAACAACGCAATCATTCGGCACTAATAATGAACTCAACAGATCAAACAACGCATGAATATTGATAGCAATCAAGTACATAGCCTTTAGGGAATGTTCCTTCTTTTTTTGCACTTCCTGCTCAGGAGTCTCTAATAAATCCTCCTTCGCAAATAATATGAACTCTATCCTCCTCGTCCTTCTCTAACCTTCTCTAATGGGAACTGTTTAGGGTAATAAAAACTTAGTAATCTTTCTGAATTGGGAATTTTTATAGAAAATTGGAAATTATGGAGTTGATTAGTGGAGATTATGCTGAAATGATTCGCAGTATGGAAATAGTTTTTACTGAAATCACAGTTTTATTCCCCTATAAAAATGTATACGATAACAATCTCACTTCATCAATTTAAAAGCCAGTGAAAATTTTTCATGCATTTTATTTACTGCGCTATAACGCTATAGTGATGCACTATATCGCTTGAAATCCCTTTCAAGAATCACCTAAAATCCGTTTCAGGAATCACCTAAAATCCCTTTCAAGAATCACCTAAAATCCGTTTCAGGAATCACCTAAAATCCCTTTCAAGACTATAGTGAGCTATATTCAAGCAGTTCATTATATTCCATTGATGTGTTATTGTTTAATGCTGAAGTAATAGTCATATATCAAGTCACCTCATTGCTAATCATTAATTTTGCTCATCGTTCAAATTGAATTTCTCGCTATTCCTACGTTGTACTAAATATTTCATCTATTATTTTTTGTTAATAATATGCTAAATTTCACTGATAGCGTCACTTGAATAGTTGCAAAATTTAATTGTCCGATTTGTTTAATCGGTTGTAATTGGTGTTTATATTGTTTTTTTTTGTTTTTTTTTTTTTCTGCAAATGAATCGATTTTTCTAAAGTTTGATTAAATATTCTACAGAAAATAAATTTTTGAGGAAACGGTCATTCATCTAAGCACTTTTCAAGTATACCTAAAAATGCAAAAAAAAGCTGCAGCTTTTTATTCAAATATATGATTTTATAAAATATTCAAAGACCCTTTTTTGAGCATTATAATTAAATTAAATAAGAAATTGATTCGGGACAAGTGAAAGCGATATGAGGAGACCTTCATTCGTAATGAATGCTATATTGATTGAAATAAATAAATAAATAAATAAATAAATAAATAAATGAGAAAATGAGTGAAGTTTCAAGATCGCTAAACTAAATGACGAATGGACTCAAGCATATCTTAAAAGGAGATTGGGTTACTCATCAATAGTTCAGCAGGTTGGTGATATATCTGTGGAAAGAAACGATCAACGCTCCACTACTCTAAATTTCGCGGTCGTTTTGAATGATTTCTTAACACTGTCTCACATCTTGTCTTGAAAAATCGGCTTCCTTACTAATTTCTCATTGAGAATTTTGTAGAGGGGGGATATCCTCATCCCGTCCCCTCGCCTTCATTCATATGCTCCATCATTCATCTGTTTCCGCTTTCAGTTCCAAATCCTGTGCACAATTTCAAGCGATATTCGGAGAGCATACCGTTTACACAGTACTTTGTGTATATCTCCTTAACAATACTCGTTAATTATATTTGTATATGAGTATATTTCCTTCACTTTATGAATTTTATATTTACATCTTCATGGCGTATCAATTGCATCGACAAATGGAACGTAACATATTTGGAGCGTTGATGAATGAATACACTAATTTATGGAATATTTTAAAAATTTTATAAATCTTTTTGTAATTTTATATATTTCACGCCTAAAAAAAAAATATTTCAAATATGTAAATTTTCCTATGAATTTTTTATATGAAAATTACTTCAAATATCACGCCTAAGTGATATATGCTATACGGTGAATTACGTTGACTTAGACGATCTCGATCATTCACCTCTTTCAAACGTTATATAGCTTCTCATAAATTAAAAAAAAAAAAAAAAATCGAGTAGGAATTCTCTATCTTATTCCTTCGATGATCATACAATTGCAGATTAACGATTAAATGCTTTAAATTACTGAAGCAATTTATTTTCCGTAAGTAAAGCCTTCGCAACAATAATAATTTTACAAAGTCATAGATTGCTAAGCTTGTCGACTAAATTATTTGAAAATTTTAATTTTTAAAGCGTCATTTCTGGTGTGTTCAAGATTTTTCTAAGCAAAAATTACACAATGATTAAAATAAGATAATCCACTGGCCTAATGTTGTTGTCTTGGCCAATTAAATTTATGGGATTTCCTTCGAAATCAAGGGATGAAGATGAAATGCAATAGTATAGGTCATTCTATAGAGTGATTTTAGCAACCAAAATTTATAACTAAACATTCGTTACATTCTATAATGCATAATCGGTGTCTCATGGTTACAATCTCATGGTTATTTCTATGGTTACCTCTGGTTACTTATGATTACATTCTATGATAACTTAATGCCATTCTACAGAGTGTAAATTCATTGCCCCTGGAAATAAAATTCGCGAATAAGCGCATATACGAAATTACAATGCTGTGCTCTTCCTAAGCATATCCTTTATGAAAAAGAAAAAGAAAAAACAGAGATACATTTATAGAGATATTATTCTACTTCTTTCATTGTTTTGTCGATTTTTTATAGTATATGTGAGTGGCTAGCCAGACTAGTTGAACGTCAGACCACATATTAAGCCATCTCCTGTACCATACTTCTTCACATCTTTTTTTGAAATAGTACCCCATAAAATCCATAACAAATGAACTACAAAAGGAAGAATTGTTTTAAGGATTTATCATTGAGAATTTTAAGGATTTATGATTTTTTTTTTTTTTTTTTAAAGGAGGTTAGTCGATTAGCATAATCGAGTATCTGCATTTTTTAAAGACTATCATAACAAGAAATCTTCTCATATAGGCGATGTTGTAGCGATTGAGTCAAAAGGTTACGATCTTATATGATAAATATCGTAACTTATTATGTATTGCCTCAGTGGGGCATTACATAATAAGTTACGATATTGACATGATATTTCGTTGATTCTGGTGGTTTTTCACTTTTTTTTTTTCAAACTCATTCAACAATATGGCATTAATTTGTATTGAATTCAACTTATGCTCTTTAAGCAAACTTTGAAAAACGATATGGAATTATTGTTACATTGCTTAATAGCGCTCCAGGAAGTGATGTAATGCTCCAATGGCGCTAGTATGATATATGCTTTTGCTTTCGACTCCTCTGAACGATCTGTTTTACAAGTTATTGTAATAAAAAAGTAAATATACGAAAGGAACGATGAATTTATATTTCAATCAGTTCAACGACCCAATGAAATCCTCTACAAAAGATTTTTTTTTTTTTCTAAGATTTCGCTGTTATATGATGAATTCCCAACCAACATAAAATGCATGTTAAATTTCAACATTGTTAATATTTTCAACTCGGCCTTAAATTGCTCTAAATTGTTATAACAATGCGAATTATGAGATAGGAGTTGTTACTATCGTGTATGTTGCACTCATCAAATTCTGCAACTCTAGCCTCATTTTCCAATTAAAAAACCACCTAACAGAAGACATATAGATCAACGAGGAGATAAGCCGATAAGCCGATAGGCTCATATATATTTACGCATAGGCATATATTGCAGTTAGGCAGTTCTATTTAGAAGAATGCATAGTAAATTGTAAATGTGTTGTCTGTAGAGATGAAACATTAAAATCATAAATCGTTTTATTGGAATGTGGAAATTGTTTATGTAGTTTTTTTTCAATCATTAAATGATATCATTTCTTATCAGTGCACAACAATGTGAATAACTGATAATTGCCGATTTATTAAATCTCCTATATGAAAATCGAATAATCGATCAATGGATTATTTCGAGAATTTTCAACGATCGAATCGTAATCACTTATTGATGAGGTGGATCGTTTCGATGCTACTTGTAGTAATGAATGTTTATGTCGTTCATTGAGTGCATTCTCGAGATAATCGATAAATTTCGGTGAGATTTTTAAGTTTAGACGATGATAGGGAAGAAATGTCCTGAAAGAAAAGTGTAATTAAATTATCCGACTTCTTTCTAATTCATCTAGAGATAAACTAACTCTAATTGTTTCATAAGAAAATTTCTAGTCGATTAAGCTCTAAGATTTGAATAATTTAAAGAATACATATATATGACGCAAATCAATTTTCAAAGAAACTATTTGAAGTCGGCAATCATATATCATATATTGGCTGCTTTGAAATGAATTTTTATGATTGCCTGCTAGAAAATTTTGTTTTTTTTTTTCGAGAAAATTTTATAATCATCGAAAGAGTGCAATCATTATGAGCGTAGACGATGATAAAACAATTATTTATTGAAATGATTATTAGTTAATTTCTAAAAAAAAAAAATTAATGCAAATCGCCAATTTTATTCAATTTTCCATTTCATTAGTAAATGCAAAGATTTCAAACGAATTGCGGCACTTTATACGATTAGTATATGTCTCGCTACCATCTAGTAATGAGAGAATTAGAATACAATTTTCTATACGCCCAAATTAACAATTAATGTACATATCACTCGAATTTTATAAAAATTGAAATAATTGAAGGCGATATTTATTCACTAAAAACATTTTAATAAATGATCGTTATAGTAATTTCAACATTACCAATTCATCGCATAATATGAATGCAATGAATTTTAGAAAATAAAAGATAATATTTTGGGATATTCTTTTTCATAATAAGAAAAATTTTAAATATGATACAAACGAACCTTTTTTCCAGAGAGAAAGCTTCTGTTAATTGATGATGACACATTGCGCACAGAAACACTCCGAATGTTATGTATAAGCGTAGCCTTCGAGAAAGCATTTTATCCCTTTAAAAATTATTGTAAATGAGTGTATTGTGCTAATCACATTCCACGCAACACTTCAGCGGCATTCAACAAATATGACGTGTGACGACCGAAACTATGAAATTAAGTATATATATATATATATATATATATATATATATATATATATATATATATATATAATAGGCGCAAAATTCGACAGAAATGAATTCAAAAACGGAGAATTTCTAAACGATTCAAAAAGCCACTCGAAAATGAAGAAATATTACTCCAATTGGTTTCCCTAGATGCAGCAACCTTAATTTATGCTCTAATTTTCTTCCCAACTGATTTCTTGTGCATAGACGGATAAATACTGATTCACTTCTGAACTTTGTCCCCTCATTAGTGTGATTGCTTCCTATGGAATTGCATAGGATTAAATTAGCCTAAAGCTTTCTCGTGCAACTGTACAGGGTTAAATGTAGCTTAAGCCGTGACTCACAAATGTCGCTTTCTGTTGTAATTTTATTCGTCTTATATGATAATGCGAATGTATATAATATGCAAATTGACCAAGTGGAATCATAGAAGTTCCAAGACAATTGATGAGATACAAAAGTTTGCAGAAACGATTCATTTATGAGGTAAATTTTCACGCACTCTTCTAAAATTGCATTGAAAAAAGTGCATTATGGTGGGTTCTTAACTCGCCGATATGTATATGTGTTTGTTTATATCTATCTGGGAGTTCCTCTTAGACAAATCGGCACAAGGAAATTCGATGGGTAAAATATAGACGATAGGATGCGCCCTGCTATGCCATATTTTGCAATCGTTCATCAAGTAGGAAAACAGCCATAAAGATTTCCACGTGAAGAGATTTCTAAGCACTGCACACCTGTTCACCTATATAAGTATAAAAAAAAAATTTATACAAACGTTGGTGCCCGTTAAAATATAAACGCATTATTATATTGATCATTTCATTGATAATTTACATATTGTTGCAAAATTTTCTCTAAACGCTTCATAGCACCTCCTAGCGGCATTACAACAAATAAATTGCATCGTACATTTTTCTGAATGCATAAAATGTCGCATAATCGATGAAATACTATTATCCGATGTTATTGCTTTTTATTTATTTGAAAGAAATTTTGAAAAAAAAATTATTTGCATAAATTATATGCAAATAAATATGTAAATATCGACAACCTTTGAAAATTACGCCACATTATTATCGATAAATGTTGCTAGTGCTTTATTTTACCGCGATTTATTTGATATATTCAGTTAAGCCAATGTCTTATAACACCTGACAATGTGATTATCACAATAAATACTCGGATCTTGGAAATCGACTTATCAATATTCGATGAGCAGTGAACGAGCGCAAGCCTTAACCTTTGCACGACCCTACAACTTCACCTCTTTCGGCGGAAGTGAAAATGATATAAAAACTAAGGGTCGATTTATTCGTAATGGACGAGTTATTAATTAAAATAAAGTGAAATTTGATCGTTTGATCTTTGATCTTCGTTTCGTTTAACCGATGTATATTTTATTATTGATCTACTAAATTGAAAAATTCTCAATTACTAATTTTCGACTTGATGGCGCACTATATTCGAAATATATCGCTTTGAAATGGATAAAATACTTAACTAAATCTCAGCTAGAGTAATCTATGTGACTAACAAATCGCATGAAAATGTTTCGCTCTTATCGAATAATGCGAAACAAATTGATCGATTTTTGTTATAAAAATTTTTTGCCGTTCGTTTTTTCTTTTTTTTCGCATGTCGAAAAAATTTTTTTTCGTAATTTCCTTGTTTCATTTTCAACGATCTAAAATTAAATTAACGAAATATTAGTAGACAGTAATCGGTATTTCTAATATAAATAGCTCTTATTACGAATATTAAATTATAAACTATTCAAACATTTTGAATTATACAAATTATTAGATATACCTATAAATTACAAAACAAAAACTATTGAAACCAAATTATTAGCACTATATAACTATTGCTATGCTTAAATGAGTGATAAATTCATCGGAAACTTTTATGAATAATATTTGGGAGTGAAAAATTTTATTTCCCTATAGACGAAATTTACAAATATAAACGAATTATGATGCCTAATAAGTTTTAAAGGAACTTGTCGCTTGTATAATAATGAGTAATAAATTCATCGGAAACTTTTATGAATAATATTTTCTTTATTGAATAATATTAATGCTGGAAAATTAATGCAATGACATTTTTGTAATTGCGATTATGTGCATTGATTCGTTAAGTTTGAATCTGGCAAGATTCATGATCACGCTCATTTGTTAGTTGATTTCCTTTATAGTTGAAAATTCTCTTTTCAGATTTTTATTAAGTTTTTCATATTCTTGCTGGTTTTTATTCAATTTTTCACGTTAAAATTCATTCAAAATTGGAAGGTAAGATGATCGACTTTCTCGTGGACATTTCATTAGTATGTCTGCTATGAGTATAACCTATGAGAAATGTCAACATTTGATTTAGAAAACAAAAAGGAATTGAATGTTAAATTAGAGACGCTAGAAAAGTAAACAATTTAGGGCCCTTATTCATTCCATAAACCAATATCGTAGACTGTCAATTAATGAGAGACAAGCAAAAAAAAGAGACATCGCATTTATATTTTCTAGGAAACGATCACTCGCATTTAGCACTTCCGTTTTTTTCGGCTAAATGCAATTCGAGTGTGAGCATTGCTGGCAATGAAATTTGACAGCTTAGGCCATATTTAATTTGTATAAAAATTCAAATTTAATTACAAAAAAAAAGTTTCAAATTAAAATAAAAAACTGACGAATCAATTCTAGGGCAAATTATATTTCCTTATGTTCTGCTCTGACTTCAACTGTTTTCGAGTTGAAAACTATTGGCGGACAAATAGGCCCGCACAAGCAAATACATAGACACATGTATACACCCTAATGCAAGCACATAGGCACCCACAGACATGGCCTTGGCATGATGTGGTTATCACATGCAAATCTCTAAAGACGCTTAAAGGCTAGCAGATGAAACATTTGGGAAAGCGCGCCAGAGGAGTCGGCACGATATGTGTTCTTATCTAAGAAATCAAGCTCATAAGTAGCAAGCAAACTATGAGATACGCATAATTATTTTATAATATTGTTAGTTACCTTATCGCTGCGAAGAATTTTCTATGAAAGATTAGATTAATATAAGATCGGTATAAAATATATGGAAATTCCTACCTATATCTTATCTTTAATACATCTTGACATCTTTAAATGTATAAAAATTTTTGCGAATTTCATCGAACAGAACCACCGAAACAAAAACATACATACACGCATAAATGAACGTTAATGCAATATATTTGCATATTCAAATTTATAAAATCATACTGAAGTTCGTTCGTTTAAGAATGCGTATTCAATTTTAATATCGAAAAAGTTCTCGAAATCATATTTTGTGCTTCACATTTTCTTTAAATTCATTGCGCCATCAATAATGAACGAGCAACTTTTTGAGGTATATATCTAAATTGTAATGGATTACTGTCAGTTTTCATTATTACAGTAATCAATAATCAGAGAAGAATAAAAGAGTTGCCGTGATCAATAACATGTTGAGGGGTATTCTGTAGAATAATTGCATGTAATGTTCACTTGCGAGGATTCGTTCATTGCGCATAAGAACGCTCGCCTAGGGGCTATCTTTATAGGCATAAAGATGAGAACATCATGAAAAACATTAAAAAATCGCAACTGCCAAACGAATGAATTCCGGTGTACGAATGTTCACAATTATTGTTTGTGAAATTTGATAAAGATCTATGCACTTTTATGGATGGTTCAATGAGAGAGTTGGAAAATATCACTCATAGTTTAGTCCTTCAGGGGTAATTTAGTGCAAAATGCTTCTACTCAAGAACTTTATTCTATAGCATTAGCATTGCTAAGATGGATAACTGATTCAAAAAAAAAAAACATTCGATGACTTGGTTCTTCTAAAGCGTCCTCAGAGAGAATTTGAAATATTGGATGAGACTAGCTCATTCCTCAAGAGAATTGAACTCGGATAATTCAACTGCGCAAAAAAAAATTAAAAATAATAGGGTTATAAAACAATCAGCTTCTTGAATAGGTGCTGGTTTTAGCAGTTAAACTTAAAAATTAATGTCAATTTTTAAGAAAATCGACATTTTGAGAAACAGTAGGCACTCAATTCAGATGGAATGAAAAAAAGCTGAAATCATATATGAGATGATCCGTAGTTAAAATATAGCGTGAATGTTTTGATAGATGAATCGCTGGTAAATGAAATGTAAGGGGGCAAATCTATATGCATACTAATAATGGTAATCTCATATTGAAGTACACATTTCCGATCGTTTAGATACATTTCAATAAGGACATAGGTGATTAAATAGATAATAGACATTTAACGGAATTGTTATCAATAGCTGTAAAATAAAATAAAATAAAAATTTCAATAATAATAATGTTTATCTAGAAAATTAAACACTCCTAATTGTTTAGGAGAAAGATATGTTACCTCATACGAAAGCATTTTTAAAATATATGTGCGTAACGCTTATATCATCGCTTCTCAAACGACAATACTAGAACCTATGTGAACCCTTTTACTCTTCATTAAAGAATTAATAAAATTTGCAATCTATTTCACTGTCAAAAAAAAATCAGCGTTCCTTAACTAGCACTTGTTTAACGGCTAATTCTATTAAAGTAAATGAAAAAAAATCACTGAGGCTGAGCTTTGCTCACTTCGACTAGATATTTATACTCTCCTTTGACGTATATTCTAACCAAAGATTTCGTCGACGAGAGAAAATTTCCGGCACATTTCACTAAAATTGCATCTATATACTTGTGATATCGGAGTACTAGCAGTGCATTTACATGCGAAAATCTTAAACGATAACGGAATGATAGTGTAATCGAAAGAAATGAACCTTACAGGTTAAAGGTGATGATTCACCGCAAATAATAGGTGAATATGACGTCATTCTATCGAGAAACAAATCAATCGAAATCAAAAAAAAAACTATAAGAATGCCAACGAACATATTGCCAAAAGTTATTGTGACATCGTATGATATTCAATTGAAATGAATTCACTGAACAGTAAGAACTTTATACTTTCTTATTTCAATTAAAACAATGTACATCCACTATTTTTGCATTAAAGCAAACCACCATTTACCTTGTGCTTCCAGAATGATGAAAAAGTTTCTTAGTTTTATTACGGCTAAATAAAGGGACATATTTTCCTGAGGAAGTGATCACAAAGTTCTGTTACTTTTGTTGGCACAATTTGCTCAGAAGGTTGGGCATATATGTATACCTGTATATCCGGTGATTCCAACCTGCCAACCCGACAGCTGTGATACTGCTATTCAGTTTATAGCTTATACTGGAGGTGGCATCTCTTTCAGTTTCAGTCAGTTATTGAGGGAGACTGCCTTCATCACTATACCCTTATGAAATGAACGCTTGACTTGAACTGCGGACAACCAGCAGAAAATTGTTATTGAAACACCTTAATGCTCAATTCTTGATGGTTTTAAAGGCCAAAAACGCATTAGTGGCGGTTCCATTCTTAGCGTAAACTGAAAAAGGTGCAAAATCCGAAATCGAAATTTTCATTTCACTCTCGGGTAGGAAATTACGAAGGCCAAAGGATGGATAGGCCATCAGTTACTCTTTCCATAAAATATGAGAGAGAGGACACTTCTTTCTCCTTGAAGAATTTTCCCTGTTGAGTTTCATTTCGAATAGTCATTTCGAACGCTGAAAGCACTCAAATGGTGCACAAAATATATTACGCCAATACTTCACAACACAACAATTGCTATAGACAACATGGAAATGTGTAGCCGACTTACGCCCTGCGAGGTTCAGATTATCTTTGAAAAAGAATTCAGTGATTCTGTTATGACCTCATAACATTCCTCGCATTTAGTCCTCAATTACAATGAATGTTCTCTTATACTATGTTGAGGCTTTGGCAATTACTTTCATTGTTTCACTTTTCAACTGCAGAGTTTCCTCGCTAACAAAGGAAAATTCCGAAGAATCAATCAAAGAAACTCAAATGCGAAAGCAGTATTACTTCCAAGTGATGCTGACCTTCGGGACACTAAAGATGAAGACCCGTTGAATTTTACGAAGTCCCTAAAATTGAACATCCATGAAGTTCTGATGCCTTCGAACAAAATATCCTTAATGGGCCAACAATATTAGCGAATACTGTTGGCATTCAGGACCTCGAAAACAGTTGCCGCAAGGGGTCGGACCTTCCAAAATTAGTCGAGGCTGTCGAAATTCAATGAACCATCGAATACGCTTCGCAGGTTATTTGGCAGGAAAGGCGTTTCTCTTTTCACCCACTTTTTGAAAAATTTTTGGTATTTCTCTATAATATTTTCTTGCTATCATTCTCTCTTAGAAGAGTCTGAAAAAAGACAAGAAGGATAGAGATAGACGCTTTGAATAACACGCAGAAATTACATAAAGCTTAAAATGTTGTAACAAACTTTGAGATGCGCTTAAATAGGCGTCTCCCAATAGTATTAGTACGTGATACATCACAGATCAAGCAACGTCATTAGGCAACAAATTCATTGCCCTTGCTCATTGAAGGAAAATCCCATGTTTGTATAGCGTGGGCATATTCATATGCATATATATATTTATTTATTTCATTTATTTGCATAAATTCGCTTGAGTGGGCACAGCTGAATATTTATTAAAATATTTCGAAGTAGGTGAGAAAATATTTCTATTCATCACTGACGTAAATCTTTGTGCAAAAAAAAAAAAAAAGATCCAATTCGTTTACAGTTCGATTGAAATAATATTTAAAAATTATTGAAAATTTGCTATTCGATAAGGTAAACTCAATTTGGTTTCTTTGCCACTACAAAACTCACCTATGATTTTTGATTATATAGGAAGAGTACCCGTACTACGACGGTGTCTAAATTAGTGCACATAACTGTCCGATGGGATGCATCACTACGAAGTAATTATCTGTTGTGATAAAGCCTATAGTGTTTATGAAAACATATACAGCTATTTCAGATTCGCTTTTTTTGGTAATACGAATAAGAAAACGTGCATAGGTCGATTATCTCATTCAGTTAGGATTGAAAAGCTCAAATTGACCCATAGATTCCTCATATTGTTTATTATTTGCTTCAGCGCTAAACAACAAAACAAATAAATAAGTTAATAAATATGAAAAAAATAAAAAAGAATTTTTTATTCTATAGTAAGAGAAGATACTATTATATGTTTAACAGCGTGAACTGAAGTTCATAGAAATAACATTTATAAAAAATTATTGCAATTTGAACAGCACAAGAGTAGTCACAACTATTGTATAGTGTGCACGATGATTATCAAATTATAAAACTGTAAATGATACTTATAGTAAGATAGAAGGTCAAAGTTCACAACCACGTTATATTGTAGAGAATTTCACATGTGTGGACAACACGGAAAGCAAACGAATTAAGTACGTCAATTCTATTTGCTAGCTCCCCCTCTACTCGTAAATGATATGTCCTCAAACGTAATGCGAATTTTTTCGAAGAGGAAGGATTCTCGATAGATATTCTATAAGTACCGCTAAGAGTTAGTTATTCGACCAACCGTTTCGATACTATGCCGAATTTAAATCAAAAAAAAAAAAAAAGAATGAAGCAATTTCTCATTATTAGGGTTAAATGATATAAGAAACGTTCTTCTAAATGAGCCCTTCATGAGAAGCTATGGCATTTGTCCTGATATCTTCTCCATAAATATCCACCAAACTTGAGTAGAAATTTGCGCAATGAGACGATAGTAAAGCTTTCTGATAATTTTTTTTTTTTTGTGCAAATGTTTTACAATGTTCGAAGAATACAATTCACTAATTTAATAACTCTCCGCAAAACTTCAAAACAAATTTGATTATTCAAGCTGATATCCATAAACATATAAACGCACAAGTTCTTCGCTAGATTTTCTACAGGCGATATCTATGATTAATAAATGCAATGAATATTGAAGCGAGAAATTTGCATGCAAAACGTTCCTTGATGCTGAAAAATTTCCTCGATGCTGATGCATAACGTAATAGAGTTTTCGAGATATTAGAACAGTCGAATAGTTGGAAAAATCACAATGAATTGACAGCGTTGGTTCGCAAAGATATAGCATTCGTGAATCACCTTTTTTATAACATCATTTTCATGCATTTATATGTCTATGGATTTATGCGTACAGGCATATCCGATTTCAAGCACAAAACCACTGAATTTAAAATTCAGAAATTCAGCAGTTATAGTAATTTATTAGGTATAGATTAGAGAAGCACTGAATTTAAGACTTCAAGCATCCTGTCTCAGTGAGAAGGGGAGGGGGTGGCACAATTTCATTTGGAGACCGCTGAAGTTTGGTGAATATCGGAGCTTGTTCGCCGTCTTATATTTCAGGGACTTTTAGGCATCGAAGGCTTCAAATCTTGCAAACTCTCACCAAGGACTCAATGTCTACGAGGCCCCGGATGCCGTAATGTGTCACAGCGCGTATCTAAAATAAACGGACTTAATGAAATACTATAAGAAAATGATTGCTTCAATATGCAAATTAGAGGACAAATGGATGCATGCACTGGCTTACCCGCTTACGCTTAGAAAGCTGCAGAAAAAAAAGATTGTGTTATGTTCAAACAAGCCTATTTTCCTATCTGCGCTCAGTAATCAATTATTTGCATAATAAATAGCATGTAACTCATTAAAGCGCTCATTTCATTCCCATGTAAAATAAATTTCTCATTCAATATGAACACATTGCAAACTCATTTGTACACCTTATTCGAATGCCACAATTCCACCATATTACATATTTCCCATTGGTGAAATTTGCAGCAGAAAAAAAAAATCTTTTTAAGCATTCAATTTATGCTTTCATTCAATTTTAATGATTCACAATAGAATTCATTAATATCTTTTCATTGGACCTATAAATAGGGAATTTTGATGGAATAGTACAATTCTTTGAAAGTATTTAGTGAAGTTTTTTTTTTTCCTCAATGAACTCATTTCGATCTGAACTTTTTATTGCATATAAAATTTTCGGCAAAAATATTAACGCATAATAATAAAATATATTTTAGGCGAAAATATTCAATGATGTAAGAATCGATTGAAAATTAGCATAATAGGCAACACATTAAATAATATGAAGAGATTTATGGCAGTAATATGTAAATTTTAGTGAAATTATTTATGCATACGATTTTGACATTTATCACATAGGAGGAAAGAAATTGACTAGATAATTGCATTCATAACGATCATTTTTTGATATTCTATCCTAGCAAAAAAAAAAAGGTTTATATGTTCTTGAGTGGTACAAATTGCTTGCCATATTTGAACGTTTAGGCCGTTTGCAGCAATATACGATGCTCTAAAGCTTTTTTTTTACTATTGAACAATATTGTCTCTCTCTCACATATATATATATATATATATATATATATATATATATATATATATATATATATATATATATACGCGTTTGATTTAAACGTTAATAAAATTTGGAATAAAACAGTTTCCAAAAAATTCTTCCCTATATTAATTTATTTTTAGACGGGCTTCCCGTTCAGATTAACTGCGAACTTTTTATTTTGAAAGTGAATTATCTTGGATCCCTTCCGATGGCGATAAGAGAGATATCCCTAAGGTGTTTCAATATTTATTCATTTTTAATCTCCCTTAGAGTAAATACGATTTGCTAAAGATTGTGTTTGCTGGCATCACATTACGTATGCAGATTCCATAAAATATCCATTCATTACTCTTCATGAAGATAAATGCACAATTTCAACGACTACGGAGTGATGAAATCATCATAAAAATGTGCATATAAATGTAATAAAAACATGACATTTGAGTAATAAAATCTTTCGAAAATTTGCAGAAAACGATATAAAATGAATAAAGAGAGAAGAAAAAAAAAGAGCAGCTGGCAATATACGCAGTACTCCTTTACTCTCCACCTGTCCGACCATTTCCATCATAATCAACCTACCACTACTTATGCATATATATTTCAATGAACTCGATCGCTTGCAAAAATCTGCAAAGATTCAATGGAGAATAAACGAATAACCAACGTAAGGCCTATGCAAATCTCTTCCTTTTCACGTAAAAATCCTTGTAAATTCTTTCAAAATTCATAGATATACGGAAATTTGAAGTATTAGATCACCATAAGATATAAAATAATCCATATAAACTTCATAACACTAGCTTTAGCTGTTCTCACCATGAAAATATTGAATAGAGAGGGAGGCGAATAAGCACAGACGCACTATTTATATGATAGGCAATTGCAAAAGAAATTTCAAAAATGCATAAAACTATAATAATATCGACTATTAGAGAGTAATATTCTTCAATTAAATTGTGTTGATTTTTTTCCCATCAAAATTTTTTCTTTCAATTTTCTTTTTCTTTTCCATTGCAAAGAGATATTAAATTGAATATATTCCAAAGAAATTTTTAGTTACAAAAAAAAGCAACCTAAGAAGTATAAACGGGATAAGAGTAATATCGCATTAGAAATAACTTTGTTAATAAAAATATTTAGATAAATCCAAGAGTGATTGATAAAAATGATTGGTGATAAGAACTAGTGATAAGCTTTTCAAATATTAATGCGCTATGTGATAAGCGCGCATCGGATATGCTATTTCTTTAGGTGGCAATAATAGAAAAAAGGTTTGAAATTGGAAAATTTCTATATATGAGATTAGACTTTTTTAATATCTAAAGCTGAGTTATCGAATAAATACGCAGTGCAATATCTATCGGCCAATTAACTAGAAAAAGCGAACATATTAAACATCTTATAAAGCTATAAATATAACAAACGCCAAATTTAGCTTTAAGTTTATTTATGTCAAGAAAAAACTAGAGTTGCATGTTCGAGGGTATTGTGCTTTTTTGAAAATATATTAATTTTATTAAAAAAACATTAAAGGAATATTTGAAGCTATCAACAAAAATAAATCCTTATTTATGAATATATTTTGCTAATGAAAAAAAAAATTTATATGGTCAACTTTAAAAAAAAATGGAGCATAAACTGTCATAAATAATCATCCACAATTTCCTCAATTTCCTATAAAATCATTTCAGGCGCTTTTATAGAACATCTTCTTTGGCAATTTAATTCCACGAATTCGTTTTTTTTAGTCTACTTCAAAATTCTTTAAGAATTAAGCAATTCGACTACATTGCGCAGTTAAACAATACGTTGAGTGTCGTCTAAATGAAAGACCTTTTCCAATATTAATGAACATATTCATTGAAAATTTAAGGATGGGTAATCGCTTCGCTTCTGGCAACCGCATAAGTAATGAAATACCCTATAAATTTATAACTTGTTTTCCGTTGAGGTAAAGGGAAATTCCTCGATAAATGGCAAACGATATTACAAGACCAATTTTAATTTGTTTATAAATGGCGAGCAATTTTAAATACTTTTAATTAAAGTCCTTTGATCATTGATAAGAGAAACTTTTTTAGTCAACTAATTGGATCGAGATTAATTGAATGTGCAGGAGATGTTGATTAAACTATAAGCTCATCAACTGATCTATTGACATATTTGAATAAACAAGAATAATTGTGCTATTTAATATGTAAATATAATCATAAAAATTCGATAGCAATTGCATACCTATGAAAATATAACCTATCTAAATGAAATATTTTAAATTAAATGAAATAGGATATGAATTCTATACAAGAAACGAGCGTTATATGGCTAATCTAATATCATTGTCGCTATCGGTTTGCATTAATAACACTCAATATCGCATTGCAATTTCAATATAAAATCGAATAACGACTCAAAAGGTATTAATATTCAAAATGCCTAATATTCAAAACCGTTTTCTGTCGTTGAAAGCTTCAAAACGTCGAGTGTCATCTCCGTTTTGGTCTAATCCACTTGATATCAGACGATGATGCACATTTTTCAACTCAACAAATCGAATCTTTGACCTCAATAATTCCCAACGGATATTAGATACGTCGATGAGGCAAATAAACTCGAACGTTGATTGCAAGAAGAATAGTTAGTGATGATGAAGGAGTATTTTTTTGATACTATTTACATATTTGCCTACGATATGTATGTTTTTCTGAAACTATTTATATATACGTCTATGAGATTTGCGCAATTCATCAAGACGATATTAGGCAATCGAATGCTAGCGAATATTCCAATTGGGAACATTTGCACACAAATAGATCAGTCAACTAAGCAATCTAGTTACCCATTTTGGCAATCATAAATATTGAAATCGTATTATTGAGTAGTTTACTGATTCTATATTTTATCTGCCCCTATATATATATATATATATATATATATATATATATATATATATATATCATTTAGCGACACAGAATATTTCTAAAGAAAACTATTTGAAAAAATAAATTAGTATATTGGAAACTATACTATTAGAATTATTTCTACGTTAGTACAAAGTAGCCCTTTTTATTATGTACAGAAATGAATGAAATTAAAAGATTCTTAAAAGCACACATAGATTTATCTCGCTGAAATAGCGATCAAAAAGAAGGCAATACGCCTAATAAGTAACAATGAGTAGGCAACATTAAAGAAGAAAAAAAAAAAAATAGTGGAATATCGCTCGAAGAAGAAAATAAATGAAAAAAGTTTACTCGAGGGAATGCGAATAGGCATGATATGCGCTTTCCAATTCCCATTATTAAGCCATCCAACCAACTTCATAGACTCCTACAGAATGATAAATTATAGGCAATAACACATTTAAAAGTTAACTAAGTCAACCAACCATTTATATAAATCTTCTGCAGACGATTCAGTTTTTTTGGCGACTTTTTTTTTATACAAGCAAACTTTTGGGCGCATTTATCCATCTAAAATCCCAAGCTTAATTGATATATCAATATGAAAGATAGACGTGATATGATATGTGCTATATTCATCAAATTTCTTAACGCTACCTCACCTCCTCATGAACTGAAATCACCTGAACATATATAAACCACAGAGATGATTCTGTAATTCAAATTTACGAAAGCACATTAAAAATGATTCTACAGTTGAAGCACGGAATACTTGGAACAGGGAAATGAAAGGTAGCGCGAATATTACGTACGGATATCACTTATGGTAATGACCCAATTGGGATATCACTGATGGTAATGACCCAAGTTATAAATCATAAATCACGATCCTCTTCAATGTTTGCGACCTCCTCGCCAAGCAATTGATTACCGAATTGCAATGTGCACTAGTATTCACATGACATAGTCCTTTTTGGTTTCTGGAGGCCTTTGTGAACTCACCGTATCATTCCCGGTGGAATGCTTTACATAGACAAAATTTCAGTTTTATAAAGCAAATATAATAAATAGATCGAAAACGGTGAAAGTGTTATACTGAGATAATACTGACGTAAAGTCGTTTATGTGCACAACGTTAGTACAGACCAAGATGAATATGGTGTTCGGGGAGAACGAAATTAAGAAAACAAAGAATAATTCTTTAAGGCAAAAGTAGACATCACGCGGCAATGAGCAAAGACGCAATAGAAGACTGCTAGGAGACTAGATATAATGCAAGAAGATGCGGATGGTTACCTCGGAACAAAAGGTGATCCGTTTCCACCCTCATCCGTTAACGTGTGCATCGGAGTTATGCGCGAGCCATCGTCAGAACGAAGCGCATAACCTGTTAGCCTAAGAATCTATATAGACAGGTTAACTAATAGTAGAAAAAATTAGAAAGGAATGGAAAAGTAATTCTTATCTGAATAAATGAAAAATGTAAATTAAGAAAAATTGTAGTAAAAATAAAAGTTGTAAACGATAACATAACCTCATCACCATAGTTCAAAACAATAAAGCAAAATCAAAGCTTAGTAATGGTATAATAGAAAAGCCTGTAAGAAAACTTAGGCACATTTAGAATATTCTATGAGGTAGGTAAAGAGTGTAAGTTAATATATATTAAACCATATAGTTGAAAGAAGTTAAACCAGAAACATAGGGGTGGTGATGATTGATAATCGATAAATCTGAGTGAAGATATTGACTGCATCGTGCTGACAGCGATAACACATAGAGCAATATTTATTTGATCTGTGTTTAATACTAAACATATCAAAGCAATATGAATATCATTTGAAGCTCACTAAAACACTCTCAAGACGAAATACTAATATAAATTACTAGAACACAATCTTAATACTAATACAAAAACGGAAGTTAGGTTGCAAGAAAAAGAGATCCATGGATGGAGGTATAGAATACAGAAGCTATAAGATAATTGAACAATATGATGTAAAGCTACGTAAATAAATGCTTCGTTGATAAATACGGCATTGAAGAGCGATAATCAATAAATCTTGGTATACATGCTCAAAGCGATCATACTATGAAATAGTAGCACAAATAGAGCAATATTTATTTATTGTTAAACCCTATAGAAATAGCTCCTTCCTACTAATGTTAGCCCACCATCTGTCAATAATACATCAGAAACTTACTTCAACATCGAGCAATAACGTCCTCATTTGCCTATAGATATGCAGGATGTGGCCAACGAATGTCATTTCCCTTCAAATAAAGAGCGCGTACCATCTATGCAAAGAAATTAAATAATCAAAAATAAATTAATTTCACCATGTCCATACATTGATATCGACATTCGACACTGCATAAAACAATATCAATCTGTCTTTGTACATCTATATCGGTGCCAATCCATATGTATCTGCACCAATAATACAGACAATATAGGCCAAGAAAACATTAAATGACATCCTATAGAGTGAACCTTCTTTCATATCTTTGAAATTCAATGGTTTATTTGGTTTACCTCATTCATAATTCATTTCTTTGGAAGAATATAAACTGTGGTCTTTTTACGCATTGGAAATGCGCAACGAAAATAAGACCTTATCTAAGGAAAAAAAATGCAGCTATTTTTAAAAAAAAGATTATAAAATCTATAAAAGCAACAATGAACCAAAGCTGAAAGATGGGCAATGGGGAGAAGAAAGGGAGAGAGGAGGACTTTATTGCTTAGAATTTGAAAGTTTATTAGTAAAAGTATCAATGAGCAAAGACCCTAAGGGCAAGTTTTTAGCTATTTCTTTGGGAAACACTTCGCAAAATGATAGCAAACAGGATATGATTCTGTTAAGTTCTTTTACCGACAATTTTTTTAAATGATGGAGTCGTTATATTTTTCATTTGTTTCATAAGCGATTAGGTAGCGTTGTAACATCTTCTTTAGTAGGGACCATATTAGGAAAAAGAAAAGAAAGAAACTTGTAAGTGGGCACACCTTCCGCTCAAGATTTGGAAAGAGGACTTTTTGACCGAGGAGATAATCGGAGCGACTCTATTTAAAGTGCGTCTGTGAATGAGGTTTTTATAGGCGAAGGCGAGGCAAATGACATTCACATTTCTCAGCAAGAAGGTTTCATTCCGCCCTGCCGATGGCAACTACTTCTAAGGAAGTTTCAGAAGGATTCTATAGACAAAACTCTCCTTTTATACTTATCGCAGTGAGAGAAAAGTGGCATCAATAATGACTAGGAGATCGCAATCCACGTGAACAAGTCATTGCTCCATTATGTGCTTGTGCTCAGTCTGCGTTGTCCGCTGTTCACAAACCATTCGGCACTCGTTTCTTCCGCAAGCGTTTACGACACTTTTCCTTCTTGCCGTAACGATATATGAAAGCCATATTATGACGTCATACTGACCATCACCAAGTAACGATTTATGGATGTTAATAACGATGCAATAATGATCCTACTGATCCATTCAGATAGGCATTTAGGCAAGTGTTTTAACAAAAAAAAAAGCTTAGTAAATCACCTTTGCTTTAGGTATGCTGAGCATCGAAGAAGGCCATTACTCGCAAAAAAAATGGTCCTTACCTTTTCCTCTCATTCGCAACAGCGCTATGATCTTAGAGAACGTCAGAAGTGAGATGAGAACAGTGAGCTGAAGTATTACAGAGCGATGCCAATATATACTTTACTATAAATCTAATAAATATTGTGCTCTATTACGTAAATTATGTGGTGATATGCTTCGGTCGTTAGAAAGACCATCTGAAATCAAGTCAAGGCTTTAGCCTGAGGTCAGCAATTTTTGCGCAAATTGGTGCTCTCGAATTCACATAAGAGGCAAAAATTGTCATACCTGCATTAGGTCCTTCACAACGGATTCGAAGAGAGTTGTAACACATGAAAAATTTCAATTGAGAAAATGATTTAAAGGAACATAGCACGTTAAAATTAGGAAAGCGCATTTTTGAAGTTAGAATCATACAGGTCCACGGTTTATGCTACCTTTATCGAACCGCTTGCTACGGATAAATGATACGTGTCTATTGGGCTCTCTCCTTAAGTGAATATTTAAAATAAATGAAGTATTTCAGAAAGCTTTTCGTTCACTATTACAATTACTCCTCGACCATAAGGCTCTCTCTTAGCTCCGATGCACATGCATAGTTTTTTTTTTTCTTTTTAGTGACTACAATTTAATGATCCTATTTCACTTCTCAGATTCCACAAGCTCTGCAGCAAGTGACAATTGAACTAAAGCCTATATTTTTTTTCGTCCCATTTCTTTGCTAATCTTATTTCTAATCCTGCAGATATAACCAAAAGAGGAATAAAACCATTTGCAAAATTCAAGTTAACATGTTAGAAGTTTTCAGAAGATGCGGACACTGCTTGCCACGGTAATGTCACGGTAATGCCACGGTTGTGCTACGGTAATGTCACGGTAATGTCATGGTGGTGCCACCGTAATGCCACGGTAATGTCACGGTAATGCCACGGTTGTGCTACGGTAATGTCACGGTAATGTCACGGTGGTGCAATGATAACGCCACGGTAATGTTACGGTAATCCCACGATGATGCCGCGGTCCTTAACTTCATCCGACATTTCTTCTCAAACAGGGCACCATATAACATCAATTATGAAAGCTCTCTCTTGTGAATCTCTTGAATTTGGCTTATTTTTCCCGTTCAAGAAATAATGCATAAACATTTCGATTTCTAGAAAAGGAAAACGCGATGATACGACTAATTACTGGTTGATCTCATCAGCGTGTATTTTGAGCGATATTCTTGAGTGTTTCATTGCGGAAATGCTTTTATTATTTCTTTTCTTTACAGTAATAATATTATTATACGTCAATATTTCTTTTCTTTACAGTAATAATATTATTATACGTCAATACTGTTCTGCCCCTCACAGATCAATGCTTTCACAACTTTTAATTTAAACCTGCGACTGATAAAAAAACATCGAGAGAAACATCGATCTCGACTGCATAGATATCGTTCTCGCGAATGCTTTTATTATATTCTTGGGCGATATTATTTGATAGAGAAATTCGGATTATACGGCATAAGTCGTAAGTTCATTCATTGGATTGCCTCTTTTATCACATGAAAAATTATTTAGGTTCAAGATTGAAAACATCGGCTCAGAAGAAATGATCGACACTAGAAGGGTTCCCCTCAGGCTATCGTTTTGAGTCATCTCCTTCGTCTTTCATGTATCAACGATGGATTGATTGTCTTCCAACATGCATCAAGGTTAAGCTGTAGCTGAGTTCAGTTACCGAAAAAACGACCAGCTGTAGCCGGACTTCATCTATCGGCGTAAACAAACGTTCCTGTTCCCGTCACGCCTCACCTTCCTCCCCCACCCCCCCCCCCCCAACATATCAGGTCACCCACCCGCTGCAAAACCTTCATTCCTTCCCACGCCGTATATTACATACGTTACTGATCTGCTACACATGCATCTTCATTCACTGCCAATTGCCAAAATTTCAAATTTCCCGCTTTTTGCCTGTGAATAAGGTATGGGAAAAAGAGCTAGCAATGACTCGTTGACTAGTGATTGCACTTCATCCGACCTGATTGTTGCGACGCTCGTGGATGGGGGGCGAGAGACTTCAATCGGAGACCAGTCGTCTGGCGCTACGTTCAATAGACGACTGTCAACAAGTTTTTGTGCTGTTTTGCGCGGCACATCACAAATTTAAATGTTAGAACTTTATGTTGTTGCAAAGTTGTGGATGTTCACACGACATTTGCGCCAGTTAGAACGCGTGATGTAAGTGTTGTTTTAAAAGTGTTGCATAAATTGATGTGTAGAAAGCACCCTGGGCGTCAAATTGGCGATCGTATAGCGTGGCGCATTTGTCATGTGTGCAGTTGTGGCGTCACCATAATTATTTAAGGAATTGATTGTATTTCGCATACGTGAAATGATATGTTTAAAACAAAGTATAGTTTGGCTATTTTGCAATCCATTATTTCATCTTGACTGAGTGCGAGTGGGCTGTCGAATGGTAAGTAATGTTGTAACTCGGAGCTCCAAGACGGAGCTTTAGGATGCAGCATTAGTATTAGACCCGAAGGTGGCTAGAATTCGCGGAGTTCCGGAGACTGGAACCATAATCTGCTCCTGGGGCTTTCTTCTCTCAGGGTTCACGCTATCCTCGCTACTAGTAAGCATAAGCGCTTTGGTATACGCGCTTCGCCTATATTCTTTTTTCTTGATTGTTTCGACCTATTGCGTTAACAGGTATGTGCAAATGTATACTTAGATTGTGTGGACAATTTTGAAAACGAAAATCTGGGAGAGGGAAGTAAGATGCGTCCTCGAGTGCTATTCCGTCGAGTGTGTTGGTGAAGTCTTTTAGAGCGTAAACCTCGATAAACGACCGGCGGGGGAAATATTTGCCCCCCGGGGGAAGCTAATACGCGTGGGCTTTACCCCAAAGCGGTCATTTAATGTATTGTCTCGTTGCATATCGATTCCCTTACGGGCAATACTATCTTTAATGCGTAGAGTTAAGTTCCGATAGGGTTGAGATGCCCCAATTGTCGAGATCAAAGATCATCGCCGAACTTCACCATGAGGTGTTTTCGATCGCCCACCCATGTGTCGTTTCGTTATCTACGTTCTTGTACCCGATTATGAGGCCGAGCCATGGATCACTTAAGAGTGTTGAAATCGTTATAAAACCTCATCAGTGGATGCATCCGACCGCAGAGATACCGTTATAGTCTAGATTTACACTTAGCAGTTTCCTTTATTGTTGTAGTTTGAGGATAATCGAAGCACTCTTTCGGTCGGAGGGGGAGAGGGAGGGTAATTACGTAGGCCTGACTTGCCACCGAGTTAAGTGTCCGGGTGGTAGTGCACATTCGTCTCAGAGAGTATGATGTAGTATTTCATTACGCATACATATAGATCTGATGTGGACATCAGTTTTTTCGCAAGTGGAAATTCCCCAAATGCGCCTAAAGAATGGCAATTTCGAGCGGACATTCGAACGAACTAGATGGAAGTTCTAGCACTTGCGAAAAAGTTTATTTTTGAGTCGACGTGAACGCTTTAATTGCGCAATTCGATAGTACTTTAGTTGAGGCGTTTTTTTTCTCTTTTCAATCTTAATTTGCTCGTTATCTTTGTCTTGCAATGCTTTGCATATTTGCGAAAATTTTATTTGTTTACTTGTTTGTGTGAGGGAAGGGGAGGGAGTCGGGGGGAATGAAGTTTGAGCCATCCTTTTTATTGCTATTAGTTATTAAACTTTTTATTTCCTATAGCTAAATTTTTTTTTTTTTTTTTTTGAGATGTGGCATACGAATTCTTAAGATATAGAGTTAAACGTCCATAAGGGAATTTTCGTGCTATATTAACTCACTATCTTCAGAAAAGCATAATGCCATCAATTTTCTTTTCATTTTTTGCATTCTAAATTTTCGTCCAAATATCTCATTTCTCTCTAATTAATCTAATTTCTCTATTTAAAGATGATATCCTTACTTAATCGTTATAATCTCAATGCTTACTCGCTGTTACGACTCATCTCGTGCAAAATTAGTGTTGAGGTGTGATGGATGTTTTGCGTCTACAAGAGGATAATTTCGATGACGATGATGGTGATGATTTACTAAACGATAATGATGTCGATTCCATATACGATGACGACTTTTCATTTCATGGCAAGTTTTATTGAACTTACGCATAGGTTATTTATTTGATCCGGAAATTACTGATCATTTTAATATATGCATTTTGAATATGAACCGGTTGATGGATCTCTTTAAAACTCGTAGCGTTTCCAGAGAGTGAACTAGACCAAGATGGCGCTAGACGATCGACCACTGGAGACATCAGTGAAGTGCAATCAGAAGTAGTGCAAAAGCAGCAGATTTTTCAGCCTTCCGTTCCAATTGGTCGTTTAGAAACAATCGCCGAAGAATCGCGTACGTTATCCGAAGGTATATATTCTTATAGCTTCTATTATTTTCTAGGGCTTTGAAATTCAAAACTTCATATTGAGTTATGGGAATATGGGAAGGGTTATCCATACTGTATTATCTAACTAAGTGCAAATATGTGACTACGGGACTTTTCTTCTGTTTTACTTGCATATTTACAGAAATCACCTCAATGCACAATCGTTCGTTAGGTACATTGAACGTGAAGCCATGTTGTATAGCCTTTCGTTAAAGACGTTTCCTTCCTATCAGCACCTTCTTGTGCAAGAGGGAAAAAAGGATGAGGAAGGATATCCTACAAAAGGGATAAAGAAGGATTCTATTGTGATAAAGATAAAAAAGGTAAGTGTAACTCGATTGAGGAGGTTAGCGAGCACTTTTACCCGACGGCCTTTGTCGTAGTCGTTTACGGTTCGAAAGAAGGTGGCACTCGGGTAGTTGGATGATCTAAGAGGGTGAAAGATAAGCACGATTTTTGATCACTTTTTGTAGTGCGACGGATATTATTGGGAAATAATTTAGCATCAACACATTAATACTTCATCAAGTCGTTCGCTTTTGTAGATTCGAAAGAAAACTTTTACAATTTAGGGATTGAGGATCTTGAAAGATCACGTTGTTTATCACGTGAGAGGCCTCGGAAGGTGAACGCTACGAAGGCCGTGAGCAAGAACGATGAGGACAGTGTGCAGTTCGTCAAAGCAGGTCATCCGTCGTTGTTATTCGACTATGATCGTTTTAAAGGTGCATAGTAGTTAAATAAGGAAGATAGGGAAGATTTATGATACAACGTTTATATATATATATATATATATATATATATATGTGGTATCGGTGGTTTTATGTTAACAAATGTCCAGGTATCACTAATTTTCAGCGTTATTGCTTTTTATTGTTAAGTCTTATTTAGACTCAGGATTTTGGAAACGAGATGAGGAGAATTTTAAAAAAGGGACGGTTATGGAGAGGAACGATTGGAGATTCAATCGAACGCATCAAGTGAAAGAATATAGTTGGGAGCCTTCGATTGTTGATTCAACACCACCAATCCCTAGCGTTGATGGTGATCGTCTAATAAAGTTGTGTATGTTTTCATTTTATTTTATTTTTTGTTTTATGAAGAGCAACCGAATATTTCTTTAATTTTAACATTATTTTATGTTGCAGTTCTCATTGCTGTAGTCATTGAATTGATTTTTACATTGAAAACTACCTTCCGGTATCCGAAGTTTCGGTGTTCGTTATATCACTGATCTTGATCTATCTGCTTCTTATCTTTAATTGGCCTGGTTTATATTCACATGTTGACTATCGTTTCATTGATCGTCGTTTTACACGCCAAGAACGTCGGAAATGAGTGAATTTTTTTCTGAGGGAGGGGTGAAGGAATATTTGTAGAATTAAAGCAGTTTCCTATACTCTCCTCCTCAGTTTTGTGGAATAACATTTTGACACAATCTTCTGCTGTGGTGTAATCAATAATAATTTAAAGGTGAGAATGTGAATGATATTGCGGAGAACAACGAAGTATATTCACAAGCGGGTGATGCTGCGAAGAGTATCGAAGAACTTCCAGAAAAGGTGCAGCGAAATAACGTAGAAGAACGCTCTGTAGTAGTTGAACAAGAAAATCAGAACGCACCAAAAATGTCAACACCTTATGGTTGGTTAAGACTATTCGTTCTTTCTTTTTTTTTTTAAATGGTTGCGTGACTAGAGTAAAGGTGAAGAGAGTCTAATTGCTATGGTTTAAGTCTTTTGCCGGTAATATTATTTCAGAGTCATCGCTAAATTGGCAAAATGGTGAATTACTTTATGTTTCTCTTACTTTTCCCTCCCTTTCCCTCTGTAATAGCAGCGGCGAGTCCACATAATCTTCGCACAGTGTATCCTTTATCCGGATCGATCATGCAAAAACACGCTAATATCATAGTGTCCAGCGGATTTGTTCCTTAGAGTGGTCGATGTTTTAGACTTTTCATAGTATCAGCGATATATCAAACTGCATAAAATATTTGCTATATATCGTTTTGGTGTGATGTGTTATTTGCATATGACAAAGCGTAATGAGAACATGAAACTCGTCTGTAGGCAGGTCGGTATTCATTGGTTATATGTCACCCTACTCCTCTCTCAATGGAATTTGAATGAGGTTGAAAACCACCCTTCATATGTTATTATTTTACAAAGAACCCTCCATTGTTTAAGAAATCGGTACAATGATTATCCAGTATCCAGATTTTGAGGAGAATGTGTTGCTTCGTTGTTGTACCTTGTTGGGAAGTCTCTGTGAAACAAATAAGCAACTATGCGTTTAGCTGAGAAGAACATAACACGAGGTCATCTGCATGATCTGAGTAGAGATTGCGCTTCTATATCAGCAATATCATTGGCAAATGATCCGATCACTCCGATCACTGCGCGGGGACGTTTTCCAAGTAATTCGGCTTCAAAAAGAGTTGCCTTCATGGAGCCAAAAAGAAGTCTGGCTCCGATGCCGGTCGTTAACGAAGAGAAGACATTTCTATCATCATCTGCCATTGATAGAGCACTTTCGGTGAGCGATCATTTGTAATGATCACCGTTGATGTGAATGAGGTTTTATATTTCAGAGAGTTTGCAATTCATTGACTTACAGCAAGCAGCACAAGTACATCGTTGATGTGAAAGTTTTTATGGCTGGCCAATTTGATAAATAATTGAATATGTTATCACTTGCATTTTTTCTTAAATTTGTTGGTAATTTAGGAAATACCAATCGAATTATTCAACGAGTTTTCAAGAGGGGAATTCGCATGAGCTTTGATATAATTTAATCTTATTTCAATAATAAATTTTGTGTTATTTGTGTTACTTTGATGTCATTAGCACATTTCTGTTATTTTTTCTCTCAGAGAAAATCATGACATGAATGAATGTGATATCCTAGGAGAATAGTGTAGAAACGATGAACGACACCCAGTTGATTGCTGCTCTTAATAAGGCAAGGAAACGTACAGAAGGTGTTTTCAAGGTGCCCGATCTACCAAAATATCACTCTCGTACTCGTAAGTACATTTCATTTGTGATCAGTATGAATGAATGACAGTTGGTTTCTGTGGTCTTTCATTCATTCATTCATCGTTTTCCCTTGTCTATTGCGCGGTCGGTTGTGAAGCTCCGACCAGAGTGTTGGCTCCGTTCAGCCGAGCCATCCCGTCCAACACCTCATCGGGACAAGTGTGGCGGAACAAGTCCCGGCAGTCATAGGAGGAACGACGGTGAATCGGCTCGTCAGCATCCGATGGGCAGGAGATGAGCCTTCACGCGACCGACCTGCAAGAGGGAGAAGCCGACCTAAAGACCACGGGAACCAACTGGACCAGAGAGGCATTGGGTCAGAGCAGGCGGAAGCGATGTGGAGAGACATGTATTCATAATGAATGCTGTGTTCATTGAAATAAATAAATAAATAAAGTGAATGAATGAATGGATGTAAGATAGGGGTGATGTACATGGTGACTGAATTAACCGTCTTTGTTGCAGTTTTTCTTGAAACGAAATTTCGGCTTCATACTCTGTTATAATATAATTGTGCCAAGCGAATAGTATGCAAGAGTGGCACAAAATTTGTATTCGATCAAGTTGTGGAATGAGTCAAGCGCTTCGCACTATGTTGCTTCCCATTAAAACTTGGGGACGGGTGAGCAAGGGAGAGGAAGGAATCCATTTTTGATTCTAACTTGCACTACTCGAATTGAGGTGTCTCAATCCTTTTACTGTTTTCTTCAACTGTGGTTTGCGGTGAATCTTTTTTAGTGAGCCATAATGGGATATTGTGCTATTGGCGGAGGCCTTTCAAAAATTTGGATTGATTTGATATCATTTTCCTTGCATCTTTTAGAATATCTCTTTCTATGATTGCGACTTATTTTCGAGGTTAAACGTTTTTAGTTGAGTGCTATAATTTCGGATGAGCAGGTTCCAATAATTTTTAAGTTTTTTGATACTTTTGGTGGTTTTTTTTAACGTTGAAAAAAATTTAATGACCAAAATTTTAAGTAAGGATGCTAATTTATCTATATTTTTCTTGCAACATATACCTATCGAGTAGACTGAATGAGTATGTGTGAGTTTTGCAGAAGGTAGTCTCACGTCGACGCATAGTCGGAAGACCCGTGATCGTGTTGCTGAACCTCTAAGAAGCAATACAGTAATTGTCAATACGCAAACGGAAGGGAGCGGTTTGTGTTATGAGTTTTTTTATGCAATTTAGCTGCAGATTTGGATAGTGGGACGGATGGAAAAAACGTTGGAAGATAGCCGTAATATTTCAGGGCAATGTCGATTTGAGAAATGGGAAGGGGTGGATCGCGAGGGCAGTGTGATGAGTTCCTTGAGAGTCTGCTTCGGTAATGAGGTAATTGGATGTATGGATTTAAGTAGGCAGAGTAGTCCAAGGGTAGCCCTTAGACGTTGAACAAATACTCCCCCAGCATAACTGCAACGTAGTATTCTTCCGGCATTGTGAATTATAGTAAGCTCGTTTCTTGGTAGCAACATGCATGCGGTGACGAGTCCCTCATCGTCCTCAAATACTTCTTCATTTGAAGGGTGTATTCATTGCAAGCATGGACATTCCGGTCTCCGACGAACGGAAACTATACTTGCTTGCGTACGTCAAAAAAATGTGACTGTTTATAGAAAAGGCCATCACAGTTTATGTGGTCCTGGTAGGTGTATGGGACCTATTTGTCTTTATAGTGGCCATGTGAACATATAGGTCTCTTGAAAAAAAATAAATGTCACGAAAAATGATGTCATTATTGCGAAAAAACTTGAGTTTTTTCGTGACTTTGATTGGCTCGCCGATAAGAAAACAGTATATCGCTTATCTAAGAAAATTTAATTCCTCTATGTTGTCAACTGGATTATTTGCGTCAATTTCTTTATTGTCTCCTTGGAACAGGTATGGACTGTACCTGCCACTGAAAGGGAAATATTTTAAAATTATGAAGATGCCTTTTGCAGATTTATTGGTCACTCTTGGAAGTAAAAGTCTGACAAAAAGATCTCTAAGTGGGAGTCGCGTTTTACAAACGCACAATTCGGAAAATATACCAGCAGCCGGAGATGATGCACATATTGAAGGCCGATCGCATATAACGCAACCTACAAAACGCCCCACAAAGGAGATCGTGAACGTAACCGCTCCGCCGAATCAACAACGTTTCGACAGTAAGGCCAGTCGAGCAATGCCGTCAGCTTCATCGTCGTTCAATTTTCCCACCAGGTATATTTTTCGTTTGTTCTTGGTCGTGGTGGAAGATTAATTAAGGCTACTTTTTTATCTTTTCTTTCTTCCACCTTCCCGTGTTTGAATCATTGGGAAAGTACGTGAGAGCTGGAGATTTCTGGGAATCGTTGAGTGATTTCCGGCTGTATTTGTACCGAAGTCGCGATGAAGAAGGTTTTATATCTTTTCCCGAAGTGGCGTTTTGATCGTCTGTTAAATGAATGTACCTATGAGAAATCTGATCAAATGGCAAAAAAACCATCGTTAAATGAATCGTTTATTTTGAATGTTACCCGCTAAAGGCGTTCGTTCTTTGGTATTTTAAAAAATAATTTATCACTGCTTCTTTGATGGTTATTTATAAAGTCCTCGAGTAGCTTTTTCTTCGTTTTGTTCCCTTTTCCTTCTTTCGACCACCATTATCAATTATTATTTGATTTGTAATATTTAAAATTAATAAATAGCAAGCAGAGTTGTAGGTCTTTGAAACAGTCTTTTCTTGCTATTGTTTTAGCTCATCGACTAGAGGAGGTGAGGGGAAATATTGTCTCGGATGCGATACATCAGCTGTTTGGTTCGGATGTACTGAGGTGAATTGTCCCGTAATTCAAACGATCCGACTGACTAATATGTTGAGCACATCACTGTTCTTGACAATTTCTTTGCAAAGCAAGAATGAGGCTTTTCAGGTAATGCCTTTATTTCCTTTGCGGTGCATCGTTGTTCCATTCATGAGGAAGGAGGAAAACAATTGAAAATTGAGAAAAGGCATTTTAAATTACATATTTAATTCAATGTGGTCCTCATCGTGCAGGGTGTTATATTTCATTTCGCTTACTATGGTCGAAAAGATCTGTGAAAGTAGCTGGATGATTGCTCCTACCGAAGGGAAACTCTGCTGACTTCCTTGTACCCGATTTCGGCGTCGGCGTTTCCTTCCAATCTTGCATCCTTTCAAAAACTTGCAATGGACAAACCAGGGTGTTCATCTGTGGCTGTTGGGCAAATCCGTCAATTCGTATTTATTTGCGTTTTATGCATGTGATCGATAATCTGTGTGCAGTCAGCGAAAACTGCTGGATCACCGTCCTCCCCTCCCCCCCCCCCCCCCCCCACGGCAATCTTTCCTTTCCCTTTCTTCGGAACAAATGTGGCTGTATTTGTGTTGTTATTTAAAAGTAGCCTATTTTAAAAATAAGGATGGAATAATTTGAAATGTAAGTAAGTGTTCGCCGCTGCCATGTAGAGAGGCGAGACGAGTTGAAAAATAGGAGTTTACTGATGGCTGACTGAACTGGAGCACTGAACCGAATTGGTTGACTAAACTGGACAACATGAAAAACCATCAGAATATCGGAGTCAACGCACGTAACGGCAAACGGGTTTGAACACGCAGCCGGACAACCAGAGGAAAGATGCAGCATAATAGGGTAGAGAAGAACAGATATCAGTGAGGTCGATGTATGCAAAATGAGTTGCAGCGTGGTCGTGCATCACACCAATAAGGTTACATATCCTTTGTATGTTCGAAAAATTTATAGGTAAGCTTTAGTTTACGGTGAATAACTTCCACGGATTCAATGATGCTTACATAGTTGAATGTGATTTGCAGTTGAAGGAGACAGGAAGCATTATGTTGAAACGTAAAGAAGAGTTCTATCTTCATATAACTTTCAAGCCGCCTGCAGCTGCCTACTTCAAGAATGTCATCCGCATTGCAGTGCGTAACATCGAGCGTACGAGTTACTCGGTATTGTATTTCATACTTGAACGCTTTCTTCTTTTCGAATGTTCTACGGATATCTTTCAGCTAGAAAGTTTTTTCCCATGCTGGGGCTATGAGAAATGGCATTTGGAGGGTATATATAATATATATATATATATATATATATATATATATATATATATATATATATATATACGCACGTTTATCTATTCATTTTTAGGTTTGGGTATTTTCTATTTTGTGTTTTTTAGTGGACCTTCACCGTTGGGGATTCCATTCTTCGGCTGCCTGCCCTCGAAATACTTAACAATTTTCTATTCGAAATTAAGTGAAGCAAATTGTTTTCACATGCTCTTGCAAATTAGTTTTGCTAAAAAGCGTTATGACGATATCTTGTCTCTTCAGACATGCGTTTTTGTCTGTCCGCGTATCTGACAATTTTAGCCGTCGATCGTGGAGCTGAATCTTTCTCAAGATTCAAGATGTTCCCAAATCTCCATGTTAATGCGATTGCCTCTGAGGATCAATAACTGTTTCATAAAACAGATGGTTTGACTGAAAATGCCGTTTCGGTGTTGCAACTGCTGTAGAGGGACATAGAAGTGATAGGTTGTAGAAAATTCTGGTTACAGTGAAAACAAAGTCTGCATAAGGCTGCAGCTTAAAGCATACTCTCTTACCTTACAATACAAACCATATTTTATCATAAATTACCGCGGGTTTCTTTCTTTCCGATTTCATTGCCCGCACCCAAGTGGACCATGTATTCATAAGATTACAGATACCAGTGACGGGTGCTGGAGGCACGGCAGTTCTAGTCGTTGAAGAGCACGGTGATATGAGCAGAATGAGGGACGGTTCTTTCGTACTCACAACCTCTAGCGCTATCAGTGTACCAATTGAATTGGCGAATGTTGGTGTGAGGTATGTGGAAGTGGCTGTTTTCGATGAACTGTCTTAATGGAAATGTATGAGGGGATATGCGTAAGCGGCGTTTGACTTGGTCGTTCTCGCTTCCCGGATGGGGTCGATTTCGAATTTGAATGGTTACTACGGTATTTGATCTGTGTTCTCATGAATTAGTTTTCTCGAGATTACATGAATTGTTTAGGAATATCTTAATAATGAATTGGTACCATTTCCAACATATTCTTCTGTGGTGTTAAGCAAATGCGGTGATCCAGTGATTTAAACCGTGCGATTACAAATCTTGCAATTTTTTATGCGTTTTTTCTGAAATGGAGTTGCATGGACTGGGGTTTTTTCTGTTGCTTAATATTATTGATAGGTGATTTTCATTTTGCCCATGTGACGGTATGATAATCGTTATCTTGCTGCCGTGTGGAGGAGACGAGGCGAGACGAGAAGTTGAATTTAACTGATTGCTGACTGGAACGGCGCACTGAACCGAACTGGTTGAATGAATTGAACAACACGAAAAACCATCAAAATATTCGAGTCAACGCACATAGCAGCAAACGGGTTTGAAACACGTGACCAGGCAACCAGAGGAAAGGCGCATTATAATAGGGCAGAGAAGAACAGATATTACTGAGGTCGATGTGTGCAAATTGAGTTGCAGCGCTGTCGTTCATCACAGCAATAATATAACAATAAAAGCTAGCGAGGTTATAAAGTGGAGCGTTATGCTTGACTAGGAGCCGTAGGCATGGGAAAGGATGATGCAGCTCCTTTCCCGGAATATCACTGATTTCCTGGGAATGTTCGTCTGGTAGTGGCAGTAACGTTGATCGAATTTTCCATTTATTTTCTCTGGCGTTTAGACTTTTCCCTAGCAATTAGTGGGTCTCACTGAAAAGATTTTATTTCTTTTAATATTCTCAAGGGAGAATCGGGTAGAGGAGTTGTAATGACAGAATGCTTTTTAAGTTTAATGAGGTGCGCGTTAGTGTGAAAGTCTTGTAATTTACTAAAGGCTTTGTTATAACTTCAGTTAAGCGCAAATATGTGATTTCACTCCTCCTTCCTTTGATTTATGCAAATGCTTCTGAAAATGCATATGTTAATACATGTCAGAGTGCACCTGTAAGCATTCTTCTGTCGAGGGTCGCTCAAGTCCATAGGGAGGATGAGGGATATTGGCTTGCGGCAGGTGGGACCCTGCTATGCCTTTGAGCGATCTTTCCTCGTGCCATCAATGCTGCCTCTCCCATGTGAAGGCGGCGATTAATCCAGTCGCATCGCATGCGACGGAAGTTCTCTGATCACATCATCGTGTGTGCGTCGCTATGCATATAAAGCGATGCCTCTGCGTTATAATCTCAATTGGTGAATCAGAAAAACTGATGGCAAAAACTGTTGAACATGTATTGCATGGTGGGATAATTTCTTCATCCCGACTTCATTCAAATGATTGCTGGGAAACAGAATTTCATTGTTTTTTCGAATATCAGTGTAGGCGATGGGTTTGACAGCCGGCGCCAGAAAGGGGCACACAGAAATGATAGCTTCCTCCTTGGCATAAAGTTGCATGATCAGCGTTTTATCTTTGTTTGTTTTACTAGTTGTTGACGTCATATTTCATAGCAAGTGACGTCATTTTATTCAGAGATGCTTTCGCATTTATAAGCGTCATTGATCCGAACACGAAACAACCGCTGGGAAGCGTGAAGGTATTGCCGACTGATCGAGCAGTGATCCTGCGTCGACAGAAACAGGTCGACACAGATGTTTTTAATGATCTCATTTTAAATGAACGGACTGCTTAATGAGTGTAACTTGTACGACAGCGAAGCAATAAAGCTTTTCTCGTTAGAGATGCAATTTTTTTTTGCTCTTTTCTGTTAAATAACGTTCAGACTTGAATGCAGGTTTTTTTAAATAGTAAATATATAGTCATTCAATTGTTTTGGTTTCCAAGATTCTTTCGATCTGTTCTTGCTAGGCTTAGGAAGATAGGCATTATAATTCAGCCCTTGAAATAATTAATTCTACACTTCATACTGCAAGTGTTAAGTTGCGGTGTTCGAGTTGAATAAGGGGGTAGGGTAATGAGAACCAGTTGCAGGAGTGCATATTCTATCTATCCTCCATCATTCCCATTTCCGTCCAAGCCAGTATCGGTTAATATAGACGTTGTAGAAATTATATGTTTTGTTTACAAAACGTTGCTGCAGGGTGTTTTGGTTCGGGAAGCCCGCTCTTAATGACACCATGCATTTCGTTGTTGACCTTATGTCTGACTGACCCTCGGTGTGATCCTTCTCCCTTCTTTGCCTCGGGACCTCGTGATGACATCTCTGGAATATATTATCACTTTTCTTGGTTTCGTTTATTGGTGATTATCGGCGGTCGTGATGAAAATAAGCGGTGTTTAAGAGATTCGAGATTCACGTCGAGGAGCCATTTTGCGATGCGAATACGGAAACGAGAAGCGCTTTTGGTTCGACGAATTCACTCTGCAGTCGCACTTATTACGTAATTCGAATTATCTGGGCAGAAGAGTTGCTAAGATATCGCCTGAAACGGTTGGCTCTGTTCTTGTTTAAGACCTTGAGAGTGGTTGTCACGTATGGCCGGATAGGATATTTTGCCTTTTGCGCAGAAATAGCGCATGACATGACCAAGTACTATATGAACATGGGAAACTTGTTCTTCTCTCCCACTGCTTAGTTTAACGCCACCATACAACAAACGGGGATACGCAGTTTCGCTGACCAGATTTGAAAGGGTTTCTTTGAAGCAGATGAGGAGGACTGATCTAGCAGAAAGGTCGTGTTGGAAATAAGCACAGAAGGTGTCTTGTTTAATAACTCCAGTGAACAAGGTAAATAGCTTATTCTGTGTTTTCCATTGCTTGTGGGACTTTGAATAGGAACACCGATGGAGTTTCAACTAGTGCTCTCTGTTTTACCTCTATGTTGAGTAGGAAGTAGAATTCATCTTCTATTTATCATTGATGTCAGTTCTTTCGTTCGTGATTGCCACAGAGTGAGTCACTGGTCACGCCTGCTGTCAGTGCTAGAATAGTACATATGAGCGTTTGGGAAGCTGTAGAATAAGGTATGGAGGTAGTCCGGAAAATAATGAGCGCATGTCATTTTTTCTTTAAATCCCATTAAATGGTCTGGTAATTTGTCTTTGAAATTTTCAGTGCAGAAGAAGCGGGACATCACAATTGGAGTATTGACGGTTATTCGTTTACTAGAGGGGAATTTCTCAACGAACGAATGGCTAAAATAACGGCTGCTTGTAATGGTCCATATAGCGTCACGGATAAAGATACATTTGAATGTCGTCTCCGTGTCCTCTGTATATCCGTAAGTTTTCGTTTATCGATCAGTTATTGGTGCTATCATGTGCACAATTCCACTTGTTATTAAAGATCTCTCCATCTGGTATTAAAAGGTTATGTGGGAGTTCTTTTATCTCTTAATTCTTCCGGGTTTTTCCTGAACGGTATGAGCAGGAAATGCAGTTATTACATCGAATCGGGAACACATATCCCATACATGGACGATTTCTGTAGTAAGTCGACGAACAACCGTCGGTTGCATGTGATTCTATTTCCGTAAAATAACCTATCATAGTTAATAATTTTGGCTTATTATATACTTGGTTACGTAATGACTTAGCAGTTCAACATTTCATTCTCGGTAAGTATCGGCTGGTGCTTTCAGGTGGCTGACAATAAGCGTGTTCCGATATGGCAGAATGGCAGTCTTCAACGAGGACACGACGAAGCGCGGGTGGTTGTTTTGGAGCCAGATACGACACTTGCGCCAGATGCAACTATCGGAATTATTCAAGATGTTAGCATTATGACACCTCTGACTAAGCGATAAATCCTATCCATCTATAATTTAATAGCATATTTATTTGGCTGAGCTGTTGTTTGTTTGCCATACCGTTGTCATCTGGTCTGCCAATACACATTATTCCATTTCATAAACTTTTTTATTGTTTGCATTTAAGGGAAAGGTTTTTGCACTAACTAACGCTACATTTGTTTTATCGTTTATATTAGAATCCGAGACATAGATCATCTTTGTTCTATGAGATCAGAAGCGGTGGGTGGTCTGATGGGTGGAGCTGAGCTTTGGAATATACAGTGAGCTGGAGTTACAAGGAGAGAGGAGATGGGACTAATTCTTCAACTTTTCGGTCTTGCCCTTTTGCTTTATGCTTATCTGCTGCTCAATATCGTCGTAAGCACTCAGTATTAACTAATCTGACTCAGCAAATAGTAGTAGTTCTATAATAAAATTCTACGCGTGATATTTCACCGAATTTTCCTATCATCCAAAATTGGAAATATTGAATAGGATGGAAAAGAGGAAATGCTGATGCAGTTTCCAAATCTTGTATTTATTAAGTAATCATGAAGACATAAGCCTTACTGCATTTTGACGCCGACTTATCAATTGCCACAATATTTCCTCTGTGTAAATAGAATTGTCGACATATTGCTTTACACTAGCAATTAGCTCTTACATTATTTCCTGTAAATGTTTTCTATACATTCCATCATTATCTTCTTTGTTGGTTTAACGTGTTGAATCCTTTGCTTCAGTACTTGTTTCTTATTAATGCAATGCTTATATTCAAATAGCCTCTTTGTTCTCATTAGTTGGCTCATTGATAATGAAAGGTATTGCCCGAATGTAGTGCTGGAACTACCCAATAAAACTGCATATCCTTTTATTACGCTGGTCATACCCTTACGAAGGGAAGTTTCTTCACCGTAGAGGAAACCATGTCGAAAAGGTGGGGTGAATTACGGGGCACTCTTGCATAGAACGATGGCATCCCGGTTGTGAACTGCAGACGAAGGTCATGAGGCGGAGGAGGAACTCGGAGATGTAGGACTCGAAATTCGCTTTCGACGTCCCTGGCATCGCCTTGAACTTCCGCTTGGCGTGGCTCCATACCCCCTCGATGGTGTTCGTGTGGACGCGGAGGGGTTCGCCGTTGTGCATGACCGTATGGGCGAAACTTCTGCTGTGGTTCACTTGCAGCAATGCACTTAGTGTATATTCCTGCATGTGTTACATGGATAATAGGTTTGGGAACATTCCGACTCAATGAGCCCAACTACACTTCAAAGGAGAGCATCCAACGACGCATTGGACGTCTTCAACGGTATCATAAATGAATTAATGTTGTGAAGGCCCAGAGATATACGTTGTTAAACACCAGCACCCGTGCTGTCTAAAAGATCATAGCAGCAGCGGTTTTACGGTGTGACGGGTGGGTTGTATTGCAGTGAACGTTTCTACTGCAACTTGATATGTCAAGACCACGATAGTTGGATGCTTTGCTGCTGTGAAAGTACAAGCCATTTTCGCCCCTCTTTTGCGTTGTACTACCTTTGTCTACGTGTTTCTCTTCCCCCAGATATCCGATGTTTCGGTCATGCAACCGCTACAGTCAGAGTCATGAAATTCGATAGACATAATCTACACCAAAAATAGCTTCCTTTATATGAAATTTTGAACCGAACGGTCACCTCCGATCGCCTTCGAAAGAAAGTCTGAATGCTTAAACGTTCCTGAAAACTTCAGAGCATTTGATGTTTATCGTTGCACGTTTTGCAATTATTCTGAATTGCAAAGAGGAATGTTTTCTTTAAAGTGATATATTATTTGTCGTCAGTTTTTGCTACCAGATGGTCTATTCAGCACGATCTCTACCACCAAAATGGGAACTGTAATTTAAATTCGAATTCGTATGTATTCATTACTTCATTCCATTATTGGACGATACACCATGAATATAACTGCTTGGTAAAAGGTATACGCAAAAGTAACATGGGGGAGATTATCTTCGTTTCTGAGAACCTGACCCATTTGCTGATGGGGAAGCATTCCATAAAAGAAGCAAAGAAATGTTGGCATCATTTCTGCGCGAAATTATAACTTCTCTTATTTTTAATGAAATTTTATAGCTGAGAACGAGACTTTTCTCTCGTCCTTCCTCTCTAGCGATCATCGATTTCGTACGATCTAAAAATCGGATGTTATTCAACTTTTATGGGATCTCCAAGAACTCATTCGCGGTATCAGCTAACTCGGCTAGCCAGGTTATTCGTAAATGATGTTGTGCATATTAAGCGTCAGGTTCTTTGAATCGAGCACACTCGTCTCTCTATACGCATTTGCGCCAACATATAGTTGCCGTTTTTCTGGAGGGATGGGCTCCTGAGCTTTTATCTGCGATAAAATTAGGTTATAGGCAGCTGAACAGCGGTGTAGCGATAATATCGTCACAAAAGTTTTTACTTATTGCGTGTACCCCTTTATCTAAGCAGTTAAGCGCATACTGTATCGTACACTACTGGACTAAATTTTTTTACATGTGGTTCTTTATTTTCGTTTAAATGATGAATACATATGAATTCGAATCTAGACGTAAATATTACACACGGACGATTTGGCACTATGTAGGTAATACACAGACAATGTAGGTAGCACAGGTAACACAAAGCAGCAGCGGCACTATACATAAATACAGTATAACTGTAGCAATGCATTTGCAAAAACATTCGAACTCATATAAGCGATCTGTAGTGGTAGGCTTGGATGCGGCTGAACTGTTAAAAACCGATTAAAAATAAAACGAGCGTAAGTTAAGTATATACCATGACTGGTGATACGGCTCTAACCGTCAATCAATCAAAAAAAAAAAAAAAAGAACCGAAGTCATATTGAAGTTTGAAATTGTTTGTACAACTTTCTAGGTAAAGCCATACGGAATGTGCAATAAAAAAATAATATCACGCAATAAATTAGGGTTATATGTGATGGAAAACGTTTTCCGTTGGAAGAAACTCCAAATATTATGAAATTTTTGAACTTTCGAAATTTTCATCATCATGAACGATTTAGCTGCAGCGAAGAAGGCTGATAGAAGAAAAAAAAATTAATGAAGACTGAGCAGAAAAATCTTGAGATAATACTGAGAGACAGATGAACCGACCGATACGCTCGAACACAATTCATTTGTGGATGATTAACCAATCGATGCATAAACCATAGGCAACAATAATTTCATCGCAATTTTAACGATTCATTGCAATTCGTGCAATTCGTTTAAGCACAATTGCAAAAATATTTGCACCTTACTAAGTTGTTTCTTCATATACTGTTCTAACTTATCATTCAAAAAAACAAAATAAAATAAAATAAAATTCCAGTGCATTCATCGAGTTTTTCGACTCATTCTTCAAGCAGCAATCAAAATTTAAACGCAAATGACTAAATGAACGCTGAATTAATGCTGTAAAATTACGTTGTTTAGTATTGCTTATTGAATATTGACTTTAAAAAAATGAAAAGAATTTTTTTGCAACAGATAATAAAACTGAAACTATGTAAGCGTCAGTTAACGGAGAAGGTCTCATAATTCGCCTACTCACAGAGGCGGTAGTCTAATATTATAAAACGTCGTTGTTCTAAAACGCAACAAACACATAGGAATCGACTCGTAGTTCATTGTGCTAGCGATATAATTTATACAACGAGTTTAACTGTGAGATAATTGTGAGATACTTTCAGAGCAAAACACAATTCGTTTCAAGAGTATCAAATACTAATTTCAGTATCATCAGCTGCCGCTTGTATCGGCACTAAACTTTTGCAATATCTAGATCGACTTATGCGGTCAAACAATGCCATCACAGTTAATTAAAAATATTTTGTAGCAATGAGCTGTATAATAACTAAATATTCACAAACAATCGTCCTATCGATCACCAATTATGGCGCATTAAGGACATCATTTCAGCTCCATAACGAAACGATGTTGAAACCACAGAACGGTAAAAAAACAGCACTTTCTAGCCGATGATTCATAAACATCAACACTAATTTATTGGCGATCCTCCAGTATCGGTGTGATAATAGGCGATGAGGTCATGGCAGTAGATAAATATAAATAGGCAACGATGGACGAACTCACCATCCAAGTATCGTAAGCGCGGTCGATACATCGAAATGAAAGCGTCGATCATCTTCTACGTCGTCTTTGTCTTGATATTTGTGAGAGCACAACCTCCACCTCCGTCATCTGAATCCCACGAATTCGGTCGCGGCAAACATTTAAGAGGTATCTTTATAGATTGCCACTCAGGCATATGTTTATTCTTTCTGTGACCCTTTTAATGCTCAGCTGATCGAAATTGAATGTAATTGTTAAACATGTTGCTCGTTATTGATATGCTTCTAAAGTATTATTTCACGATTCTTATTAAGCAGTTAAGTAAAAGACACTTCTTCTTTGTATAGTCTATCTGTAGAAATCGCGTATATTAATCTCGTTTATTAGGTTTGGTTGGAGTGCTAATGAATAAAGAAAAAATTGCAAATAATGAAGGATTGTGGTAAATTTCTTTATCGTTTCCATTGTAAATATCAAAAAAAAGAAAAAACATAAAAAGATTTGCATCTCATTATCTATATCTGGTCTTGTGCACAGACATCTTTATTTAGTGTTATAGAATTTTGAAAAGTTCGACGGAAGAAAATAAAATAAATTTAAGAGCAAATTCTGAGGGTAAACTGTCCCAAAGATATGTATTTTGTTTCCGGTCACGGATTCAAGCACCAACGAATTCCACCGTTCGCTAATGGAACAAGCGAGGAAGCTCAGCAGCAACTAAGGGAAATTTTCAAGAATAAATCTCTAACGAAAGAACAGATCAACGGAAAAGTGCAAGAGTGGGTGAACTCACAAGATAGTGCTGTACAGGTTGGTTAATTGTATTTTACAATTCACTCACGTAGAGTATGTAGAGAAAAATCAAATAATGATGATTCAAATACCAAATAACAGTGAAAAAATCGAGAAGAAAACTTTTCGAACCGTCTCGGATGAGTTAGATCAAAACTTCCACCAAAATTTCATCGAATTTCCGCGAAATATTTTACAGCGAGTAAAAATTTGCGTTTGAAAAAGCTTTTATATGGAACTTTTAAATTATGCCTTCAAAAAAATTACATATAAATCAAGAGGTGCTTCAGCTTCTGAGACGAGCACATATTTTACTGTTCACTAATTCATACCAAAAAAAAAAAATTTTTTTTGCATCGAAATGTGCATCAAAATCTACATCAACGAACAGTGAGCCACACTTAAACTTTCCTGCGCAACAATTAAAACTTAGGCAAGCTGAATGTCCCTTTGGGTATTTTAAATGAGTAATGTTGAGATATGGCGTTGTTCCTCTCATAGGAACTCCACTTAGCATCCCCACAGTTGTATTAAGTGATAAATAATTATCCATGTAGCTATAGTAGTAGCGAAACAAGCGGTATTGTAGTGCTGTGTGAAGACTGCGGAAAATATGCGGCAATGGCAACTCGTGCCATTGCAGCGTACGATTACAATTCTAAATGCAGATATTAGGCAATATAAGCAGAAATATGAAAGAATAAAATAAAGTGATGTAAGTAGGGCAAATAAAGTAAAAGAATGAAATAAATAAAGGATGTAAAAATGGTGTATGTGATGAATCTTTTTATCAACATTGTCAAAGAAAAACCCCAAACAAAGAGGTTTGGATGAGAAAAATGAGCACATTTTTGACAGCTGGCGGGAAGGACCGAAAACCTTTGAAAGGGCTTCAAAAGAGTTCAAATTCCTTAAATGTGAAAAACATGGTCATGGTGAGCATAGTGATAATGAATGCGTATGATACCTGAAGCTTTTCCTGTAGAACTGCTTCGTGGAGTGTTCCCAGATTTTAGGAATGGTATTTGTAATAATCTTACTGTTATGACTAAAAGGAAGATAAGTCGACTGAGGTTGGAATTCGGATCATTGCAGCGACGGTTTCAATATTTGTCAATACTGCACGGAATAAGCGACTTGAAGTTTTCATTAATCGTCAGCTCATTGCTTGGATCGATGAAAAAGTGGAGGGATGCATCAAAAACGCACTTTCCAACATCATTGGTGATGGGTGGATATATTTAGTGACTTTAATAAATAATGCAACATTTTTTATTAATGTAACACTTCTAGAAAGAAATTCCACTAAATGCGAAAAGCTCGTGAAAGTTGCGGACGAGAAAATTTTTTCAAGTAGATATAGAAACATCGCTCACAGGTAGAGCGATGGAATTCAACAAGTTTAATTCACGACCAATATTATTTCGTCAGTATAACATACCAATTGATCCGACAAACTTTATAGTGATATTTACAAAAGACAAATACAATTTTTTATTACCTATATATGTTTATGAATAATTTCAGAGTGCCTATCAGGAGTTCGAAGCAAAAAGAAACGAGCGAGCGGAACAACTAAAAAGTAGAATTGAAAATGCTAATTTAAGCGAGCAAGCCGCTTCGGCATTGAAACAAATTGGCGAGCTCTTTACCAATAACTCGATAACGATTGGAGACGAGCGTAGACAGACGAAAGATATTTTGAGAAATCTCAGTCGCGAAGAAAGGAAAGAAGTAAAAGCAGTGCTTCACGAAAATAAACCTGATGGTGAATGAGAAGATTGCTTCTTGAATATCGATGCATATCGTATGCGACTGCATAAAAAAAAAAAAAAAAAACGCTTGAATTGAGTCCTTTTCACACGTTATACAAGGCACTCACCAAGTAAAGACATGTTTTAACTTATAATGAACTAATAAGATTTAAAGTGAAAATATTCAACTGATAGTAATAAATGTCACACTAGTGGATGTGGTTTATAGGGAAAATTTGTAGGCAAGCTATTACAAATCGTTCCTCATAAAATTTTTTCGAATTAAGCACTCCTATTTCTTTAGTGATTTATTTCATCGCTTATATAACAATATTTCATTTAGCTAAACACACAGCAATTTGCTCTGTATATGTACTATTATATCACAGTGATTCAGGCATTAAAATTCGCATGCTTCTATCATATCATATTATCTAATCTCCTTCAAGCATTCCTGATCGTGGGTCCTTCTCAAAGTGCAATGGGTTGTATTCTAAAGAATATTTTTACTTGATTGCTGCAGATGATTTTCGTAATTGAAATAGTGTGGAGTTATGAACGGTGGCTACCGGTATTGTCCGAAGTTTTTTTCTTTTTGGAGAAGAACGCGTCCTTTACCTTTCCTTAGCCGCGTATTCTAACTATCAAATGGGAAGAAAATAGATGATATTAATAACAAAAAGGCAGAAGAAGAACGTGAAAAATTTAGAGTTTCTAGATACTGCGCCTATAAAGTTATTGTCACCAACTTAGTTCGATGGAGAAGTCACTTTCTATATGACAGCTCCCTGTCTCACTTCAGTTTTCACTCAACAAAATGTAGTACTCTTTTTATCCTATTAGCTAGGAATGCAGTTGGGAAGTTGGCTTGAATAAAATGAGACTATCGTTCGCTCAATTCTTGAAGATCCAACTCAATTTAACTTATTGATTTGTTGCTTTTGAGGCTACTTCAAGATGTCTTGATTAGATTACTCTTACATATTTCTCATCAGTTGTCTAATAGATATAGTTAGCTGCTAACACAAACGCTCATGAATATGATATCGTATATTGCAGCTGAAAGACGAGAAGTTAGTTATTTTATTCCGGGATATAATCATTGTAGACAAAATGCTCGAGAAAGGGAAAGGCACCTTACAACTTGGAACAGGCATTTTATGAATGCATAAAATTTAAACGCCTCAACTTTACGTCAGACTAGTCTCCATTCTGAATTTCAATACATCAAGCTGCGTGACAAGGAAAGCTAGAATCATGACTGAAGCTCGTCGCTGATATGAGACTGAATGCAAACACTGGCAAAATTCAACCGATCAAATAAATTAAGCTTGTCCATTTCCTGTCCATTTGCTAATTCAACCAGACAATGATTAAAAACTTCTTTGGTTAATCGTTCGAGTATTAGAGAGTCGATAATTAAAATTAACCAACCAGATTTGCATACCGTTGTCGAGGTGAACAACATTACCGATACACAACAACTAATATACGATGGATGTATTAAAACCACGTCATGTTTTACATCTATATGATTCTAAAGCTATTAAAGAGAACAATTTAAAAAAACCTGGAAAACGCCATTCACCTCAACACTACACTGAGAGAACATGTATTAAGAAAGCGATAATAACAAATGAAAACATTAGCTGAGACACTGCAAAGTATTGAAAACTTGGATAATAGAAGAAATGAAAATATCGTCGAGAATTAGCCTTCACTTTTGCACCATGCCTCAGCGCCCAATGAAGCCAAAAATGTTGAGAGTGAGCGGTCAACTTTTTATGGTCTTGCAACATTTGTGATATGACTGCAGCCCTTCGGGAGAACCTTCAATAGATATATGCGTCAATCACCTACTATTGAGAACATTTTGTGAGTGTTTCAAGAAATCAATTGATGTATGAACGATTTTACATGGACGATTGATTCGTTTTGAGAGTTTATGGACGATTGTTTGATGTGTATGATCTGATTAGTTTTCATAACACCCATATGACGTGAAGTTCGCATGCGAAAGTTCAATGCCACATTGAGATTATAAACTAGAGGGTATCATGTGAAGAATACTTCAATGATGCACCCAATCGTCTTCACTGAAGAAGTTTTTCACTTTGAAGTAATATACTCTTAGTAGTCATTGAAAATAGCGAAAAATATGTTACTTTATGAAATTTTTTGACTTCTCTAATGTCGCAGAAATGAGATTGCATTGAAAAATGTTATCCTACGTCACAGGAAGAACACCGCAAGCTACAGTATGCGCTTTTGATTGCACTAATCAGAGCAATTGGATCATTCGTACAGAACTTTTGCGAAAAGTTTGTTTTTCTGGATCTATCAAGCATCAAATATGATCTCTCTGTTGGCGTAGAATTGAAGTATATTAAGCTATCCACAATCCATTCAGAATAAATAATACATCAATTTCTGGCATAATGTTGATTCTTTCCATGAAACGAATCAGTCGCTTCATGTACTAGAATTGCCGAAAATATAGGCACGCAATATACTCATAAAAATCGACAAAAAACCTCATGAAGTTTGTACTAGCAAAATATAAACTCGCAATATACGCAAAAATCATATTGTTGTGAAAAAGCAGAAAATTCAGATTTACTTATCGAGATTTTCTTCCACATAAGCAAGTGATGATTTAAGACCATCGTCATAAAGTTTGCGTAAACTTGTCATAGCACCAATGCCTAAATCTGTTGCCCGTCGTAAATTTGATATTTGATCACCCTATAAAAATTAATGCACTATAATAGGAAAATAAACATATTTTCTATAGTATATAGTAATTAATCTTTAATTTGGGAAACGTTTTTGATATGAACGTCGTTGAAAGTGATCCACATGGAAAGGACGATTTAATTTCGTTTGAATTTTATTGCTAAGAAATGAATAAAATTGAAAGTTGCAAGTTTTGCTGATTGAGCAAAATGGTTTATTATGACATATCCTCCTCTATATTTCGTGAAATATAATGGTAAGTTAAGTCGGAATTTGTGGATAAAAGCACCGCGTCGAGATGTTAACGATATGCGGATAACCTTAAAGAGTTGTAAATAAGTGAGGCAGATAAAAGAGTCTTTGATAAATTCAAAGGATTCAGGAAATTTTAGAAAAATTAGGCAATAAAATTTTCTAGTATTATTAACTAGAATGATCGCCTAAATGCATAGACAATCGTTTGCTCACTAACTTGAAGTGGACAACCAAGTATTGGTACTCCAAATAATAGTATTTCGTTTAAAGTGTTGATACCACCATGAGTGACGAAATAGAGTAGATTTCGATGTGCTGAAATAAGCTCCATTTGAATATTTCCTTACAAGTATGTATTAAAGCAATGGAATTAGACAAAGGGAAAAAAATGAATAAAATGCTCCTGATGTGATGGAGCATGAAAAGAAGTTTTATGACGTTAATATTTGCTCTAATTTATGAAAAAGCATTTCCAACTATATAAGTGAAAGGACTTTTTGCATAACAGCAAGTTTTGAAATGAGATTTTTCAAAATATTTTCGAAGGAACGACAGAAAATATTGAAGAAGCAGGTCGCACTAAAACAATATTTCTCAGCACCTTAACTATATAAATATCTAGTCTATACGCCACTATACAGTATAGGATGTGTAACTAGTATTATCGAAAATTGTCGTACTTTCCGCCTTAGTTTACCAACATTCGCTTTCGAGGCTATTAAATGCTATTGAAGAAAAGTTGTTTGTACCGAGAAGAATCTTAAGCGGAACCCACTGCACAGCAATGACATTAGAAGGCAATTTCGTCCCATTTTGCAGTGTTGATGGAAAGCTATTAGTGTGCCATATGACCGTATAATTGAGAGTACCCAACGTCTGTAGGAATCTTTCCAAGAGTTTCGGCGGCATAAATTCAGCCTGAATGAATTTCATCATAAAAACATGAAGAATGGCGTCCATTGCAAAAAGTAGACAAACTTATAATTGATATTTTTCCTTGAAAGAATGAAATGACGAAAGTGAGCATTTTTGAGTGAATCTCATACTGTCACTTTAAAAAGATCTATTCGATTCGAATCTGCAGCTATTCAACCTTTTATGATTTTTGCCTCGACCAGCCGCCTCCTATTTCTATCTTGCTCTTTCCGCAAGCAAATCTACCACCTCTACAATGCAAGCCATTCATTTATTCAACTCATAATTTGTCCTCTCACATGTGTTAATTGAATTTGGTATTTATTATGCCACTCATAAAGATCAATGACATCCACAATGAATTTGGTGATCACTATGCCATCGATATTGATCAACGACCTGCCATACATACGATTTGCGCTCGCGAACCCTCTATATATCTTCGACGAGCGCAGATTCCCTGCGTATCAACAATCTCCTGTATGTGGCAACTGGAGAATATGCATGCTCCTCTCTTCGAGTAACCTTAGTATTGCGTGCTAACGCATATGTGCGAGGAAGATTGAGTTCAACAGAGAACACCTATATGCCCAGTTCCATTATATCTGTATGCCAACATCCGTGCCCCTTTAATACGCTCAAAGCTTGGAATCATGAGCGAAAGCCGAATTATATCGGATCATTTGGTGGTCCAAGAGGATTTTTTGTTGCATACGATCGCATTCTCAATGAGTATGAAAAACTGAAATTATGCAAATCGAGTCTGTAATCAAATCGATGACCAAAAAGGAATTTTCAACTGACTCGTTTCTATAAGAAAATGTATTAAAAAATACTGACTCATAAATTTTTCAGCAATGTGTAAATATTATTGACAAGTTTCAATTGAATTTTACTCGATTATAAGATGTATTATCAAGCAGTATGTTAGGTTGTTGAGGATTGCATATGTTGGATTATGAGAAAAAACCAAGGAACAGAAACAGCCTACTTGAACAAGGCTTCCAAAACTGATCACTATGAATTTGTTTTCTTCCAACGAATTGAAGTCGATAGTAGGGAATTCTTGTTGTATTTGTTGAAATCGTCGTATTGCATTTAAGTCATCGCTCGAAAGTGTCATAGTAGTATTCTTTGCTGGCGTATGTCTTGAACAAGTATAATAGTTGCTCGATCTGATCGCAGACACATTGTACGAGGAAATACACATACCACTCGAAATGTCATCTAATAAAAAGCTTCAATTATATTCTTAGGCATCTGGATAAACTTTCATCCGTAAGTTACACTTAGTCATGGTCTATTACTACTAATGCCTATTTTTGTACGTATCGGTCATTATATAATTTTGTCAGTACACAACAAACCTATGCTATTTACAGCTTTTCCGACTAATCTTTGAGCGTACCCCCCTCCTCTCCCTCGCCCTCGATTGCATTAAAATTGATCGAAACGCAACTGTCTGGTTGAAGATAGTCTGGAGCTCAGAGATAATAGCAGGCGAATAAAAATCAGCGGCCGAATAAGAAAAGGCAAGAAAATATGAAAACATGAGAGTAGGCGCGACATGTGAGTGTGCTCGCTTCGCAATCATCTCCTCGTCCGTTTAATGCAAAGAGGAGACAAATAAAGGTTAACTGTTTGATAAGTCATTGGGTAGATACAGGCGAGATATGTCGAATCCTCTGATAAAGCAAACCATTATTTGGGGCGACACGTGATTGGGAGCTTTCAGGGTAAAAAAAAGGAACAACGTTTCAGAAAATCTGACTGGAGAAATCGACGATTGCCTTAATCAAGCAACTTGAAACTATTTATATCCTGAAGCATTTTTCGAACAAAGATTCATTGCTGATTGAAATATAGCAAACCACAGGACATGAGATCATTCCATGGCCGAGATTCCACCTAAAGGGAACTAGTGCAGGAGAAAGAGGACGGGAAAGGAGATGACGGTATGAGAAACGGTGAGGAAAAGAAATTTGTAGATAGGCTTTAAAAAAGTGAGAAAATGAGCTAATTGAGTGGCATGGATTTATATGAGCCATAATTCGGTATGGATTTATTTAAACTCCCGTCTTTGAGACGCACGAGCGTCTAGTTTTTTCTGAGAGTTGTCGAGGTTTTTTGACGCTGTAGCTCAATACGCATACACCTATATCTCAAAAGTTCTTTAAAATATTTACTTCCTCCCTCGATCAATAACCCATTCCGCACCTTAATTGTACTTTGCTCACGGAAGAAGCATTAGTCATAACGTAGTCTTAAGAAAACAGCAAAAAGTGTGTAACATTGGTCCGTGTGGTTTTTATGCGGGAAAAGAGGCGCAGTTTAGCTACCTTGTATTGTCACCCAATGTTCAAAAGAAGCTTCAAAAATCAGCTATCATATAAAACGTCATTCAAGCGCAGTTCTAAGAGCACCGGGATAAAGGTGTGTTCGTAGGCAGAATCCCAGACATACGCTTTTAACAACTCGATACATCCCGAATGATAGCCAACGAAACCAGCAGTCGACCACTGCTATAGTTCTCCCTTATGCCTCTAAGCACAACTTGTGAATGCTCGATCTTAGCGCATGAAGCGAACCGTACTTTGGTCACTTATCTGGACTGGTATTTTGGCTGCGGAATATGGACTCTCATTGAATCACTACGATTGCCATTAAAGAGGGTCTTGATTGCCTCAGTTACATGAAACTTGAAGCTACATGAAAAGGGCTTACGCATTTTGATTCACCAACATTGAAGAATAAAGATGGCCGAGCGGGAAGATTTTAAATGAGGTTAGCGCAATAGCATGAACATACCGGAGAATTCGTAGCAATCGATCGCAAAACAGCAAATGTGACTAGTTTTTTCTGAAAAACATTAAGCCAATGGTAGCCCAAGTACATTGCTGTTCAAAAATCTAAAGTGCCTCAACCTTCGGAGAGCCCATTAAGAGAACTTTTGATTTAAATCAAAAACTGAAAGCAAATCAGAAATCAAGCCTACCGTTGAGCGAAGAATGGTTGAAAACAGGACTGCTCAATAAAGCATCGCCACAAAAAATGTCTTTCACATGCGGGTGCTGCATTTCTAACGGTTCCGTGATCCTTGCGATACGATATTCGCTCTTTGGTCTAAAAAGGAAAAATTATGGCAAATACGGTATAATAGCAGGTTGTGGTTATATAATAGCAAATACGGTATAATAGCAGGTTGTGGTTATATAATAGCAAATACGGTATAATAGCAGGTTCATATTAATATGAGGCAGTGCAACGAGAGATATGCCACAATGCTAAGTGGTATTGGTGCACGCTGTTTCGCAAATGACAATCAGGCTCTGGATTTGCAACCTTGATGATCGAGAGAACATCAAAGTGTTGTAACATGTTGTTAGGAGATGAGTGCAAACCCGCAACCTTCTTCTTGTATGGCGAATGTTGTAACTGACGATAACATCGAAACCCTATTTTCCGCAAAAAGAAAAACAGAAAGAAGTCGGCACAGTAGGAAAAATAAATTGAATAGGTCGAAGCGCTCGTCGTGAGAAATTTCTCTTACACCGAAATGAGCAGACCCGTTTGCGCTGGGTGTGTCACACGTTCACTACGCTATACACAAGTATAGCGTAGTGCGCGAAGAAGTGCTTTCAAAATCCCGGAAAGAATTTCGCAGGTATAGAGAATGCTTGCTGAACAGACAATAATTTCCTCCCGAGATGCCTTCTAACTGTTTTGGTGGCAAAACCGGCAATCCACGAAAATATTATAGCCTCCTCGTTATGCACCGAACCATGTACACCAGTGCGTCAAGCAAATAATCAACTTCTCGCTCTCAAGCACTGACGTTTTCGATGTAGGTCACGAATGGTCTCATGGTGTCAAGAACAGGTAATCTACTCCCGTCGTGAGCGTAATGAATGTCACGCGAAGCCAGCCACTCAAAACCGTGTTAAAATTCGTCCATCCGGAGCTGAGATATTTTCTTCGACAGTTTATACTGTGCGTAGCATGACGTGCGGCGATGCCGTGCGCACATACTCAGTCTGCGCTGCAACGCAGAATTATTTTCACTTCACTCGTATTATGCTGCCTATAATATTCAAAAACATGCAAACTAAGCTCTCATTGCGAGTGATATAGCCCAGCGAGTCTCTGCCTCCTCTTAATTACGGATATTTGCCTGAAACATAACGAACAGAGAGAATATGCATACTTTGATGATCAGCTCATCAAGTTCTATCGTGTGAAACCGAAATCATCGGAATAGGAGACAAAAACCATTTTTCGTCGCCTATTTCTGCTCGGGCGGTAATCCATATACCATCCGAGAGGTCTTGGCAAGCTGATCACAAATCAAAGAACCGTTTCACATGTGATCCCCAAAATCTCAAAACTCGAGATTTCAGAAATTCTAGCCGGTCGGTTCGGTTTTCAATTAATTTCTGGAAATGCAACAAACTATACATCGTTCGATAGAACCTTCGAAGTTGCATTGAAGAATGCAAGTGGTAGCTCCACTAGTCTAACAGCTGCCGAGAAAAAAATTCGCCAATATCAATTACGGTACATTTATATAGAAACTCCAACATTCGTGCGCTCATAATTTCCTCATTTTCATCTATAACCGCAAGCAGTGCTAACATTTGTAATCAGCGCGTCAAGCTTTATCGTTTCATACCAAATTCATCAAAATCGGACACTAAAATTTTTTTCCAAAGTTTTCCTGTACTACACTCTGAGGATCGAAAAAATACAATTTTTGGGATTTTTTTCTCGGCTCCGGTTTGGCCGTAGGTGGTCGCCTACACATCTTTTGAGAGCTAATGAGAAATCTGGAGGCTGTTTTTGTCCATATCGAATACCAGCTGAGAATCAGAATCACTAAAATTTAAAAAACCGAAATTTCTGGAATTCTACTCGGTCGAATCGGTTTTCAACTTTTGCTTCGAAATATAATAAACTATATATCATTTGATAGAACATTCTAAGTTGTATTGAAAGAAAGAAACCATAACTCTATAGGCCTAACCGTTGCCGAGAAAAAATTCCGAAATCTCAATCACAGTACATTTCTAAGGAATGTGAAACATCCCAGCAGCAACAGTTTTCTCATTTTCACGGAAAACTGCAAACAATGCGAGTGCTTGTAATCAGCTCATCGAGTTCTATCGTTTATATATATATATATATATATATATATATATATATATATATATATATATATATATATATATATAATTACTGATTCGTGGTTTACGAGATTACGGGATCATTCGCTGCGGTCATTCAAATTCCAAACGAAAAAGCGTTAAAGCAACTTTTATCGCAACGACGCCGCATGGGAAATCCACAGCATCAGCAATTGCATGATATATTCACTGACTCAGCCCACAGCTTCGTTTTGAGTATTTTTATGCGATAGTCTACACGCCTTTTCTCGCTGGCATCTTTGTGCAGAATGACCGATTCACTTAGGCGAAACTCATCGTAGTGATGTTTTCCATGACCATGCAAGCTCCTAACGATCTTTGCACTCCATAGTTCCATCATAGGCTTAAGTTTCATCAGGGTTTGTTTTTATGATGAGACAAAAGGGTGGATTGAAACCATCGCTTAATAACCCTCAGCAATTGTTATGCGTCAGTACACGTACCAATTTCACGTATTGGAAACACCGTAAGGTGCATTTAAGAAAGTAAATATTTGAACAGCAATTACCGACAATTGGAGCAACCAAAAAACTTTATGCGATTGTTTATTGGCCGAATGTTGTCGAAAAGTAGCTCAGAACGTGCCGCATAAAATAGGTGCGAGGATTCGATTCGATTCAAGTCCATCTGCAATGGTTGGTGAGCTGTTATGAATCGGTTCGATCATGGCGAATGATAACCGGAAGTTCTGATGAGTGTCGCTCGCCATTACACTCACTTCACTTCGAAATCGGTCGTTTTCATACTACTGCTTTTTACTCCATCATAAAATATTTTGAAAGGCAAATCGAGGGAAGTATATGCAGGGGCAACAATATGTGTGCTATAGAAAAGAACACTTCGTCGCTTATAGCATGCACAAGATTTCATATATAGGAGATACGGTACATGGAGTACGTGTAGCATGTGCAACACATACAGTACAAAAGTAAGAATTTGTACATATTTCTGGGGATTATTTATTTATTCTGATTTATTTATTTATGCCTCTCTTGTGCAAATCCCCTCCCCCGTCTTGGAAGTACATGGCCGTTTTTCTTTTGCTAAAGAGGCCACCATCTACCTAATCAGAAATGCATCGACCGTTATTCTGACGTCCTCCGTTTGTAAGGTTTTCGAAGTAATCGTCAAAAGTGCATTAATGGATGACTTTATGCTGATCAGCCTTTTGATTCATTGTTCAATTCGTCTTCCTTCATGTTCGATTCACGATGTAGCGACTTATTTCGTGCATATATATATATATATATATATATATATATATATATATGTATTTATATATATATATATATATATATATATATATATATATATATATATATATATATATATATATATATATACTGCTTCTACTATGAAAAACGTGGTAGCAGTACTGCTAGGCAAATGTCACGAAGCAGGCAAAGTGTTCGTGTCTATAGTAGACATTACATATACCTCTAGTTATTGCCTTTGAATATTTATCCCCGATTAGTCGTCTTCTACACTTTGGCCGCTAGTGTAAAAGGCACCACCATAGCCAATCGAATAGATTACACTTCATGTTTGATAATGAGCCCCGATGCAACTTAAAAACTCAATTTGCTCTGCTTAGGTGCTTTATTCCTATTCTATGAAAAGAATCTCCCTCGGCCTATCATCGCAAAGAGCAGCTTCTTTAAGTGACACCATCAATAGAATTAAGGATTGCTAAAGAACAGCTACAGGTTCACATTCAAATGACTAGGTTGACTTTTACTTCAATCAGGATTTTATGCGCGAGAATAGAACGCTTCGTAACTTTGCAAACCTAAACACCATTAATGAAAGGAACGGGAGATATAAGTGGATTAAACAAAAAAAGGAAAATCACGCACCTTTGGATATCCGTGTTCCTCAAAAAACCTTTCGATTGTAATCATGTGGACAATACGAGTCATAACGAGGAAAAAATGAAATATACTGTTGGCCACTCTTTCAAGGAAGCTCATCCTGAGACCTGAAAGTGTCGGCATTACAGAAAGGCGAAATAGAGGCTCATGATGTCGTAAATTCTTTTCTCATGTCATTACCTCATTGCAATAGATTCTGAATCATTCGTTTCACTGTACGATCTTGTAGGCACTGTTTAGCTGATCTGTCCATTTCTATTCTAGGTTAGAAATTCAAAAATGAAGTATTCATTACCCTTTGTATAAATAATTCAGCATTTTAAACTATATGCCAATTGCATCCCCCATTTATACCAATAGTAGTAGTAAAAGAAACTAGAAAACGCTACATATGAGCTCTTTTCAAAGGCATATTTGGAAATCCATCAATTCTTAAGCTAAAAACGATATTATTTGACTCATTCTAAACATTACAGAATAATGTTCTGGCTAGAGGTGAGGCAGATATTTTCACAGGACTCAAAAAGGTGAGAGATAGGGCACTTGAGGAAACTGTCAAAAGCTATAGAAGCACCGAATGTGAAAAGACATATGGCGAAAGTGTGCTAATCCCTAAAAAGATTCGTTAACGTATCACAACCCGCAAAATGATTGGAGCCGTAATTACCCTTGCAGAACTTAGGCAGGCAAATAAGTTCAGTTTCATACGCACGCATCCTCTTTTTGTTTTCTATAGATGCCATAGGCAAAGACTTAGCAAGCTCAATTTGCTCAACTCCTCCCTAACATTTCTTCGGTGTAGTATTCGCTGTGAGGAATTCAGAAAATACTGTTGGATTAAGAAAGTACACTCAATTATCAATTAATATATCCCCCACTGTGCCTTGTTTTCATGGTCAATTCTACGTGTTTGTGGACAAAAGATCCTCACTTCTTTCACCTATTCTTATAACCTAGCAGTTGCAATGCACAATATGACGGAGCCCTATCCACACGTTGTGCGTATATCGGTTTTATTTAAAAACAACAACATACATGAGTAAGGAGAGCTGGTTTTTGCAGTCGATGAAGGGTTAGCTGGTACATTTAGACTCGTAATATATGCATCCGCCATGGGCCAGTTGGAAAATTGAATAGTTGTTGCGTTCAGCAGTGAAGCAAGTGCCGTGAAGCATTCCTACAAAGGAACTCGCTCACTTAGAGGCGTCTCTTGCCTAAAATTTGGGGCATCAGAAACTATTCCTAGCGCCAACTGGCGAGTCATTCAGCTAAAAGTGCTGAATTCATAGGGAAGAGTTGATACACTAGGAGCACTTCTGATGTTTCATTTGTGCATATAATATGGAAGTGATTGCTTATGCTCCAATTTTAAGCGTTATCTTCATGCTAGCAGCCATTGAATGAAGCTTGTAAAACGAAAAGATGAATGCGAATGCGACTAATTTTCATGGCAATGAAAGTTGATTTGCCCGCATAAAAAACTATTGTGAACGTGTATCTATTTTCAATTAGGAAATAGAGATTGTGAAAAATTTTGTTAATGAGGTTTGCAGTTTTTTGCCCACTACGATAACGCGTCTAATAAGCTAAGCGATTGCATCAATACTGAATCAAAAAAAAACAATCGAGCTCTTATGTTGCACAAGAACAATAGCGTAACAGGTTTAATTTTCAAAATTTATGCCGTCATTACGCATTAGGAAGTTCAAAAGATAAGCATGAATGGTCCTTCGATTGCGGATATGACGTCATCCCATATGTGCATAACATCCTCTTAAAGTTTATCACCATAGGTTTGTTGGTTCAGAAATGCGGACCGTTTTGGTAAAATGAATAGCAATCTAACGGCGTTTAATTATGCAAATGCATTTCCTTCTCAAATAGCAGATAATAGTGCATCAATTGTTTAAAACAGATTGTAAAAAATCGCGGAATATGAAACTATGAAAGCAATAAGCATATGCTAGGATGTTAAGCCGCTAACAATATACGATTTCGATAATCGGCGTATTACGTAACACAACACTATCTCACTACAGAAAATGATTGGCTTCATTTAGTGCCAACGTTTCAATTTGGTATTCTTTCATCTTCGCGATATTTTCCGTTCGTTTTTTCTTCAAATTAAATTTTGTTGAAAGCTTTTATTGTCGCATATGATTATGCCGACATCGCTATGAAGGATTTAAATTTTGATGAGTTCATAGTTTCCAACTCTCTAGTCTTTAACGTTTTGAGAACAATGCGACATTTCCTTTAATAAGCGGAAGAGTGTGGCAGTAAGGTAAGTAGGATAGGGGCTGTATTATTTAACCGGAGGGAAGAGTTCGGCACTCTTAAAGTCTAAAACAATCACTAAAAGCTGTCGCAACGACCATTCTGCGAACGCAACCTTTTACAAACTATGAACAAGAAAAATGCACCTTCTGACATCATTTACCGATGGTAAAGCAATTTTGTATTGTGAATTCTATGTTAAGGCTTAGGTAATTTGCAGCGTAGGAGTTGTATTACGGAATCTGTACTGTACGAGTGAGAAAATTATGTTTGCAAGGGTTGCAAAATACTCACGTTCAGTAGATCACGCTGGTGCGGAATCAGTACAGAACGAAAACGAGACGATGGATGGCAGGCGCACGAGAACGGAGCACGGTTGTTGACGACCGAAGGCGACGTTCCGTTGAAGGTGATGTTGGAGACGACGTACTGTTAAAGGCACTGTTGGAGACGACGTACTGTTGAAGGCACTGTTGGAGACGACGTACTGTTGAAGGCGGTGCGGGCGAAGCGTGAAGGCCACTAAGTGGCCGATGGCTAGCAAGCGAATGGCGGAGTTGAGCTTGGGCTGCTTATATCCCTTTGCGCAACTCCGCCTTCCATTACGTTGGCCCTTTCCGATACGGTATCACGCCTCTTTTTGTGGGCCATGATTCCTTTTAGCATCGTTCCGTTTCCGGTGCTGATGCATCGGCTGTCCATCTTAGCTGGCGCCGCTGAGACGGCTGACCGTCTTTTGCTATTCAGCGGCGCCAGCGAGTCGCCATGACGGCATGAGCCTTCATGCATGCACTCGCTATTCGCGACACTCCCGCCGCCTTGGAAGTTTGCAAGAGGCACCCAGATCGGTTCAAACCTCTGCATCCTCGCGGGAGTTTCTGTCTCTTCGTGTGCTGCCCCGGTCGCTCTTCTTTTCTTCGGTCGACTTCTTACACGGCAGCATCCCGTCAGGTAGAGGACGTACTGTCGCCCGAAGTATGCCGCCGCGGCGCCTGCGACTCCTAATCCCACCGCGATCGCCGCAACTATGATCCACCGCCATTGCGAGGCGATGGCCTCGAGCTCCTTCGCGATAGCGACAGTGGATTTGTCGATTGTTTCGCTGGCAGCCTCGATAATTTCCTCCGCTTCGTCTCGTATGGAGTCGGCCATCGACTTTTCTCTTTCCTTTGAGGGTTGTTCCCATGCTTGGTGCTCCCTCTCGAACACGTTTAGCATGGACTGGAGCCTTTCCTCAGATATGTCCGTGAGCGGTGGCGCGTCGAAAATTGGTTCCTCTTCGTCTGTTTGACGTGCCCATTCCTCCGCAATTCTTTTGTCCTGTTTCGTTCTGATCTCGCTACAGGCGATTTCTTCCGCTGCGGTCTTGAGTTCCTGTGATCTTGGCTGGACGAACAAGATCCTGTCCTTGTAGCGTACCGGGAGATCTCGGTAGCACTTGCCGCCGACTTTGTGGTCTATGAAGACCTTGGATATCTCCAGTTTCTTACATGGGAATACTTTCAGAAGGTCCCCTATATTCTCTGCAGTGACATCCGTCCGTTTGAGGAGTATTCGCGCTGCCGTAGTTGGGTCAGTTCTGCTCAGAGCTTCGATGAGCCAAAGGAGGCGGTTGTGTTGCTCGCAAATTCTGTGCCGAATTTCCCGAGTCACTCCTTGTTCTCGTTCATTGAGGCTGTTCCACAGGAACTGTAATTTGGCGTTCACGGAGAGGTCGCTTTTCTTATTGATTTCTTCTGGTAGTTGTTCGACAAACAGCGTCCTCCCGCTGAGCACACGATTTCGTTCTTCTCGAGAGAGCTGTCCTTCGGGACTGAATTCTATAATGATTCCGTTTTTCATCATCTCGGCTCTCCGAAATTTGCATATTGTGTCGACGCTTGTACCGTTCTGCGTATCTCTGGTTCTGACGAATACGGCTTGCATTGAAGGGATTGTGACGAATCGGTTTGATACTTGAGCAGTCACCTTTCCCAGCGTTCGATAAGGACATTGATCGGCCACTTCGCTCGGGTCCCACAGTATCGTCTCCGAGGCTGTGACGTATTTTCCCAGAGTCTTGTCGCATCCCAATGAACGACATAAGCCATCGTAGAACTTGATTACTCCCTGTTCCATACGGTAATTTGTAGTTGCATGGCATCGTGTTCCGATCCAGCCGTAGCTATACTCAGTTGGCTGTCTGGATGCCCATCGGTTTTCGTCAATTGCTTCGAGACGTATGCCACTGAGCTCCAGTGTTTGTCGCATCTCCCAACATTGCGATGGAGTGACGTTCTGGACTGTTGTCTCATCGCGGGTGACAGCCATACTCCATCGAAAGAAGCAATTGGTGCAGACGGTGCGCGTTATTTGCGTGCAGAAAGTTGCATTCGCCGAAATGAACGCCCTGTTCAACACTTCCACGGTTTGCGGGTAGCCGTGTGTTTCCTCGCGGACGTCCGTACAGTTTAATTTGTCGGGCATCTTCATATACAGGCCGTGGCCGCGTTTGACGCATATGTGAAATAGTGGTTTCGCTGGCGCGCTGCTTGCCAATACGAAGGTTGCGAGTAGTACGACCAGTACTGTGGACAACGTGTGTGAGTACAATCTTCTGGGAGTTTTACTCTCGTTTCGATTCTCCACCGCTTCCTCAGTTTCCTCTTCCTGCAGGTTACCGTCTGCAGGGTGTTTCACGAATTGTTCCCTGTGTGACGCTATTTGCGTTTCCTTTTCCTCCTCAGACACTTCGAGGGGGTAGAGCATGTTCACTGGTCTCTTTAGCACATGACCGTTTGGCATTCTGACGTCTACCGTCTTCGTTTTCCCGCTGCTGTCCTTGTGCACCTTTTCAACTTTGCCTAGCTTCCATTCCGCTCTGGGCAGACCATCTTCGGCGACAATGACGACTTCATGTTCTCGTGGTGCACGGCACGTAACTCGGCAGGACTGTTGATGTTCCCTGCGGTACCTTTCTCGGAGGCTCAACAAATATTCTTGCGTCCAGAGCTTCCAGAAACGGTCTAAGCTACCGACTGTTGCCTTCCAGAGCCTCAGCAGCTTTCCGCGATTGCCTTCTGTGTAGTCTGGGTCTTTGTCGCTGTCGGAGCTTGGTTCTCGTTCTGCTATAATTGCCCGCGGTCGGAGGAAGTCAATTGGCCTTAGTATCTCTCCAATGGCTGAGTCTACGTAGGTGAGTGGTCGGCTATTCACTATAGCTTCACATTCAATCGCTATCGTTGTGAATTCTTCCTCGGTCAACAGCCTTCTGCCGACTGCTTTGCGGAAAGCTGTTTTAGTTAGGCCTACCAGCCGTTCATATACTCCTCCTTGCCAGGGTGCGAAGGGCGTAATGAATCGCCATGTAATAGATGTGGCAACGGCATTATGCATGACCTGTTTGACCAACTGGAATTGAGGCGCGTTGTCCAGTATCACACTGGTAGGGTAACCGTTCCTGGCAATAAACCGTCTCAAGACGTGTAGGAACTGTTCTGCGGACAGGTTGTTTGCGGTTTCCAAGTGAATGGCTCGAGTGGCCAGGCAGGTGAAGAGGGCTATCCATCGTTTGCAAAGGCCTCCAGAGTCGCGTACTGTTATAGGTCCCATGTAGTCCAGGCCAACGTTCTGGAAGGCTCGCGCTGCACGTGTCCTCTCTTCTGGTAATGGAGGGAAGGCCGGAAGTTTGAAGGGCTGTGCATTCCATTTGCGGCACGTCATGCAGTGTCGTCGAAGTACGCGCTTGACCGTCGCTCGACCCTGTGGAACCCAGTAGCGTTCTCTGACGCTGGCCAACGTCTGTGACACTCCAGTATGCCCCGATTCCTTGTGTCGGGCTAGAATAATGAGTTTAGTGAGGGCCGATGACTTCGGGAGGAAGACTGGGTGAATCGTCTCTTCCGGTAGTGCTGCATGCTGCAGCCTTCCTATGCATCTCAAGACTCCTCGTTCGTCCTGATAAAGGTCGACGTTGCCGGTGTTTCGCTCGACTTCCTCGTCTGCCTTAGTTTGCTCCTGTGAGATGAGGATAACCTCTGCCCACTCCAGTTCGCTCGCTGTGGTGGGTCCCTCCAGTCTTACCACTTCCCAGAACTGCCGTTGTAGGTGGACTTGGGTGCTTCTCAGCATGCGCTTGATGGCTCGAAGCACTTGTATTGTTGTTCGTCTAAGTTTGTTGAAGCAGCTGAACCTTTCGCATTCAATAATGCCGGCCGGCAGTAGCGGTTTTGAGATAGTCACCAGCGTCACTGGGTTGCGTGGAACCGTCCATGCAGGCCAATACTCGCTTCCTTGTTGCAGAAATGAGGGTCCCTGCCACCATTGAATGCATCGCTCAAGTTCTGCGATGGTGAGACCACGGGACGCTAGGTCCGCAGGATTGTTGGCACTTTCAACGTAGCGAAACTGTGCCGGGCTTCTGCGAATTTCGGCAACTCGATTGTCGACAAAGCGGTCCACGGTGGTAGCTGTCGCGATCCAGTGCAGGGTTGCCTGCGAATCGCTCCAGAGAAACGTCGGTCCGGTGTGCTTCAGCTGTTCCTGTATGAAACGGAGCAGCCTGCTGCCGATTAGGGCTGCCATCAGTTCGAGTCGCGGGATCGTAATGCCGCGTACTGGAGCCACTCTGCTCTTGGACATCAATAGTGAACTTACATAACGATTTTCGCTGTATGAGCGTAAATACGCCACGGCGGCGTACGCATCTTTAGAGGCGTCCACGAAGACGTGAATTTCGGCGCATTCTTTGTCTAATTCCGCTGTGAGTTTCCGGTCCAGCTTGAGCGATTGCCCTTGAAAACGCTGCAGTAGTGTCTCAGCATCTTGACGGTCAGCGTTGTCGAAGGGTTGGTCCCAGTCGTATTCCTTCTTCCACAACTGTTGAAGAAATAGTTTCAACGGAAGCGTGGCCGGCGTGAGTAGCCCCAGGGGGTCGTAGAACTCTGCCGTATATGAAAGGAATTGTCGTTTGGTTGCTGGGCTTTTGTTGCACTTCTTAGTGTTGAAGATCATCTTGTCGTTCCGGAGGTCCCATGTGACTCCCAGTAACGTAGCCTTGTGCTGCGCTTGTTCTGAGTCCTCGTTCAATGCAGAAAGGACTTCTAAACTGTTGCTTCGAAACTCTCGAAGATTCATATGAGCTTCTTCAAAGATGCTCTTTGCCTCTTGGCTCTTCATGATTGCCGTGGACACCTGCTGTGCGGTGAGGAATACATTGTCCACGTAAATGTTGTCTTGTATTTCCTCTCTCAACTCGGTCGTTTTCCGTTTTAGGTGGTGTCGGATTGTGGCGTTCAGCAGGAATGGTGAGGAGATTACACCAAAGGGTACGCGAGTAAATCTGAACACCCTTAGATTTGACGAATCGACTGGCGCGGTTACGTCCTTTACCCAGATGAATCGTACTGCATCTCGTTGGTCGTCATGCAGACCTAACTGTAAGAATGCTTTCTCGACGTCCGCGGTTATGAGTATCGGAGCTAGTCGGGCCCGAAGTAAAATTCCGCACAGATTTGCTAGGAGAAGTGGCCCTCTGAGCAGCATATCGTTCAACGAGCGTTCGTCTTTCCCTGCTTTCGAGGACGCGTCGTATACGATCCTGAATTTCGTCGTAGCCTTGTCTGGCCGAACGACCGCCTGGTGTGGCATGTAGTACAGTGGGCCTTCTGGCTTTGCATTTGTGACCTCTTCGATTACGCCCATCTTCAGCTGCTCGTCGAATGTCTTTTCATATGCCTTGAGCAGGTCGGGATCCTTTTGGAGCCGTTTAAGTGACGTCTTTAGGCGACCCAAACAAAGGCCGAAGTTGCTGCCGAGCTTATTTCCATTACGCTTCCAGGGCCAGCTGCAGTAGTATCGCCCGTTCTTGAAGGTAATGGTTTCGTTGAATTGTTTCGTGGCGAGCTCGTCGTCCGTTTGTAGAGGGGGGTCCTGGACTCCTACCAGTTCCAGTGACCAGAATTTTTCCAACTCGTCCTTTACGTTAGCAACATTACAGCAATAACGGTTCGAAGGCTTTGTTGGGGTCTTTGAAAGGCCGCAATACCGCTTGCTACGTCCTTTTCCGCTGACCATGTCGCCTAGACAGGTGCGTATTAAATGGAATCCTGAAGGCAGCTTTGTTGAGGAGCTCTCTCTGAAGATTTCATGGAAATAGTCCGCTCCCACGAGGATCTGGGGCTTGACCATGACTGTCGGTAGACTGACGCTCCTTGCCGAACTGATCTGCTGTAGTATTTTCCCCGTTAGCTTGGCGACTGCAATTTCGCTTACCAATTTTGGTACTGAGTTCGCGTACATGGTGAACGATCGTCCATCAGTGCGCTTCATCTTGAGTTTGACGCGCGCAGACGTGCAGCGCATAGTTTGCGTTCCGCCGAATCCGTCGACAACCAACGGTTGCTTGTGCTCCGTCCTTATGCCCAGTTTCTGGACCATTTCTTCCGTGATAAACGAGCGTTCGCTCCCTGTATCGAATAGCACAGGCACCTTGAGCATCTTCGCATGTGGCGCATCCGCCTTCACGTCGACAATGGTGGATAGGAGTAACACCGTTCCGTCTTGCGTTTGCTGGTCTGGTGTCGCGATAGCTGTCGCTGTGCGAACCGTCTGAGCTTGGGTCTCTCCGCGAGGAGTCTCTTCTTTCTGCTGCTGCGATCGATGCCACGTTTTGCATAATGCCGTTGGATGTCCCTTGCGCTTGCAATGGTAGCAGGAGACATTTCGCGTACAATCGTTTTGATTGTGTCCTTCTCTGAGGCACTTAAAGCAAAGGCGTAATTGCCTGGTGCGGTCAAACCGCTCCTTCAAAGTGACATAATGTGGGCAAGCATCGGCCCAATGTGCTTCATTGCAGAATGCACATACCGTTCGGTTAGATTCGCGTGCTTTCCTGCTTTCGATTTGCCGCTTCGCTACTGCGGGTAACGCTGACGTACGGCTCAAACATTCTTCGCGTTTTCCACCTCCCGAATTTCTTCGTCCTCGCCTTCCGTCGTGTCTTTGGGCTTGGCGGTCCTCCTGTGGCGCCCTCTCTGTGATCGCGCTTCGCATGTTCTCCCGAATGCGGACAATTGCTTGAAGTTTGCTCCTCAGTTTTTGAACGCTCCAGGCTGCATCGGCCTCTTTCGCTTTTTCAACTTCCAATAGCGCCCAACGCGGTAGCCGTTTTTCAATGCAAAGCTCGGTTTGCGCATTGTCGATATTTTCTCCCATTTGCTCCAGTTGCTGTAGAATGCGCTCGACGGTCGCAACGCATTCTTCGAGGTCCTTTGCGGGGGGTGCTGTGTCTTGTAACTCCGCGTACAATGACTTCAATAGCACTTCTGATCTCCCGAATCGTTGTTGGAGCGTTGTTTTGACGGCTTCATAATTTTCCGGGGCTACCGTGAATCCCCCTATTGCCTCTAGCGCTTTGCCTTCGAGGAAAGACAGCAGATAGGAAAGCTTCTGGATTTCTGCGAGTGGTTGGGAGTCAACTGTGTGAAGAAACGTGGCCCAGAATTGTGGCCATTTGCGGTACTGTCCATCGAACTTCGGAATTTGCATTCTAGGCAACTGGATCGTGTTCATAGGCGTAGTCTGCTGCGGTTGGTGCACAGGCGTGCTGTTTCCCGTAGGGACGCTACCACTTGGCGAGATTGGTCGGGTTATGTGCAGCTCAAGATTTTGCTTGGCGGTAATAAGGTCATCAAGCACGTTTCGGGCATCACCTAATACGATCAGAAAATTACCTGGTGCTTCCACGAGAGCCTGATAAATAGAAGCTTCGTTGGTTCTTTCCGCGGCAGTGCGTAGCTGCTTTATATATTCGTGCCATGCGCTATGGTCAGCCTCAATATCGGAAATATGACGTTCGAGTTTTCGAATTGCCGCCTCCACTTGCAAAATGGCTGTCCGGAATGCCGCTTGTGGGTCAGGTTCGGCGGCGAGCTGACGCAAGTCGGGAAAATGTATGCTGCTGGTAGCAGCCTTTAATAGGTTAGCTTTCACTTTTAGAGACGCTTGGTATGCAGTGGATGCCATTGGTGCTCACGGTTACGCTTTGGCTTGAGCCCCCATGTACTGAACGAGTGAGAATATTTATGTTTGCAAGGGTTGCAAAATACTCACGTTCAGTAGATCACGCTGGTGCGGAGTCAGTATAGAACGAAAACAAGACGATGGCAGGCGCACGAGAACGGAGCACTGTTGTTGACGACCGAAGGCGACGTTCCGTTGAAGGTGATGTTGGAGACGACGTACTGTTAAAGGCACTGTTGGAGACGACGTACTGTTGAAGGCACTGTTGGAGACGACGTACTGTTGAAGGCGGTGCGGGCGAAGCGTGAAGGCCACTAAGTGGCCGATGGCTAGCAAGCGAATGGCGGAGTTGAGCTTGGGCTGCTTATATCCCTTTGCGCAACTCCGCCTTCCATTACGTTGGCCCTTTCCGATACGGTATCACGCCTCTTTTTGTGGGCCATGATTCCTTTTAGCATCGTTCCGTTTCCGGTGCTGATGCATCGGCTGTCCATCTTAGCTGGCGCCGCTGAGACGGCTGACCGTCTTTTGCTATTCAGCGGCGCCAGCGAGTCGCCATGACGGCATGAGCCTTCATGCATGCACTCGCTATTCGCGACAGAATCCATTGGGAACGTGAGTTGAAGCTAGGAATTAGGATCAGCGTGCACTTAGGATAACGGATTTCATAACTTGAGCTTGTGTATCTCGCTAGTTAAATCCACTTGGCCAATAGACAAAACGGCGCGCACAAACGACACTAGCAAAGGCAAGATGAGCCGGGACAGCGCACTGACTGCAGCATGCTGGACCTCCCAAAAGGCGTTCATGGTACAAAAGATTTCAGCTAAGGAAAAGATCACAGGAGTTGTTGAATGGGGGATAGGGTGGATAGGTTGATAAGAGGACTTTATTTGATTGATTGCTTCTTTGTTCTGGTTCATCTGCATACTGAAAAAAGTTCAGAGCTTACTTGAAGTAAATGATCCACAATAACGATATCAAAATTTTGATGCATCATAGCAGCAAATCGCTTCGAATGAAGCATCTCTGCGCAAAATGGATGCGTTCTTCGGAGAACGTGAAGGAAAAATATGATTGATCGAATATCCCATGGACGATGCCAATTCACTGGCATATATGACTCCCATACCAAATTATGACCATATTGCAGTGCTCGATGACCTTAAAATAGCATTTCGATTAAAGGACAACTCGAGAACATCTTTCTCATTTTCATCCCCCCAAAGTTTGTTTTTGCTGAGTTTCTTCCATTATACAGTCGTGAACCTCCTTTATACTCCCATGCGCATAAAATAAATTAGCATTTTGTTCGTGGATCATTACTAATGCAAGAGGTCTCTGAACACTATTATCGGCTGCTTTACTGGAGCGTAATAAAACCGAACCATCCTTCTTCCTCCATAGCTATCCGCTCATATAATATCTAGTTGAGTCTTACAGGGCAGCAGGCCACTGATCTGGAAGGAACAATTAAGGAAGGGCAGCAGGGACCCTTGTTTGAAATGTACGCACGCACATGTGCGCAAGCGAACAAACGTCTACGCATATAGACGATGAAAAAATCCTCAACAGCAGCCGATGAAAACATGTGGGCTACGGGAAAGGAATTCTTTCGATGGAGAAGCGCTGCGATCCTGGAACAACAGCTTTTATAGCCAGTTGCATATTCACTGGGAACTTGCCGACATTTTGAGTCAGGTCGTGCAGCTTCATTTTTCCAGAATGAAGTGCAAGGTAAAAAGAAGCCGTTGACGTATGGACTTCAGAAGTAGATGTCCACTAAAAACAACCTTACCTTCTTCGTCGACGCGATGGAGCAATAGAGATGTCCATGTGCTCGGCAGTTTGATAGGACCGAAACCAAATTCATACATATATACTTGAACCCATGAAACGTTTGCACCTTAAGGCGTCATTTATTACATCAACTCCTCTTGTTAATAGATGCATCACAAAAAATACTACCACCCAAGACTGACATTGCTTAATGTGTCTCAACAGTTTTTTTAAATATTTACCATTTCGCTACAGCAAACGGTTTGCTGCATTCAACAGCACCATTAATGATGGATCGTTGGCGTTCCATTCAACTAAAACAACTAGCCTGGGAATTCTTTGCCAATCTCGCGCATCATCACATCATGACTATAGCATCCGCTCGATGGAAAGAGTGCAACGCGTTGTGCAGTGATAGTCTTGATATGCATACATATCGTCACCAATAAAACATTACGAATCCATAGCCATCGAAAATTAGTCAAAGAAAATTCAATCGACATAACGTGGAGTGCAAATATTTATCAATTGTGCGCAGGCTTATGCGGCTTTTTGATAATTTACTTGGAGGAGAATACCACGGGAATATAGTCAAAATGTACCACGGAATTTATAATTTAATGAGCCTGGAACTAAAAGTTTTACGAATATTGAAAGCATGAAGATAACGCAGACATGACGACGTGCCGCGTCTCTATGTCTTGAATGCATTTGATTTGCATCAAACCAATTTCTCATCGGTTTTAAGCAATAATCGACAGCCTCCTAGATGAATGTAACTTAGAGTTTGATTTCTTTTTTTGTAAGTAAATTCTCCTCTACGTTTTCTTTCTACCGTATAATATAGCAACATTACTCCGTTTGTGATATTGGATTTGAAAACAATACTTCATAGAACGTCTTCGAGGGCATTATTATTGAAAGTGGGAACATAGAGGCCCAAGCAGTGCTCGTGTTTACTTCTGTTGGGAGCAGCCATCCTTTAAATTACAATTAAGCCAAAAAGCAACGGAGGTGCAAACCTTTAACGACACATAATTAAAACAACAATATCATCGTTTTGAAAAATTTTCGACTGAAATTCACTTCACATGCGTTGCATTGAGATAAAATTGACTGCTTCGAACATCTCCTCAGCGTCACATAGTCATTACCTACCACTGTGGATGACAAACTGAAGGTGAATCGATCGTGACAGCCGCAGCATCGTCAACGAATAGACTCAACGAAAAGCCAAATATGACATCAACAACGCTACTTGAGAGAACAGCGCACCGGTCAGCTCGACCGACAATCAAAAAATTGAAAGAAACGCTTCGCATGGGAATGCGCTCATATAGAACAGATGAAAACGAGCCAGCAGGTAGCTTAAAGAAAGCTGAGAAATCCTATCTCTATCAATGTGAAGTGATTCGGCAAAAAAACTCTTACGAGTATCGAAAACAGCTTCGCAAATTCTTCAAATTAGCAGTTTTTTTTTTTATCATAAGGAGCTGAAAATACCGAGAAAACTTTTCACACATTGCGCACAGAGGCTTTCGAAGCTTTCGCATGGAATTTGTTCATGGAATGCGAAGAATCAAAAGTAGTGGCGGATGTCATCTGCTCTATTGCACCTTTGCGTTAATTTTTTGATGAATTTATGCTCTTTGCTAGATGAATCTCATTGCATTGATAAGGTGTGACGTGGTTTGGCTAACTGCGGAAGTTTTAGGGCCACTAAAGCGCTTAAAATTCATGCGATTATTTCAGTTATTTCACTGCTCAGTTTGTAGTATGCGGTTATTGATTATGATCCTGAGTCCTGTCCACAAGTTTCCATATCCTTATGAGGCCTTCTTCTGTTAAAACCCTTCCACAGTTACAGTGAACAGTCGAGCCAAAATTAAGGATTGTCAGTTTTCTACTGGCAACCACGTTGCGAGTTCTTACAGCCTCTAAAAATTTGGAGCAATGCCCATTTCATGGAACATATGGAAAATTTCTAAAAAATTAGTTAGCACGCGTAATCTGAGGATCCGAGCTATGTTATGCGCCACGTATCGATCCCCAACAATTGACTCTTTTTGGACGGTGATTTTTCTTTGCCGAGGATTCAGTGCGAGATGCCAAATGTTACCCTCTAGCTAAGAATGAAAAGAACCATATGTTGAACTCTCTGAAAAGGTCGACTGATAGAAACATCAAAATGGGACGATCGTGGAAGTTCTTTTTTTTCGTGGAAGTTTTCAGTGGAAGAATATTAGAGCTGTTTGCTCAGATAGTTCAGTTAGCTGGTCAAGGTTGTGCTCAAACTTGTAGCACGTTGAAGGCGATCAGGTGAAAATCGTAATGAAATTACTGGCCGAACAAGAATTATTATAAGAATATTGTGGAGTCGAGAAATCCCATGCACTTTTTTGAAGAGCAGCGAAAATGCCCGCATTAAATTCTTCCCAACGACTCTATGAAGAAGATGGGCATTCCGACCGATTGAATGCCTTGCATTTTGCTCAATAACATAAGCAATGTTGTCTCGTCTCACCACTCGTCACTTTCAGAAGCGCTCATGCCTTCTTTATCGTTGGAATTCCCCGAAAGAAAAAGCTTCTAGTGGATTTCGAACAGGATTTCCGCATATCAACTTGTTGCCTACTATCATCGTTCATAGCTCCACGTTCTTCAATAATTTGGTGGGTTAATTTTATTGTGCAAGAGTTAAGCGATCCTTTAACTTCTGGAATAAGGCATTTCAGTCCAAAAGTTTTTTTCGACCTACGGTGATTTTCAGTTCTTTCGAAATTGTCACACAGAAGTACTTTCCACGGGTGTTGTGTTTGTTAGCCAAGGATTAGAACGTTGTTTTTGGAACAGTGGTGAAACTAATGCAGGCAGATTCTCAGTAGACAAAAGTTGGGCGTTTTTAACGAGTCCAGTCATGCAAAGAGTACCCGCAACGTGCGGACTGAAAGTGCTGCTAATGATGCTTTCACACGACTACAATGAGCACCTCCTAACAGGAATTTTTTTTTTTTTTGACTTGTAGCCAACATAATGCTTGTCGTTAATTGACTTATGAATTCGGCTGCGAACTCCAGGTTAATCACTAAATTAGTAAACAGCATAACATAGAGAACAACGTCAGAGGTACAGGAAATTGTTATATTAGGGTCTAGATCATTTATGACGACGAGGAATGATAGGAGGATGTTTGGAAACGCAATTGACACTGTCACAGTAATCACTTTATATCTGGTTCAAATGAGGCAGAGAAGAAACGCGCTGTATATGCGACAAACGATGGTGTTTTAATCCCTGAGCGGAACGAATAACGAAGGAAGTATTCAGGATTAGTGGTTACGGAAAAGTGAGTTGCGCGAAGATATCAAGAAATAAGGCACACCAGAAAAACTTGTTAAAGAAAAGAAACACATGCAGCCAGCGACGATTTAATTTCTCTAGACGTATGGAGGAGAGCACATCAAAAATATCGCAATTAACCCCTCTTTATATCATAGCTGTGTAGGCGAACGCCACATTAAAAAAATTGCGGTAGTGGGAGCAATGAGCGCAAAATGTTGACAAGATGTTTTGCCTCGTTTGTGTTTTCATTGGGGTATCGTTGTCTATCACTCTTCACATTTCTATAAAGTTTACACTCACTACGAAAATGAAAGACTTCAAATTTGATGACGCATTCTTTCACATTGACGAATTGTTTCTGCCAACTCAAGAACGCTGCTGATGTTTCACACATTTTCGTCGATACGTCTTTGCTAGCGAGCGATACTGTGGAAGCAACGGGTAGCCGCAACCTAATAAAAAAATAAGTGGAAGCAAGTTGCATCGATCTGCCTCAAAATTCAACAAACATTGCCGTTTTAGCAACTCGTTTAGTCAGTTCATGTGAATGCGTGTGGAATTTTTGGAACTTTTGATGAAAGCTAGGTAACGAGACCAAAAGTCACAACTTGCTGATTGCCGGCATTATATCTTCACCAAAAATCATGGGAATGAGAACTTTGGTCTGCGAAGCCACAGTAAGAACAATGGGCAACTTCCGGCAAATCACTGATACGTTGAAAATGACGCCCTCGAGATGATGCTGCTATACTTTAGGCGTCATTTTCAGATTTTTATCACGTTGTTTAATTTGGTTACTCGCTCATAAGAAGTGAGTATTACGTTTTACTTGCACGCAATAATTCTGAGATGTTCATCTCTAAATAAGCAATTTTCAAATAATGTCGAAGCAACTGATAAGTCGAATGCACTAATTTTCATCCCAGCGGTTGTTGATTTCTCAGCTAAATGCATTTACATAAATATCCCGCTGAACAAACTCGATTATCGCAACAATAAAATCGATATGTGACAAGCACGAAGTGTGCGAAAGGGTTCGGCCATGTGATGTCGATGTTTGATACGCCAAATTTTAAACCGTAACAGCCATCTCTACTTAGCAAGAAAAAAACATTACAAATACCGCTGTTAGGGATGACCTTCAAAAGCAAAAAAAAAGAAGTCAACGTGCGTCAAACAAAAGCGCAAAAAGGATCTGGTATGAAAAACTCCAGCAATCTTTGGCATTGACATATCACGGCATAATGTACCTCCGTTCCCCAACCGCTCCCAACCCCTTCTCTCTCCTCCAGCCAAACCAAACAAGTAGCTAACAATGTTAGAATCGAGCCACTTAATATTGAATTGTTGCAAACGTGTAATATACGGTCTACTGAATGCTTTTCTACAAGAACATCCACACCCCAATTTTGTAAGTGTGTTATCGTCTGAAAAGCATTTACTATTGAAAAAATAAAAGCGAATATCGGCGTAAGATCGACCTAGGGTCTTCATGACGGATAATAATATTTTAGGAAGAATCATACAAGAGTTAGCATGATAGGGAAAGTGTGACCAAGCAACGAGCAGAAGAATCAGTGGCCCTGTCAGCAGAAAGGGAATCCGTGAAGGGAAACACACTTATCACAATTACCACTTATCGCGAACCCAAAGCCTTTGGCAAAAGTGCTTTTTTTATCGAGGGGCACAATTTTACGAGGAATTCGAGATCACTTCATTTTTCGTTTCCATTAGCAGTCTTGCATTTTCAGCGCGATTTCCACATATGTGCATCCGTAAAAGCACTCCAGCTGGAAGAGCGATAGAGGAGATCGTAGCTGCGTGTCACGATGCTTCCGGGACATGGAAAAGTAGAATCTGTGGCCCGGCCAGGCAAGCGAAGAATCCGTGGTCATCGTCGCACAAAAGGGAATCCTTTGCTGCCGCTTCCGTCGCCCTGTATGAGCAGTTACTCTTCTATTTGATTTCCTTGTTTTACCTATGTGCAAGCAGTAACTTGTAGTTCTGCTGTACTGACAAGTGCCTGCGCGCATTTTACTTTTGACTGTTCAAAATTTAGATGCTTTTTTTGGTGAACAAGCGTATTTTGGGTCTTCAGGTCGTGCTGGACTTTTTTTTTTGTGCAGACGTGTGTGCAGTGAGGGTTTTCCAAATTTTCAACAACAACATGATATTTTCTTGTGCGCACATGCGAGCCGTGGCAGTCTCGCCCATGATTAGGACAACATTTGGTACTTTGTCGTGCCTTGGGTGTGCCATGGTTGCGCCTATTTCTTTTGTAGAATTTTATCTATTCTTCTTCCTGCAGTTTCGATGCGATTTTCCAACCCGTTTCGTTCTTGTTTGGTTTTAACCAATGGCCTTATTTGCGGATGGTATTGTCCACATCGAACTTGCGATCTTCTTAAATATCGAGCGATGACACATTCGATGACAGCAACATCGAATCGTTAATTTCATCCAGTGTGCCATGGAAATCGTCATTGCTGCTGTCAAAACACCGTCCTTCAGAAAGTCTGCGGAAAGTATGTTCCGAGCGATTTCATCACTTCACACCATTGTTTTGATTATTAAGTCTAACTTGATTCAAATATGCATTGCCTACCGCCTCGGTTTCCCGCGTTCTCCTCCTCACGGTTTCTCTCCGGGGGTAAAGTGGTTCGCAAAACCACCAACGAAGCAGCCTGATTCTTCTGTTTCCTCTCGAGGCATATGAAGGAAGAACAGTCTCAGATGTTCTTAGGAAATGAAACCGCAGGCGTTATAGATAGTATCGTAAAATCATATCACGCAGTCGAGACATCAAATTAGCGGTGAACTTTCCCAGAAAGCGCATTTGTAAAACTCCGATTGCTACTTCATGCCTCCATCCACGGCGCTCTGATGATCTGGTTGGGGGACAACTCCTTATGAGTATTTTATCAATGATGAGTCTTGCGTTAGTAGTTTAAGATATTCATGGTCTTGAGAAGCAAATAAACTAAGCGACTGAGGTGAACGCAAGATTGCTCAGGTATCCGTGTAACATTAATTGACAGTAGGCAGAATGCATATATTCTTTTCCGCAACGACGTGAATAGCGGTGGAAATAATCAGACTCCGTGAGGCCATGAATGGTTTGGAGGAGCGGAGTGAGAGCGGTAGTATCTCATAAAAACGACACAAAAAGAAGCTCACTTGGCCATTTTCTTTTTGTACCGTATTCTGCACAGAGGCAATGCATCGCCATGGGACCACTGAAGGAGCGAGAACTCAGTTATACATGTAGGGTATCGCGCTAAGCCAACCCAAGATATCTACGTGTGATCTATCATTGCAGTGATCACGTTTGCCCTCATAGTCGATTCTCTTTGAGTGTTCTTGGCATAATGCCATTGATCTAATATTGTGCTCTTAGCGATATCCGAGGCCTATAAAAGGCTGCTCTCAGCGCGACAGAGTCAGTCTGCTTCTTCTGTCCGTCTTCTCCACTCGTTAGCTTTCGCCAATACGCTTCGCATTGTCCCATTTAGCTCTCGTTGTTATATATTCGTCTTGGGAGCAGTTATATTCCCCAATAAAGCGTTTCTACTATCTCCGCGTGCTGTACATTCCACTTCGGCCTCCCTCTTCAGCATTGTCGCTGCGACACAGCAAATTGGTGTTCAGATACAACAATATACAAGCACAATTCTTTTCTTCACGGCTACGGAGGTCGACTGGAAACGAAATGGATAAGGTCATTGATTCACGTACCTTCGTGACCGACCAAATTGTCGAGTCAATGAAAACTCTTAGCATCTGAAGAATCAACATATGCGGAGGAATAAAAAGAAAGAGAACAGCGCGCCGAATGTTCGGGCATCGTACAGTGGAAGAGATTTCAAGCAGAACATTCAAGCACAGACCTGTTCTTTGAACTAGATCGGCGAGTGAACCTAAAGGTAGCGGAATACAAACAGGAATGAAAGACGATGACTTGAAAATAGGTCGGATAGTACATTCATCCGATACAGCGCCATATGGCCAACATCCGCGTTATGTGATCGGATAGTACATTGATCCGACATAGGACCACACACCTGATTTCATTTCTTCCTTGAAAGGTGAAAGCCGGTGTAGAAACACGTAGGTGTGAACTATATTCGGAACCGAGCTAAACCGAGCGATACCAAACCAATCCCACAAACCATCAGTAACTGAGTACAATGCACACAATGTCAAATGGGTTCGAATACGCCGTACAAACACGCAGCCGTACAAGCAGAGAAAGCGCGCAATATGATAGGGCAGAGAAGAACATATATCACTGGGCTCGCTGTGTGCAAGGAAGTCTCTGCGTTGTCGTTTACAATAACACGCACAGGAGGGGATTTGCAGTGTGGTCGTTCCACATAACACCGATGTCTGATTATTCCTACTCCTGGAAGTTTCTAGTCCTTGTGGTTAAAATAGCGTCATACAAGAAGTCAGTGGAAAGTACGATGTGGTCGATTTCATTCACTGGAACGTCATTTTGATTTCTAGGTCCAGGAAGATTCATACGTTTATCTCCTGCTGCCTGCTTGGCGCGTTCTACTTTTTATAATTTCCCTCTGGTGAAGACGTGGTTCGCAAAGTCGTCAACAAACCAATTGAGTTATTTCATTTCTTTTCATAGCATCTTAAGGAAGAACAGATAGTTGGGAACGGTGCTGAAAAGAAAATCTCTCAGAAATGCATAAATTAATATGGCAGCATGAAGTTATTTCGCACTTCCGGGAACGTTCAACGAACAATTTACTGAAAATAAAGATCACTGTAAAAGTTGGAAGGTCACGAAAGGAAGACGAGCAAACAATTTCACTTTTTCGAAATACACTCTCGTCTGTCATCTCGCCGTTATTATTTTAAGGACCAAAGCTCAGGACAACATTTTGATTTGTCGATTACATTTAGGGCTTTTCAAACTGGAATGAAAGAGGTCTTTTTTGAGCAATCGTCATCGAAAAAAGTACCCACAAAGTGCAGTCCAAAAGTATCCCTAGAAAGGTTTTCACATAACTACGATGTGGGCCCAAAATTTCAAATGCCTTGCATCGTTATCGGAACTTCTTTGCTCAACTTTCAACACAATATTTATCTCTATTCTTTCATGAATTAGTTTGGAAAGTTGCACTCATTATGCTTGGCACCCCTGTACCCTTGGTATCAATGCTCGGTATCGTGTACCCTTCATGTACCCATGAACATAACCCTCAAAAAACCCCAAAAATTATGCTTGAATATGAGGAAAATCAGCAGCAAGTTGGTGAACAGTATATTTCTTGACACACGTCAGAGGGAATGAGAAATATCTACTCAAGATTTCGTTTAATTCTGACAATAGCAAAGAATTTGAATATGATCACAAGTGTAATTCAACTACTTCTTGCAGTCATCTCACATCTTATTTCAAGTGGGGCAAACTACAGAATTACTTTCGAATCCACAAGCGAACTGAGTAATAAAGATAGAGATAGGTGATAGTTGTTGCGGAAGCAGAAAGCGATTTAAAAATACCACGAAATGAGACATTCGCTAACAACTCGTAGAAGAAAAGTAACACAGCACTTCCCGCAGAGTCTGTGGAGTCTTAATCGATAGCTGGTGCAAACGAAACGACGGTTAAGATCACAGATGATTGTCATTTTAATACACCAATGTTCTGGGAGACCAGTTTTAGTGTTGGATGAACGAACTGTGAAAACGGGAATATTTCCACCATTCTGGAGCAAATCGCAACAAACTCGCTGAGAATTGTTTGTCCACTAGACTGGCTTTGCTAATCCTTCTTCAAGGTTCTAATATGTTCGGACACATTGACACATTGGACGTATTTCGCACCTAGTAGATCTCTGCTTTCTTAGTGCGTTTATTATAAGTGACAGACAATTTTCATGATGAGAGAACAGTATCGAGGTTTCACAGTATGGCCTTCCGGCCGCTTCGATGTTACGATGTCGTCCGTACTGTGATGTGGTTGGCGCACAGCTACGTCATCCGATGTTGAATTTCCACCAATATTTACACATCAAAAAACGAAGAGGAAGGTGAAGATTCGCTCAAGGTCTCCAGATAGTTTCATTTCTTTACGAAAGGATACTGATCACTACATTTGGAGCAAGCATAAATTGCTCTTTGCATAGTGTTTATTGATTTACCAATTGATCATATGAAGGATGTGATGCTTTGCACGGTGTAATCGCTCATTTTCTCATGCTGTTTGGCTCGATGAGACAGATGTGAAGGTGTAGCTTGAATCAACGTCTTCTTTATTGTCACTACCAGGAACTAATCACAGATAAGCAATGAGGTCGTGCATTTTATGGACACAAATTCTTTTTTTTAATACTGTTGCGATTTGGCATTCCATTGTGCAAGATATGGATTCGTCACTAAGTAAAGATAATTATTGCATATGTGGTCATTTTTCGCCACGATGATGACGATTCATCAAATAACTGTGTGAGGCACACTTTTTGCCACTTGTTCAGTCGTTTTCTATTGCGACATGTGCTCGATGCGCCCCGATAAAGGCTGCAATTGGCTCTACGCTTCTCTTCCCTTCGATCATCTGCTCTGCGCCTTATTTGGAATCATACATACAAGATGTACCTGGAAAAAAATTCGAAGGCATAAGTTTCGCTTCCGTTTAATTTTTGGAATGGACGATCTTTTTCGGCTAATGGCACATGTGTCAATAAAGACGTTGACTATATCAATCATACTAAAACCAAAATGAGAATATAAGAAGCAGACAGTTGTTGTATGACGACAACCTGTGATGCTAGTCATATCTCAAGGAGCACTATGATTGAGCGTGTTAAAAGTAGGCTCACTCGGAAATTTGAAAGACGTTAGTGATGAATTCAGTGGCGGATTCGAAATATTCTTCGCCGATCTTTTGAGGGAGCACCTCATTTCCGAAGAAAACTCGGACGCATTAAGTCAGCTCCGTTCCAGTTTTCACTATGGATGATTATTCCTGGGCTTATGGCAAGCGAGCGAAGAGTTGTCGTGACTATGGTCATCACGCAGTATTGTAGCGAAAAATTTCTGACAATTGAATGAAGGCGAATAGCATCGTGAAAGGAGAAAAAAGACCATACGAGAAAGAGCATTGTTTTGTGAACGATCATAGTGCCGATATATGTAAACTTCAGAAAAAATTTGATGGGCTTATTCGCGAAGGACCTCTTTGAGCCGTAGTTTGAGTCGCAGTCGACTCAATGCGGTATCGAAATTTTTGCTTTGTTTTCTGTGTAAATTTTCCAACAGCGCTTCAGTGTTTTCCTGCTTTTGTTTTTGACCGCTTTCTTTAATTTCTTCTAAAATATCTCATTATCTAGCTGCATCATATCGGTCATCATGAATCCTGCAAAACGAAGCTGCAAACATTGAAATACCACGCCGACTAGATGAAAACATGCAGAACGTGACGTTGTACGTCAACAAATTGTTCCTTCAGCTTCAATTGCTTGTATTCAAAAATCGCTCATTCGGGCTTTACTTTTCATTGCTTCTTAATATATTGCGGGGCCTTACATTTCATTAGCCAAGCTCAAGAAAACGCTAAATTTATTGAAGAAAGGAATGAAGCACTCAAAGATATGCAACCAATATTACTAATTATAAGGAATTCGGCGCAGCAAAATTGATAACCTTAAATGTAAAGTGGCAAACAAATTAACAGTGTGCTGGTTAGCACCGCGCCACAAAAAAAATGATCTTGCACTAGCGGCAGCTTTTTTCTTGTACATTGCTCAAGAGATGCCACACTACTTTCCATTCGTTCACGCAATGATCTGTTCTATTAAGCTGACAGCAAATCGTTGCTTTGGCAATACCAATTGATAGTAGAGTGAAAAAACTTTAACGTGAAATGTTTATTATAAGAAAAAAGTAAAGAAGTTTCCTTCGAAACGACTGGTTCTTGCCGTATCACATTTTATTTGTGCAAGGAAAGGTTCACCAAATCAACTTTCCTAATGGTGGAATTGCAGGAACTTCAATACTTTCTTCTTTTTCAGAAGTTTTCACCGCTTTAAACGATAAAAGTGCTTTTTTTTGCAGCTAACAACTTCAGTCTATTAAGAAGGAAATGAAGCATTAAAAATTTGCAACAAATATAACTTCTAATTATATATATACAGATATATATATATATATATATACATATATATATATAAATATAAATATATATATATATATATATGTATATATAAAATTACAGAAGTGCGGTTTCTCTTTTAGGTTTCGCCCATTGACGAGTCGAAAAACAGCCCATAGAAGGCAGCAGGATATGTATTTCGGATCTCATGGTCCTCACCAAATGCCTTCGTCAGTTGGCAATAAAAAGTCAAGTGTGCACAGAACAAAGTCCTTATGCAGAGAATAAAGTCCTTATGTGTGAAATAATCGAGCAACATACTTATATCTACAAAAGGCTATTTGTCTGGGGATTACCTTATTGCGAAATCCATGCAAAATCTTTAGCATGATTAATCCTGTCGAAATTAATGTTGATGTTGGTGTACTAATGCGGGGAGTTGGATCGGCTAATGGGACGTAGTCGAGTAGGAATGTCGAGGCCTTACGGGGGGAATGCACTGAGGATTCGGTCGGGTACGAATAGGGTATGTTGGAATACGGGAAGCGTGAAGGCGTGAATGAATGGATGAATGGCCCGAATGAGACTGCCGCTATTTACATCTCAATATATGTAGTGAAGTTATCGTCTCGTCATTGTCTGCGTCTCCGCACGAGATGTCCGGTCCATTAACGGTTTGCTTTGATTTGAATAGTTTCTGCCGCCGTATCGCGTGGGACGATCTGAGTGGATCCATTAGCCTTCGTTTTTTCGAATTTTGAATATGCAGCGAGCGTCACCTTCTTCGCCCCTTTTTTCATTCGATTTGCTGATGCACTTGTCCATCGAGTGCAACAAATCCACTACTCGATAGCTCACAAACTTTCTTCTCATGCAAATGGAATAACAGAGTGTTTTATTCAAGTTCGCCGACAGTGACAGGTCGTACGCAGGAGGCTTCGGAATCAAAAAAAAATTTCGAGCTGAAACTGGTGCCTAAATGTAAAACACAAAGTTATAAATAAATCCAAGGAGTTACGATGTTAAAACCCTTCACATCTGCAAATGAATGCGCACGCGTTTATGTACATTGTTTTTTAAATCAGCATTTTTGAAATTCTGGTGGTACCGAATGTTACCTTTCTTGAGAATTGCGGTAAATTTAAAAAGCATAGGCCGATTCGATGACCTCCAAATGAACAATACAGTGGCCCCTTCAGCTGGGATACCAAATGTTCAAGACCACTGCATTCAAAAAATGTTTTGGACCAGCGATGGTGCTGAGTGCTCTGCTTATCACATTGCGTTCGGTTTTCAAAAACTTCACGAAACGAAAAACCTAGAAGAGACGAAAAATATGGTGCGGTCGCATCAGGCGAGATCAACTGAGGACATTCAGATCCTCAGTCTAACTATTCACTGACCGTCTTGACGCTATTCAAATATCAGCTGATCTCGTTCCTGTATTTTTATCAGTGTGTTTTGTTCTTGCCGCCTGAAAATGTTTAACAGCTGCTGCGCCATCGAAATTTTTGGTGCTTTTCAAACTTACCGCAGTTCTCAAGAAAGGTAACATTCGGTACCACCAGAATTTCAAAAAGGCTGATTTAAAAAACAATGTAGATAAGCGCATGCGCATTGGTTTGCAGATTTGAAGGGTTTCGACATCATACTCCTTGGATTTATTTATAACTTTGTGCTTTACATTTAGGCACCAGTTTCAGCTCGAAAATTTTTTTGATTCCGAAGCCTCCTGCGTACGACTTGCCTCTCTCGGGGAACTTGAGTAAAATACACTCTGTTATTCCATTTACATGAGAAGAAAGTTTGTGAGCTATCGAATAGCGGATTAATCATGCTAAAGATTTTGCATGGATTTCGCAATAACGTGATCCACAGACAAATAGCCTTTCGTAGATTTGAGCATGTTGCTCGATTATTTGAGGCATAGGGACTTTATTCTCTGCATAAGAACTCTGTTCTGTGCACGCTTGACTTTTTTTGCCAACTGACGAAGGTGTTTGGTGAGGACAGTGAGATGCGAAATACACATCGTGCTGCCTTCTATGGACTGTTTTTCGACTCGTCAATGGGCGAAACCTAAAAGAGAAACTGCACTTCTGTAATTTTATATATATATATATATATATATATATATATATATATATATATAATTAGAAGTTATATTGGTGACAAATTTCTTAGGTGACAACAAATTTCATTCCTTTCCTTAATAGACTGAAGTCGTTAGTTACAAAAAAATTGCACTTTTATTGTTTAAAGCGGTCAAAACTTCTGGAAAGCGAGGAAGCATTGCAGTTCCTACAATTCCACCATTAGAAAAGTTGTTTTGATGAATCTTTCCTTGCACAAATAAAATGTGATACGGCAAGAACCAGTCGTTTCGAAGGAAACTTCTTTACTTTTTTCTTATAAAAAACATTTCACGTTAAAGTTTTTTCACTCTACTATCAATTGGTATTGCCAAAGCAACGATTTGCTGTCAGTTTAATAGAACTGATCATTGCGTGAACGAATGGAAAGTAGTGTGACATCTCTTGAGCAATGTACAAGAAAAAAGCTGCCGCTAGTGCAAGATCATTTTTTTTGTGGCGCGGTGCTAACCAGCACACTGTTAATTTGTTTGCCACTTTACATTTAAGGTTATCAATTTTGCTGCGCCGAATTCCTTACAATTAGTAATATTGGTTACATATCTTTGAGTGCTTCATTCCTTTCTTCAATAAATTTAGCGTTTTCTTGAGCTTGGCTAATGAAAAGTAGGGCCCCGCAATATAATAAGGAGGAATGAAAAGTAAGGCCCGAATGAGCGATTTTTGAGGACAAGCAATTGAAGCTGAAGGAACAATTTGTTGACGTACAACGTCACGTTGTGCATGTTTTCATCTAGTCGGCGTGCTATTTCAATGTTTCGCAGCTTCGTTTTGCAGGATTCATGATGATCGATATGATGCAGCTAGATAATAAGATATTTGAGAAGAAATTAAAGAAAGCGGTCAAAAATAAAAGCAGGAAAGCACTGAAGCGCTGTTGGAAAATTTACACAGAAAACGAAGCAAAAATTCCAATGCCACATTGAGTCGACCACAAGAACTCTTTACGCTCTTAGTTCTCTCGATTTAATGCATTGCTTTTTCACATTTAAATAGGGCGCGTGCATTCGTTTCACTTTAAAATTGTGCACGTATTTCTTGATGAGCTGATATGTTCACTCAAATGTGGTTGAATGACATTAAAGTGTAGTTGCATAGAGTTATTTGAAAATATAGGCGAATTATGAACGTCATTGAATGCTGCAGAATTGTCATGCCTGTAATAAGGTGAGATAAGTGTCGAACTGAACCATTGACTACTAGGACTGAATATCAAACTCAATCTTTGATATGAATTTCGTTGGGTAATAAGCGATGGTTGGTGAAAGAAAGCTGACCAAACCTCTTTATGTTACACGTGGGCGACAAAATCGCTTATGGATTGTGTGTCCTATTAGGAAAAACGCAACTGCAAACAACCAGGACAAATGGAAAAGCACATCGCAACTGCTAACACAAAATGCGTTCTTGCATTACATTTTAAAGAGGCGATCGCTTTCGTCCCATTATTCCAGGCGCATTACTAACTAATTATACATCAAAGACTCATTGGATGTCAGTATCTTCTAGCAGGAATTGTTATGCGAGCGTTTGATGAGAAATTTGTTCTGTAGCCGAAGTGCTCGCTTAGCAGGTACAAAAACGTGTTGGAAATCAGAAATTTCGGGCAATTTCGTTTATATAACTGCAACTGACTTCAGAAATTCATGGTGTTTAAAGTGTTGAATGAGATTGCTTTCAACTGATCAATCGCAATCCACGTGTAAGAACGAGGATTTGTATTAACGCACGTTGCCGGAGGCGGATTTCTACCTTTTTGGGCGAATCGCTGTAAATTGCAAGTAAATTTCGATGCCCAACATTGAGATTACCAGCATTTCTATTATTCTTGTTATTCTCCTGCTCTAGTGCCCGTCTGGCTAGGGGAATATAGTTCTGCAATAGTTTATGCTGTGCAGATATGACAAAATGAAGGTCATTTAGCATATGGTGAATCTTCGCTATTATCGCAAGTGAAGGAATAAGGTCATCTAAGAGGTTGTTGGAAATGGTGAGTTGATGAGTAAATGAATGTGATTTTGCCGAAAACAGAAGATATGACAATAGGAAGCACATCGGTGCCTAGAATACATACAACGCATGTGCTTTTTTTAGACGAAATCAATTACTTGAAGTTACTGGAAGTGAGCGCGGAATGAATGCTGGGCAGCGCAAACGAATCGAATAGGAGTGCGAATGTTTTAACCATCGAAAAACATCTTCCGAAAGTGCTATCGGTGTAGTCGTTTTTTGAATCAATGCTTTATAAAAGTTTAACCGAGTTATGTAGTGCTGATTGTCTATGCAAAGCATTTATTCTTCGTTTATCCCATTTAAGAATCTGCCGCATATGGGAAGCATATATTTTTTTGTCGATAAGAAAAAATAAATGCTTGTATATATATATTTTTTTTGCTACTTTTAACTGGTTTTTGCTATGCGCAATTTTTCCTTTCATATATATTTAGCATAAACAAAGCTATCTCGAATAAAATGAGCGCTGTTGAAACTTTCACTTAACGTTGTAGAAGAGTTAAGCTCTCATAGATAAGTTGGAGCACATTTCAGGGCAAAATAATGAACCATATAAAAACGAAATTACGCCGGAATGGACAATTCTTTACTGAATGTCTCATGAGATGTAATACAAATATTTGCAATGAAAGCGATCGTTTACAAATGTCATGAATTATGTTTCACATCGATTACATTTTTATCTTTGTGATTCACTTGTCGGGAGTGCAAAAGTTCAAATGATGAAGAAGATTTTAATTGGCACTAATAGTGCATGCTTCGTACGTTCAGAAAAAACGTGTGCTGCACATAGAAGTAATAATTTCGGTTGAATTCGCTTCTATTTGATAAAGAAAAAAATATTTTTGTCGGATAAAAGAAGTGTTTTACGATGATTAAAAACTTGTGCGACTATTATGCATCGAAAAAATGTGAACCTTTATGCGCTCATTGCCTGAAGCAGCTGAAAAGGAAGTGTGAATCGCAAAAATATGACTTTAGGCATCTAACGGGCCGAACCTGAAAACCTGAAAGGAAGAGAAATTCTCGAATGTGTGGTATTAAGCTCCGTGACATATTTCAGTCCTTTCAGCAAATCGAACGCTGTATGTTTAAGGAAATAAGTTTTACGTGGTTGCGGAAAAGTTGACCATCTTATTTCCGTTCATGGAATTTTCCCCCGTTGTATTTTTCTTATGTTAACTCTCTTTCCGCTTCAAAACATTCATACACTATCAATTGATTATTATTGTAACGAATGGTTTGCCCAAGAATATTCTTCCCAAGCATTAGCAATTTAGCTCATTCCTCATGAAATAAACATGGAAGAATAGAAATGATAGCCTAAATGGAGCATCATTTTGTGAAATTTTCTGCCTAAGACCGTTTTTGTGAAATCATGTAAAATGCCAATTTCGAATTAAGGGAACATCCAGCTTGGAGGAAACGATAAGCAATTTTTGAGGAATAAATGAACTAGATTACCTTTCTGTTAAGATTTGTCACCCTAAAGCGTATTCCGTATTACCGGTGAATATTCTTGGTTGGAAAATGCGTCATATTCCTGAAACATTTCTAGTGCCATTGCGGAAGATTCCAGAATATTTCCACAACTTCGAAAATATTTCCATAAATTGATGAAAAATTGTTTGCGCGGCGAAATAGGTGAGAATTTTGCCGAAAATGAGATGCGTTGCGCGAAAATCGAATAATGTCTTCGGTCAAGGAAGAATCGGATATTACCTATGCCGTCACTAGAAGTCTCGTCTTCTGAAACGCTTGAAGATGATAGCTACAGCATATAGCTTCTAAAGCTTCATTCTACACTGCCCGATGGTTTACGTGATTGTCATACGATCTACCCGTAATCTACGTAGTAGCACTCAGACAGCGGGAAGAAGTCAACGCTAATAAACGTTCTATAGCAAGAACTTATGACAATCAATTGTCGATCACCGTTAACTAGCCTCAAGCGAATCAGCGATGACGAATATTCCTATATTTTTACGCGCTATTCTCTATCTATATTTTATTGCCACTTTTCCACTGCTATTTCTATCGGCATTTTCTGTTGTCCTTTCTATTGCTTCTTTCTCATCTGTGGTTTTGTTTACTAGTTCATTGGACCATCATTGGTCACGTGTTTGGCTTTTTTCAAACGGAAGCACAATTAACACACAACATCGCATGCATTCTGAACTTCAGAGAATGTTACACCTCTTGCTGCTAACCGCTTCAACGAAACACTGTAAATAGATAACTCCTTTCAGACATCTTTCAGTCTCTTTCGGTCTTTTCAGCTGCGCGGCTGCTTTTCTCCTGAGACGTCCGAAGTTCAGTAGGCGTTACTATATACTTCGATGTAGGTGCGTGCGAGGAAGTGCAGGCACGATACTTTTTCATGGATTCCGTGGATTCTTCGTCAGCTGTCGCTTCTTGGCGGCGTTCGCTGGCCTATGCGGACCTTTAACATAACCGTCAATTTGTCAGGATAACGTTCAGGAATAGAATTGCTCATTTTTATTGATACATTTATTAAGTATTCAATTCGATGATAATGCCGTTGAACTTACAGGTTTCATGACAACCTTCTGTCATGGATCGTGAATGTTTACAATCAGTTTTTGTCGCTGACGTGCCTTTTCTTCTGCAATGAAGTAGTATTTGCTGGGAAATCTATTCTAGTTTCGTCCCTCATTTTCATTTTCATTGATGCAAGTGCGATCAATGCGCGATCTAATGACCCACACTTATGTACTATTTGTTGCGAACTCGTTGTATGCTTTCACGAGAGCAGCCTGGTTCATAAAGAGTTTTGAACGCTTGAAAACTTCTTAGCGCAACTTTGAAACCTGATCATTGGTTGGCATGGGATTTTGGTTCGCTTGCGATAGCTGGTTTTTTGAGTTGTTTCTATGTTTTCATTTCTTTTCGTCTCGATGTTGTGGAATTAAGCTCAATAAGAAGTGTGTCTCAACTTCTTCAAAAACGTATCTCTAAGACAGAAGAATTCGAACACCGGACGTAGTCGAATTAATAGTGATTTACTGGTTCAAGCTGACTATGTTTTTATCACCAAAAAGTGAAACTACGTTTAGAAATGGTTGTAATTGGATTGGGTGAAGCAGCCGTTGTGCCACTTGCTGTGATATGCTTTTCATTTATCAAATTCAACGTCATCTTTGCTGCAGCGACGACGATCATCGCGATTACAACTTATTTCTTGTAAGTGCAATAAATTTGATCGATGAATCTGCAAGGTCATGACGTTAACAACATGCTGATTTTTGATGAAGATGCAACGGGATCGTCGAAAAATATAAAGTTTGAAAATTAGTATTCAGTGCAATAAAATATTGGTGTAGTTTGCAGGGAATGATCAGAGTAACAACTGAAAAAAAAATTTTTTTTCGTTAATAGTGTCTTCTCGCCTACAGAAGGGGTTCAACGTTTATCACTTGCGAGCTGTATGTGTTCAGAAATGCTTAGAAAATTTCAACTATAAAACACGTAGTATTATATGCGACGGGACGTTTTTGAATCCGAGATAAATTCCTTCACGCCGCTAATCTTTAGTGGGATCGGAAACGGTTTAAAGAGGCAATTATTATGTGATTGATGCATCAGTCATTGGTGGAAAGGAAAGCATGGTGAGCTTGATTTTTCATGAAAAATCTTCTACTATATCTTGTCTGTATTATCTTGTCTGTATTTTGTCTGCTTTAGTTTATTTGTGGGCCATTGAAGATTTAGTTCTTATGCATTGTGGCACTTCCTATATGAAAGTGGCAGCGCATGAGACGCGTTTCATTTTACTTCAGATGGACAAAGCACCTAAACGATTATTGGAAACGGCGAGGCATTCCAGGACCTGAACCAAATTTCTTCTTTGGCAATATATTGCAACTGCAGAAAGGATTCGCAAAGTTCGACATTGAGAACATGAGGAGATTTGGACGCTATTATGGGTTTCGCTTTGTTTTTTTTTCCTATGTGGATATTTATATTACCCACCCATGGAAACAAGAAAATTTATCAGTTTCAATCTTAAATGGAGGGAAATAGAAAATGCAAATGAATTCCTTGTTAAGCACAGTAACGTTGGATGAAATGATAGATTAGAAAGTATGTATTGCAGATGTAATGAAGGCATTTATGGTTGGTGATGTATGGAAGTTATGGCGATTGAAAGATGAACAACACACTTCCGACATATTCACATTATGCTCGCAGTTTTATAGGAGAGATTATGATGCAAGAGAGATTTATAGGAGAGAAATTAAATGGTCATCCCACACTCTTTTGTTTCTCACTGAGTGCCCGTTGCTTTTAAATGAATTTTTATGCATTATTTCAACCAGAATAGGTTCTGCGCTAAGATTTGCGCCAACAGTAAGTGCAAGAGAGTCAATACATCATCCTACTAATACGTGAGCCATCTTCGCACATCTTTAACGATACATCAGTGATCACCATGAAATATTAAGGAAACACTGAAGAAGCTGATGATGCGGAAAATTTCGTGATGTTTTGTAATAGTGATCCGTCCACTTCATGAGCTCACGCAGCACTTGGAATGCTCAATGCTTTCACTGGTGGCAGTACAATCGTCAGCGAATGAGCCAAAAGAAATTTGGGATTCGGAAGCTGCTAAATCTGGAACTGTGAAGTTTACCCGATGATGGCGCTCGAGCGTTGAACAAAGAGCAATGACACCGTGTTTTTTTCTTTACATTCACTAGAAAACACTCACAAGTGAAAATTAGTAGAAACGTTTTTTTTTTTTTTCATTCAGGCGCCAGAGTGTACAAAAATTGGATGGGAACTTATGTGACAAAATGGACCATGCGAGTATTGTTACATATCCGGCGGTGAAACTTCTCCCCCGCCGGGAAGTTTTTGATGCCCTGCGCCGCTCTTTCCGTCGCCATGGCATCAACGTGGGTGTAGCTCATAGGTTTCGAACCGCGGGAGCTGCCGCGAAATTTTCCGAAACTAAGTCTGCCACAGTGGCTAAGAGGGTCCCACAAAAGCCGAATTGCCTCATTTATATGAGCCATGTTTGGGAAGAGAAAAGGAAAGTTGACTTCACCAAGTGAAAAGAAAGTAATTATGCTGTTCTTTCTTCTTCCATCATTTCAACAAGAGAATATCTGGTCCATCGGAAGCTTCCATATACAACGGTCATAGTTGAAAAACGCAAAAATTAGCGAAGGCACAAGCATATAACGTAACTGGCCGGTGCGCTGAAATTCTCTGAGTTTTCCCTTTTATGCACAGCTTTTTACTTCAATGGAAAAAGGAAACTGTTAAGATGTCGTATAAAGCGCTACTGAATGGCCAATTTTGTGAATATAAATTATAAAATGATGTAATTTGTCCAGTCAAAGCAGTCGTCGTAGCATTATTTTATGCTACACCTTGAGCAAATTTCATAACTTATCGTAGTAAACGAAATTCATAGGATGTGGCGTCCATAACCGCGCTAAAGTGCATGTGAAGCTTCAGGTATAGGTTATCACAACCGTTGCGAAGATCATTGCTTAGAGAAGAGTCGCATCGGTTTCTCTCGGAAGAGTCGGAGGAAGGGAAGGTACTTCTGGTATGGTCTGACATCAAGTTCTGCACTTTGGAGCATCATATACTCGATTTCGTTGAAATCTCCCCTGTAAAATCATGTTCGCCGCCTTTCTGACCGCATTATTCTTCACTGCAAAAATTCGAGCATCTTGCACCATGTGCAGAGGAAACTCCAACCGCCTTGAACATTGTGGACGCCTTAATGATTTCTTTTTATTCATTTCAGTGCATCATTCATGGGATATCCGGAGCTGAACATTTGCGATCCCGAGATGCTGAGGCAAATCCTCATTCAAGAATTCCCAACGTTTCATAACCGCGTGGTTAGAGCTACATGTCCTCTGTCATCGCTCTAGGCCCTAACTCATTCCTGTGCAGTCGTTTTGCACAGATAAAGCTGCACAGAATGTCCGTTGTGCCCGTTGCTTCCTCAGAACTATTCAAAGATGAATTGTTTAAGCTTTACTACTAAAATGTAGTTTCTAATCTCCTCGTTCGGAAATATTTTCTTCTCAAAAATTCACTTGTTAATCAACTGATGGTAGCGGCATGATCATTTCTTATTCGTAGTCTTAAGCCAATATAAAGAAGATGAGAAAATTTCGCACCAAAGAACGTGCTGATAACAGTTTTTTCCGTTCACCCAGATATCCGACTTCTTCATTGGTAATCAAACGATGCGGCAGAATATGGTCAATGTCATGAAGGACGAGCATTGGAAAGACGTAAGGAGGACCGTCACTCCTGCTTTTACGTCTGGACGTATTGCAAAGGTAGATTGCATTCGATTTGACAGCGAGAGCAATATATGGCTTTTGCGTTTTTTTTTTGGGGGGGGGGGGTTGTTTGCGTTGTTTAAGAACGAAACTGCAAGAGTCAGTGGCAGTCACTGATGCTGAATGCGAAAGTGAAAGTACTTGTGATCCACACATGATGACTATTTTGTGCTGATCGTTGAAGGCATTGTCAAGTCAAACATTTCACTTGAATAGTCCCACTATGTACTGGTTGCCATTAGGTTAATGCAGTGACCCATGTTTTCCTTTTCTTTGTCTGTTTTATGCAAATTCATTCGTTACTCTTTTTTCCTCGTCAACAATTCTCGCCAGGTTTCCATGGTTCTAAAATGCTTTCGGTATATGAAATGTTTCACTTCGCGGGCCTTGGCCACTATGCGCCGACAGCCTTAAGCAATAAGCTCGGCACTGATGCAACAACTGGCAAAATGCCACTGGACAGGTTGAAGCTGATGCGTCTCCACTAATTGAGAAGTCTGCACTAATGTAAATGTTTTTTCAGATGGTTCCAACTATGTCGCGATGTATACGCACAACGGAGGGAGTAATCGACCGCTGCATTGAGAAATCAAACGGGATTGTTGAAGCGAAAAAGTTTGCGTTATTTTGCTGCAGTAGGAAATAATGAAATAATGAAATAATGTATAATGTCTTATGTCTTAATGTCTTAGGAAGTGAAACAATCTTGAATAGTACAATCATCGGATTTACAAGACACGCATCACGCTTATATCTTTCATGATGAAACGAACTCATGCATCCTGTTTGCGATTGACAAGTTCACGAACGCAATACTGATGTGCTAAGTGTATCCAACTCGTAGAAAAAAAGTAGTCAGTCCGACGACTGGTGAATGCGTTCCATTTGGTTGAGATATCCGGTATCCATATCCGGTGCATCGATGTCTCCGAGATGGATGCATTGGAAGGTTTCTCTATCCTACAAATTGGCCTTATATTATTTGGAGAAATCTGATGCCGTAGTGAAGAAGACCAGGACAAACAAAGCGCGACGAACCTGTGCGTCAAATAAAAGGCAGGCGGTCAAACGCATGCCCCTGCATTTTCATCTATGAGAGCTATAATATTGCATAAATCGCGATCATTTATTTATTTGTGCTGCATCTTTCGTGCACGCTGCATTTTGCCGTTATCCTCTCCTAGCCATAAAAAAGCTGTTTTAGTTTGTGGTTAGCTGGGGACGATGAGTTGATCATTGTAAATGCAGATCTATAAATTTCAGAGTTTTCACCAATTTGGCGTTGGATGTGATCGCTCAGTGTGCGTTCGGCGTCGACTTGAGCGTACAGAGTCAGCAAGAGTCGGAATTCGTCTATTATTCGCAGAAAGTTTTCAAACAGTCATATGTGGATTACCGAGTCATGATCTTAGGTGACTGCAATTCTTCGCGCAAGATTAAACGGTCACTATTATCAGTGATTAAAGAACAGCGCTGCGCTTAGGTTTCTCCTCCAGTGCTGAGATTATGCCGTTTATCATGAACGTCCAAAAGTGATCACTAGCGGAACATTTAACACAATAAAAAAAACGCTTCGCCTGTCGAGAGAGAAACTTTCACCGCAAAAGACAGGGATAGAACCATAACAGGTCAGCCCTGGCAAACACTTCAAATTGAGAGGAAGCAGAAATTCACATGACTAGATTTCCTCCGGACAATTTTAAACTTCTCCCTGAGTGGCGCCATCGACATATAAGGAGTACTTTCTATCAGTTTTCCGCGCACACAACGCGTTACTGCAATGTGGTGCAGCATTGCGGAACTCAATTTCTCCCCCACTTGCCGTATTATTCATGGGCTGTTCATATGCCAGCTATTCGTAAGCAAATAGGCTAACAAATTCCATCGATGTAATGGTTGCTCAAAAGGGTCATTTTTGACTCAAACGATTCTACAAGCATCCGTTCATGGAGGAATGACATGAGACGTTGTTTTACTTCCAGATTTGCCTTAATAAGTGATGTTAAAAAAGACAGTAATCATGCAAGCCCCTGTGGTATGCATTCCTCCTGGCTGTGATTTGTTCGCAAAGGCATATTGATGCATATACAGGTTGGGGAATATAGAAGGCGGTTGAGTTCTAAGCCACCGCACTTCACTAAAGATAGTCTAAGATGACCTGATGACATTGCATTTCTCATGTACGATTTATGCGCCGATATGGTACTTTGCTTGGAGGGAATCGAAGAGTGAAGCGATGGAAATGTCACGGTTTTTTTAGTCACGCGCTTATGTCTATGAATAACACTGCGTTTTGCAGTACTTTTCCCTAACGTGGCACGTTTTGTGGAGAGAATTTTCAACTTTCAACTTATTGGAGACGATTGCGATAGGTTCTTCGAGCCCGTTATACGGAAGATAATCGAGGAAAGGCGGAAAAATCCTCGTCAGGTCTACCTTGTATTATATTCAAAAGAGCAGATGCTTTTCAAAATTAGAGGCATATCTAAGAAGAAGCGCTTTATGTAAGCCAACTACACTTCCGGAGTCTGCCTCCAGTCGAAAAATTATATTCATCTGCGAATTAAAAAAGACATTGACTATAATCAACATATGTATACATCCGATTAGATTATTACGTATGAAAATAGAGTGGGCGTCGATTATTACATCATTCACCGTAATGAAGTTCTGATAAGATGCACTCAAAGGCTTTTTAATGTGCCCACATATGCACTGGACAGAGGAGAAATTTATATATGCGATGCCGCTTGTGAAGAGGCGGGGAATTTTCCATACAGTAGCGAGCGAGACACGTCAGTTGAGTGGACAAGAGTGGTGAACGATAGAATATTAACGCAGTGTCGCATATAGGTTTACCTCTGAAAGTGAACGAAGAAATCGAAGTGAACGCAACAGTGCTTGGCAAATGGGACGCAAAACGCAGAGCAACATGCGATGTATCAACTTTTTTTTTTCGAATCCTGCTTAGAAATGTAGCATAGGGCGTGATGAAATGAATTGAGCCGAATATTTGAAGACATACGGATGAGCAGATGAAGGAACATTTCAGGAAAACCCCGATTTTCTGCAATTGCTTTTGGACACATCGGAGGAGTCGGAAAGAGACGAAGAGTTGATGCACGATGTGGTGGACAGAGGAAAGAAGGTTGCATTAAGTTCTTTTTGCTCCTGGCATAACCGCAAGAAACGAAACTGCTTGTTCAGGCATGGAGCAGGGACTATCAGAGAGGGAGACGAGAGGGACGCCTTCGAATTCCGAGTCGTCCGACCAGCCGAATACGTATACTGAGCTAGCCCGTTATCGAAGTACAGCACACCTCAACAAAAATGCCGATTTTGGGTTGCACTGCTAGAGAAAGTTTCGCTTTAAATTTCGTCGCCAACCAAAGTTTCTTAAAAAACATGGCGGTTCAGCACGACAGTAAGAATCACAGACTGTTCCTCACCTACGAACAACAGCGCCGAATTTCATGATGGCCACCATGACTGGTTCGGTGGCATTTTTCGACCCACCCACAAACGAATACATACAGGATGGCACTTAATTAGCAATATAGCTCATTTATTTCACTGATAGGTCAGTGCACGGCTTAGAATGCTGAACTGTGATTATACTGATTCAGTTTGATAGCCATTTTTTGGCAATACATGAAAAATTAGAGAACAAATGAAATGTTGGAAATTAAGAAATGCATAAAATTGTCCCTGTCCCTGTTCGGAGGTCGGAATTTTCCACCGTTGCTGTGAAGAAATGCAAAATTATAAACTGCATCTTCGGCGCTTTGCAGCACATATACAGCAGACCTTATCGAAGAATATAGCAATCTTTATCCAAGACCATTTATTTTCTGGGTCGACCGATTTTGGAATAGACAACCCTGAGCGGTTCCTTCATTTAGGTCTTGATATTACACTGTTCCAGAAGGTCGAAAAGCGTCTCAGCTGTATCACTTGTCGTAGGATTTTTGGTGATGCATTCTGACGAAATTAGATTACGAATAGAAAATATTCAAACCCCATTCACTGGAACATCCTAACTTCAAACTTCGGTTAATTCTTTGTTTTGATAGTGAGACAATTGATAATGTACAAAGGCAGACTCTAAATGGAAATAGAAAATGAGTCAACCGTTTGTATATAATAATGGAGGAGAATAAATCAAGGCCCTGAAAATCAGAAGCACGCGTTAAGAAGTGCGTTTCAGGCAACCTCCACGTCCCTTCCATTCCTGCCTCATCCTCTCCTCCCATCCAGTGCCACATTTAGGAATCATGTAATATTTAACCGATAATGTCCTTAATTCCATTTTCTGAGGTGCAAGACCATACAGTGCGATATCAGTCAAGTAAAGAGCATCGCTCCTTGCAATGCAGTTAAAATAATCTGTTTCGCTGTTCTCCGCGAATTCTTTCATTTATAGGCTATATTGTTTGTAGTTATATATTTTGCAGAAATAAATAGAGCACTGCAAGGTTCGCATGCTTTAGATTGTCCTAAATGATCTGGAGTTGGCTGCACAAGGATACCTATTTCTTACCGTAGGATACGAGGCGATATCTATTACTCTCACATTTGCTATCTACTCTCTCGCTTCCAATCCACAAGTGCAAGAAATAGCATATGCTCAAATTATGGACGTCCTTGGGCACAAGGTATTTCTTACCAATTGCTTCATTATGCCAAAAAGCAATTTTTGTTTCAAATGAAGCGATGTTTGAAGCAGAAATAAGGTGATATTAATTTTGCGATTCGTTTCCCTTAAGTTCCGTTTGCTGTTCCTGTTTCCACCGGCCAAAAGTGAACAGCATTCGTCTACGAACAGAAGCTTGCTGCTCTCTCCTGAAATCTAAAAAACGGAGCGGATGAGGATTCTCTGATCAATGAACCAGCCTTCTTCAGGGAACAACCGTACTGTTCCCATGCTTCGGTAGGTTTAACATAGCTATTTGAATTCAACTCATAAAACAAAAGAGCATAAGTCCCCCAAACTCTTTACTTTTCCTCCTCCCTTTCCGCTTCCTGCACGTTTAGGATCACACACTTTGGCATCGTATTAGGGGATGGAAAATTTAGAAATTTTTACACTTTTCTTTGACACGCATCTTCAAATGCTTGAGCCCTATGATCTGCGTGACGACTGAGGAATAAGAGACAGATAGAATCCTATATCAAAATGGTGGACTCGATGAACTTTCTACTGTTACGCACGTTTGACTCAGAAGCTCAATAGCAGTCGAACATTTTAGCGCATCTAAATAGGCATTAAGTGCACAGAGGAAAAAGTCAATTTCAAATGTGGCGATGCTGTAAAACACAATTCTTCGAACGAAGAGAGCAAAGTCATTTAACAGCTGTTCTCATCTTTATTCTGCATTTATTGTTTACAGGTGACTAATCATTGGAACCCATTATTCACTCAATCAGTACTGATTACCTCAGTCATATTTCAGGAGACCATCGACTACGACGATCTTATGAAGATGACTTATCTGGAACAAGTAATGAATGAAACATTGCGGATGTATCCGCCTACTCCGAGGTATGTCGCATGTACATCAGGATATACTCGTTTTCGGTGCGAAAACGCTGAAAGCGCAGGATGCATCAGAACAGCGTTGGAATGTCTCTGTTGTACTTACGTCGATCTTGCTCAGCATTACTCAGTAGGGTTGTCCTTGGCATCTAGTATTATATGGAACAATATATATATATATATATATATATATATATATATATATATATATATATATATGCCAACTGAGGTAGGTAACCGGGTTGATATAGGCTGACGTATAAGGCCAAAGGGTTCTGAAGATGACTGAAGATGCGAGACTGAAGACTGGAAGGAAAACTGATGAGGCGCTGAGAATATTGCCGTCGTGAAACGATAAATGCAAAGGCAAACACGACAATCCGAATAGCCTCGAGGATCACCAGTAAGAAGAAGAGGTAGGAAAAATTACATGAGAGCTTGGGAAATTGCAGATACGATAGCTAATGTCGATAAGAGTAGAGATGAAATATGATGAGAAAAATAGTAAATGATGGAGTGAAAAGAGAAAACCAAAAAATATAGTTTCCATAAAGAATTGAGAGAGTGAAGACTACGGAGGCGCATGAAAAAAGACGAAAGTATCGTACAGCGGAAATCAACATAGGAAGTTAGAATGTACGATTAGACAGGCATTTGAAATGAAGCTGTTGATGGAGAGATGATTGAAATAAAGGCTGACCTTCAAGCAGTGGAACGCAAGACTGATTGAAGCTGTATGAGACCGTGACGGAGACTGCGAATGAGGAATGGAGAAAAGAAATTGGAATAAGGGAAAAATAGAAGCCAATGGAGAATTCTAATCCCTCATGTTGTTCCTCTTTCTTTGAAGAATAACTCCAAAAATCAAAGAAAGGTCGAGTCGAGCACGCTTCTCTTGTAGATGATAGCGGTATGCGCAGCTATCTCAAATTTTCGAGTAATAACTCCAAACAGCATACTGATTTCACTTTCATAGTGATTCTATTGTTGAGCAATCAAATGATTGTTCTCATTGCAGGCATGACCGTAAATGCCGCTCCGATATTACAGTAGGCGGAATAACAATCGAGAAAGGCACCTTCGTCTTTATTTCGCCTTTTGCTTTTCATTATAACGAACAATACTTTCCAAATCCAGGGAGATTCGATCCGGAGAGGTGAGAAAGAAATTTGATCACAATTTATGCAACAGAAACCGTTTCGTACACCCGAATCCCTACCTCGTTTTTCAGTGAAGATGTGTTCCTATTTGTGTGCGTTTGTCCGACGGAAATCTCGTTGGGTTTCGGCAGTGAAAGTCGGAGAGACGATAACTTCCTATTCGATTGCATTTGCACATCACGTAGGGTGCCACGTTAACATGCAAGCATTCGTTTTTGAATACAATGATCATTATTTTCCAACTACTCGATTTCCGCCGGTGTCATAGAGTTAGTATTTACTTTGGTTATGCATGGTTACACGTTTGCCAATAGCGTATGCCGGTGGCATTTCCCAACTTCGTTGTTGCCCATATCTTGCACTCTCTATCGGAGGAAACTTTATCCGAGACGGAACGTCTGACGCCGATATGCAGTGCTCGCTAGAAAACAATGCGTGAGATGGAAGGCCAATGAGCGCTAGACGAAGCTACTCAAGAGCCTTTTACTTTTCTGCGCTTTGAAGGGTAACCAGGCAAGGAACTAAAAATCATATCCACGCTGTCAGCGCTTCAGAATCAGAACAGACGAAGATATTCAAACATAATAGGCAGTGCGATGAGAAGGCGAGCGCGTCTCGCGGCCTTCCTAATAAGCGCTGCAGGCAAAAAGTCTACGGTCCTGATCATCGTAAGAAGGTGCGCAAGTCATTAAGAGGAGGTCTTGGCGAGATCTGCGAAAGTCACTGACACAAACTGACACACATCGCTCATTGACACAAACGCAGCAGATTCTGAGAAGATCCTTGTAGTAGTCTGTGCTACTGTGAAAGAGGATAGCGGTGACTTTCTTCATCGTTGCTGTACTCTGCGTGCATATTGTCGTATCGCTCCAAGTGATTACGGAGAACGGATCATCTTGTTATAAAGTGGTATGATCTTTGGCTGATATCGTGAAAAAGCTTTTTCCTACATTGTCCCATTTCCGTTCCCGATGAAAGAATTTCTCATCATACAGTTCCCTTCCTAATGTTTTGATTCCTGGAACACCGACCGCCCCATCTCATACATATTTGATTCATGTTTCCTCTGTACATACCACAAAGGCGTAAATTGGCATTTATTTTGATAGTTTTGTCAACGGTCATAATAACAACGAAATTTAAGTGAGGTATATTTGAGATGTAATGGGAATGGAAAATAATCAGCGAAGGCATTTTACTCTTAATGTTAGATATCGCAGATGTGACTGTTCGTTCATTTACATACCAAGTTGCTCACATGTATCCAACCTTCTGAAAGGGACTAGAATGCAACTGCAGGTTTTCACCGTCTGAGAAAGCAAAACGGGACCCACTCGTGTTCACGCCGTTCGGTGCTGGCCCACGAAACTGCATCGGGATGCGTTTCTCTCAAACGGAAATTCGTCTCACAATGGCTCATCTATTGCGGAAGTTCCAGTTCAGCGTTCCAGAAGAATTGCAAGTAAGAACTGTTTCAATGTACTCGCAAAATCCGCTACCTTAAGGAATTTTCATCAGGCAGCGGGGACATTTGCTATACTCGCAACGAGTCTCCTAACTAATAACGGATTTAGAGGTTCACGTTTGCGAAATCACCAGCATTGATCGGACAAAGTTTTCGGTGACATAAATGGAATCAATAGGTTTATAGTGGAACGCGATAGAATAACATGAGTGGTTAATTTTAAGGAGTTGCTGCGATATTGTCTTTTTTTAAATTTTATGTCCGCATTTCCATTATCAGCTCAGGTGTGATCTAATTTTCCCACCACTGATTGCCATGAGGATGTCGTTATTTCGAATGCGAAAATGTTCGTTTATTTTATTCGCTTCCCAAACGATTCGATAATTTGAGTCGTTCATGTGGCTAAACCTTCTCATTGTTCGTTTGCATTAACGGCTGGTTAAACGCAATAGCGAAATAAATACTACGGAATATTCCATCACAGAAATAAACACTACTCACTCGTTTATTCGTTCCATTCTTTGGATCGCCATTAATTGAGAGAGTTGGCATTTTCGGAATGTAGAAAAGAGGTTTCGCAGAGTGAAGGACATGCGGAAGGATTGCGCTCTAGTAGTTGTGGCATACTCACCATTGCTAAAGGTTGGCTAATGACCGACGAACATCTTTCGATATTTAGGATGGTCATCCCCGCATGGCGCAAGGAGAAGATCCCCAATTGATGCTGCAACTGCTGCCGCCGCAACAGCCAGTGTTGATATTGCTAAGGCGCGCGATTGTTTAGCCTAGTTAGGGACATCTCTATTCAGGTTTCATGGAGGTTGTCTGCGTCTCCTTGAGAGTCAATCGGATAGTACGTTTGTTCTCACTCACTCGTCTCTTTACATTTTATTCTTTTTGAGCTAGTCTTTCCTCATCTAATCGAATAATTAAATTTTCGAGGGTTTTACTTTAGAGCGCAGTTGAGCATAGAGCATCATCGAGTTTCTCAATTTGTTCACTGAGTGCCTAACTGTTGCTCATTCCTGAATTATAAAGAATGAATTATAAAGCACGAAGCCGGCGACTAATGGAGCATTAAACGGCACAACTAGAAGAGAGTTTTTTTCTTGTAAACATGCCGCACCACCACTGGAATGCACTTTCAGGCTCATTGAGTTTCCATTGTTTTGACCAACATTCCATTACAGGGTCGATCTCCTGAATTACTAACAACAGGAATGACGAAGGCGAAAACTCCGATAACCATAACTGCAAGACGAAGAACTCCATGAATTGAAGCACTGGCTATTAATACTGTTAGCAGCGGACCTTTCGTTTTGAATCGTGGATGTTTTTTACCGAAAGTTTTCAAATCCTTCGGCCGTAGTATTTTCGGGAGTTGTTTTTCTGGAATTCACAACAGGAAGTTTGTTAGATGAACTTTCACGCCGAATTGTTCAATTTCACTGAAGATCTATGACACATTCAATAAAGTTAAACTCCTTTATTGAATGTGTCATAACATAAATATGTGTTACCATTACCATAAATATACTTTTCGAGCAGTTTATATTGCAAGTATTCTATCTATGCAAGGATTTCCTCCCATAAGGATTTCTTCCTTGTGCAACGGGAATTTACGCAGGAGTAACTGGGAAGCATGGATTTTGTCATCCATGGGATGCACAGATGTTCAATGTGACATATGGCCTAAGGCCATAGCATGCAAATTTTTGGCACAACAATATCGTTTAGTGGTCTTCTGTCCTGAGAAAAATATTAATAAATCGAAGACTTTGAAAAAACTTCTTCCGCTTCCCCTACTCATTGCACGAAGAAATTACAGAATTCACGTTTTTCGCGCGCAGCCAGCTATATTTTATCGTGAACAATTGCTTTTACGATCGCTTTCAGACGTTCAATAAACTATTCTTAGACAAAAAAGTTCTTTATTCGTAAAACATTTACTACATATTATATTACTTTGTATCATAAAATTTTATAAATCCTTGCAAAGCGATGAATGACGTCGGTTCTTTCAATATTCAACTCAACAATGTAACAGAATCTTTTCTCAAAATAGCCTACAATATGCTCAACTATTTCCATAGCTGCTGTCATTAAGATTGTTCTCCCTGATTGAGTGTTTGTCGTGAACAAAACAAAGTTGGTGGTCGTATGTAGACGACAGAAAAAGATAAAGAAGAGATCGACGGTTTATTAGAAAAGAGATCAACAAAGTTAAGGTCACAATGCACGTGAAGTAAAACCAAAAGGCTGCGCAGGCCTGTCAAAATAATCGGCAATATAAAAGCAGTAAACGAAACAACGACAATCGAAGGCCAAAGCTTTGACTTGGGGCAAGTTGAGCGAATTGAGCGATATAATACCGAATGAGCGGGACACACCTTTAGAATATGGCACTTGTTGTCAACTGTCTCACGGCCTGATACAATGAAGCGCAATATAAGCACAACAGAAACGAGGTGGCGGGCGATCGCTTTCGTGCCGACACCTGCTTATCAATGTATCACCGTCTAACTCGTGCGACTGATTTTATTCACCGCAATTTCTTTTCTCCCGCGCTGGGATTGACTATTCGGGCTTGTGGCTACCCGAGAACTTGAACAGTGAATGAATTATAATTGATTTCGACAAAGAAACCGGCTGTTTTGATGAGGGCTCGTCCGCTTGCGCCCTTTTCCTTCTTTTTGCGCTTGGCTACACCAACCTCCTGGTTGGTCCGTCCCAAGTTTGTTCACACGGTTCGGGGGACACCTTTCTGCTTGGCGATTCGCCCGACACCTCAAACTTGGGTAATTGAACCTTTAACGTACTTCGGAAACGACGCGAAAATGCGATATACTCGAAAGACGAATACAAAACCATCATAAAACATGATCTGAGTCAAATGCGATGATTCTGGTCATGAGCTAACGAAAAGGTACAAACAAATGACAAGGAGAAAGCAAAAAACGTCACAAACTACTGACGAGATCGCAAAAGTTTGAGGCAATCAACAAGTAACCATGAGAATCAAATTTAAATTCAAGAAAAAACAATAAAGAAGAAAGTACTGACAATTACACTTACGCGCTTATACACGACGCATTAGAGGACACGCGCTTACACACGACCGCAACGCCGCATTAGAAGACGATATAGTCGCTACAGCCAGAGATCAACTTAGATCGTTCTTTGAGTTATGCGTTGATACACAGTGTGATTTAGTGTATGCAGCAGCCCACTAACTCACTCGCGAATCTTCGCGACAGTGTTCTACTTGAGGAAAATGTCTTTTGATGAGTGCATATATTTACCGATAGATTTTTTTTTTCAAAAACGTTTAAAACTTCTCGCAATAGGCTTATTCGTCTGCATCTTGATGGAGCATTTTTTTTCGTCCAGTTTTTCATATTATGGTAATCTTCGCGTGCTTCTACACTTCGGAAAGTTTCGTTTTTCAAGCATTTTATCAAACATTTGGAAAATTCGGTGTGGTCATACGTTTTCTTAATTTCTGCTACTAATGCACTTAAACAGGGCGGTTAATAGTTTGGCTATTTTTGTTAATGCTTCTGAGATATCGGCGTAAACGAATTAGCAATGAGTTTGCAGGTTGCGCATAGAATTGCTCCAATTGGTTGGCAATTTCTATGTATTTGCATCTGATGATACTTCCGGTGCAGATGGATATATTGTTGAAACGTTTATAAAAGCTCTACTTACTCTCTGCTTTGCATTCGGTCGATGAGGTTGTCAAAGTTGCTAGAAGTTTTAGTGACATCATTTGTATATTCTCTAAATTTCCTGTTATTTGCTAACGGAGATTTATTTGATGGGTTTGTTTCATCCGCTTCTGTTTTTTCTTTCCCCGGACGCTTCAAAATAGTTTCGTTTTACGAACTAGAAGTCCAAAGTATACTTTCACGTAGAATTGAGTGGTCATTTCACTTCTTCTAAGCTTGCAAATAATTTCGGGCTAGGTTCAGCTCAGTTTCATTGCAAATTTTGAGTGGTTGAACACCACAAATACGCATGTAAAACTTTCTGTTGTTCGTATAGTACAAGATAGTACACCAGCATATTTTCTTGCATAGCTGCATTTTGGCGATAGTCGTTTTTTGAGGGACCGGGAGTGGAAGGGGCCTCAACGAATTAGTCCAACTGAAATGAATTAGGTTTTGCATTGACAGTACAGCGGTTCTCAATGAGCGGGGGGAAGGGGGGAAGGGAATTTAATGATGGGTAGGCGAGCGCTACCGATTATGCTAATTGTATTATGGAGCCGGGTGCTCTTTGCGCCCAATTTAAGCCTCATTCAGTGCGAATTAGCGTCAATCAGCGGCCACTTTTTGCAGTGTGCTTATGAAGCGCAACTCTTAACGGCTTTTTCATCAGCACATACCTTCATCTTCTACTGCGTCTATACAGCTGACAGCAACCCCGCCAGTCACTCATCTGCTAGTTTCACCTATAGTTTGAGTTATTCGAAAAGTTCCAGAAATTTTGCACACTGAAACATCCCAAGATCATATAGCAAGAAAATAAGAGGTTGTGGGTTCCTACGCTTGAATTTATAATCATCGCTTGAAATCAAGCATTTCTCATCGTCTACAAAATTATACATATATGAAAATTTTGATACTTAATTCATGTAACAAAATTTGCGTAAGAAGTTGAACTAAATGGAATATCATTGGAGAATTTCCTGTAAAGAATCGACGAATTTGTGCACTCAGTTGTAATGCGTTCGTTTCGATGCCGACATGCAATAAACATTGAAAATCGTCCGTACTGCAGTCTGTGAAGATTGTAAGACAATTGCGTGGTAAGAATATACGATGTCAAAGATGACCTGAATAAACTTGCAACATATTTCGGCATCAGCAGCCTTCCAGAATGCGGAATCGAAGTAAATTTTTGTTATCTAAGCGAGAATGTTGACAAGAGATGTCTCACCGAATCTGCGAACTCATAAATTCGACCACTGCAGAAACATTTAGATCAAAGTGGAAATGCTACAAATGCATCACTATGATAGCGTAAGCACTAACCTGAGGTTAGTTGAATTTCAGTCGAGCGTAAAGTTAATAATACGATTTCTGGCAGTACGACATGAAGGTGATAGAAGTTGATGATGGAATTGCTAAGAACGTATGCGTTTGCTGATGCTGTTTGGGGACTTAATGAATTCTCGATAAGTGGATGAGAGACGAAGATTGCTTGAGACATACGGCAGACCGCTTCACTCTCGGCAACACATCATCACGCTTCTATTCATGCTAACACTCACGGACTTGTGGTCAATAGTTATGCGCCCACCTTCGGCTGGTGCTCTTCAATGAGCAGACGCCGAATCCGATGCGATCCTTCATTTTTACTGTCGACTATTTTCTCGACCACATTAAAGATTTCATATTATTTGTTTAAGTAATTTGAAGTTTTATAGAAAAGACTGTAGAATGCAGAACTATGTTAGCGCTAAGTATCTACAACTTTGCTGCAGAAATTAAGCTTTTATTCACAATAAAATCTAGTGTTCTTATCCTGTGAAATCTTTTTATGTCATAATGAAATAGCTCTTACAAAAGAGTATTCCTCTTTCGTCGACTTCTCTCAGATCATGAATTTTGATCTAATCGGCCCTACTCCAATTTTCTTTTATAAAGCTAATTTTGGTTGGCAAAAATGAGGCCAGTATAGGCAATTAATGAAGAAATTGAAAGTTAAATTTCCATACTTAGTGATTCGTTTGTTATTATGCAACGTTTAAAAAAAAAAACAACTGATATTTCGAAAGCAAAAATCCATATAAACATTAGAGTCATGCGCTGATGTGTGTCTGACAAAGAACAGCATCGAAGAGCACCTACTGAGATAAAGTTGAAATCTACGAAGCTTTAGAGGCTAAGCTTTATAGGGAATTATTTTTTCATTTAATGGTTTTATAGAGGCGCATGCATCTTGCATATTTAATTACGCTCGTCAATTCATCGATAAGGAAGTTCACTTTTAATAACTCTCATACAATGAAACATTTGTGATTATTTGTTAACATATTTGGAATCCTCTCGTTTATTATGCTAATTCGATTTGTCGTTTTGTTAATATTTAGTGCAATAGATACTTCATTATTCATAGGCCGTTTATTCGAACATCTCCAACGAATACAAGTCCTCCTTTCGTTCACCCTCCTTTAATCCCTCCCAGTCATCACTTCCTTCTTTCGGTGTGGCTATTCTTGCAGAAATCTCGGAAGTATGCTTGTAAGGCGCACAATGTCTACTTCGCTACGTGGCGTCAACATTGTTGTTTAGTTTAATGCCACACTGTATAAATAAATAGCTTTTGATCGGCTTGGCAAATAGAATAAATTGAAAGCAATAAAACCGCAAAAACTAGAGAAACTGCTTGAACAGACGATGCATCTCCAGCGGATACGCTAGCGTCCTCCCCTTGATCGCCGCGAACGAACAGAAAACATGCGGCGTGCATCCGAACGATAGTGATATATATATATATATATATATATATATATATATATATATATATATATAAATTTCAATAGTTCACCATTCACCAAATCCTTCATAAAAGTTTCATTCTTAAAGCCCGAACACCGTAATACGCATTTCGATGGATTGCAGAATGTAAAAAAAAACTGCCTTGCGCTTTCGACTATGTCTAAATTCTATCGACGTTGATAAATTATTACGAAAGGCCAGCAAATCTATTCCACTCGACTAATCTATAACTAGCCATAGTGATTCCGGAGCTGAAATTGCCGCACATGCACTCAGATGCCGGAGCACACAGATGCGCAGATAGGACATTATGCAAATTTCCAGAGCGCATGAAAGAAGCCGGTTTGAACATTTCAACGTAAGCTGCATGTAGTCAGCGTTGCTTACCTCGGAAACGTGAAATTTAGACAATTTTGCGCACCTTCTAGATCTTCGACTGTGATTCTCTTGTGAAAAGCTTCCTCAGACTTTCGAGTAGGTAATGCGGCAAAATTCTAAATCAACGAATGGTGAAGAAAGGGAATATGAGGATTTTTGATGGCAGTCGCACAGATCTCGACTCATGCTTTTGAAGGTTAAGGGAAATGGGAGAGACGGAAGCGTTTGGGCTGAACGAGCGAGACGGATCGAAAATTTTAAAGGCAGCGAAGTCGGGCTAGTGCATGAACACGGGGCTGTAGCGACAACCGAAAGACCTTCGAGCTGGAAGATTTCGAACGGTAGTGCAATTATATTAAGGAGGACTCGCGCTGCTTCATGATGAACATTTTGCTAATACTGCAAATAAGACTCGCGCAGCTGTCGAATGTTCGAGCAAAAAACTCAAGCTAACGTTTTAAGAATTGATGGACCACTGCGGCAGCTGCATCAAAGCAAGCGACTAGCTTAGTGGCTCTGAAGCTCGATGCTACGCGGGAAGCCGGAGTCAACGGAGGTCGGCTTCTATTTTCACGGACTCAGAGTTGCAGTTGAGAAGCTTTGCCGATTTCATTCCTTTTTTTGCAGAGAGGAGTGGTGGGAGTGACGGAATCACAGACAAGAGTTCGACGAGACGATGGCACATCTTCCAGAGAACATCATCATCGAGTCCGCTATAGATCGCTAACTTCTTCCCTTCTCTCTTCCCCTCCCCCCCCCTCACTACTCCATCCTCCGCCATCATCACCCGATAAGCGAGCCGGATGCCACCGAACACATAAATGGATTCTCGATTGCAGTAGAACTGCTACTTTCACTAATGATACGCTTATCAATATTAGCATTATCACTACCAGTGTTATCATTGCCTGCTACTCCTACTAGTGCTGCCACTATCTATCAGAAGCACGAAGAGTACCAGCATAAATAATTGGCACTGCCTCTTTGCAGCGATAGTTCTAATTAATAAATAACACTGCTAATGGCAATATTCAAAAGCGCTTGCGCTTATTCTGCAGACTCAAGTGCTAATGTGCAAACGCAGATGCTAATGCTAGTCAGAAAAGAAAAAATATTCATAAAGAATATTATCAGTAAATTTAATGAATGATTTCTGACAAAATTTTCAGGCAATTTATACTAATTATTAAGTGATATAAAATAGAAGCAATAAAACGTGCTAGCAACAATTCTTATAGCAGATAGCATCGCTGTGAATTCTGGCAATTATCATCATTGCTTTTAGTATCACGATTATCAGTGCTATCAATAGTAGCACTAATCAGTTTACTTACTATTAACTACCATCAACTTCAAGAAGTGACCAATATCGTTTCTTTTGAGAACTGATAAAAGTATACAACGATCACATTGTTACAGATTCTCTTAGAGGGTTTTACAGAGAGTTTGAAGAAGTTATTTTCACTTTCTAGTTAGTGTTACTGCTCCTATTGCCTCTCAAATCTTAGCAGAGTTTGTAACAATGTAATCAAAATCATGTTGGTAGAGAATCAGTAGATTCGTTTTTCGTAAGCTACCTCTAGAATATTTCAAATTGGAGGGACAGCATCCGCTTAGCAGACAGTTTTGACCACTGCATCGCTCGAAACCTCATTTAGCTACTGGGAGTCCTCCGCTTGGCTTCTCCAGATTCACTAATTTTATAAGGATTCACTAAAATATTGATCTGACAATGGTCTATAGCAATATATGGCGCCAAAATTGATGCATTGCTGGAACCTTCTACTTCTACGACCACCATTAACATTATAACTATTACGTACGACAGCGCGTTTACGCACGGGATTTTAATTTTACTTTCATAACTTTCTTTTTATTATAGTGGCTTTTCGATAAGTACATCATAGAATAATCTTGACTTTCTTCATTCTATTCCTCGTTTTTTGCGTTTCCAGGTCTTCTTTTCTACCTCTATCTGTCTCCTTATTAAGCTGCCCTTTACATTGTTCTGTTTCACTAACATTAAAACTTTTTATCATTTAACTAACAGGGTTATGCGTATCGTTCTGATGATGGCCCGCGCATAACTCAGGTGCACACGTAAACGAATAAGGGCCGAAACGTGTACACCTTTCAAGTCTTTGTTCTTTTCTCAGGATATCTTTTTTACAAATTCGATCGATTTCACTACTTTCTGGTTCATTTATTTTATTTCATTTTGCATTTACAGTTTTATATAATCTCATGTTTTTAATTTATGGTGCATTCATGGTTTTAAATAATTAAATAATTTTAAATAATTTCTCCAGAGAGTACAGCTGAGTGAGGTGAAAAAGTTTCGAGGCGTTTTTTCATAATTCCTGTTCTTCAATCAAATCTAGCTTTTTCGCCTCTCTACCCTGCAATATCGAAATTTTTGGTTTCACTTTTTTCCACATCCGGTAAGATTCCAAAATTTCTGGACGGCATCGGGCAATTTCCATTCATATTGACTAAAATCGTGATTTGTGCACATTCAAAGCAAAAAAGCAGCTTAAATGCTCCTCAAACACCCGATTAGACAACATTGGCGCAGAAGGGCTGCGAAATCACTGCAATAACCTGACGGCTGCGAATATTTAATCCACGAAGTAAAAATTTAGCGTGACTCTAAGCTAACAAAATATTCACGAATTGCCGTTGTACTTTCCAAACACACTAATCAAATTACGATGCTTGACCATCAAACTTCTGTTGCCCTTCTTAAACACATTCGTAACAATCTTACCTTTTCCGTTACAAATTAAACTGCGAATCATTTTTGTGGAAAGCCCAGGTGATTTGAATTTCTGCTATAGTTAATTGGAGACATGATCTCGATTAGAGCTGAGAATGCGAAAGAAATGACATAGATGCATATGGTACTAAAATGTGGATACCAGTCTCTCTCAGCGTTATCTGGCTAGTGATAGAAGTGGGATGAATGAGAGAAGGAAGATATGAGTTCTTCAATTCAAATCCACTCTGTAAGGGAACCCTGAATTTGCATGGCGAATTTTGAACGACTTTTGTGCGAATTGAACTGTCCGGAATGTGTTCTATGTCTGCGGTAGCGTTCCCGTTCTGGAATGAAAGATTTTTTCACCGGAGCACATTTTTGATTGCTCTTTGAAGTTGTGTTGGCCTCAGAGTGATTGGTAAAAGACAATGCGTGATGGACTCTTATGATCCAGAAGGGACCAAAAAAAGGTATCCCGGTCTCAGACTTAGAACATATTCCCCCTCGTTCTTTCTCCTAGAAAACTTTCTGAGTATCTGTGTTCGTTTATTTTTGCTAGTGATGACATTTGTGAACGCGAAAAAAAATTCCCGTGGCTTCAGTTGTCTTGATATTCTCCTCCATCAGTATTCGAGCAACTTTGGGGTAATTTTGAGTGCTTATCAGCTGCCAGCCCTGTTACAATGTGAAACTGGACGGAAGACTGATAAGGGCCTCAATTTTGCCCATTTCGATAATTGTGCTCTCAAATCGTTTCCTTCGTGTCGCTCAAATCGCCCGCGCCATAACGATAAGTCACTTATCCGAAATACCCTGCATCGTACTCATATTTTCATCTCCGAATTTCTCACTTCGTTTCAATCGATGTATCCTACCGTTAATCAACGCTATAAACACCGCCAATACACGTGTGCAATGTTGAAAGTTTCAATGGGTGAGTGTTCTTTCTTCTATAATTTGCATGGGAATCCAGTGAAATGCACTGAGTTCGAATGTTAAAAGATTTTAAAAATTTCTATTTTATGGGCAAGGTCGTTTTACTTGAAAAAATGCGGAAACATCTATGCTATATATTTGACTATTATTCGTCGTACGGAATAGATCAACCATAGAATTGTGGTCGATATAAATGTCTCTCGGGTTTAAGCATTTTCGCAGCCATGGTGATAGTTGAATTCAATGATAGAATGCAACAAGGTCAGTCAAGTCTTGCAAGAAATATATTGCTTCCATTATAGTATTGATCAAGTTTGAGCGGTAGTCTAATGATATTTTATAATACTCATAGAAGCGGTTGCAAATAGAGTGATTAATAGTAAATTATTAGAAAGGTGTTGAATGGAGCATTCCCTTTGAATGTGAAAACTGCCCACATTCAAAGTAACATCAATAACTAATCAGGCCTTCTATGGTTCTTTTTTTCGCAATTCTCCTTTATCGGGAAAATTTCAAATTCTGCAAAATCCTGAAGAGATGATATCAACATCACAAAATTTTATAGGAATATATAAGAAACAATGAATGGAACGGCAATAGCGCTAAGCGAATATTCTCCAAACGACTGTTTTTTGCATCGCCAAAAGATGGCAACCAATACAACATGGGACTGGAAGGGAAAATTTAGATATTGCTTTAAAAATCGTTGAGGGATAGGTCAAATTCGTTACGAAGTTGAGAAGTCAGGAAAGATTGGACTGTTACAATGTTCACATCGATCAAAGAGTGCATGCAAGATCGACTGCAACTGGCGACTTTACGAGGAAATAGGCTCACTTCTATGGGCGATGGACTCAAGCAATAGAACTATCATAGACTCAAAAATAATAGGCAATTTTAATGTATGCGAATTTGGGAAGCGAATTTTATTTGCTTAAACACTCAGTCTTTAAGAATTTGCTCAGGAATGCTCGCATTAACCTTCCAATCTAAATCACGAATAGAAATTCGATTGACATCGACTAATGTTACTTTAAATGAAATATGCCTTATAGCATAACTAAGAGGTCAAAGGAAAATCAAATATCGTTGTCCAATTCCCGGAGTGTATTCGAAGAGCGCCAACAACACTAAGAAACTGTGGAGCCGACACTCTTAACGCTCTCTTAACGCATAGGAGATTGAAGAGAAAAGTTCTCTGTTCGTCTAGGTTGGGGTTTTATTTCACTTCGCTGAAAGGGGAGTATAGCAATGACCACAAAGCTTAAGATGAGCCATAATGTTAAAAATCCGCCCAAGGCTGATCGAGGAGGTGTATTTTCATTTCTTCAAACAATTCAAGAGTGGTGAGTTGGAAAACGAGTCCTATGAGTGAGTTCTTATTAGCGAAATGCACCATACACAGGGTCTGGAAACCCTCCAATAGCTTATTAATCGAAAACCTTCATGAATTCTGATGCTTGAAATGAGTTTTCTTTAAAGCCGATTCAATATATAAGCATGTTTTAATGCTAAAATTTGTTCAACCCAAGATGACCATATATCGAAGTTATATGACGGAAGATCAATTTGCGTCGATAGTCAAAAGATATACTTAACACTGTGGATCTTATTTAGACAACGAGCGATTTAATCGCTCATATAGTAAAACTTGTTCAACTAAACGGGAAAATAGGGTATATTTGCTGCAAAACTCATATGCTTCAGGTTTATTATATGCAGCGTTCAATAACAACAATAAAGTTCATGCATCAACATCGTAGTAGAAGTCCACTTCTTCCATCAATATATTTCATGCCTTCAATCGCCTAAGTTTAAGCAAAAATAGCATGCTTTTGGCACGAAAATTGGTCATGATTCCTGGTTCGGTCAATTCGACAAATTATGGTGCAAGATATGGGGGTAACTCACAATGTCTCGCCATCTTGAAATATTTGTGGTCGGGGTAATGAATTCCCTCTCCTCCCCCTCCCTCCCACTGCCCCCCCCCCCACAGCCCATATGCCGTTGGCCTTGTTTCGATTAATTTCCAAAGTTTTCGGGGCGTTCTCATTTGTGATTAAATCTTACGCTTTTGAATAACGTCTATTTCAAACATATGAGGGAAGTTGATAAAGTGTGCTGATCTTTGATCTTTCGATCTTGTTGTGCGTACTTCTCACACCCACTGAGAAGTATGACATGCAATACTGAAAACACCATTGCAAAGAATTGAGATAGTGGGAAAAAAAACCTCTCTAAATAAACGAGAACTTTGCGGTAAATGTCAACCACAATGAACGAAATTTCAACTCCAAGATTTTTGGAGTTGTTCGAAATGTTCTTTAGCGCTTTGATTCATAGCGATTGTTATTCCGTTAACGTTCTTTATGATTCGCGGATCGAAACGCCCCGGTGACACTTTATGTCGTTTTAATCGATTTCGATATGGTGGATATCGAAGAATGATTATCCATGGCGAAACGGTAATGAGGATTGCAATAACCTGAAATAATCATTTTCATCATTATTTTGTTTTCTGTATATCATTTGGAAATCAATGAATATTGCATGTTGATTATAGTATGGTGATGTAAAATTTCTTGCATAAAATTGTTTGCTATTGGTAAAATGCATGTACATAGCTCATTTAGGCTTTTCTTATGTGCTTATCTTTATAGAATAAACTTTCAATGTTGTTCGACAACTGATACAACAAGGGCAAAATAACTTGCGAAGTAATTGGTGGAGATACTCCGAAATGCAAAAATTTTTCCAAAAAAAAGAAAATAACCGAACAATATAGTGATAATGCTCAAATTTAGAAACTATTTGATATCATACCAATAGATCATTTTTGCCGCAAATTCCGGTCAACGGAAATGTACTTCAGATGCATCAGCGCGCAAACGGTTGCCTCCAATTTGAACTATTGCACTTACGCTTTCTTAGCAATCGGGACGAAGAAAACTTCCACTACATCTGTGTATCAAATTCGATAACGATTAAACAATAGTTCGCTAATAATATTTGTATTTTTAAGCACTGTGATATAATTTCCGTTCATAATGATAAACGTGGATTCATATAAGCATAATCGGAAAGTTTTTAATTTTTTTTTTTTTTTTTTTTTGGAAGAAAAGGCATACCATGGCGAAAATGTGACTGAAAAAGTCTGCTTGTTCACTGGTTTGATAATCAAGGAATATTACTACATAGTAAGTAACAGCTGCGAGAAAAATATTTGCAGAAAATTGCAACGCAAGCATAGGTGTAATCAACCTGAAATTATTTTTGGTATTTGTTTACTCGAGGAAATGAAAGTGAACACTTGTAACTTCGACTTCCCAGTTCGTTGAAGAAACCGCAAGCCTTAATCCAAGAATATTTCTTCAACTCTTTGAAAAATTTTTGTTCTATTAAATTTTTTTTAAAAAAAGTTTTATGCCGGTGTTATTTCACCAAATGGCCTCAAAATAGTTGCCTTTTCAATTCTTGTGACTTAAGTTTAGCACCTAAATTATTCCGTTAGCTTGTTTCAAGGAAGTTTTGCATCTACTTTTTTCCCGATCCTTTTTGAAATAAGTTTCGTACATAGATAATCTCATCAGCCTCCATTTGAGAAAACCAGTATTCTGAGAGCGAAAACAACTGTTGATATAGAAATGCATTTTTTAATAAGGAAACATAATGCCGTATAACACGAAAGAATATTATAAAGAAAATGCCACCAGATGAGCAATTGCTTCTTCAAACTTACATATACACAGAAATGTTTTACGATTGCTTAAAGAAGCTTTTCTTAACTTTTGAAACTTAGAAGCTTTTCTTAACTTTTGAAACTTTTCAAACATCATCTTAAACAGATCATAAAATGCAAAAGTTCCTTTCTAGCAGTTAAATGACAAAGATGGTTACTTTGCAATGTTTTTAATCTTTCTACTCAGCCAGTTTCTTGTGAGAAGTTTCCTTGACTGTTTCAATGGAGGTGATCGTTTCGGATTTTCGGTCCACAGCTGCATTAGTAATGTTGTGCTAAGATTGCTCTGCAGTTGTGCGAAAAATTGCCGAATATTTTTCAGAATTCCATTACACATTAATTCTTCTTTCAAAAAATTGTCCGACTTTGAGCACTCATTTCAAATCCGAAAGAAGTGCTTAACCAAAGTCGATAGGTTTCGTTGTTTAGCATCTTCCACTATCTCCGTTCCAAGTTTGCGTTCATGTGAACTGATTAGAGCCATTCGTCTATCGTATTTTAAGCAATATTCAGAGCAATGTGAACTGTCGATTGCGTGCTCTAGATTCTCTTACTTGCCTACTCTGTGCAATTTCCTTGCATTTGGTGTGATCGTAATGTTTATGATCTCACATTTTCTGTTGTTGTGCCCCTAACGCATAACTATTTGCTGTCTCTATTTTTAGTGAAGACGTGTTGTCTGGTATATGCACCTCCATTCTGCATAGGAACAGTGCCAACAAAGGAAGGTATTCCTCATAATCCAGTGAATATGTAATGGAAGTATAAATGAAATGTCGAGAACAGTTTTCAGGAATGCCTTTAAAACGAAAAAAGCCATGTTACTTTGTTTATTGTAAATTATGTACCAGATAAGTATACATATTGGCGAACCGCTGCCTCACGTATTGCATAGCCTCAGGTTTCTAAGGATTCTTCGTGGAGAAAAATAAGGGTGCAATTTGCTCATGCATAAGAAACGCTACGCATTCCTTCCGCGCTCACTACAGCACAAATATAAGCATAGGCCTTAGATAGTGCCTCATTAGCATAGCGCCCTTACTCAAAATCGTCTGGTAGGTTGAGATTCCACTTTGATCTTTAGCATGGATGAGACACTCCGGTCAGGTGCAGTACGAATTCAACTGGACGTTCTTTCATGTATTCGTGTTTAGTGGATGGAGAGGACAATGGAGAGGAGTGCGCGGGCGTGGGGATACCTTATTCATATGCGCCGCATTCCTAATAGATTTCCAAGAGTTGTTCGCAGATATCCTTCTTAGGATTCCCGATTCAGGAAAATTTCAACTTGGGATGGTAAGTGGGGGCAGTTTGAATGCTAAGGAATCCTCTTCGTTTTCCGTTTCCCACCTCCTTTTTACCGGCGCCCACATTGGTTGTGACAATGAAATATTTTTTAAAGTATTTTTTACGCATATATTCAACGGTATAATCATAACAAATTTGTGTTTTGTTTTTATCGACGCCTTCTCGGTATGAATAACGCAAAATTTTTTCGAGGTTTCGTAATATGCTAGCAATGGACTTCTCAACTTTCTTTATTGCGTATAGATAATTGTTGTTCTTCTGTTGAGGCCTGCATGACGCTTCGTCAGGAGCCCCTACCCAAAATCATCGGATGTCTGACTATATTGTGACTCATAGTAAAAGTGAAAGAACTGAAAAATATTTTAAGCGAATCGTTTAAGTGAATCAGTCGAAACTTTTTTTAAAATTCGTGCAGGAAATTTAATCTAATATGATCAAATCGATTAAAAAACTTCGTAAATTCATTTATATTTAAATTGTGAAATTAATGGAACCGTTTGCGCATCGATAGGATCATTCCAGTTTTTTCAGCTGGAGTGTTATCAAATCCAGTACCATTGTGAATAAAATTTAATGTATATCACACTTCTATAACAAAATATGTTATGGTTGCATTAGTGAGGATATTCCGACACCAAAAAATGCAGCATAACGAGCAAGAATGCTTACCTTGTTGTTTTGATGTTCTCTGAAGTTTGATATCTAGCGGTAAGTCCATGTGTTCCACTGATGAATGCTTCCTTATAAATTTGCTTATTCCTACAAAATACGCATGCACCCAATACGATCGATGATGCGTTCATTGCTGTCAAAATCAACAATGGTATCAGAAATTTATAGTGGATGTCATCTGAAAAGAAAGATAGATAAGACGGACGTATCATAGTTTAGGTGTTATTTCTATGAGTTATGGATGGATGGTGATTATCTTGTGCCCTTTACTATAGAATATTTAATAATAGAAACGTGTTGAGAAGCAATAATTATCCCATTGCGGTACATGCCTCATTCATTGAAAAAAGATACACTGAAGAGTGAACCACATTTTCATGCAAACGAACGGATTTGATTAAAGTATAGGGCAAAGAAAGGTAAACACTTACAAATTGTTAGAAATAGCAATTCTAGAATAATGGCGGCAACAATCTGAAATAAGCGTCAATTAGAGGTTTGTTGATAGCAATTGTTTCATTGCAGTAATTTATATTGCCACACGTCAATGGAGGAAATTGAAATTCCAGATATCTGTGAGCAAATGAATACTTATAGATATCTTCGAAATCAGCTTATCTCCCCAATGAGGCAATATGGAGCTTCACATCAAGGCTAAAAAGATATGGCATTATTCTAGAAATCATAGGAGTCGACAAATTTACAATGTTATTTAAGTTAAAAAAAATTGCATTCAGATGCATCGTTATGGCGTCTTTGTATGGTACAAACTTCAAATTAATCTTGAGTGCAATAACTGGCAACATGTATAGGAATTATACGAATTATCAGTAAAAAAATGTTGCTATATAAGTTCCTTGAATGCGTACTGTTTATAACATTCATATATAGAAATGATGTTAAGTAAATGTGAAGTGGTTCACTATAGAAGATAATACCATTAATGAGGATCTATTCTGTTCTTTATTAGAATTGAATATCTAACCGGAATGGACCAAATTACGGTCGTAACAAAACGCGATTTGAAGCGTCCTTCATATGTCTCAACGTACATCGTCGCTACGAAACGCTCAATAACTGAAGCACAAAGATAATATTGAACTATCAGCAACTTTTTGAATAAAGTCGTTCAGCGATAAGTGTATGTCTTCCTTAAGCAGTTAGAGGTCTTCTCAAAAGCAGAAGAAAGTATCTTCTCTAGCACTTAGAAGAGAATCGCCGATAAATATTTGAAATCCTTGCGTACAGACAGTTTACTATTGCTTTGCTCTTCCTATTTAATTTTCGTATTTCAATGGAGATTAAGAAGCCATCAATCACTTCGAAATTTGTTAAAAACATTCGAAGTCGCCATAGAAAATCCCTCTCAAGCATATAGGACGGACGATCATCAGCAGATATCCTTTAGAAAAACATATCTGCATCACTCCTCACAAATTTAATCAGGATAACACATGCAGAAGATTTAAGATATATAAGATTCAAAAACTTGCACATTTTCAGTGAAAATTTATAGATGGAATGGAAAGCATGTATTGAAAGAAATATTATAGCTGCAGTTGAACATGTCGAGTACTTTCACCTTTGGTCGAAGAATTTTTCTAAAACTTCCCATCCTCATCCTGAACCTCAGGGTATAATTCCAGGCTTGGAGTGATAATACCCTAAACTGATTTGAGCATACATCCTAAAATATAGCCTCAAATCAATTTTTGCAGATGCAAACAATATTGAAAATCACATTACCAAGTATGAGATAAGCGGAAGTCCCAAGCGGAACAGAGAGATCATTGGCGAGTACAAGAGCCGCTTCTATGTCGACAATAATTTTCACATAAATATGTGCGTCAATCACCTCGAATATGAGCACAAGTGTTCTTGTAAGCGCATGATAAATACTAATCACTAACATCATCGTCAAAATATCTCTGTAATATTCCTTTCTTATCGATCAAAACTTTCCAATGATCTACACTCCATGCGTCTATTTCTGTATTTATATTTAAGTGTTCATTATATATCTAGACGCAAATATTGGTAAATGTGGTGGTTTAAGGATGGAACAATTAGATATTTCGAGAAGCGCAGATAAATAAATGAATTTCTCAGAAATGCGAATATATTTTTTGTTTTCATTTGAAGTGAAATTTTCGCAGACAAATTCGAAATACTCCAAAACGTTTCAAACATGTAATATTTCAAAATGAAGACTTCATTTTCATGTCATTTTGCTAGTCAAATAATAACGGAAACCATCCCAACTATCTTAGTGAGTAAATTTGAATGCAGCTATGCCTATCTACTGCATCTCGCCAACTATCAAAACGCCTAGTTTTCGCTAAGAACAATACACCACAAAACTTTTTCGAAATATAAAGATATATATCTATATGGATAAGGCTGCATCGCTAGCCAGCATTACATCTAAAAAGCATTTCATTTTACAAAATTTTTGTTATGTGCACATGTTGACTGGCAATTAAGCAAGAAATCTGTATTTCAGGAGTAGTTCTGTCATTTCTCGCTCTTAATGACTCCTGCCTTTTACTGGAATTAAAAAACTTTCATCTTCCATTGGAATTAAGAAAAAACAAACCAGTACAGTTGTTTACCAGGTAAGTAACATAAGCGCTGCGAAAAATGCTCCCTGGAAAACGAGCGAGCATGATAGATTTGCAAATCGCTCACCTGAAGTTTCGATGAAATGCTTTCGTTGATCGAAGAAAACGAAGCAAGATAGCAGAAGAAATAATACCGCAAATCAGGAGGAACAATTCACATACATGAAAAAAAACATCATTTTCTGGATTGTCCTCAGGAACTGTAATACTATATTGGAACCAAACGGTGGACATACTCCAGGAATCAAAAACCTAAACGATGCACCCATTTAATGCTCTCTGATAATGCAAACCGATGGAGATGGTGAAACGAAGCAATCAGAAGACCGCAAAGCTCGTCGGCAGTTGGCAGTGGGCACTAACAGCATGAATGGACACAAAATTAACAACGCTATTATCCCCATTCTGTCAGCTCTTCACAAATTGCAATTTTACATATAATTTTTCGCATCTCGTTTTTCTCTCTATTTCAAATAATACATGTACTCTATTTTATCTGCCACTCGGTTTGTGTTGATCACTGGGTTTATTTGCATAATACTCTGTCTATCCCCTCGTTTAAAAGTTCATTTAAATTTATTTATTTATTTATTTACTCGTTTTCTCGTTCCTTATTTACTTGCTTATTGCCATATAAAGCAGGAGCAGCTGTCACACACACACACACACACACACACAGACACAGACGCAGACACACACACAGACATACGCGCACACGCGCAAGCACACGCACATGCACACACGCACACAGACGGACACACACAAAACATACATAGCAAACACAGATGCATACAGACAAACATACACACAGACACGCACACACGCAGACACCACAGATACACACATGATGGAAACGCAGATACACACAGACGCACAAGAAACAAACGGACGCTCATAGGCACACGTATAAGCAGGCACGCGCAGTCACGCGGAGAACACACGCAGACACACACAGACACATATGGACACACAGATAGGGGCAGACAGACACAAAAGCAGACACGCACAGACACACAGCTACACACAGAGGCATAGACAGACACGGACAAATACAGACACACAGACACGCACACATAAACACATCCAGACACACACAGACAGGAGCAAACACAGGCGCACGTAGGTACACACAGACACGCGGAGACAGGCAGAGGCACATGCACACACGGACACACAGACAGGCAGATATACACACAGATGCCCAGGAGGAAATAGACACTCGCAGAAGCAAACAGACACACGCCGACACACGATCACAGGGAAACAGACATGCAGTCGCACACAGTCGTACACAGGTAACACGCAGACCGGCGGATACAGACACACCGACTTAAACAAACACGGACAAACGTACACACATGGGCGCACGCGGACATGCAGACACACGCACACATAATCCCGCACACAGACGAACACCGGGCGCACGGACAGACACACACAGACGCACATACAGGCACACGCCTACAGGTAAACACACAGACACATACACAAGGACGCAGATTGACACATGCCGACACGCACACAGAAACACACAGACAAAGAAGCGATCGTACACAGACACGCACGGACACACACGGACGCACACAGACAGAGACGCAGGATGGCACGCATGGCCACGCTCAGACACCTACAACGGCGCATACGGACACCCACGGAAACATACGCCTACGCACGGAGAACACCGCGCACACGGCACACACAGACACACACATGCAGGCCAAACAAACAGAGACATGAGCATGCAGACATGCACAGACACACGGAGGCACACAGACGCAGATACAGACACACACACAACCACATAGACGCACACGCGCAGACACGCGCAGACACACACAGACAGGCACACAGAACAGACACTCACAGACGGGCAGACACAACACAGACACTCACACACAGAGACACACTCAGACGCGCGCAGACACACGCACACACAGAGACACACACAAAGAGACACAGACACAAACATAGAGACAACACACAGACGGACACACACAAAGACGCACACAGACAAACATACACAGTCACACAGACACATACACACAGGCACAGACACACACAAGGCACAAACACAGACACACGTACACCTGCGCACGCAGAGGCACACAGTGATACACACGAGCACACACAGACAAGCACAGACAAACACGCAGACACACAGGCACACAGGTGCTCACAGACATGCATAGAGACACACACAGGCATACAAGCAGACAAATACGTAAACACGCACATATAAACCCGCACACCCACACAAACACACAGCCGTAGACGCGCAGACACACAGACACACGCACACGCACAGACAGAAACAGGCACGGACACACACAGACACACGGACACACACAGATGCACACAGACAGACACACGGACACAGACATAAACAGGCAGGCAGGTACGCACATGCACACGCAGACAGACACAGACACGCACACAGACACACATAGAGACATATAGTGGGACAGGCACAGACGCAGATACACACGCATACACACATATATCTGGGCGAGATTTCTCCTTTTACCTCCTAAAACGGTTGATTGAGCGACAAATCGGCCGCTGTAAAGTTCGCACAGGCAAAAGTGCAGCATCAAAGTGCAACATTCAAATTGCAGGGAATTGTCGCATCTAAGTGTTTCACAAAAAGTAAGGTTTGATTTCGCTGGAAATCTCATTAAAGGCAAGAGAAGTTCTAGACAATATATATTCCAGGGGTATGCTGAAGTGATGTAAGCGATTACAGAGTGACAATCAAGAAACACTGAGAAGGCAAAAGGAGATTAAAAACCGACTGCAAAGCGTTAAGAGACATGAGAAGAAAGCGAAATTATTCTCCATGAGGTCAAAGATTAGCGAATGAGTATTCATCGCTCCAGTTTTCTTAAGGCCAACATTTAAATTTCCTCTCGCAATCTTCATCAAACGAATCTTCACAATCTCCATCACTGCGGAAAGTCAGACACAAGTGCTCAAAATAATCGAGCAAAAAATCATCAGGGTGTGCACCCCTGCTCTGCATATTTGAAGTGTGAGACTTTGATATTATCTTGTTTCATAAATTTTGAGTGAATAAAATAGGGAACAAAAGCAGAGCTTGTTATTTAGCTTTCCCTTGCATTATTACCGCTACTCTCATCCATTCAACCTACGTTAAACTAAATTAGAATTCTTAGCAGAACGTTATTACTTTGCATGAAAACACAGTCCACAATAATATATGTAAACATGTGTCATTTTTTATCCTCTTACATTAAAATTATCGTCCTTTCGTGCTTCCTTTTAACGTGGACTGGACAACAACTTCGTCAAGTCTGAAGTCTCTGAGGCACACTCGAAGTATTCGTTTACCGCTAACCTCTGAAGATAATTTGACAACTGCTTACTTCTAGGGATGTTTTCAGCTGATGAACGTTAAGGGAGAGATTTGTGTGCATAGTCCATCAACCATGGTCACGTTTCGGCAACGGTGAAAGAATCTAAGAGAAGCATCTCTCGATTACATGCAGCAATTAAAGCGTTTGTTTAAGTTGAATTAAACCTTGCCCATCGACTAAACCCCAGAGGGTTCTCCTCGTACAATTCGATCTCAAAGCATATTCTCGCTTGCCCAGTAATGGGACAATTTTTAAGCGATTAGGAAGTCGGCTGATATTTTGTTCCGGCGTATTGGCTCAAAAACGGGATCACTATGGGCGCCATTCATGAGAGATCTGGTCAAGAAATTCGCATTTTTACAATCTGGTGGCTTCAAAATGCTACTTTTGAAGATTCGAAAGTCTTGGTTTTCTTCCTTCATGAATTCACCGCAAACGTTCTTCGATTCTTCCCTGTGCCTAATTTCCTACGTTATGAACTCGTCGCTGAGTTGTGTAGAAACACATCCTCCAGATTAATGATATTTAAAACATCGTACATCAACAAGTTCAACTTTGAAAATTTTTAAAAAAAGTAGTGCTTGCAGCATTTACATATTCGAGAAATCTCTCGGTGACATTCGACGACATTTGATCACCCTTTGGAAGACGAATAAAATGAACTTTTCCAATGTTAGTTTTCACTTTAGAAACGTAATTTTTCCACATTAAAAAATTAGACGGCCATCAACGTTCTTCTAAAATCGGCAGACAGTTTCGAGAGGGATCCGAAAAATACTTTTATTGTTCCGAATTTAAAAAAAAATGAAGCAATGCCGAATTAATTTCTGCAATATTTTCAACACTTCAATCTATTAAAACCAGTGAAAGTTTTTGCATTAATTCACTTTGACATAGCATATATTAATAGAGATGAAATATAAAATTTTTAGGGAGGGAAGAAATGAAGAAATAGGTGAAGAGCTATAGCACGCAGAGAGAAGAACGACGATGAAAAATTCCTTTCGATTTGGATGAAGAATAGCGTTGAAGCAGCTCCACCCTCTATTATACGAAGGAAATTATAATGGACATGTGGATAAAGGTGGACGAAAGGAACAAAATGACGCTTGAGAATGTGGCCTGTAATGCTGAGAAAATTCTCAAGATCAATGATGTAAAGCCATAGAACAACAGGAGAAGAAATTGAAGAGCTATATATGCAAACCGTCAAACAATTTATATTCAGTTGGCGATTCAGTAGCATACTTCAAATGGTAGAGCAGAAACTACTGCATCATCTTGCTAAACATTAGTACGAATCACCGACACATGCGATAGTCGCTGCCACAGTTGTTTGCAGCGCTGGACCATCACACAAGAAAACGTGAGAGCTTCATGGACACACGGTGATATGTGGGTAAATTCTGCTAGAGTGAAATACTTGACTGGATTAAAGCAGTATAACAAATTTCATGTTCGCAAAGCTCCGCACCAATTCGGTGCAAACATTCGCTTTCTCATCGACCTTAGCAGGGTTTTATTACAGCAACTTAGTAGCGTAGGTCAGTTTTAAAGCATTAAATGATCAACCGTAAGAAGATATGATGGATTTTTTAATTCTTGAAATGTTTATACGTAAGGTAATTTTGGTGTGATTGGTCATGCCTGTAGCGATAATTAGGTAATTTCATGCATGGCGAGCATTCGTGGAATTGCTCTGTGACCTTCACCACAAGGAGGCATGAAAGGTTTAGCTCGCTCATCATCATATGCGCCTGGAGGTAACATATTTAAACGCAAAAATCGGTTGACATTTCCGAACTTTCCTTATTGTTTTTTTCAAAATTTCATATATCTAGAACGTCTTGGAAGTACATGGCGAGTGGAAGTGGATTGAACCTAGAGTATTACGTTTATACTGCGTACATGTGGACAGATATTGCATAATCAGCAAGTACAGTATCCAGCAAAATTAGCTGGCCTTGAGCATTTATTTGTTGTTTTAGTTATTTTTATTTATTTACTTTGGCTAGTTACTTCTTTGCTGCTTTCATTTATTCATTTATTTATTCACCTTATCTACTTCATTCATTGGTTTATTTACTCACCTTGTTTATTTATTTATTCATTTATTCGTTGATGTACTTTTTTATTTTGTCATTCCGAGCAGTCGGCAACGGTTTTCCCATATGTTCCTCTGCCGATTTTCTATGGCTGAGGGTGATTGAAGTTAAGCGGTCGTATCGCATGTTGCTTCACCTATTTTTGCCTTATGCAATTTATATAGATTTTACAAACACAGGTTGTCTTCCTAGTACGATCACGGGCAACTGTGAAGTCGCTTTGAAGCGATTTTACGATTTTTGTTGTGGTTAATGCCTGTGATCTCCACTGACTGCTATTGGAAGAACACTGTTAGAAAATGTTGAAAAAAGATCCAGTGATGCTTTTTTCCATGTTTTCTTATATATTAATGCGAATGATTAATCGCCCAGGTGAGGTTGCTAGATTCACATAATGCGTCGGTGCATTTCCGAAGGATTTTCTCGTATAATTCGAACGTTTCATAAGTGAAGGAGACGTTTGAATATAACAGTTTGCGAAAATGTCCATTTTGCCGACGTTTCGACATCCCTCATTGGTTTCGACGAGAAGTCTGTTGGAGTCGCCGGATAAAGCGATTTTCGTCGATTCGATTCATTTAATGCCACTTCCGGTTCTCACTCTGACCGCGTAATCCAACAATGGCAACCAAGTTCGTTTCCGAAGCGTCCAAATATTTCGTAGATGCGCTATGGATCTCACATTTGCTCCATTTATGAATTCATGACCCTAAAAAATTGAATAAGTAAAAAGTAAATCTTTTGCTTAACTACACATGGTTTCGTACGAGCTCATTCGTTCATTCCATAGGAAAATCATCGGAGAGCTTAAAGAGAATAGGCTCAAACTGTTATCTATTGTTGCCTTTCTGTGTTTCGCGAAACATTTTAAAGTTGCTGATGCTGTAGAAAGCTGCTACAATTTTATCCCTCCATATATTCTAATGTGAGCTGTTAGTCCGGTGCGACTAAAGGGGTATCCCAACCAAATACGAAGAACTTCAGTAATTCTTATCATCTACGAAGTGATCGAGGCAAATTCAATCCAGTAAGTTACTCTTTTTTGCATCAAATCAGTACTGTTGAATATTTTGTACATCAGTGCGGTGGTGATGTGTCATGCTTTCAATCTTTAAGTATTTGCAAAATTTCTGGAGACACACGAAGAGCACAATGATCTGATGGGAATTCCGTTTTTAAGATTCAATGAGATTCCCATCGTTGCAATTCATTAACGGATGGCAGAATTTAGTTTGGTCGCATTTTGCAAGGTTTTCGCCGCATTAACGACTCTTGTTACGGATAAGGCATCACTCAAAGAGACGAAAGTAAAAGCGCTAGAAAAATTAGTGGTGAACATTCGAAATGGGACTTTATGGATGCTAACGGCTGGAACAATCCAAAGATTCTGACCGCGAGCGCCAACAGCAATGCTCAAGGGCGAAAAATCAAGGAAATAGATCACTGGAACTTGCGATTCTCGAGGCATGAAATGCAATTTCGGAGCCACGATTGCAAACTCTAGAATCGCCTACTGTTACCCCCGGAGGGATGCCCAAGCATAATATAGATAAAATAATACAGTTGCTCTAAATCATCATGAAAGGGTACAGTCTCGATTATTTTCGTTTTCCTCTGTTCTGTTATAACTGAGAAATTGATCTCATTTCTCTTCGGGCCATTTTTTTTCTAAAATGCTTGCTGAAATTTTACAATGAACTTTGCCCTTCGTTTTTTCTTACAAATCAGCACTCAGTTGAATAACTGAATATATCTCTCATACAAAAATATCGCGTCATTCCAACAACACAATGGATATCACTCTGCTTTTTAAATTTCACTAGAAATCAAAAACTATTGAATCTCTAGATTTTTATCTGCGCACAAATTCTTGGATGAAGATGACGCTCATCGTTGGCACTAAAATTTTATTCAAACTGCATTAGCTTCACCACCAATAATTAATGAATGGCGTTGACGCTTCCTCATCGGTGTCGTCACAACGACTTTGCATAAAGTTTAGAGAAAATTAGGTGGGAAGCTTCAATTTCTGATCTAACGCTGTCATTTTTGAAAAAGAAAATGAAGCGACTAATCAGAGCAGCTTTTTACAATGGTAACCTAGAGGTTAGTACGCGATGCAAAAATTCGAATTAAGCACCACCTCATTGTGTACGTTTTATAAGCTCCGATATTCCTGGTCACTTCACATTCTACGGTAAATGCACTAAAATGAAAACATGCCGTCAAGATACATAGCTCTAAACAACTAAGGTGACCAATTTCTTATGAAAAAAAAAAAAAACAAGCTCACCACTTGTTTTTCTCTCCACGTAGAATTAGATCGTGACACTTACGCAGCGCCATATATACGATGCAACAATTTTTTAAGTGACGTGATTTTGAACCGGCTGAATGAATTTAATGGGGGCATGTTGTGAATTGATTTTTCGAGAGCAATTTCTATGACTAGCGAAGAATCAACAAAATTGAAAAAGCCACTTCTATATTCCTATTACGATCAACATTAAAAATTTCGCGCAAACAATTAAGCAATACAAACAAGACATTCGTGCATGAATTATCTGTTTCTAATTTCGAGCTGCAAAAAACATTCAAATTTAGTTCTCTACCCGTAAAATTTGGTTGAAAATTATTTTCGAAGACTTTCTTTTCCTCGAATTGTAATAGCTAATCACTATATGAAATAATACATTTTTACTATTGAATACGTCATACGCACAAATGCTAAGATTCTTTAGAATATCTGAAATGATATCATACGAAGGAATTTGCTATGCGCGTATAAATATTCTGCCTTTTAAAAATAAACTTTTTATTGAAAGTTGGTAAAGTATTTCGTTTAGCAATTTGACGTTATTCTCAAACAAATATTCGCCTCATCATGAATTAATGGAGTCTAGCATCACCTATCTCATTAGTCAAATTAAACAAAAAAAAAGCTTACCCAGGCGAAATTTTCCGCTGTGAAAATTTCATCGTCGAAGAAAATTTTATGTTGATGAAAAATTTAGAGTGAATTAAACTTTTGATGCCACAGATAGGTGAGTTGCCATTAAAATGCCATTAAATTGAACCTAATTGAACTGATATTTTTATTCAAACAAACAAATAAAATTTCACATGCCAATAGAATGTCTTATTCTAGTCACATCAATACCTCATCAACATAAATCTGGAAGTAGAAACGTATCTGCACACGGGTAACGAACAATGAAAAAGTTGAGGAAATGCAGAGATATAATAAAGAAATGCATGGAAAGCACAACGTAGGTAGTGTGAACTTATTGCTCAATGGGCAAAATCTTAAAGCGCGCGTTGAAATTGAGCGAATTGATGTGACTCTCAAAAATGAAAATTTTTTAAATTTTATCTGTGTTTTTGCGATTAGTGTATTCCAAACGGGTAAAATAATCTTATTTTCCATAGTATGGTTGGTTCTAATCTTGCGAGATTCAACTACTCTATTTGCTCGTCATCACCCTTGAAGGATTCTAAGCTGGCTCGATGAAAGAAAGCGTCATGGGTATTTCACCGCCCGATTCAAACATTTCGTTACCTAGATATTATTTGAAGTTTTTATTCACAACTTCACAATTTTCAAATATTCGAGGAAGTGAAGGAACAGAAGAGATGATGTCATATCAGTTATGAGCAATCATCATCATCACATACATATATATTACTCGTTACGTTTATATCACTTTTTCAATTGATTTCCAATATTTGTTCTCACTAACTATCTTCTTGGGTTTTTAAACGCATGGTTATGTGCAATGCCGATATTATATATGTTCTGTTTATCTGTATATATATTGTACATGTAATTCCACGCTTTCTTTATGATACGAATAAAGATTATTATTATTAAAAAGAAGGGAGAATTTGCTACCTATAGTTTTAAGAAAACATTTCTTGAGAACAATCTGAGCGACATGCGTCAATGTTTTCTGAACACTTCTTCAGTACTATCTTTTGTATCTACGGAACTTTTCTCGCTGGGTAAACAACAATTCTTGCTATAAAACTTCAAGGCGCTTTTTGTAAATAACAGTTCGCAAATTTGAAGAGGAAGACCATTGGAAATGCTCAGAAATAGGTGCGACCGACTATTTTCCCGCATTTTCACAAACAATTTCGTCAATTTAGTGCGCCAACCGTGATATCATGATAATTAAGGTTTCAACGGAAAACAATGGTACGTTAATTCAAGCGAAGATTCCATCTTCTAAATGTTGGAACTTTCCTTGCACATCGACATTGTGCTCTCCATTCCTGCGATTCTCTTCACTGGGGAAAATTGCTGCAAAAAAAAAAAAAAATTCTGAATTGTCATTGTCGAAGAGGTCACTTAGTTCGATATTGGCGAATGCAATGATGGTCTTCTATGCAACATTCGGCATCAGCACCCTTAGAACCGTTCCGCACTTTAAAGGCGATTCATTACGATCACATTATCGCACTCATATAAAAGCATTTCGCCATGGCTTCGATTCTAAAAGATATTTTTCGATGAAGTGTACCAACATTGTCCTAAATCCATTGTGGTGAAGCTATCCTTCATTCACTATGAAAGCGCAGTCATCTTGCTTTTTAAGGAAAAGCACCGTCGCAAAAAATCTCTTTTTTTTTTACTGAAGATCAATTTTGTTCAATGAATTGATCATTCGATCCCCTGCAATGAACGACAGAAAATGCATTTTCGAACCTTCAGGCAATGGATTCGTGAAGCAAAAACTATAATAACTGCACTCTTTCGTCGAAGAAAATGCAACATGAGTGTAGTTCAAGCAATCTGCTGTCGCAAATTTGGCAACCATAGACACTACTCATTCTCTCATTGAATTCTTCTGCATACAACCGCCAATTAAAATATATTTTGGAACTTACTTGCAATACTCGTGCGTCAATATTGCAACTGGTCAGATCTTCTCATGCGTTTCTTCATTTGTTAAAACGAGCAATTGATATCGATTCGCAATTTCTAATTTCTGCACATTCATGATCGAGAAAATAGCCGAAGATTGAAGAAATTCTTAAAAATTGCAATTCAAAAATGGGCCAATCAGCATGATCTGGTGCTTCACGGATAGTGGCATTGCAAGAGATGAACATGATGAATAGGTGTGAACAAATAGGACAATGTGAACAGTGAGCATGTCATTTGAGAATCGCTGTGCTCTAAACATTACCGAATGAAATTCGGTATCAACAGCTCGGTTCGATTTACCCCAGTCATATCGAAAAATTTGTCGTTACATTATTCCTTATTCCTTATTTATTTTTCAGTTCTTCATCACCAGGCTTCAGGAAAGCTTCTCTCAACACTTCACAAATTTCCCATACTACAATGAGCCGCATAGTAGTCGAAAATTCCTAATGTAGTAGCAAGATTTTTGATTTTCGATTCCCTCCTCTCTCATACTTTTGCGATGTTGCATTTCTATGAGAAGATTGAATTGCATTCTATAATTGGCAATAGAAACTCTTCTCTCGAATGTTTTTTCGTTGTTCCACATATTTATTTCTCTCCGCAAGTTCGTAAATATATTGGGCAATTTCAAGCAATTCCATCTACTTGAGGCCGATGAGTCCTCAAAAACGTTCCGTAAGAGGCTCGAGAAAACTGGGCATTGTTAGATGTCCCGTTGGCACAACTAAAATAGTACTAGAAGTTGGGAACTATGCCATGTAGTTTTATATTTCATTGCGGCACAAAAGCAACATGAAATTTCAATACAGGTATGCAGTATTTAATAATAATGTAGTATTTTCCACAAAGATACGATGCAGCACAAGTGAAATTTATAATTTAATCACTGTCCTCTAATTGCTCCAGAATTTTAAGGTGTTTCTCCGAGTTCTGTATGTTTATGCAAGTGCAGCTGTTCATCACGGAGGCTGAACCACCGCCGCGACGTATGCGGACGCGGTATAAAAGTGCGGGATGCCACATGCATATAAACAATGAATAACAAATTCGACGAAAACGACAATCGCTGCTTATGACTTTTTTTGCTAACACCTAGAACGACAAATTGTCCGATCCTTTTTCCTCATCTGGTCGTCCAAAATTCTCTGAATGATATGAAAAACTCCAAAATGAATTTAGAACCGTTTCGAAAAAATTCCTGCGAAATACACGTTGCACTTAGGAATTTGATGATGACGAATGTACAACTGTTGGCGAACTGTCAGTGACTATGGCTTGCTTGAAATTTTTTTTTTAGTTCAGCCATAAGTCGACATCATGGAAGGTGAGAAAGTGGAATTTTTAAAAGATGCGGTTTTTCACAATAGTGACAAGAGACCACCATTGTCGCATTTGTGGATATGTTAGAAATTGTTAAGAAAGGTGTCGGGCGTATAAAGCGCATTGCAGTGCAAATTCGAACTCTTCTGAATCGACAATTGCATCTTTCGTGTCTCAAATCTCAAGATTTCCCGTTAAAATTCCTGACGGATGCGGCAAGAAGCTCCACAGGTAAACAAGCGTGTGCACGGCAGATACATAAATGAAATCTATGGCGTGTTTGGCATTGTAGTGACACGTAAGCAAATAAAATAGATAAAAACTAGCCTGGTTATAATATTGTGAAGTTTCTATGTTACAGCGGCGTTGTACTAATTAAAAAACTAGTATCAGGCGATGGGCAGTAATGCAGCAATTCACTCGAAGGAAATGTCGGCCTCATTACATAACCTAACATATTGATGCATCTTGAAGTTGACATTTTCACAGATGACATGATGTCATATTCGGTGGAAAGCCAACTCCTAAGATTTCTTACCGACAATTTTTGCATTCGACCCAGAATGTATGCATTCGCGATTTAGCTTTTTGCTTTCCTAACGCTTTCAAGGGTTACTTTCATCACATATACTCAACAATTCTTTGATTTCTATTACAATCCCGCCACCCTCACCGCGATCCCCTCCTTTGTCCACCTATGGAATGGCATGATGCCGCATGCGTTGTGGTTTTATATACATGCTGCTCTCTTGTTCAGTCGATATTCTTTTGTCCTCTGAACTTGATAAATGAACATCGAACAACAACTATCTCACGCATTTAATCGATGATGCGAGAATTTGGGCAGTGCTCTTCTAATGCTTACGAAAGAGGTTGCTATGGATGAAAGCCGTTGCTTCCATAATTTCATCTATGATGTAATGCAAAAAATGGACTGGAGGAAAACAGGATGGTTAGGAATGCCCATGACATGGACTGCTGACGAGAACGTTAATTTGTCTATATTTGCTCCAGACGATACGTGAACGTTTACGAATTACCGCACACGAGAGTTAAATGCAAGTGTAGAAAGGTCTTTTAGATATAGTATTGTGGCTGGAATGTTCATTGAAGAGAACTCGAAAGTACCTTTACTACAATTCCATTTTCATTTTTGTTAAACATTTATAGCTTCATATATTCCAGGTGATAGTGTCAGGCTAACGTTTGCAATGTCATTATATAAGAAAGCTTTTCCGCTTTTCCATTAGTAAATTTTTGCACAAATGCAATTAAAAGAATATATGAAAAGATCTCAAATGTCATATTTATTCGCTCTAATTAATAGCGACAAATACAACGCAGCATTACATGAAGTTATTTTGTCGTATTATGAATGTCAGTTTGTTTTTCATTCGGTTCATTTTCAAACCTTCGAAATGAGTAAACGTCACTTCGAAACTTTGAAAAGTGAAAGAAATTTGAGGAAAAAATGGCGAAAATTTGCTGAGAATTTTCAAGTAGAATTTGATAACAATTCACTTAAATTATTATCATTCTCCATTAGAGAAGATAATAACCGAAATTCGTTGATAAACGCTTCAATTGAACGTTTAAGTGCGCTTTCGTAATGTAAAAAAAGATTCGCAATTGAAAGATTTGAAGCTTTTTTTACGCAATAAACGCCTCGTAAAATTTGATTCCAGTTACGAAAAGTGAAGAGGTGAGATGACGACCTGAATTCCATTAAACATCAAACGCGTTGAGGTTTTTTTTTTTATAGAGACGGTTTAGAAATTGTCGAATCGTTGGCAAAAAAAAAAAAAAAAACGTTGGCACGTTTCTTTATTATCTAGTTCTTGCATTAGGCGTTTCTCTATTTGATTCACTGTGATCGGTCGTGGAGTAGACACTCTAAATACACGATCCTGCACACATTCGTACATCGAATCCATAAACAAATCGTTTCATCCCGCAAATTTTTCACATGGATGAAACGTTCCCTTCATTCAATAGGAATGAAAAAGAAAATGTCAACAGTTAGGAGAGCAGAAGGGAGAAGAGTGCAGATGTAGGCTATACAATGAAGAAAATTCAATACGGTCTTTAGGTTGTGCTAATTTTGCAAAGAACAGCAAAGTATTTGCAATTGTAGTTGGCAAAATAAAACTGTATGAATATTCGCTCATTTGAATGCTTGAATAGCTCTAAAATATATCGTTTTGATTACTGGAATGCGTCTTATAATTCAAGCAATCATACCACTTACTGCAAATAAGCAAACTGCTGCATTATTTTGCAAACTGATTGCTCAAATGCCACCTACTTTTCCCATCGTCGAATCAAGTAAATAAAGTGCTGCAAGAATTAAGGTCAATGAGAAAATTTTGCAAATCCATGAGTTTGCTCCTGCGTTTCTTTTAATTCATGACCGAGCAATAGAATTTTTACGTTCAAATGCTTTTGGCAACCGACTGCAATAACAAAGCGAATAATTCTCAGATGATTTGTGAGATCAGGTTTAGTAAATTTCCGGCGCGATATGTTGCCTGTTGATCTCTAATAATAAGTAACCAATGTGCTCCTTTTCTTACTATGCGCTGCATGTGGATCCATTTTAAATGAAGCGCCAAAGCATCCTCCGTTTATGGCTATCAAGGTGCTCCAAGTCGAAACGCTTCGTAGCGACTCTACGTAGTGAATGTGCAAAAAACCCCATGCTTTCTTCACTCAATTTGATTTTAACTTTTTCCGAAAGTTTAGCGAAAGATATGCAAGACGGGATGATTTTTCACCGTGAAGGAAACATGACTCCGAAATGCAAACTTCCGCGTGCGTGATTGTGTTGTCAATCAGATGAAAATATTCAATTCCCTTAAGAAACTAATAAAAATTGATAGCTGATTACACCAGCAGCCTCGTGATAACACATGATCGCCGAAATCACTTCTTTGGCTCATTCAGCGATTTTGCTCCCGAGTTGAGTAAATTCGAGCAATGTGCATGACACGATTGCTAACTAATACGTTACCTTCCTACGAAGATTCGTAATCTCTCAATTTCATCAAAAATACGTCGCAGAGTGACGGCGCAAACCGCAAAAAAGAGACTGCAAAATCAAGGTCACATTTGAAAGGATTTTCGCGAATTTCTTTCTCAGGACTTTCTACAGGAATAATCATTGAATCCAGATGAAGAGATTTGCAGGTTTCTTCCTGAGAAGATTGAGGTTCAGTGACTTTATGCATATAGTCTGCCTACACGATCTTGACGACAGTCGAGAATTCCAAAAGACGGCAACATTCATCCTGCCTTTCTGATGATTTGATGCATTTTCTAGCACTGTCCTGACAACCAGCCACAACCTACATGACCGGCCTGAAATAAGGTATTACCTCAAATTAAAAGAACATTGCAATATTCCGAAGTGAACAAGTACAACAGAGGATGCCTTCTTGAATTCCATAACTACTTGTTGCAAAATTAGACAAACTTTTGGGAGCTTGTTGCGCTTCCAGTCGCTATAAAGATGAACAAAAAGATGGTATAGTGTCGTCCGCTTCATGTGAAGGCTACTTGGAGATCTTGACATCTGACAAAAAATCTTCGTCCTAACTTCCTAATCTTGAAAGAAAATTGGAACATTTAATGCTTACTGTAGTTTAAACTTTAAAGCGATACGCGGTAATGAGTAAAGAATCCTAACAACTAGAGAACTTAAGTGAAAAACCCATCGCTTTAAGCCTTTTTTCAAATTCTTTTAAGATGCTGCTAGCAGAATAAATAGAAGTAATTGAGTAACACAAAATATTTTAAAAATATTTTAGCAATTTCCAACGTAAGCTGTTTTCATGGGTACAATATGTTTAAACATGTTTGAGAAATATGTGGTCAAAGAAAGACAGAAGCAACTAAGAACATCCAGAAATACAATTTGAAGTAGAAAGTTAATCTGACGATTTCGACGTTATTTCTTGTGTGAAAAGTTCTTTTCCTATTGCAAACAACAGTATGGAGAACTTGGCACTGAACACATTCTAAGATAAAAGTGGATAGTTTTGACTCAAAAATATGCTTCTCTGCTAGGTCGACCTACAGTGTAAACGGCGATAGGTGCACACCTTAAAGAATAGTGTGATGAATAATATTTACTAAAATTCACCTCAAATTATCCTCCAACATACTTGGTCACTTCAGTAATAAAAAATTGAATCTACTTTCTCTAATAGTTTCAATGCAACTGCTGAAAATATTTTTGCATACAGAATTAATCGTAAATGAAATACTTCTCGTGGCGCTTCACATCGATGAACTAAGTATATTTGAACAAACCAAAACAAAATTGCAATGACTTATACATCTGAACGAACCAAAACCAGGAACTCCAACGAAGGATGCCCTATGGTACAACAATACGATATGGTGGTCAATCCAATAAACACTGGCAATTTATCACACCTCAGTTGCAGTATTTGCGCAAATAGAAAATCCGGTGTAATTATGGAAGGATCATATTTTGAGGCGAAAAACTGGATGCATGCAAGAAAATCTATTAATCATTTTTTTCCTGGAATAATTCTCCTTTTTCGGTCCATAAAAGTGGAGCCATCTTTGTTACCTCGAAAGTGGACAATAATAAGAAGATGGCCTCCGGTAATTTAAGTGTTGAAGAATTCTATTAGAGGCGATGAGGACAGCGAGAGTATCATAATTGAACCATCGCCTCCTGTCAACTCGCTGAGCTGTAGGCCACATCAAAGATTTTGAAGTTTTGAGCGATTTCATGGAACTGAAATGTTTCCGATGATGAATAACAAATGCTGAGAGTTGTTGAGATTTCATCAACACCAGCAACTGAGACCCGTTTAGCACTCGCAAACTATTGCTGCAGAGATTGACTTACAAAATTAGAGTCCTTTCGCCAAACTATCGTACTGCTGTCCAAACTATCGTACTTCAGGTTCTTCTCCCAGGAATGACAATCAAATCTTTTTGAGAATGAGTGAAAAAAACTTTAGGCACGTTATCGCTTTTCGTCCAACATATGAATAGTCGAGATTTTTCGATACGCAAAACAGTGTATATTTCTTCGCAATTGTCACCGATGAATGCCACTCCACTAGCACGTAACATTCAGTACAGAGTCAGAAAAGGTCATCGATGAAAGTCGGTTGCTATCTCAGCAAAGTCGAATTTTCCTTGCCCCGCCCTTCCCTTATCCACTCTTTCAACCTCACCGTATTGAGCCAGTGGTAGTTTGCCTTTCATAATCTTTAGATTTCGTTGACAGATGTTCGACATGGGCATACTTCAATTTTGCGATCTCGACATCGCCCCATTTGGATGAAACTTGGATTTTATTTTTCGACCATAAGCCTAATAAGACTAATTTGAATCAAGCTCAGTGAATCTCGATTACAGCAATAAATAAATCCGAATTTCAGTTTATGTCACTATGCTTTACATGTGGATGTATTAGAATACACTTTGGAAATTTAGTCCAACAAGCATCGCTTGCGAATTTGTTGCCACTTATGAATATCTACCATTTGCGTTTATTGCATGACTGTCCTAATATTTCTTATATTAAAATGACCAATTTTGTACGTGTTTGAAATGAAACGGAACATCGCCATTATTCGGCGCACTGTCTCACTTCAAAATTCTCCATGGTATTTTCCAGTACCTAATATCGCATTTTAGATTGGATCATCCGATTTTCTTCATTATATTTCACATTTAGATCGATGCTTCTGTTATGTTGGCGATTAGGAATAGTCAAAATGGTGTGATGCGTAATGCATCTGAGGATCGGTGATTGGTGTCCACCTACGTTGAGTAATGGCGTAAAATGGGCGGACCGAAAAACCCGAAGCAATCGGAGGGAGGTCGATAACAATTTGAAAGCGTCCTCCTTATAAAGGCACATGCAAACAACACATTCATCGTCATTCACCACACCTATCCCCACTCATCATGGTGAGTTGCGTTTTTTTTTTTTAAATCTCCTTATGCAACTTTTTCAGAGAGTTCATAGAACGACTCTTGAAGTCAACAAAATTCTCGAAAATTTCTCGCCAAAAATTATACGTTTACATGTTAACCTATTTGCTCGGAACATAGGTGTTGCATTACTTTTTTGAACGAAATGGTGCATTCAAATGTACAATTTTACCATTTGTAGGTTCCTAAATTCACATTATCATATTTATTCAATTATCATTTATGCATTTCTGCAAATTTCTATAGATAAGGAGCATGGCGTATTTATGCATATATGAATATATCGTAGGATTAAAAATTCGGATCATTTCATCTGTACATTAACTAGTTCGTTATTGCTTCTCAATGAATAGGGTGGTTACACGCATTAAAAAGATGCCGACATATCGGTGTGCATTTTGCATCATTCGGACTACAACAATAATAACCATTTGTATTTCGGAATGTCTAGAGGAATTGCGTATAAGATGGTTTTGATAAATTGTGACTGGAAAAATTTTAATGGATGATATATAGGTGATAAATAAGTAATCTATGTATTTGCAAAAAATGGTTGACTTAACCAACACTTGAGGGCACTTTTGTGTATATTTCATTGCTTTTTGATAAATCATGAGAACGATTGATCAATTGGGCGGAATGCAAAAGGATATGCGGTCTCAATTCTTTTCGATTATACGTTATCCTCTAGATAGTTCTTCACTGAAGCGATTTCCATCCCATTTCCAATTCTCTCTCATGCATTCTAAGCCATATACCTTCGTCCATACACCTCTTATAATTGTTTCCGAATTTTTACGTTATCCTCTCCGTAGTTAGTTCGCTCGGAGATAATTTTTCGCTGAAGCAATTGCCTTCTATCATTCATTATGCAGCAACAATTTGCGCATCTGAACATATGTAGATAGTTTTCTCCCCAGGTTAGGCCTCTGATACTATACATTTTCTCTGCTTCTACCTTTCAGTGCATTTTATCGTTTGAGTGTATTTCTTCGAGAAGCTCATCCATTTCAACAAGGGGTTGATTCCAGGAAAATTCAGACGCATCGAAATTGTGATTGATTCATGTCGATGCATTTCCTCCAGAATCCTGACCTTTTTGCTATGACCTTTCGTCACTGGAGCTCTCAAAAAAAGGCTGATACTAATGGCCAACAATATCTAGCATTGCTGTCAATGGGGAAGGGCTTAATATGGGTGAAGAGCGCAACACCTATATGGATAGCGAATGCTATCATCATAAGAAACATATGCGACTAGAACACCTTCAACATACCGAATGGCGCATTTCATGACAGTAGAAACTGCAAGATCTGTAACTATAAAACAAAATGAAACAAAATACGAATAAAAGCTATACGATATGGCCCAGCACATCAAACAAATTGTCGACCATATGAAGAAGTGATGTGTGTAGCGAGATGGTTGAATTTATATAATCAGCACTCTCTGAAACAGTTTCTATTAAACAATCAATAATCGATGGAAGTGATAGTAGCAGAATACTCTATGATCTAAGAAAATGCCACCATGTACTGCTAATGTTTCGACCTTACAAAATGATCGACTCAACCGCTGTGACAGCTTTCGAAATTGACAAAGACATTTCTGACCAATCGACTCTCAACTAATGTACTACACTTCGTGGGTGCGCCATCAAAAAATTTTACGGTGATCACCTCATCTTCGATTCTTTATTTATGCGTCATTTGCAGAGGCAATCAACTACGACGAACTCTAAATTTATTTCTCATATTTATCAATCCTTTCCATTGCATTTCTTTCATCGGTTCAACTTTTTGGATCCACTCATAATTATGTCAACTTTTCTAATATTGAAGCATGAATTTCGGTTTTTTAATTTCCTTTTGTGAGATAGTATTCAGTCTTGTTCACCTAGGTTCCTTTATTTTTTCTCATGAACATCCTATCTCAACATTTACTATCTCAACATTAACTCTCTTTGGATCACTGAATCGCCCCTACATATATTTTTATATGTGGATAGCTGACACATTTTTAGAACGCATCCTAAGTGCATTAGGCAATATGCTTTTTTTCAAGAAATTCATTTGTGGAAAGTGTCAATTTTGATATGCACGTCTAAGATGAATTAAGTGCACATAATCATACGTAATCGTTGTCAATCACTCGTCCGCTAAAACTCCTTTCAACGTAAACTGCTGCAATCGTAAAAGTGGGCAATCTCTCATCCGATTCGGTGTCATAAAGCCGTCAGTCAGCCTTGCTTGTTTATTGCCGTATACAAATTGCTCATTTTCTTCGATTGCCCATCATCACCATTTTGAAGAGATTGTCTGGAAATCAGAGTGTTTTACAAGCAAAGCTCGGTCGTTGTTTTGCGTGATTTTACTCTTTGCCTTGAGTGTTTTTGAATTTATTAAATTAAAGTGTCCTTCTTTCGAAAATTTTCAGTGCGGAGGTATAGAAGAAGGCACAGATAAAGCTCTTAAAACTATTCTCAGCATCCTAGCGAGTTTGTGAATAAAATGAGCCTAATTACAGGAGCGTATTTCTCACTAGAGACCGCTCACATAATTTTGCAACTTTGCAATCCCCTTAATGCACTGATTTCTGCAGTTTTCCTGGTTCTTTATATGGGCTCAGCTATAGCTTTTGTAGATAGTCAGATATCTGCAGAAGACGAATTTGAGTTAAAAAAGGGTTGTGAAAAATTCGACTTGCACTATTATGGTCATGCTGTCAAGAATTCCAAACGAGTTTCTGCAATGGCGAAAGAATACTTCAGTGGAGTCATATTAGAAAGTGCATGTATTCAAAACATGAAAGAATTTATCTGTGTTGCAAGGTTCTTTCTCATAAATAAATTGCTCAGCGATTATAGATCGACGACGATAAGGTGGAGTTATGGGAGAAACAACGTGAAGCTGATAATCTGCGTCGTATTGCATTTTGTGGTGTTGCACTATCAACGTTTGCAACACTTATATGTGTTATCTCAGTGCCAATGCTCTACAACTATATGCAACATATGCAATCGGTTATGCAAAGTGAAGTTGACTTTTGTAAATCACGTTCTGGTAATATTTGGCGAGAAGTTACACGTACACAGGTGAGCATATTTCGTTGCATTGAAATTCTTGAATAATCACTGAAATTTTCAAGAATATTTCTATTATATTTTGATCTAATCATCTCATACATAGCTGAGATTTATTGTTCAACAATCATTTCAAGTTGCTTATAGCATAAGATGATATTTATCCCCCAACAACTTCTAGTATAATTTCCGCTTCAACTTTTGACTATGAAGCTCTATCCGAAGATTTCCAATATGTGCCTCACGTAAATTATAGATACAGTGCCTACACCGAGTAAATTCAGACATGAAATTTGCTTTCTCGGTTATTTCTACGAAATTTTGAGCTTCAAACTTTCTTCTCTATTTTCACTTCATGTAAATTCATCAAATTCAGATTAGAGATTTCACGTCAGGAAATTCTGTATAAGTAATAACAAATTTGCACTTTTTATTGCTATTGTGCATTGTGCCATTTATTATGAGGAAATGTTCGCAGCTGTTAACTGTGTGATCATAATGAATACATTCATAATCATTGAAAATTGGAAAGATGAATATATAGAAAATTTTCGGCTGCCTTGTTTATAGTCACTCAGATTTGAGTAGAGATGATCAACAGTAATGCGCAGTTGAAAGACATAAAAAGCCGACACATATAAAGGAGCGATTTTTTAGGAATTTATGAAAATGTTTAGTTTTGGTTAATTTCGGAAATTCGAGAACATCCAAGTGCATGAATCATTCTTTTAATAGGTGTTGATCAAGCACCGAATTTCAAAGAATAGTCAATGCTACGAATATGCGGTATCATTGATCAGTTAAAGTGTTGATGAATTATTATTGATATCGCAAGTTGCAATCCAAATTGCTCATCCAATAGAAGTTTTTGTACGGAAACTTCACGATTTTTCATTTCTAGAACAGATGCATTAAATTGGTGAATTATACCATCGTATTGAAAGGATATGTTAGAAGAAATACGGATAAATATTTGCATTTAGTACGACAAACGGAACCGTTCAGCGTGACACTATATATTCCATTTGTAGTTTTATTTGCACACTATAGCAGAATCACGCATTCGGTATGCACGATGGCCCATCAGCGATGCGTAATAATGCATGACTATCCAAATCCTTCAAATTCACATATTTCCATCGCTCGCCTATTCATATATTTCTTATGACTTTATTATTCGGCCTGAATTAATGTTTAACTTTTCTATACAATCCTTTAAAAGTTTGCGAATAGGAATCATTAATAAGTAGGCGATGAGCATTTTACAGGCAAAGCAATTGATGAGCTTTTATAATTGCGCAAAAACCAACCGCTAAACCAGCCATTTGTGCAAAAACTCTTTTATAAATGGTTGATTTAGTAGATACATGCAGCATCACTACGCATTTTTTATGTTTACTATCATATTAATGAAACCTAAGTCAGATGAGGTGCAATGCATTCAGCGATGCATTCGCCTATTCCAACAACATTGATCTCCTTTATATCGAAGAGGACCAAGTCTCGCTCGGAATTGTACTTGATGAAATGTGACTAATAAGCGCTGACACTCACGAGAAAGATAATGGTGATAAAAAGCATTCGAAGATGCTAGAGCATCTGCTTGATCAGTGAAACGCTGGAGGTTTGAGGCAGTCTGCAGTCAAAGTTCTCATTCGTTATCGAAAACAAATGATGATCATCTTTTATTGCTAAAATTCATGAAAATTTGAGCCGAAATCAGTCTAACAAAGGAAAAATTTGCCCCACTTAGGTTAAAAACAGTGCTCTAATGCTCTATTCAAGCGTATTCCATTAGGTGGTCAGTGTATAAACCAAATTGTTTATCGGCACCTGTTTCTCAGCGAAAATTAGAAAATTATAAAGACGGTAAATATAATGAACGCAGGAGCATATGCTTGTAGCAGCAATCACATCGCCGTTGAGCACGCGACACAAAATTTTTCGAAAATTTTCTAACATAGCTGCTGATTGAAGGTGCTTGCAAAAGTGCAAGGAATAACACGAAAAAGACGGTCGGATTCTTCATGGGTGGACGATGGCCTTCTGCATGTGAGAGAAGTGAGGCAAGTGCCCAGTTGCTGCGGCTGTGGTATCTCGCCACCTGGCCCCCCTGGTCCACCTGGCCCAGATGGTAAAGATGGACAAGATGGGGAGCCTGGAGCACCAGGCAAAAATGGTCCTGATGCTCTACCGCCTACTTCAGCGGCACCACGTGTAAGCACTCATTGTTGAGCATTACTGCAATATCTTGAACCTTTTCAACGTCTCAAAGCGTTATTACGAAACGGCATTTGTAAATAATCTATGCACACGAAAGCTTTCTGTGGAAAGTTATCACTTTCGAGTCATAGAATCTTCGAATTTCATAGTTATGGAATCTTTCAGCTTTCTTCGCCTCAATGAGTTTTACCTATCCGAAAAGCAGGTAGCAGTGAAGCAAACTCTTCGCAAGTAGGACATTCTGTGATGCCGGATTTGTTTCTTTTTTATTTTAAACTCCATTTACGAGAGAGAATATTTCTGCTTCCTCATTCGTACGAGAACTTTTCGAACACAACGAAGGTATTTATGGAGAAAAAGCAAGAAAACTCCCTTCTGGTGTTTCTTTTTCACTTAATTGCGAGGCTAGGAGACAAGTTTAATTCGAAATGAGCCGTATTGACGATCATTTGGGTTTTAGATCATCGTAATAGTTCAAACTCGTTGAGGACGTAATTCAACAGCCAAGGCAGAATCGGCCTATTACAACAGAAAATTCTATTTGGGAGGATGGTGAGGTTTGGCAAATTGCATGAAGCGAATCCCCTGCATTAATACGACACATGTCGTTCCCTTTATGCAACGTTGAGCATAAGTTTTTTTGCAAGATGTTTGATGTAGCGAGATATTACATTTCAAAGGCTCCTCTTCACTGCTCCTTATCGTCCTCTCTTCTGAAGGATTTTTTAACCGATTTTGAAGCTCGTCATGATTTCACGTTTTTGCAGGATTGGTGCTTCGATTGTGAGGATGGACCACCAGGGCCGCCAGGAGCGCCTGGACCAAAAGGATCCCCTGGTAACGCTGGTCCAGTTGGTCCACCAGGAGTGGATGGTCATCGCGGATCGCCAGGGCCAACTGGCCCTATTGGACCACCTGGCGAGCCCGGAATCCCTGGTACAACTCTTTATTAGATTTTACAGCTTTGACAGCTGGCATTTGAAAATTTGAAACAAAATCATATAGAAACTGCATGCAACGAGAGTTCATATAGGTGCGTCGTAGTCCTTTCATCGATTTCTTCGAGTTCTACTGAAACGTTGACGAAGAGTGCAAAATTATGCATGGAAACGGAATATTGAATTGAATCATGAAAAATCATGAAAATCTCATTTTTACTGCGATGCATGAAAAAACTCCATTTCAGCATACATTTTTTACTGCGATGGTATCGATTAATACAATAGACCCAACAAAATCAACACTGGGGAGCATTAATTTCTTCTCGTGAACAATTCGATTTGATACTATTGAAGACTAGCACAAGGAATCGTCCAATAAACGTCAATAGAACGAGAAACGAGTCCAAACCTCTCGATGGTCGTTTATGTAAATCCTTCGAGAAAAAAATGTTGATCAAGGATGGATAAGTCCTGAAATGAGCTTGCAAGGTGATCAATGTGAAAAGCCACGATGTGTAGCTTCAAAGCATGTTACTATTAGCACGGATAGTAAAAGGGATATGATAATTGAGTATTCATCATATCTGCGACTTTCAACCGCTCTCATATTCTACATTACTCGCATCCATTCTAAATAGTTTCTTTTCACTTCTATTTTGCGGAATAAATTGACGTCATATTTCAATGAAACCTCCTTAATGATAGAAAACGATCTCTTTAAGAACTCATTCAAGGTTTTAAGTTTTATGTGATCAATTTAAGCGTGATTTTGTAAAATGTGATGGATTTTCGATTCTCTCAACATCACAGCAAATGCTCTTTGAGTCAGCAAAGACTACGCAAGCCGGATTAATAGATGTTTCTTGCGCGTTCTTCAATAGAATCCGGCTAGTAATCAACAGTCCCAATTTGCCGGAGTGCGGTAATTCAATTCAGTCAACGCGCCTCCAGTGACAAGTTCGCGGTATTTTTATTTTCTATTTTTTTTCAACTGACCGTTGGTTAAAGCAAACTACTACAGTGGGTTTTTCTCTAATAAACACGGAGACGATTGCAATTTTGTTTATTGGCCTGCAAAACAAGCCACATTCACAGATCGCTAATATATTTTTATAATGACGTAACAGAACAACATTTTGCAGGCCTGAAGGGACCACCAGGCGCACCTGGCCAAGTCGTTGAAACCGAGGGGCCGGAGGGACCACCAGGACCGCCAGGGCCACCTGGGTCCCCTGGTCCTGATGGCGAACCTGGAAAGCCTGGTAATCCTGGACCAGACGGGCCAGTTGGACCGCCTGGAGATCCAGGTAAAGATGGCGCACCAGGCAAATCAGGTGAAGATGGCTCCAAAGGACCCGACGGAGAACCTGGACGAGGAGGACTTTGCGATCATTGCCCGCCACCAAGAACCGCGCCGGGTTACTAAATCGTCCGGCCTGGTATTTTTCGGCGTTCTCAGGCGCGGATCTCTTAGTTTTGCTTGGTCCTCATTCTTGTGCTTCTTGCAAATCAGCAGTTCGAGCTTTAAGCCATCCCTCCAATAGATGTATCATTATGGTTGGTGATGTTGATGAAGCAGTATAAACTTTTGGCAGCAGATATTTCTGAGAGCGGGAGTGCGATGATATTCATTCACCTTAAAGGAATCAAAATTAAATTGCTGGTTTGTAGATGTTATGCTACTGCCAAATCGCTCATGTCTCATGTATATTTAGCTACGAGTTGCTAATAAAGGTCACTGAACGATGCATGTCATGCGACCCCTCATTTTGCGAGATTCCATGCTGTCAGCTAGAACCACTCGTGAAGCTTTCCCCGAATTAGGGGTGACAATTTTTCCTTCTTACGGTGGTGGTGATATCTTTCTGAAGACGGTGAATTTCGGTGGCATTCAACTCCCTCTCGTAGACCCGTGGAGAAAAGGTGATGTCAGTGAAATGCCCACAAGCACAATGAATCCACCTGTTTCAAAATGCATGCTAATTTTCTAGCGCACTCAAGTGAAAGCAAGTGGCAATGGCAGGTATTGTGATCGCGTTATAGCGTAACGCGATTACAAGACTCAAAAACAGGATCGATCCACCAATCTCACAGATTTCTGCATATGCCAGAGTTTAGCACAACAGAGGCAAACTGTAAGATTAAATCTAAAGGCTCATGCAACCACCCTATTCCTCGTTCCCTTGAACGGACGGTCTCCGGTCGAAATGTACACGCATAATCACTGTAATTTGATGCGCAATATATAAGCTCATCCAAAACTCATACTGTGTAAAAATGCACTTCTTTTGAAATCGGTGGTGGAAGGATTCTGTGCATTGATTATGACAAGAATATTTACACTTACAAATGCTTAAGTGCTATGGAATGCTCCTGCAATGATTGCATGCTAAATAAGAAGTGATGAGAAGTGTTCGCCTAAGACATAAGAAATGTTTTGAAAGATAACTGTCCACATCTTTTCTTCCATGAAAATTGGCCAACTCTTTTTGACTTTTATCGCACATTTGTCCATCTCATTTCAAATGTTATAACTGTTTTGTCGGATAGTATGGAGTTATCTGCATAGGCAGACTGATTGCCTCTAGAGCGCAACGTATCAAGAATGAATAGGAAGCTGATAACCCTGCCAAGGGAACCATCAGAAAGTATGCTTGATAAAAAGGCTCAATAATTGGTGACCGTAGTAGGTGATTGCCTTATCTTATCGTTGTTCTGTGCCGCGTATCGTTTTCGTATCACAATGGTGCAAAAAGCGCAGTGTGTCAGGACATCTTAGCAGGACGCGCAATGCTATTGCTCTGCCCTTTGTTTTATGTTCCCAATATTTGTTTTATGCCCTCCAGGACTCTTTTTTAAACCTTTTTTTCATTCGTGGTGCACTGAATACGTTGACCAAAATCATGTACGTTCAAATGTTGAAATGTAGCAATGACGATGTGAGAATGCTCGTCTTTGATAAGCCAATTCAAAAGAAGAGATTGCATTTTTTATAAGAGAAATTCCAAAATTTTCATCGAAATCAGGAGGCACTGTGTTTGTCGGCAAAATTTAATAAATTTGATAGAAGAACTCTGGAAAATCCTGCACCTTTGTTTTCGGTGGTTTCTAAGTAGAAGGTGCCCTGAGCTCAATTGTTTCTCCATGCGCTCCGCTTGTGTAAACGACGACTACAGGCGGCATAAGCATTAGGGATGTGTAAGTTAGCGATTTTTTGTTAACATGCTTACTGATTAATCCTACAGAGGATCCACAAAAAGTTTTGCAGAACTCTTTTTCATAAATGCGCTAAATCGATGAGTGTGAAAATTCCATTTAGCACTCGAATTGCTTGTTCGCTGAACTACTAAAAAAATACTTCTGCGATATTTCATTTTATCATATATAGCTGGGGTAGGTAGAAAGTATGTTGAAGACATAAGGGTCAGGCTATAGCATCTGAAAGAGAATAGTGACAATTTGTAAAGGAATTTCAGCAACGCTTTGTTGATAGCTAAGAAAGAAAGTTTTTATCATAAACAGGAAAATATTTGGAAAACAGGAAGAAAATATTTGCCAACGTATAGTTCTTTGTTAAACAGCAGCAGAAATAAAGATTCATCAGGCAGTAGAAGTGGACGAGATTCGGCAGGTCAGAATACAAGTCATGCAATAAGATACCATTTATTGCTGCATGAAAACTAGTTCACAAAAAATCGCGACAGTCAAAAACTGCGTAGATAGCGAGAACATAGAGGGTACAATAGAAGCGTTTTATATGTGAATGCCACTATTTTTGCGACTGAAGGCAGCGTCCATCGGAACATATGAATAGTATATCGATTGCTCGCTAATTTTTAACCATAAGTTTTAGACTTAGTTTAGAGTTAGTTATTTATTCGTAACTTAATTGATTTTAATTGGTGGCACATCAGTGGTTAGATGCCCTTTTCAAGTCGTTACCGGCCCATTCATCAAGGTTGAGAAAGACTATCGGAAAGCTTACGAAGTAACGAGTTGTAAAGACCAAATTTGTATGTGGAAAAAAGTTAAGCAGTAGGCGATTTCGACCACTCAATCTCCCTCTTATTTCGTTTTGATCTCCATTCAGCAATACATGAGAGCCATTTTAAAACAATGCTTTGCAGTTCTTAACTGATTTCATTGGTTCATTCAACGATCAGATTCGCCGGTTATCAATGACGAACAAGTGGATTATTGTGCTATTGATAGGTTTTGTGGTGAGCTTATCTGCTGCCTATAAGATCGCTATATTCGTTCCCGATATTTCTGGAAGTCAGGCGAGTTCTTTTTGTTTTTATGTATTCAGTTTTTTATTATGAGCGCATCATTCACATGTCCATAAAACGGTTGAATGCGATATTCATTTCAGTTAATACTGAACGTTCGTGTCGCCGAAACTTTAGCTGCAAGTGGTCATAACGTTACTCTAATCCGTTTGGATATCTTTGGTGCAAAGAAGGTCGAACCAAAAATTTCATCGTCTATTGAACGTAAGTCTTTGCGATATACAATATTGTTTGAGAAAATATTTCAAAAATATTAGCCGTATCGTTTTAGATTTATTTACTTGAAGTGGATTTTCACGTCCAGTGGAATTGTGTCGGTGGAAAATGGAAAGCAGAAAATTCTTGTTTCGAATTTTTGCAGCCGTTTTTGATACTTTTCAAATAAGTAGCGCTCAAAATGATCCTAATATCCTGAGTATATAGTAAGAGAAGCATATACATAAGGTTAAACCTTCTTGTGTTTATGAGTTCTCCACAAATTTTTTCCCTCACGATCTCAGCTTTGAACTCAAAGCCGATGCGATGAGTTAATAAATATGAACGAATTACGTGAGGTTGCATGGCTTTCCATTTTCATTCATCGATTCCACTTCGGACGTTATTTTCTCTTTCAACCCTTCAGCTTACGAACCATAGTTGATGAGCTTCTGTGGCAAAGATTTCCTCTTATCTCATGAGCAAAATTTGTTATTTTACCTCTAGCGGTTAAGATACTGGAAACTCTTAAGTATTTAAAGATTTCCTTTGTTCGACTGTTATCTGCATCTACATGCATGAAAAAATCGCACTATGAAAATATGCATCGGCACTCTGCATCACCACATACGTTGCGTTGTCATAACTTCAAACAATGAGCAATTCATTTCACAGAAACTGTACTTCAAAAGTACGAGTGCGACAATTTGAAATATCCTCTCTGAAATTCAAAAATTTAAAGTTTGGCCGCAAGTGTGAGTGATTGCCTAACGTTTAAACAACAATATTGCCGCCCAAAAGAATTTCAAACTCCATTCCATCTACTATAATTTTGAATTTTGTGCTAATGTTTTCGTTAATGAAATACCATTATTATCCTGGTATGCAACATGTGTCGGTAACCTTTTAATTCCTCAGAAAAAAAAATAGTGTGTCGATTTGAACAAAAAGAACAGTTAAAAAGGGCAATATCAAACCTATCAGTCAGCGTATAAATGGATCACTTTATAAAAAAGATTCAAATTTAGATCGACTTTGTTCATTATATTGGCGCTTATGCTGCAATGGCAAAAATTACGATAACTTATGCATGTTACAGAAACAGAGTACCTTGGTTACATACTACTTGGAAGGTACAGAATAGTAATTTCCGGTATAGAATATTTTCACGTGCAAATTGATTTAGTAGATTCGAGTATAGAATTTTATGACTTAATTATAGAGCATAAACAGAAACAGAGCACTGGTCACATTCATTGAGAATAGAACAAAAAGATCCCATTGATCGACCTCTTAATCATCTCATTCAAATCGTTTAGAATGGCGAGTGAAGGCATATTTAAACGCATCTGTTTATGAAGAAATGAATATACTCCATTCTACTGCTGCCTTTATGGTGCGTTCGTTTTTTGTCTTGCTAAACAATTTCTGATATCAGTGATATATACTTTAATGATGGCTCGTGGACAATTTTTTCCATTTTTTTCTCCTGAATTTCACCAGGGAAATTTGTCATCTCTTTTTCATTTGAGTTTGCTCACCAGAAATTTTCCATTTTTTCATTTAAATTTATTCACAGAAATTTTTCGTTTTTTTTAGCCAATAATTTTCGCATGCTTTAAGTGGCGATACAATTATTTGGTTGCACAATTTACTTAACAGCGTCGTTTCACTAAAAAAGCCCTTCTTGCCATATTCGACTGTTGCAGTAGCAGTCGTACTTGAAATGATATACGAGACTAGGAATATAATAATGAAACAATATTTTAGGCTATAGACTCTGATCACCTGATATTCTAAAAAAAAAAATTGTTTTCAATCTTGTTTAATTGTTTCTCACTATTTGCACTTCACATAGTAAGTAGACTCATTGCATTCAGCATTAATTATTTATGCATTTTTGCATATATGCATTTGTAAAGCTCATTAGAGTGATGTCATGTCCGATATATGCATTCATGTTTGCCTGCCTGTTTTGTGTTTCCTATTCAAGAGGCAGACAAACATGCATGCATATATCGGATGGAATTTTCACTAATGGAATTTTTCAGCAGACGTCAGTTTTCTCATCTAATTGGCGAAAATCATTTGCGCTATTCATTAGCACTTTTCAAATGGCATGTGAATGTTAGTTGAATTTTATTATACTCAAATACAGTAAACGTTAAAGTTTATTTAAATGTTGTATTCATAAGGTGGGAATAGTAATAGCTCCAAAAAGTGGGGGAAATTCAACAGTGGAAACAATCACTTACGATATCCGAAAGTTGATGCATAGAGCGATTTAACGTTGCTTCGAAAAATGGAAACACTATGTAATAAAAGACCCTCATGAAGAGAGGGTCCTTTCTTTGTAGAAAGATTCGATTAGTGGTGGGCCCATTTTTTTTCGCTGTGGAAAATTAATCGTTTCTTGATCAGAAGAAATGAGTTTTGGCAGCAGTTGACTGTATCGTATACGATGTCGACATAATGGTAGATCATAACGACTGGAGTGAGGCAGGGGAAATTGGTATAATTATGCAACTGTATTCTTTGTATTGGATAGTTTTTTGTTTGATTGCATCGTTCGACTGCATGGTATTGTATTTTCCAAATATGTTGATTGCATAACATTGCAAACGACAAATCTTATTATTACATAGTATATATTCCAAAAATAACTATTGTTTGGTTTTCTTTCTTTTTTCAACTGAAATTGAAAAAAAAGATGTCGGAAATTCTGCTAAAATTCGGTGCAAATATTCTTCGACAACGATTTAAATATTCCTATTACTAGTGACTCTTATAAGATGCGTTGCAGGTGTGACTCAAGACAAAGAATTTTTAAAAAAGCTAAAAGAAGCGAAATTCGACATTGCATTCACCCACTTCTACGATTATTGTCCAATTGGTCTCATTTATTATGCAAGAATTCCCACTTGGATATGGTTGAATGGGGCGCAATTGATGGATATTATTGCACACTATGTTGGAGTGCCAAGTCCACCAAGCTACGTTCCTCGTAAGTGCGCTAGTCAACTTTGGTGTGATGTGAATCATTGAATGAATAGGAGAAGAAAAAGAACGCAGAAGAAAGAACTGCTCTCAAGCTTTCAATCTTTATATATATATATATATATATATATATATATATATATATATATATATATATATATATATATATATATATATATATATATATACATTAAACTAGTGCAATGCAAGGCGTGAAGGGTAAATATGTTCAGCAGTTGTAAAAGAAGAGATACCTGTTGCATCGAAAACAGTAACTAGAAAACGCGTAACGTAATTTGCCGTTCAGTGCAGTCAAGCATAAAATTGCAATTTTCTATCATCTAGAACATCAGATTCTTCGACACCACCGGTATTCTCCAAAGACTTTCCTTTAATAACTGAAGAGGGCAGCAACATTATTCAACAAAAAATTTCAATTTAAAGTGGATTGATCGGTCTGAAAATGCTCACACTGCGATAGAAGTGAAAACAAAACGAATCAGTAAAATCCGTGCGAAGCAGTTTATGTGATTACGAAAAAACTGAATTGGATTATATGAATACTATACATATATATATATATATATATATATATATATATATATATATATATATATATCTATATCTATATATATATATATATACATACATATATATATATATATATATATATATATATATATATATATATATATATCATGGACTGAGCCGTTGAAGTCAACGGATCTCATCACCGGTGAACGCGCATGTGTGAGACGAGTCCAATTCGGGATAAGCATGTCCTGTTGCACCTATCGCAGATAAACCGTACTCCTTGATCAGGCCCACTTGTGCCCAATAGTCGTCGCGATCTTTTCTCTTCCAGTGCTCGAACTCGACATCCCTCAAATCGTGCAGTCCCCTCGCGGCATGCTCTCCTCCACAGCTGTCTGTCATGTACTATGTCATCCTTTAGCTCCATTTGACACGCTTTCAGCGTTGCCTTGACTCCATCCTTGTATCGAAGCAGCGGACGTCCTCGTTTCCGTTCCCCAGAGGCGAGTTGTCCATAAAGTAGTTGCTTGGGGATGCGGTTGTCCGGCATTCTGATGACATGCCCAACCCAACGTAGTTGGGACGAGATGATGTATGCTTCGATACCAGTTATCTCGCACCTTTTCAGCACTTCAGTGTTCCTTACTTTGTCTTGCCACCTGATATTTGCAATTTTGCGTAAACATCGCATATGAAACTGATCCAGTCTCTTGATGTCTTTTCGATATAGCGTCCAGGTTTCGGAACCGTAGAGAAGTGTTGTTAGCACGACTGCACGGTATACCGCAACCTTAGTACTCAGTTTCACTTCATGTCTGCTCCAGAGACGTTTGTATAGTTTGCCAAATGCGGCACTCGCTTTCGCCAATCTTCTGGAAGTTTCTGTGTCATTATATGTTGAGCTTGTAAGTGTGCTGCCTAGGTATGTAAAGTTATCGACAACCCGAAGATTGGATCCGTCAACTGTTACGGTGTGTGATGTAGGCTGCTGACGATCTGGGCATTCTCGGTACATAACTTCGGTTTTCTTCAGGCTGACCTTCAAGCCAAAACGGTTGGCTGCCGTGGCAAATCGATTCATGATGTCTTGTAGATCCGCGCAGGAATGTGCCATTAACGCGCAGTCATCAGCATATAGGAGTTCCCGGATGACTGCAGTGTGTACTTTTGTTCTGGCTTCTAACCGTTTGAGGTTGAAGATGTTGCCATCGATTCGAAATTGAATTGGTATGCCAGTATTGCAGTCTTTAAATGCGACCGACAGCATCATGGCAAAGAAGATCCCAAACAGAAGCGGAGCAAGTACACATCCCTGTTTGGTGCCGTTGGTAGCTGCGAATGCATCCGACATGTTGCCTGCTTCGATAACGCGAGCGCGCATCCCTTCATGGAACGATCGGATCACATTTACGAACTTATCTGGACATCCAATTTTGCGTAGAAGTGACCACAAACCTTTTCTGTTGACAGAATCGAAAGCTTTCGTGAGGTCAACAAAAACAACGAAAAGGTCTTTGTTTTGTTCACGACACTTTTCCTGCAGTTGACGAGCGCTGAATATCATGTCGATGGTGCTGCGACCAGCGCGAAAACCACATTGGCTTTCTGGAAGGATGTTGTTATTGGAGACATGCAAGGCAAGTCGGTTGAGAATTACTCTTGCCAGGATCTTGCCTGGGATGGACAGGAGAGAGATGCCTCTGTGATCATCACAGGTTGCCCGATCGCCCTTGCGTTTAAAAATATGAACTATTTGCGCATCCTTGAATTCTTGTGGGACGTCTTCACGCTCCCATATGTGCCGATATAAGGTTGTGAGCCGGTGAATAAGTTTGCGCCCGCCGTATTTGAATATTTCGCCGGGTAAGCCATCGGCACCAGGTGCCTTACACGCTTTCAGCGATTGGATGGCGTCAAGTACCTCGCGTTCTGATGGAGGATACGCCAGGTCGTTGGACACGTTCCATTGTGGAACTTCGGAGAGCACCGTTGAGTCAAACTCTGATGCTTGATTCAGCACCACTCGGAAGTGTTCTGCCCAGCGTTCCAGAATCTTCTCACGGTCAGTTATGAGATGAGAGCCGTCCTTCGAATAAACTGGAACACTCCCGGAATCTCTTGGACCGTAGACTGCCTTGAGGCCGTCATAGAATGCTTTCATGTCATGGCGGTCTGCTGCTGTCTGGAGCTCGATTGCCATATTGGCCCACCAGCGTTCCTTCATTGTGCGAAGTTTCGCATTTGCCTCCTTCCTGGCTGTGTTATAAGCATGTTTCTTGGCGGCACACGATTTGTCATTTATCCACTGCAAATGTGTGGTGTACATTTTGTTCAGTAGCGCTCCGATTTCAGTGTCCTGATCATCGAACCAGTCTTTGCTGTGTTTCCTCACCAAGCCAACAACTTTTGCTGTGGCGTTATAGACTAGATCTTTTAAGTTGTTCCAGTCATCATCAGCTCCATCGTTGTTCTCCCGCTCACTCAGCCTGGCATTGAGTTCTTGTTCCAGCTCCGTCCTAACGTCTAGACGTTTTAGCGCGCTCACGTTGAGCTTCTTGACATTGAGACCTCGTCGACACCTCTGCGGAGGCGTCGTTGTCAGGCGCACAGTACTGCGAACTAGAACATGATCTGACCATGTCGTGCTTCCGCGCATTGCTCGGGTTAATTTCACGTCTCTCAGGTCGCGTTGCTTGGTTATTACGTAGTCGAGCATGTGCCAGTGTTTCGACCTGGGATGCATCCACGTGTTCTTGAATTTGTTTGCTTGTTGAAAGACTGTGTTAGTTATGACCAGTTCATGTTTTGCACATAGTTCGAGTAGCATTGTGCCGTTTGAGTTGGCCTTACCAACTCCATGACGCCCGAGCACTCGGCTCCATGTGGCGAACTCACGGCCAACCCTGGCGTTGAAGTCTCCCAGAATAAATAGTTTGTTTCTGTAGGAAGTTTTGGAGATTATGTTATCCAGTTCGGCATAGAACTCTTCCTTGGAGTCGTCTGATGCGAGAAGGGTTGGTGCATATACCGAGAGGAGAGTGGCTTTGCGACCATGCGACAGCGGGAGTTCGAGGCTCATGTGTCGTGGCGTAATAGCGACTGGTGTAGAGCAGAGCGTTTTAACGATCGCGTTCCTAATGGCAAATCCAACTCCGCCTTGCCTGGGTGCACCTTCAGGTTGTCCAATGCAAAAGAACGTATATCCTCCACCTTCTTCCGAGAACTGCGATCTACCGGAGATTCTGGTTTCGCAAAGTGCTGCGATGTCTATGCGATATCTGGCAAGTTCACGGGCAATTATGGCTGTTCTTCGCTCGTGGCGATCACCGCTATCCAATAGCGTGCGCACGTTCCACGTTGCCAAACGGATTGGTTGAGATTTACACCACTTTGTTTTTCGACCGCACGGGTAAGTATTCAGCAAGCCGCGGTATGCTTGATGAAGGATTTGGAACTAGCAATGTTTAGGGAACCTTTTATATCCCCTTCTTCATTCGAAGAGAGCAGTGCGTTCCTGAATAGGGCTGCTCTGCCACCCAGGCAGGACACGAATCTTGAAGTAGTTCCTGGTCGTCAAGAAGCGGCCATCACACCTGAGCCGCCTGCGTGCAGGGTCGTGACTAGGTACTTCCAGTGACCCGACACCTGTACCCGTCGCCACTTGCCAGTCGCCGCAGGGCTTCACACAACATCTTCACCGGAGTTTTACCGTCACAATGAGTTGATTTAAATGAGAGATGCTTGTGAGACAAATCCCACTCTCTGTTCACCCAAAGCTCGTTGGCTGCAGGCACGAAGATCGAGACGTGTAGTCTGAGAAGTGGGTGCGCAGCAGTGTGGCCAGAAATGAGGCCAGGTTGACCATACAAAACTGCCCTTCCGATATACAATCGTAGCCCACTGCAGGTGCTATTCACCATGATTCGGAGTTCCTTTCTCCTAGCCTTTCTTCTTTCACGAAGTACCTACAAGGCAGTAGGGGCAGCGGTCTTTTTCGGCTGACCGTATTCGCCGTGACACGAAACCGTCATTGGGTATTGTGACCATTTTTTCAGGCGCTGGCGTGCCACCGTCAACCCCAGCCACACCCTGTTGGATTTCGCCGCTAGGTTGTCCGCGGTTGCTTATTCAATATATTCGCAGCTAACCGTCGTACTGACGGCCGTTCCCCGATCCGCAACCTGGGGACGCGCCAGATGGCTCCTAGCTGAGCACACTGGATATATATATATATATATATATATATATATATAGGTGAAGGTGAATGTAACAAAGAGCAAAGTAATGCAAACTGCATGCACTATATATATATATATATATATATATATATATATATATATATATATATATATATATATATATATATATGTAGTGCATGTAGTTTGCATTACTTTGCTCTTTGTGCGTTTTGATGCAATCGCTTTTGCAAAATACATTGTAGCAATGAACGCTTTTGTGCTTACATACATGCGCATCTACTACCTCTCGTAGGCTGACCTCGGAAGAAATTGAGCTAGTGTATAGCCATTTCAACCTGCTCGTCTTTCGCATTCCTTCATCAATTTTAAAAGTTTTTGAGAATCGGTACTTGACCAACATTTGTACTCACTTTTCACTTGCTGGATGCTCATTATACACGAACAAATTAAACAGAAAACATCCCTCTAGGAATGTCTGCCTGAGCGGTTACATTGGTTAGAATATGTGCGCACAATAATTTGTTGATATTTTATGAAAACAAGTTAGATGAACGAATTATTGAAAAGCATACATTGGAAATCAATTAGGTGAATTTTATACATTCACCTTCACCTAATGCTGACCATTTAGCATTGATGGCGGATGCGAGCGATAAAATGAGCTTCATGCAGCGTGTCAAAAGTTTTATTGGTCGAGCGATTACTGTGCCAATGGCAAAGAGGTAAGCTTTTCTTTTCTGCTGATACCACAGTTGTTTTCGAGGATGGGAAAGTGAAAGAAGATAGGAAATATTCTTAGAAGTGAAATATCCTACGAAACAAGAAAATATTTTTTGAATCCTCTTCGCATATTGTAAAACGAAAGGCTCAGCAAATCTTCCGTTTCTATTAAATCGTATAAAAAAGTTCCAGCTAGATAAAGACAGCATTGTTTCCCTCTGTTGTTTTGCTTCCTGAAAACGAATTCCTTTCCTCTGAAAATTCACCTCCCAAGAGGAGAACGGATCACCGTTCCCGAAAAAGAGCCGGAGGTCTAGTATTTCTTTCACCAGTACAAGTCTATGACATTGGCGATGAGCTTCTTCAACAAGCAGATGGAGCAGTGTTACCGATCTTCTGTGGGATTCCACGTTGGAAGCAGTTCTTTGTTCTGCGCAATTAATGGATCTGGGTTCTGTCCTAACGATATCGCTCCCTTCCGAGGAGTTTCACGCTTTTTGCTCTCTTATTTTCCTTGTGAGAATTTCCGCACTGGTAAATCGCTCAGCGTCAGCAGTCTGGTTTTGCAGAAGGCCGTTCACATCACGTAACATTTAGTTGGACGCTAGATTACTATGGTCACAATGAGTTTGTTTTTGCCCTTCCACTAATATCGACGTCCTAACGTTCATCCCACGACGACCTTCTGCACTTTTTAAGTAGCCCAAATTCGCAAAAGTCCTTTTTCTGAGCTCGAAATCTAGCCTATGGAACCTCCCTGAATGAGTCTTGAAAATTCAAGAAAAAAATTCTGCCGTTCCATAATGCTCCAGCAAATGCCAAGAGCACCAATGAATATCAGTGTCGCATATGAAGTTTGTATAATGAAATCTCCGCTATATTTTCGTGAAATTCACCCGCCGCTCACCGCCAATATTATGGAGCGTAATTCTATCATCGGATTGCCTAATTGTTGCTGAAGAGGCGGTAGATGGTGTTAATGCCTTCAATCTTAACAAAATGCCTAACGAATTTCGAATATTTAGATTTGTGCTTGACCCGGAAACCGAAATCCTTCGGCGAAATCTCGATCCAAAAATGCCACATTTGAGTGAGCTTGCTACGCAATGCCCGTTGGTAATGGTGAATTCGGATGAATTCTATAATTTTCCTCGACCTACACTACACAAAATCGTTTATATCGGTGGATTAGGTATGAACTCGCAACATGTGAAACCGCTAGAAGGAGTAAGTGAATTTTTTTTTTTTTTTTGATTTTCTTCATTGAAAATATTCAGCTTTATAAATTATTAAATGACTGCCAATTTTAACGCGAATTTAATGACTTTTAAATAGAATATATTATTGTATAACACTTTTATTTAGCTAAGGTTTTAACATTGAATAGAAAACATTCGATTTACAATCGATTCTCCCACACTAATCTTTCATCTCAACAGAAATTATGAATATGCGTAATTATATTTGTTATCAGTAGCTTTTTGTACTAAGAGATCTTTTAATAAACGCTAAATGTTCCTTTAAAGAATGCATCTTATCAATGCCTAAAAAATGCATTTACATTTGTACGTCGATAGATAGCAAATTCATCTTGTGTCGAACACATTTCATATTGTGCTCTTCTCTGTATGTGTCCACAAATTTCCTTGCTCAATGAACATTGATATTGGTGGAATTTGAAGGGAATTCCACGCAAAGTTTAAATTCCTAGTCAACTCGGTTGCGAATTACATATTCCTTTTCGGCATTTCCTATGTTCACATGGAAAGCGCATTAAATGAATTGAGTTTTTAGAAGTTTAAAGAGATAGTCGATCGCTCGAAACATATCGTCGTCATGGGTTTCGGCTCTGTCGCAAATGCATCATTGATGCCCGATTCGTGGAAGGATTCTTTACTTAGTGCATTCAAGTGAGTGCATTTTCGTCGATTCATTCGCTTATATAGGGCCTATCAATGCAAACATATAGAATCCCAGTGCACGGAGTACTTTTCGGGAACATGCATACTCTGATCTGATCCATAAGAGGAGGCTGATATCATTATATTCTTCAGTTTGAAGTTGAAACATCACTGGTGATGTGCACCCATAACTTTTCCAGCGCCAATATTTTTTTCTTTCACGGATACTGAAGGGGAAGAATCCGGCAGAACAGCGAGTTTATTTTGATATATTCGTAAAACTTTTGGCCCATTTCTCATCGTTGAAATACTGGAAATGGAGTATGAGAAATCAAGATGTTAGAATACTTAACTTAGATATCTTCAATTACTGCATCGCTTTTTGATGGAGTTGGCGACTCATCAGGTGACTGCTGAGGGATTATTTGAAATATTCACCCCGTAGACACAGACTGCGCACAACGCCGATTTTGAGAAGATGCATTGGTAAGAATTTTTACGAACTGATGGACCTTTGCCGGAACACCGGTTTAGCGGGAAAGCGGTTAAGCAGTGAATGTCTCATTCGGTTATCTGCAGGCACACGTCCGTAAGTCTGCCACAGATTTGTAGAATATATTTCGGCGACAACCACCCACACTGTTTACTTTCCGTTGAAATCGAAACGTTTTATAGGCAATTTCCGGAAATCGAATTCATTATGCGATACACAGCACATGATTTGGACAAGAAATTACCACCGAATGTGCATATAAGCAGTTGGATACCACAAGTCGATTTGCTGCGTAAGTTTCGTTGACGTTTGCGCTAAGCATTCACTACATTATCATCTTCCATATATAACGGAAACAACTGAAATCAACGCATCATTGAATACATTTTTTGGATGGCGTGCTTTCTGAATGCGCAATAAAATGGCACATGAGGTTAACAATAGGCTATAGCATATTACTGGCATGTTTTTGCAGAGAAATTTCCGATGAACGTTAGAAAATCGTATGAGAGAACTAAAAAATTTTTTCGCTGAAACTTTTTCTGAATAATGTATGTAATGAAAGAAGTTCTTCTTCGATGACAGTTTAATCTAAAGAAAAGCATTACTCCACAACGATCCGTTCATTCTAGGACGATGCATCCAAAATGAAGCGTTTATTGTTAGGTTTTTTAAATCTTTCGAATGAGCATTTAAAATGATTCCGGTGGAAGATCCGTTACAGCTTACTCATTTAATATAGATTATAACGATCATATTCTTGAAAATAACCAATTACCCACTTTCTTTCGCTATGAGTCAAAAAACTAGCCCCTAGTAAATTAGAAAAGGTTCTGATTAGCCCATCTGGCCGATCCGATTTTGGCACCTCTTTAATCTACTCAGTTCAATAATCAATATCAATCTGATTACCTAACCATACAACTGCATACTTATGAGCATGCATGTCCATTTGTTTGTCCTATAATCAAACTTCGAAAATACTGAAGCTAAAGTATAGCTAAAGTAATACTGAAGTGTAAAATTCAGCCTCATTGTATGCTCCTATGCCATCTTTCATGTTGATCCATTAATTTCGAAGAGCTAAATCTAGGCATTTAAAGCTGTTAACAAATTGAGTGAATTTCAAATTGGTCAGGTTTTCATCTCACTGACGTCATAGAACAAATGGAGAAGTGTGGCAATGAAGCTGTCATGATATATCATTCTGACTGCTTCCCTGCTCATTTCACCAACCAACTTGTTTCGAAAATAGATAACAAAAAATACAACGTGAAAAAAATTCTTTTTGCTCTTTGCTGATTTTTACTGGTCTGGGAGGTTTTTTCTCCAAAAACAGTTTTTTTTTCGCACAGTATTTGCCTTTCTGCAAATATAAGCATAAAACGAATGGTGTCATGCACATACAGATCCATAGCATCTTCAAATGTCTACATCTTTTTGAAGTTAGTGAATGAACATGAAATATGGCGTACAGTTAAGCTGTAATGTTTCCACATACCTGTTTTTTATGTTTCTCTAAGTTCAGCGGCCTACTGAGACTATCAGAGAGATAAAAATATGTACAACTTGTCCGTATGTATAAATGCTTTATCCATCCAATAAGCTTTTGTGAAGTAAACGTGCGACATGTAATATTGATGATTTGCTTATCCACAGACAATCTTATTGAAGATTTACTTATCCACAGACAACCTTATTGATCATTTGCTTCTTCACAGACAATCTTATTGATCATTTACCTATACACTGACAATCTTATTGATCATTTGCTTATCCACGTACAACCTCCTTGATGATTTGCTTATCCACAGACAACATTATTGAAAGCATTAAATATAACAGCGGTGAACGTTTACTGAAAACATGTGAGAGCGATCAGATCAGTCAGTATCTAACATGATTCAAATAAATGTATTGGTATTGAAAAATTGCAATCTTGTCATCTAGTGGTCATGTAAGCAAAGGCACGTATGGCGTCATCCTCTTAGATGCGCTCTACTACCTGTTCACTTTGACCGAAATAGGTAACTATGTTCTATGGAACTTGTTTGCATCATATAACGATAGATCGATAGGAATTATTTCAGTGAGCCATAGCAATGGCTAATAACAAATAAATAAGGCGGAACAATGAAATTTCAGAGAATAAAAAAACACTTGCATTCATTAGTCATGCTGGTTTCAATAGTATTCAAGAGGCTATTCACTCTGGTGTACCGATCGTTGCAATTCCACTCTTTGGCGATCAATATGCAAATTCACGACTTACCGAAAAACGTCGCATCGGTATTATTATACCAAAGAGTGAATTCAATGTGCAAAGGATCGTACACGCAATCAATGAAATTCTACATAATGAAGAGTTTGTTTATTTTTCTTCTCTTATATTTTCGACTTACTATTTCCTTCATTTCCTCTTGGTCATTTGGTTTGTTTATTGAGCATATTAGGCTTCAAACTTAACCGAGAGCACCAACCTAATAAAGCGTGTCGTTCTGACGATGGCCCGCGCATAACTCAGGTGCACACGTAAACGAATAAGGGCCGAAACGTGTACACCTTTAAAGTCTTTGTTCTTTTCTCTGGATATCCTTCTTACAACTACGATCTATTTTTCACTACTCTCTTGTCCAATTATTTTAATTTATTTTGCATTTATTTTTTAAATAATTTCATGTTTTTAATTTATTGTGCATTCATAGTTTTAAATAATTTCATAGTATAGTCGACCTCAGCGTTCATCAGCAACAATATCGATGTGGCACAGATTCGCACCTATCCACCTTTACTGAAAGTGGTATACTGCTCCTTGTGACTACCTCTACATATAACAGGGCACATTGCAAGTTTCGAAAGTTTTATAAAGGAAACATGATCCATAGATGAAAAACGGTGGAAGTGTTATACTGAGATAATACTGACAGTTGTGTTACTGCCGTGTACATGGTGCTCTTGGAAAACGAAACTATGAAAAGAAAGAAATTTTTTTAATAAGCAGAAGTAAACATTACGCGGGTTTGAGCAGAGACACAATAGATGACTGTTAGGAAACTAGATAATTGCTAAGAATGCAAGAAGTAAGACGGGGATAAATGACCTATGAGAACAAAAAGTGACCACGTTTCTGCCCTTATCGGTTGACGTGTGCACCTGAGTTGTGCGTAGGCCATCGTCAGAACGAAACGCATAACCAATCAGGCGATGCAAATACACGACATTCCCACATGAAAATTACTAGGCATGTTACTGGACAAGTTGGTCTAAATCATATAATATGAATGGGGTGTTTTTGATGACAACGAAAACTTGTCCGCGGACGGGGACGAACCCGCGGCCTCTCGCTTGCCGGGCGAGTGCTCTACCGCTGAGCCACCGCCGACGTTATCATTGGTCATCACCCTCGTGTTATGAACTCCCGTCATTTCATGTCCGTACATTATACGACACTCCGGTGGGGGTATTACGCCCCCGTTTTATCCACTACGTTTTAATAAGTTGGATAAATAAATTAATTAATTTTATTCATTTATTTATTTATTTTATTGAACACAGCATTCATTACGAATACATGTCTCTTCATATCGCTTCCGCCTGCTCTGACTTAATGCCTCTCTGGTACACTTTGCTGCCGTGGTCTTCAGGTCGGCCTCTACCTCTAGCAGGTCAGTCGCGTGAAGGTTAGGGTTTAGGCTCGTCTCCTGCCCGTCTGATGCTGACGAGCCGATCCATCGTCGTTCATCCTATGGCTGTCGGAATCTATAAATAAATTAATTAATTGAATAACAATAAATAAAATCAACAAATAAATAAATAAATTAAATAAATGAATAAATAAATAAATTAATAAATAAATAAATTAATTAATTAAATGAATGAATAAATAATAAATAAATAAATAAATAAATAACAAACAAATAAATAAAATAAATAAACAAATAAATAAATAAGTAAATAAAATAAATAAATAAACGAATAAATAAGCAGATAAATAAAGAAAGAATAAACAGATAAATATACAAATAACTGAATTAATTAACTAATCAACTAATTAATTAATTAATTAAGTAAGTAAGTAAACTAATTAGAAAAATGAACAGGTAGATAAATAAATAAATAATAAATAAATAAATAAATCAAGTAAATTAACTGATTAATTGGATAAATAAATAAATAAATAAATTGATTAAATAAACAAATAAATGAATAAATAAATAAATAAAACGAATAAATAAGCAAACAAACAAATAAATAAATAAACCGAATAAAACTTTCAAGAGAATATGAAGAAAATGGGCGGGAATTTTCTCAGGTGAGGCAAGCAAAGAAAGGAGAACCGTTGGTGCTGGTCACTTTCAATATTTGGGTTTGGAGAACTGGCGCAGAACATTTCGCGTTCTCAGCACCTTTTCTTTCCCTTTTCCTCCCTACGCTTTCCCGTAAGATGGCTAAAGACCCGAACTTCTGTGCCTTTCATCCGCCGTTTCTGATGACATTTTAAAGAACGCATATCGAACCCTTCGCGTATGCAAATAATTGCTTTCCTAGGGAACTCAATGAACTCTCAGCATTGAAATAGAGAAAAGTGACGGAAAGTGATAGGGGAAAACGTAGCTGAATATCATTAAAGAAAGAACATGGACGAGATCTACCTCTGTATCCACCAATCCCAACCCCCTCCCCTCTTGGCATGTCCAATTCCTTCTGAAGCTTTGAAATAAGTCATGAGAAGGAAACCGCGATGGTACAGAATGTAAAGGACAGAATGAAGTTTCTAATAATCATTCTTTAGGTGCGAAAAGTCGTATAGTTTTTGACTGTGGAAACATAAGAGCAACATATATCCGCAGGTGCAGTAAGCTATGATAATTTCATTGTTTATTCAATTCTTCTAAGAATGCTTTGTAACACCCCTGTGCTTACGATTGATGTCGCTTATACTATACTAATGAGGTGCAAACCGCAGGTATAAAAACAATGTGCAACACTTGCTGGCAATGATTCGTGCAAAACCGGTGCGATCTGAGCAACTACTCGTCAAGTGGACCGAGTTTGTAGCCGAATTCAAAACGCTACCCAACCTCACGCCCTATGGAACTAACCTTGGAATTATCGAGTACTTCTGTATCGATGTGATCGCCTTTTTAATATCGATCATTATATGCGTTGTTCTTACCGTAACGTGTACGGCACGTATTGTTTGCCGAAGGATTTGCCAACGACGCCATAAAATTACCCTGCAAAAGAAGCACAATTGAGCGGATACGGTATCGATTCACAGGCTTTCATAGTACGACTCACTTCGACGAAACTGGCCGTGACATTTGTTGATTGCAATGCTGAGACTACAGGTCTCCGGCATATTCAACTCCAAATCTTGAGTATACTTCCAGCCTCAACCCTCAATTCGCTTTATAATTCGTACGCTCTTCGAATCAACAGAGTTTAGCACTAACGCTCCTGAAGTCGTCTCAGAGCCTAGTGTTTGAAGGTTCATTAGTAGTCCTCCAATATCGGGAAAGCATATGAGTTTTCCTTTGAATGAGACCAATATTTTCATCCTCACGATCGTATGCCTAATTCCTTCACTTTAGTTTCATATCTCGTATTTTCCTTATTGTGCTTGCGAAATAAAGACTTAACAACAAACCATTTGCTCTCGTCATTGACATAGTTGATTTGTTTTATTCAGCACGTATTGTGACGATAAGTTTGAATAATGTACTCGTGTGACGCCATCTCGGTTGTCCACTGGGAGCGTTCTAACATCTTTAGGACGGTTCTGAAACACACAGATAGGATCACCTCGTTCATCATGTCGGAAAAAAATTTTTGGACGGCTGGAAATACGACTTGCGAGGATCGACTGATTCATCGATCAGTTTTCGCTGCCTAAACCTTCCTTCTACGAAAGCAAATTTCTTTTAATTTCTTTGTGGAACATTCGCCGTCAGAAATTGCTTTCAAACATCATATACACTCAAATAGAAACAGTGCCGGTTAGATCATGTGTCCAAATCCATACTAACACAACGAGAGAGTCCATACACATTGTGCAATGCCCTACAGCTCGAGAAAAAGGGTCACTGCAGAACAATTCGGTCGGTACAGCGTGATTCCAACCAACTTCATAACTTATAAGATATGATCCTACGTCAACGAAAGGCATGTGGCCAGCTGTCCTGTGAAAGAACCAGATGCCCCAGGAAAAAGGATTGCTCACTTCGCGCGGAACACCAATAAAACTGCGAATGGGAATGAAGACCGTGCACTCGTTAGCTTATCATGGTAAGCTGGACGTTACAGGGGGGTTTGAAGCGTACCTAATGCTTATCAAAACATCATCTACAATTAAGACGGATCCATTTAACCGAGTATCGAGGTGGATGCAACCTACCACACAGCTTAATATATTCACAGCAGTGACCTTCCCCGTAACTGATTTTTTTGCCAGCCTTCTCGTAATGTAACGTTCCGGTACGTATCGGGATTGAAATGAAGTGTACTTTGGTAGTAAAATATAACTTCCTGCGAAAGCGGCAATTGCAACGTAAAAATTGACCAGAACCTTGCAACAAAAAACACTTCAAAGCTGGTTTCACCAGACAATTTAAACACAAGAAAATGGCAACCGTTTCAGGAGGAATCCTCACCTTCACAGATTCTACTTCGCCAAAATATTCAGGATAAACAAATTCTAATTGGCCTGGTAAAGGACGAAAGCCTTCTTCGATGCGAACGAAATACTGACAAAAATAAAAGAAATGAAATAAAAGGTTTTATTTTTCATGGTGCTATCAGATTCACTGTAGAACACATGACTTCCCATTACATATACGATGCTTTATAAAGTCTTTCCATATATGAAAAACAGAATTCAGCTTGGAAAATAAAACAAAGCGTGAACAAAGAGAACCCATCATCACTGAGTAGCTCGATGTTCGCCCGTACAGGTAAATTGGTCAGTATGAATATGCGTTGAACATCTCTGATCGCAAACCGAACCTTCTTTATAAATATGAAAGACGTAGAAAAAACCAATTTCCGCTCCCACCTGGAAATTCGAAAGTAGAAAAATTTCTTAAGCATCTCGGTGAACACCTGTTTTTCTAACTAGGTTTTCTTGCAAGAACAACTTTAACGTTGGAAATATGCCTATAAATTCATAATGAAAACAACGTTCGGAAAGCGCTCAGATTCCAAATGGGCAGCATGTATAAGAAACTATCACTAACTAGCACAATGTTCGAATAAAAACAAGGCATTTACATATGAAATATTAGAAGAAAACTCTTGAAAGCCTAAAAAAAATGTTCAATCCGATTGACTAAGAATTACGTGATTTGACATAGGCAATAAACATGAAAATGAGCGAGAATCTGATAAAGCAACAAAGAATAGCAATGCTAATCTCTTGTGCTGATTAAATTAATGCCACCCATATGTCTCTAAAACTACATTTTCAATTTAGAGAATAAAAGCGCAAGGAAATAAATAGCACAACGAAAACATATATATATATATATATATATATATATATATATATATATATATGTATGTATATATATATGTGAGATAAGATACAACAGGCTGTATCAAACAGCTAATGCTCTTTAAATAAACATCACCCATACAAGCTCAACATCGACGTATCGCTTTTAGATCGGATATAAAACTACTACCCCTACAATATCATTAGAGATGAGATAAAAACATAATGGATTGGCATGTTTGACTCAATTTCCGATTATTTTTCTCTCTAAAATTTCAAGTTCTTTCAATATATATATTTTCGATTTATTTATTTCATTTCTGTTATTCCGTCTCGAATTCGTTTACGTTTAATTTCTTCACTTATTCCCTAACACAAATAAAAATAAGATTTTCGATGGAATGGAATAATCTTTTGCATTCTTTTGAAGGGCAGTAGACTAAATCGAATGAAAAGGAAATCGTATGAAACCACATAAGTAACGTCTACTCAAGTTTTTTTTTATGAATTAAAAAAGCTCTTTGATAACAAAGCAATCCAATTAGAGAAAAATGAAAAATTTTCATATAATAGAATACAATCATGAATAGCAGCTCAATTGAAGATAGCAACTTCCCCTACTCAAACGTTAGTGCACATCTAAAAAAAAAAAAAAAAAAATTGAAAGATGCACAATGGGATCGAAATTTTCAATAAATAAATATTTATAATATAATCACTACTTGCGAACATATAAATGAATATCACCCGAACAAAACAATAAAAAAAACTAAACAACTTTTTTAACGTCAAGCAAAAAAAAAAAAAAAAAATTCATAAATCTGTTAATTCCTATGTGAACTTAATATCGCTGCAATAAAACTGCGAATATTCGATTTAAGAAAAGATAAAGAATCTTAGCGATATATCATTTTGCTCAACGATCCAACCAGCATAACGTTCACAATTGTCTTTTCACTTAAAATAGTAAAACATTTCATTAGCTAATATATTTTCAAAAATAAACGATTTGCTAAAAGAGATCGATTAATGCTATCACATAAACAATATCACTGGGATATTGAATGATTCGAATACTATCAACGAGCAGCTAGCTGGCAGTAAGATGCCTCGTTTGATGAGTTTTCTCCTCCACTGCATTATGCTGAAAACGAAAGCTACCTATACGACATAGACGACTGATAATGAAGGAAGCAATTAATATCCAATAATTTGCATAATTATTCGACGATCGCAGAATAATCAATTGCAACGATAAAGTTTGACAATAATGCGAAAGAAATGAGAAAAATTAGGCGAAAATAAAGATTTGAGAAAAGTGAATTCGAAATCACTGTCGCCTGACTCATTGTGCCATTTTCACGGCTTCAAATAAGAAGTCGTTAAAGGGCGGCAGTTTAGCAACATCAACAAAATAAACACTGTCGTTTATGTGAAGAAAGAAATTCAATAGCGATGAGAAAACAATTGAGAATATTCGTTCATTGAATATTTGCACAACAGAGATATATCAGCAAGGAAATAAATAACCAGCGAATGAAAAGTGCACTGATGAAATAACGGGAAGTATAATTGAGCATTTGATAGTTTTCTACTAACCTTGACACAAGGAGAACTTCATTTTCTTCGATTGTATAAAGTAGAATCGAGAAATTTTCGATCGTATAACAATAATAAGTTCATTTCAGGAACCTTTTCCACATATATAACAGCATCCTTTACTATAAGGAAACAGCAATGACTTGCTAGCGAGAGAAGTTATTCCTGGATTTGCATTTTCTTTTTTTTTTTGATATCTACCAAACCTTTCAAATAGATTTTCTTTGGATATCACAGCACATTCATGTGATAATGTTACTCCACCTAATGGACAATAGTGAGCGTACCTGCACTATAATATCCCTTATGAAGTAGTGGAAATGCAAATGGCATTTATATACCCGCCTTCGCGCTTGCGTACTCAAAGAGTGCTTACAATCCACGCGTCCATCTATAGTTTGCCGATCCATGTTCCACGACTGTGTTTTGTACACAACTACGACTGCCGATACGCATGCCTATCCATAAGGCTCGATAGCATTAAACTGATGGGTAGCAAAAAACGCTGGCAAGTTGGAAACACAAAAAAAACCGATGGGTGCACATATAAAACCATGGAACCATCTTAGTTACAAACATATGAGAGAGGTGAGTCCCTCGAGAAAGGCAAGAGATGACTGGCCCAACGATGGGACTCCTTAGGTTGCACATGAGATGTTCACCTTGCTGTGACCGTATTACTCGACTCCGGATGAGAGTTTGGTATATCGATTACCAATGCGGAGCACGATGAAGCGTTTTTGAGATGATTCGCCAACTCCGAGACATATAATGGTGGATCGATTTGTGCTCGCTCTACAAATAATCTTTTTAGGGATTAATCGTTTAGATTTCTGGATCAGCCCATATAAAGTCCAACTTGTCCCACTACCACAATTATTTCTTTATTTACTTAAACATCCCAAATTGCTAAAGCATAAAATGTATGAGCGAATGAACACAATAATAATGAGCAAAACTAATAAAATTATTGATCCAAGAAATTGTTGCGCATAAATTCTGGGAGACGAGTGCACACAAGATTTTGAAGAAAAAAAAAACTCAGTAGCGGAAACACAAATATCATTTATATTTTTTAGATGAGGAAAGAAAACCATAAAAAGATTGCTTGAAAAAAGTAATGAATAATACAAATGGTAAATAAACAAACCACATGTTTTCAGCATATCCTGGAATTTATATCTGCGTATATCGACTGGTTGTGTTATCCACCAATGATTCTTTATATCTTCTACTGTAGCACGTAAACGAGGATCTCGTTGTAAGAGCCATGCGATCACTTGGAATAATCCTAAACATAATCATTTCTATTGTTATCGCTAATATTATTGATTTAGTGAGGCAAAAATGTGGAAATGTTTAAAATATTATTTCCAGTTATAATTTAATTGCTGGAAAGAGGTAAATAAATTTGAATGAATTTTGAAAGGGAAATTTTCCTTCACAGAAAAATTTTAAGAAAAATTTTCACTGATGTTTCGAATGGATTTATACGATATTCAATGATCACTGAATGATTTTTCGAGCCACGGCTCTCAAAATCGCCAGTACAGTACTCGAACCATCGAGCCTTGTTGCTATTATGTAATCGGATCTCCATCTCACTAGAACTTCATCGTTTTTTATAAGTAAGGACTAACTTTAATGACTCACCATGTAGATGTTTAATTCGCAAAACGATCATCTGTATCATTACGCTTGCAATCATGCGGTAATATTGAACCTCAGGTTCCCCTATCTCCAGAATTTCTTACGTAGGATTGCCGCTCTGGATTTCTTAAGGAAATTACAGGTGGACGTATCTCCCTCTTCCTTTTTCTTTCTCTCTCACTCTCTATCAATGAAAAGGAGTCGTATTGCATAACAGTAAACATCTGCTGAAGAAAGCATCAGAAAAACGCGCCCGAAAACAGCACAAGACTATAATAGAATTGCTGAAAATGGAGATGCTCATAGAAAAAAATGAAATTCGCATATTCGGGGCAAAATATTGTAGCTTTAATTTAATACTTCGGTAAATAAAGATTTCCAGAAAAAAATGCAACCTAGACGAATGGGTTTGGTAAACAGGAAATGGAATTCACCATCGGAGACATCCCATGGCAGCTCGATTTCGGCTTGGACAGTTTCTTGTGGACTGCGAAACGGGTTCTCGAAATAGACGAGTGTATATAGCAATATTCCCAATGACCACATTTCTAGTTCCGGCCCACGATATCTGAAAAAGGGTTGCTGAATTGCAGTCGAAAAAAAATTGCAAATTGCGCCTGACGATTTAGTGCGGACTATCAGGCCATCGGTAGCAACTAAGAGAATATTCACTAAGTCTTTAGAAGAACAGATTCGCAGAAGAAACTTCAAACGGAACATTCAGATGTGCTTTTATATTCACTGGTTGACCTAAAAGCGGACTGTAAATGAGAAAAGGCAGCGAGTGTCTGAAGGAAAGAAGTCTAATCTTTATGACCAAAAACACAGTGCAGCTATTATATATGATGTTTATTCGTACAGATAATTGGGCAATCGATCAAGGGAACAGTATTTGAAGAAAAACAACATATGTATCAAAAATTACAACTGTGAGGTGGGAAAAAAGGACCAATGAACTCTTACTTATTGCCACTGAGTACTTCTGGACTGCAATATTCCATTGTACCACAGAAAGTCGAGAAGACAATATCCTTGCCAAAATATGCTGCTGATCCAAAATCGATGAGTTTACAGCAGAAATTCTGGTCGATGATCACATTTTCATCCTTCACATCACGGTGAACGATATTGTTTGCATGTAAATATGCTACTGCGCTTACTATCTGCAAACATTTGATTCCTAGAATTAATAGTTACAAGAGTTTGCATAATTATTCTATATGCTTGTTATGTACTTTTATAGACTTGCTCAACAACAACGTTCTACAGTGACATCATGTCAACCTGCATTCATGCACGTGTCTGTCTACCTGTGCAGTACTTTCAATCTGAGAGGCATTTAGGGTAAAATTACGAAATTCCGTAGCAATAATGGAGACCACAAGGCAATGATGTACTCCATCGGAGGGACGCGCACGTAGTGCCATTCGGCTCCCCGGGAAATTTGCTTTCCAACAGCCTATAACATGCTCATGACACCTGTACTGAAAATAGTGGAAATTGCATTCAGCGGCGAAAAAGTGCACTAAAGTGAGAGAGCCAAAGAAGAGACATTACGGGCGTTTATAACTTCGCGAATTCTGGACGAATTGTGATGAGGCTTTTTTTTTTTGAAAAAGTATTCAATTCTCTTTGGAATGGTATATAAGTCCGCTGGAAAAAGCTCGTGGATGTGTGAAAAAAGACTGGTGTTACTTAACCAACTCGCATAGCTACATCAGCCCCCATGGGATTGCATGACTATGTCAGTCGCACTCACAGCTGGGCAAAAACGCGCCGGGGTGGCCGAGTGGGTACTGTAGGGAGCTACGGCGACTGGCTACGGTTGTCCAGCGTCAGTCGTAGCTCCAATTTTCGATTTAAATCTTTTTCGGGGTTTCCGGGTCAGAAAAAATTAGCTGAGTCCCAGATGTGCTCGAATGGGTTCCGAAGGAGGTGGTATAGCCGAAAATTTGCGGATAATGAGTTTGGTACCCATTTCGTGTACCTTTTCTGAATATTTGTTGTGAATCATATCTCGGCTTCAAATGGTCCAATTTCGATATATTTTTGAACATCAGGCTTGGCATAATGGAATAAGGTGAAAATATTTCCATCACTTCTTTCAGAAAGTTCAAACAGATGGTAAGGAAAGAATGTGAAAAAAAAGTGTAATGTGATTTGATGGAGAGTGAATTTTTTCTATAACAACAACTGCACAACCATGAAAGCAGGGGTCAAGGGGGCGGCAAAAAATCGAGATTCTGAAATCTCAATTTTTGAAATTTTCTGAGTTCTGGTTCTCAGCCGATGTTCAATGTCGGCAAAAACGGCCTCCTGATTTCTCGTCAGCTCGCCGAGACCTCTCAAAGAACGTATAGATGACCGCCCACGGGCAAACAGGAGCCGAGAAAAAAAAAACCCAAAAATCGCACTTTTTCGATCCACAGGGGGTAGTACAGGAAATTTTTCGAAAAATATTTTTTGTCTCCGATTTCGATGAACTTAGTATGAAACGATAGAGCTCGAAGCGCTGATTACAAACATTCGCATTGTTCGCGGTTTTCCGTGAAAATGAGGAAACTATTGCCGCTGGGATGTTTCACATTCTATACTAATGTACTATAAACGAGATTTCGGAAATTTTTCTCGGCAATGGTTAGGTTTCTGCAATTCTTGTTCGCCTCATTCATACAACCTTAAAAGCTCTATCAAACCGTGCATAATTTATTGAATTTCGAAGCAAAGGTTGGAGACCGATTTCACGGTCAGAATTTCTGAAATCTCGATTTTTGAAATTTTCGGGGCTCTGGTTCTCAGCCGATGCTCAATATCGGCAAAAACGGCCTCCTGATTTCTCATCAGCTCGCCGAGACCTCTCAAAGAATGTATAGGTGACCGCCCACGGGCAAACAGGAGCCGAGAAAACAAATCCCAAAAATCGCACTTTTTCGATCCACAGGGAGTACAGGAAATTTTTCGAAAGGTATTTTTTGTCTCCGATTTCGATGAACTTAGTATGAAACGATAGAGCTTTTCTCTCTTCTTTGTCCGCTGTATTTTCGAGGGGCCAGGGCGCGAGTCTGTTCCGCTCTATTGCGCCTGCTGTCTTCGGAAGCGCCGAATGGGCGATTCTGTGGTGTAGTATTTCGCCTGGGGACTTTCGGAATGCCGAGGGCGTGAGTTTGCTGCATAGTACTTCGCCTGGCGTCCTTGCGAGCGCCGAAGGCACGATTCAGTTGTGCACTATATCGCTCTTTGCCTGCTGTGGTTGCCGGCGCCGAAGGCGTGAGTGTTCTGCAGAAATCCGTCTGCTGCCTCTGCGAGCGCCGAGGCGCGAGTCTTTTGCTTAGTACTTCGCCTGAGGAGACTGGGTGGGCATAAGGCGCGAGTCCATATGCCCTATTGCGCCTCCCTCTCCGCGGGCGCCGAAGGGACGAGCCTGTTGCGTAGTACTTCGCCTACTGCCTTTGTTAGCGCCAAAGCGCGAGTTTGTCACGCTGCACCCTTCCTCATGTCCTTGGGAGCGCCGAAGGCGCGAGTACGTTGTGTAATACTTCTCTCTTCTTTGTATGCTGTATTTGCGAGGGACGAAGGTGCGAGCCTCTTACGTTCCGCCTGCTGTCTTTGCAGGCGCCGAATGCACGAGTCTGTGGTGTAGTATTCCGCTTGGGGACTTTCGGAACGCCGACGGCGTGAGTCTTTTGTGTAGGGCTTTGCCTGCTGTATTTGCGATTGCCTAAGGGGTGAGTGTGTTGTGTAGCAGTTCGCCTGCTGCCTTTGGGAACGCCGAAGGTGCCAATCTGCTGCATAGTACTTCGCCTGCTATCTTTGCCAGCGCCGTAGGCGCGATTCAGTTGTGTACCATATCGCTCTTTGCCTGCTGTCTTTGCGATCGCCAAAGTCGCCAGTTTGTTGTGCTCTATTCCACCTGCCGCATTTGCCGGGGCCTAGGGCGCGAGTCTCTTGTGTAGTGCTTCGCCTGCTGCCGGAGCGTCCAAGGGCGAATCTGCTGCTTACTACTTCGCTTGCTCATTTTCGTAGCGCCGAATGCGCGAGTCTGTCACGTTGTACCCTGCCTCATGTCTTTGCGAATGCCGAATGCGCGAGTCCGTTGTGTAGGACTGCGCAGGACTTTGCAAGCGCCTATGGCGCGAACCTGCTGTGCAGTACCTGGACTGCTGACTCTGTGAGACTGTCATTCGCCACTTTTGATTCGCGGTGCTCGCAGTTGGCAATTTTGAATTACTCAATCCGTGTGAATCGCGCAAAGAATAGTACAACTATTGATAATTTAAGCTGGCGAAAGATTTGCATGAGTTTCATACCGCTCTGCATTGCAATTCTACGATACGTCAGCAGGGACTATATTAACTAGAAATACATATTTATGGAAAATTTATATGGACGATCACGTCAGATGAAATACATCAAAACCATTGCATGCATTTTACTTTTTTTGCACATTTATGAAACTAGTAGTTCAGCTTCTCTGCACAGATGTATTATATATATATATATATATATATATATATATATATATATATATGCACACATTTATATATGCATGCATACATATAAATTGATAGGTTTATAAGAGCGAGCGAAGAAAAAAGGTACCTGTCTAAAAATGTAACTCATCAAAGGTTCATCGAGTTTAGGCTGATGATCGATGAACTCGAACAAATCCATGCCACAACCTAACTTCTCCATCACCAGTTGGTAGTATGTCTCATTCTCGTAAACATCCAATGCCTATAAGATGTTCAGTAAAACACCATAGTCGTTCCTGCATGGACTACAGGCGATCTAGATTTGACCAAAGGAGGCGCGAACTTGCATTGGAGCTGACGCAGAGGTGATGATTAGTTTGAGATGAAATAAACAGCGATCCACTATAAGACGCGAAAAGATGGGGATGGCAGTTGAGATCGAAGCATTCCACTTCTTCATTATTTAACAACTCGGTTTACCCCACTGCATCCTCGAAATTAAAAAACCTCACTTTATTTACATATTACGTACCGTTCAGATGAATTCCCTCCCTTTTCCGCTCTCCACCCTCCTCCTCTCTAACCCCTCCCCTTTCCAGTACGATCCCCTGCTCTAAGAAAGGTGAAAAATTTCCATGATAAATGACTTCCGAGTACGGTGGCATTTTCCTTCCAGGTATACAAAAAATAGGAAGCACTCCACATAACCAAATCCATCCAACAGAGAATAAAGCTGTAAAATAACGCTAAATAACCTCGAATAATAAAGCAGAAAACCAAAAGTATATTGCGTTCTCTAAATGACTACCACCTAAAAAGTATTTTAGTAACGCTAAAGACCATGAATTCTAATATAAGTGACATCAAGACTCACCTTGACAATATTGGGATGGGAGAGCGTTTCGAGAAGATGTAACTCAATCGGCACCATGCGATTGCCACGTTTCGGACTTGGTACCCAACCTTCCGGTAACACTTTCGACTTGCAAATAAACTTCGCTACTGCCTTAAAAAATTTATTCACAATAATTGAGAAGAAATGACGATATTCGAGAAGAATATTGACGTTTGATAACTATTATATTATAACACCAACTGAGCCAAATTTCTCGAAAATGCCAACTTACGAAAGAAGCGTTTTTATTAATTTCATTCTGCAATGCTATAAGAAGACTAGTCATGGCTAAATAAGAAAAGCAATGAGGATTATATGACTCTGCCTTTCAACCCTGAATTCAGCAAGCCAATTTACTGGTCGACATCCACCAACCTATCCTCATCCAACCAGCAGAATTTGCATTAACAGGACCGTCAACTACACATGCCCGTACACTCATCGACGTCCGTTACCTCCTTATCTTCACTCGTCCGCAAAGAAAAAAAACAGGTTGAATCATACTGCCTACGCGCTATTGAATCGCTTGCGCAATGATGGAAATTCCAACATAAATTGAAACGAAGCGATAAAATACAAACCAAAAATCCGGTATCTTTTCGTGCTGCTAACTTCACTGAACCAAATGCACCATTACCAATGAGTTGAAATGTATCGTAATGTTGTGAATATTCACCACAAACCGCTTCTGCATTCTCATCCTCGAGTGCTTGTAATGAAACACAAGCCAACTGCAAAATAAACTTAATCATTTACATATTAAAGTGCTATGATTTATTAAAGAGTTAACCGCAGTTTATACCTAGGCATACAGTAAATCCTTCCTGGCTTTGCCTATACTGATACAGGTAGGGATTCCATCGTGAAGTAGTATGCAATGAACCTCATGTGCTATTTTATGCCACCTTAATGAATACTAAAATATAGAAGAGCTTGTCCTAGAAGTGCATATTCCAGATTTTTTCTTGGATTGAACACAATTGCTACCTGGAAGGAAATACACCTTATGCCCTCATGTATCAGTGAAAAAAGCTGTTTAGGTAATGCAATAACGATCAATTATAGCAAACGACATCTAATGGCAATGATTCTTGTGCACCGATTATAAATAACAATGAAAATATTGGAGAAACAAAGTCAATAAATCTCCGTAAATTTTCATTTCACACCCTACTTTGCTAGTATTTACGTTGATCACCAAATTGAACTTTTCCAAATGAAAGGACAATGTAGAGATGCAATCACGTTAGGGGACAATCCACAATACACTTTCAAAAAACTTCTTTTTTGGGACCATCTAACAATAATAAATTTTAGGCACTGGAATCTCCTATTTCCGGTGTTATAAACCGTTGTTTCTGTGGCAGCAAATTATATTATGGGAAACAAAACCATAAGAAGCTGCGGTATACGGTAGGAGACCTTAAATTCTTCGATAAAACGTGTAGAAGATGATATGCATCTTAACAGACCATGATAGATGGTGGTAAGGCAAATATCTGGGAAGCTTTCAGTGGTAATGCATCCGTCTTAAACAGGATAGCATGGCTACAGTACAGTACGGCTTAATGATCATCGCAAAGCGCGTTGAAATAAACTACGCAGTGAATCGCTCGTGGTTATCTGTTATCTTCCATATCTGCACCACATCTTTTTGAAATGGGCGATCACATGTAGAGGTGCACTGTGTTTAAACAGGTAGGCATGGCGACTTTCATTATCTAATGAACTTAGAAGCTCGAACATCCATTCCCGTGATGGATCGCACGTTTTAACTTATTGTGAGGAACTCTGATAGTCTGGCTATCATCATTCAACAGAATATTCCATAAGAAGTTCACCATCTTTAATGCTTTTGTTGTGATGAAAAACCGCGGTGCGACTCAATTTGCATAAATCGACCTTAGTGATATCTCTTCCCTCTGCCCCATTATATTGCGCCTTTCCTATGGTTGTCTGGCTGCGTGTCTGAAACTCGTTTGCTGTTATGTGCGTTGATTCGGACATTCTGATGGTTCCCCGTGTTGTTCAGTTGAGTCAACCAGTTCAGTGCGCGGGTTCAGTAAACCCCTATCGCCAACTCGTCTCGTCTCGTCTCGTCGACACGGCGGCATCGGCATGGCACCTTTCACATAAGAACTGGTATGCACAGAATGGCTATTGCTCTTTATATGCCCATCTTGTACATAAATCCCATTTTTGAGTTATGTGTAACTCGCCTCACACGATTTTTTTTTTTTTGCTGCAGATGAACTGAAAGAAAGAAAAGATTCTTACAGCACTCGACTCGCTCCTCTTAATTTTTATTTCATTTCTCGAGCAGTCGTCGTCATCGACACCTTGAAGATCAACACTTGAGTCATCGTCTCTTCGTACATCCCGGCTTGTATTCCCGAACAAACCGAAATCGGCCGACCGATCATAACCGATACAAACCGCCCAATTTGCAGGACATCCGTTCTCCAAACGACGCACATCGAATCGAACCGCTACAATAGGTAAAGATTATTATTCATGTTGAAAGAGGTATGATCATAAGAAATAAATGCGTATCTAATACTTTATAATGGGTTGGAAGAATGCATAACCCCGAATATGCTATCTCAACGTGATCCTTCAAGTCCGTTAAGCATTTTCCGTAACGGCTTTAGAAACGCCATTAAGACCTTCTAGGTGCACATGTCCGTTTGCAGCTTCAACCGATAATCACGCTGTAACACGGACGCGGGATAAACGAACAGTTCACATACCTATCATATTGGCATCTGAATGCCTTGCGAGACCGTAAAATGTACCCTCACGAATAACCCGACATGGCGATACTTCCTCATCTCCATCACCATCGTTCGACTTTGTCCGTTTATGATAACCACTGCATGGACTGAAATAAGAAAACTTGGTGAAAAACAAATTAAACTTTCAATGCTATAAGGTTTTCATGGTTCCAATAATCGCAGCCTCATATATTCGAGAAAAATTTTAGGCCATCACCGGCCGTGTAAACGTAGTAAACGGATGGTCAAAGAATTCATTAACCTGCATGATAAGCTCAACGACGTTAAACGTTTAAACAGTACGGCGAATTTGAAATTGCCGTTAGATGGAAGCGTAAGGCACAAAAAATCACGGCAGCTGCGGATGCCGTCTTATGGAGAAATGCTACAAAAAAAAACTTTTCGAAACCTCGACCGATCATAAAATGTGTCGGAAAATTTTCTGACAAATTTCAATATTCGTAATTTCTATGTTGAAAGATTTAATTGAAAGCTATCATGGGGGATCAGTTTGCGATGTGTATAGTGCCTATCAAATTTGGTCACTTCAGCAAGCTTCGATGTTTTTCCAGTTGAAATTACTCATTAGAACAATTGTGTATAATTATATGCATAAATGTGAAAACGCCATAATGGGCTCTATGAATAAAACCGATTGCATACAAAAGCGTACAATCACTGGAAATACTCAAAAGAGAAGAACGCTTGCTATAGTTGCATTAAATTCAAGAATCTCTTTGATTACTCTTTCTTAACTACGAGATGATCGTTATCCTGAATATTTTGGGTGCTAACTATCACTGATTCGTTTAAACTTGACACTACCAATCGCCCGCTAAAATCCCATCTTATTTAATTCCAATTGTAGCCACTATACACAACTATTGACAATGTTTATGTCAGCGAATCTATATCTGTGTATTATATATTCAAAAAAAAGCATCTGTTCATCAAACAGGATCTATCCAAACAAATTATTAGTTCTTATAGTAAATGCCTATGTAGACATCACCGTTGTCACAGCTGCGAGAATTCATCTACAAACGAATATTTGGAGTGGAATTCATTCAACTCATAGGTTTAGCTGTCAGCAAACGAATCGATACATATAGAATAATACATAAAACGGATTTCAATATTTAGCATGACCTGACGCTAAAATATTCCATTCCTTATTTGCAATGTGATGTGGTGAGAAGACTTTCATTAGGAGTTGAAAGTGAGCAAGAGTGGCGAAAGGAACGTGCTGAAAAAAGTTCGGAAATGCTTCCTGGTGGAGTTTCGTGACCTTACTGCCTAATCATGGCTGCTTTAGCAGAAATCAACAATCGCAGCCGTGATTAGATGAGAATTGATTATTACCATCTTATCACTGTTATTAGTTGCAAATAAGTGCAAAGACTGTATCAGGACTGAATAGATAGCACAGATAAATATAGATATATAATGAAAAGATAAGTCGCCGGTCTCATGAGTAGCACTAAACAGATAATATATGGCTAGGCTAATAAATGGGCCTCAGTAGAATTAAGTTAAGTAGATAACAAAGGTGAATAACGAATACCTGGTTGAAGGTTGCATACAGCATAGATCGCCTTCAACACGCTTCAAACGAGTGGGACGTGTTACATCATCTGCGTCATCAATCGACAAACTTGCGAGTCCATCAGCCAGTTGGGCTGAATTCGACGCCGAAGATTGCTCTCTCATAGGCGTCGATGAGGTGGGCCAATTTTGGCACTCTGTAAGCCATTCCACTGCGCTCTATGTACCGTTAATGATGATCAAAAATATCCGTTTAATAGCTAGAAAGGAAATGATAGGTGAAAATAGAGAAAGAATCAACTCTTCGAGAATATTTTTTTAAAAAGCTTTATGACTTTGGACAGGATGTCGTTCCACTCTGTCGTTTGGCGAGGCAAAAGTAAATTGGGAAACGTTAAAGATAGGCATCTATCGCTAAAAACCGCCCAATTCAAAATGTTTACTCGTCAATAGATTCCAATGAATTTAGCAAAAAAAGTAAAGGTAATATAATGTTGCAAATGCTTTTGATGGCAATAAAACTTTCTATAAAGTGATTACTCATTTCTTTATCGCATAATTGGGTTAATTTCCATTTTTTTTTTCTTTCTTAATGATAAAATGGTTACATCGTAGAATACAAATCTACTTTCTCGAACCAAATGCAATGGTCTTATCCAATGTGATCTGATAGAGTCTGATAAGGCTGCTCTTATCAGTTCTCTGTTGATTACGGTCCCTTCCCTATTTTCTCACTTTGTTAGATTTCAAGCAGATTGAAGAGATTATTGCAATTATTCTACTGTCCTTAATACCGATAAAATATAGAAATTTCAAGTAAATTTCTGCAAATTTGCATACGAACGATTATTGTAAATAATACACAATGAACTAACATTACAATTTCAAGACGCTATCAATTACTGATAAAATTTAATGAGAAGCGAGATATTCTATTTAGAAAAAAAAAACAACATATAAATACGATCAACTTTAGTACAACTTACCTTCAAATGATGGAATTAGGTAACTGGATGATTTCCTACTCATATCATTAGCATCTTCTGCAGCATTTATCGTCTCACATGTATGAATATGCGCATGAAATTGTGGGATAATATCCGTTATATGCTAAACAAAAAAAAATAACATTAATTATGGAGACAGAGACAATATGAAAGAATTAGAGAAAGAGGAAGTATTTAAACAAATCCATTAATCATCTTATTAAATCACAATCAAATTTCTAATAATGCTGCAGTCTACAGTAATAAACTTTTTAAAGCCCTATCTTCCCTTCCATTCCGCCCTTAGATATTAAACTCATCAATTCAAGATTTCTTGGCGCGCATACTCCCACCATTAATCGAATTCATTCGTTTCGCATTTCACATGCTATAGGGAAATAACAATAAGAGAAAACAACACAACATGATCCTATTTCTGTGAAATTTCTTCGACAGGAAATTAAATGTAAATTACAACAGAATTATTTATGCAAATTTCAACGACAAAAACGCCTACAGCATATGTTATGAACGTAGCCAAACAATGATCTACACGATATGAGACCTCTCGGAATTCTCGAACATCTGCGGGCAAAGGATTGCAGCAAATTTTAAAAGGAAAAGATGAAAGCATCGCCTCATGAATGCTCAATAAATTTAAAACGAATTCTCAGCTAGGCTACTGAATGTTGCACCCACGCTATTGTCATATGAATGAACACTCGACAAACAATCTAACTAAATAAAGAACATTTAAATGCTCATTTACTATCACTCAAATATTTGCATAAAAGCAACATCACTGACAATAAATGAGAGCGCCAACTGCAGTCGTTATGCACAAAGAAATCAGCAAACATTAAATCACTACCATCCTTTCTCACAGCTATGCAATCTTCGCATCCGAATTTAAACTACATTAATTCAAGTCCCCTCAAAACGATATGAAAAATACCTCTCTCGTATATTTCATAAGTATATATAAAATGAAAGCAAGAAAAATATATTAAATAACATCGAAAGAGAAAATTCTATCAGTTTTTTCATTGCCAACAAAATTTCTACTCATTTATAAACTTATTTAACTTTAAATAATCAACAAGAATATTAGTACAGGTTAAGGTGTGAAGAAAGAACACTTACAATAAAACTCTGTAGAGCTTGCTCTTTGCATTGTTTACCAACAAGAGCTTCAATGAAATTCTCGTTGAAACTATGTACGACACCTGATTCGGTTAGCGTGATCACACCATTGACAGCTGATAGTGCACGAATTTGTAATTCGTACATTAACGCATTCCTTGCTGAATCAAAAAAAAAAATCACAATGAAATTTGCACATCAATTGCATCAACGCTTATGAATGAGTCATATTTAATGGATCGATTTATATAAATTTTTAAAGTTTCACTTCTATATGGGTTCCTCTTTGTTTCCCTTTCTAACTTATTTTACTGATACTTCACTTCCAATAGAAAACGTTCATGTGGGCAGAGAAAAATAGCATAATGAAATCTTCCGGTCAATCAAAAATTTTTGAGAAACTTTAATACCTCCGTTCTTTAGTTAATTAAATACATCAACGTCATATATGAGGGAAAAATCCACATAAATATACATGGAAAACATAGAAAATTACCAAAGGGGGTGTAAAAGAAATGAAAAGGATAGAACATAGAAGTAAAGTTGAGCTCAGCGTACAGACAGGTCAAAATGAAAAAAAAAAAGAAAATTCGAGACGGAAAGCATAAAAAAAGTATGCAACCCCTCTCGGAAAAAGTTAGCGACGAAGCGACGACAATACTTCAAACCCAATATTTGCAAGAACGAAGATCAAAATTTCGTAGATATTTAACAAAAATTTCTAACGGTATTCGTTTGTAGGACCTTCTTCCAAGGAGAATATTTTTTCATGCAAAAGAGCATGGTAATGAAAGATATTCTAAACAGTGGTTAAGAGAACATATTTTCCCGCTTATCTGAAACTCCTCTCAATAGCGTTTACGCTTCCTTAGTAATCCCCATATAGCCTGTAGAGACCAACATGTCAAGAAAATCATGCATCATTCTTGAAATAGAAGATCAAGTGGAATTTAAGCTCGCATAGAACTTAAACATTTTCAGCCCAACAGCACAATCGGAATTATAAGCATCAGAATCGATTTGAGCAAAAGCTAACGCAATTAAAACGCCTCTAACCATATTTAAAGAGCGTAATATAAGAAACTTGAGAGGCAAAAAGGTTGGCTTAATGGTTGAAAGATCACGCAGCAGTTACAAACGGCTGTACTCAAAATTTGCATATTACGCTCATTGCTTTTATGCGTTCAATTAGAGCAATAAAATGAACGCAAATGAAACCCAAGCGTCATTGTTATGTAAATATTGGCTAAATGAAGGTTTGTTTTTAAGCGTTTCTTTTGTGTGACAAGTCGTTGAGTTCAAATAAATTATTAGCTTGAATGGAGTGATAACGACCTGATTTTTCACATTTTTGCAGCCATATTCAATATTTCCTCCACAACATTTATCTATTAACCTTTCTTTTGTTTACCTTATAATACGGATGCCAACTTAAGAACGCATTGAAGCACACGTTTTTCCGATTACTTGAACTCATGTCAACATCGCTTACGTCTACATAACTCTTGGAGAATAAGATGTTAGGAAAATCATTGGCCAATCCTGAGACAAAAAATCAAGGTCCAATCACCGACCGTCAAATATGAAGATGCACAAGGTTATTACAATATATGTCACTATTTTGACTTGATCAACATTAGAAAATTACGGTGACAGGGGAAATTGTTTCAACGATAAGTTATTCATAACTCTACAGGTGATTGTTCAATTAGAATGTTTCAGTTTTCTGACGGATGTGAACAAAACGACGGGTCGATGGCAATGTAAGTAATTCGTTCGGAAACGACTGATGTAAACGAAAATGAATGATATTATATCTGCGCGAAAATTCTCTTTTTAAATCATTTAAATAACCCAGGAGGTCAACGGAAAGAAAACTCACCTCATCAAACGGTTGATACAAACATAAAACAACAGGTAAATTTCAATAAGGAATGTATGTCAATGATAGAAACTACAATAACTTCGCTTCTCCTTTGAAAAGCGCTCAAATTTTTTGATTTATTCCCTTACCGAAAGTCTGCTCCCAAGTTTGTCAGGTTTTAAGGCGCATAAAATCGTCAAGCTAGGGGTCTCTCTGCAGTGAGTGCAATAATTAGAATCCAATATTCAGCACAAAGAAACAGCTGATGACAACGATGAATGAAGAACAAGAGAACAACTATTGCCTCACAGTACGTCGTCTTGCAGCCACCAATGAATTTTCAAGGAAATCTGGTGCTAAATGGATCATACGTTGTCACGGATGCAAAGAACCACTTAGTCGTCTTTTGGCTTTTAAAGTAATTAATTACGATACCTTTACTAATTCTTTGTTTCGCATTCCAGAGGAGAAATCTACAACATCTACGAGAATATCATAGAGATTCTCATCGCATCGTTTCTTTTTGTTTTTTTTTGTTCATTTCACTCAATTACATCGGTCACCTAAACAAATATCATATATTTACAACGATAAATGTCTCTTACATTTGAAAAAAAAGCACATTGTGTAAATATGCAAAAAAAAAAAGATCCAATTCCGCCTCATTCAATTGATCATTCGCAACTTATAGGGACTAACGTTACAGCAATTCATAAAGCTGATCAATTTTTGTGCTGAAAAAATCACTAAGATTTATTTCATTGATGAAAAAATATTGGTGGAAATTAGCCGTAGCATTCCTAACTTGCCACTTGTAAAAATCATCACAACAAGTATAGACACATAAATAATGCCCAGATGGAGTGCCAACTATTGTGTTTTCGCCTGAAAATGAAGAAGTAGCTAGTGGTTTGCTAAAAAAGGACAAGATAAGGATTAGATATAAGATGAGAGAGGATCAGATAGACGTATGCTTTCAACAATTCGGTTGATTCGCTTCCAAGAACGATTGATAACTGGCAAAAAAATAGGATTAAGATTCTGAGAGAACAACAGGAACATAGAAAATGAGCGTGTTAAAAGAGTGACTTTCTTAACTAATATTGTGTTCGAGAAAATGAAGGTGCTAAAAGAGTCGCTTTCTTGACAAATATTGTGTTCGCCCACTTGCGCAATCACTCATGGAATATCTTCTCATACCTAATATAAACCTTCATCTGTTTCTATGTCCGAAGTAAAACGATCGACACATGATCACTTCAGTCGAATAAAATAAAGTGTTGTGGATTAAAGAAATATAGAGAGCACATTTAAGGGTCAAGTACTCTACACTTTGGGCAATGCATGGCATCGAGAGCACTTCAGATGTATTCGTTGTCATTGCCGAGTTGGACCAGATGGACGTGAATTCCGTGAATGCCGTACCGACCAAAGTCTACCACTTTGTATTGATTGCCATATGGAAGAGAATCATCCAAAATGTGCTGGTATGATGATTACATAAGCAGTATTGTAAAGCAAATTGTAAAGCAACGGTCATTTATAACCCCCTAATCCCCTTCCTTCCCTCCCCCCCCCCTACACAAAATCGTTGACGATTGCGATGTAGTGCACTACGAAGGTGACCCTTATGACCCATCTTACAAGGGAAAAACAAAAACGGGATGTAGCATTCTCTAAATCTCCTCCCTCATATCTCTCCTCCCACATCATACAACAGTGAATAACCTATGAGTATATTTGACCCAACGAATATCGAAATTATTTGACTAGGCCCGTTATGAAATTTAAAAGTAGCCAAATTTTCCAACCTTGGAAGGATAAAGAAGCTATGAATTATATCAGTCGAAATTAAGAAATTGAAAATGTTCCCACTATAGATTTATTGCGAAAAGATGAATATTTTTCTCTTTTAAGGTTGCAACAAAACTCTCCGCGAAACTTGTGTAAAAGCACTCGATAAGCAATGGCATCGTTGTTGTCTTGTCTGTGCAAAATGTCAATCACCATTTCCAAGTGAGTTACTCTGCGAGTATCAACGATTGTACAGCCATTTTTCGTTGACTATAAATTTGGCAACCAGTTATTTTTCAACTAATATAAAAAATGACAACTAGCCACTTCTCAACAAGTAAAGAAATAGCAACTAGCCATTTATTTCATCGAATCAAAAATAGACGACGAGCTATTTTTCAATGAATATAAAAAATGTTGGCATTCCCTCTCGGTTAGGATAGTAATATTCGAAAGTAAAGCAATTTCAACATCGGAGCATCTTTTCCTTTTAGTTGCATACATACCAATAGGGCAATGGTTCAACAATATCGTTACATCGTTATTGCCGCTAGTCCACAATGTCTACATAAACCTCTATTGTTATCTGTAAAGCAAAATTCGGAATCGCCTTCGCAATTATTGAGAACTCTTCGCTCTCGCTCCTACCCCCCCCCCCCCCATACACAAAATAAGAGGGGGAGAGCGTTTTTTATTGCGACGCTGTACGAAAAAAGTTGAAAACATAGAAAAGGATGTAAAAGTGTTGCAGTTCTAAATACTTTCGCTGCTTAATTTAGAAAAAAAAAAAAAAATACTACTGCAAGAAACAGCAATTGAAACATTAATATCTATGAATGTTTTTGTTGTAATGGATATATCTCAGATAATCGGATAAATGATGATATAATCTTTTGCGGAATATAACAACGTTGAAATATTTTCAGATTTGCAATTCTATATTTTTAATGGGAAACCATACGATACGGATTGCTTCTATTTGACAAAATATGATTCACTGCTTACGCCTTTATCTCAAACTGCTAATCTTGGAGTGGAAGGTGGACAATGTAAGCAGAAATTTTCATTTAAATAAAACGTATTTCTAAAAGTATAGGCGTGAAGGAAAAAATGTAAAAAGCCCCTGGTGTTATCAATATTAAACGAATATTGTCCCAAATATTAAAGTCAATGAGGATGAATGACGCGATTTGATCCATTCGATGTGTTTCATTCAAACAAATGTGCAAATTCTCACAGAAAAACGCCAACAAATTTTTGCAGTGTTTAGGAGATGTTTAAAAAATTTAGTAGAAGAGAAGAACTTAAGACGAGGCGATAATAAGCAGCATATTGTTTTATTTAAATCATTTAAGTCGCAAAAGAGATGAACGAGAAACTAGGAGCGGCATTTCTGATTGAAACATTTTAGCACAAAAGATAGAAGAATAGAAGTGAGAATGGAAAAATTCCCGAATGTGAAAAAGAAACATCGAAATATCACTCATTTATGACACCATGAAAATTTGCAGCTTGATTTCTCGGAACATTTCGCTTCAGATATGCGCTTTGTTTTTGATATTAAAAAAAGTTTGATTCCAAAGCTATAAGATCGGTAAATTATGCAAGTTTCAGTGCCATTTGATCAAATGTTTGCGAATATGCCTACCGGAAATGGTTTTGAGCCGATCGTGACGACCAATCAAGCTAATACACAAGGACCATCATCACCAATTCCCGATGCATCATTGCTCACAAATAGTGGTAAAGAAGGGAGCGTAAGTACCGCAAGCTCGGGCACTTCAATCGCCGATACAAAAGCCGAAAGCTCAAGCTCAACTGTTTCAACACAAGCACAACACATGAAAACTTGAACTTCAGCTCGAACTTTGAACTTGAACGCATGCCTTCAGTTATGCTTACAAGAGCGAGAAAAAAAAATTAACAACTCCTTCCAATAATTCGATTAATGTAGCTAATAAAACCATCATATTTCGTATCGCTCTCGATAGTCAACACAACGATAATGCTATCAACGTGAGAAAATATACTCAACCGATGGTATTTGTATATAGATTTCTGTAGAAAATAAATGATGAGAGAAATCTGTTGATAAATGATAAGAAAGCCAATCGATATTGATGTACCCATGTAATGGAATCAATAGCAATTGGTACTTATGTGAGGAAGAAAAACAGCATCAACAGTGATGAGAACGGAAAAACTCGTAATGAGAACTGTTTTACGTTTTCATTGCACTAAGAGATATTAATTAAACTGATGTATTTTGTATATAGTACATTGAAGATCATTGAAAAAAAAAAAACAATGATGATAATAAATTTCCGTATGTTGCTAAGTCGACGATACGATTGGAAACAACCTCAAGACTATGCAGCCTGACCTAACAAAAGTGCCACTACAGCAGTACAATCGACACTGCACTGTTTCGATCTGGAAACAACCTCACGACCATATAGCCTGATCATAAGAATTCTTGCACGAACAAAGCGTCAGGAATTTCGCTCAATCCTGCTATCAGAGCAGCTATTAATAAACAAGTAGACTATGAGTAGCAAAAGTCTTTGATCGTCTTTTACTCTTCGAGTATCTGCCAAAGTCTGATAGTAGCGTTTAAAAGATTCAATAATGCCCAACAATAATTATACATAGAAATGAGGAAGTTGGAAGACAACTATTAAGACATATTTCGAGAAAAAAGATCCATCAGTAGTTTAAAAAGGAAAAAAAAGAAGAAAAATTCAACAAACACTTCAAAAGTGAAGACAAATTGCTTATCTACTGAAGAATGTATAAATGAAAAATTGGGAATAATTATGCGTGAATTCGTTGATAGAAGAAAATCGACTTGAAACCCCAATAAGGATAGGCAAATTATGCGATCACTAAATAAACGGAAAAAGATGCTACCTATTGTGATGAACGACTGCGCTGCGACTCAATTTGCATAAATCGACCTCAGTGATATCTGTTCTTCTCTGTCCCATTATACTGCACCTTTACTCAGATATTTTCAGTCCAGTCAACCGTTTCCGTTCAGTAAACTTAAACTTCTCATGTCGCCCTGTCCGCAAGGCAACAAAACAATACTATCTTACTGCGAAATACGATGAGATGTGTTGCAACAAGCACGTGGATTTGAAACGCGGCGAATGATGCCGTGGAGATGACCATAAATGCAAAAATATTTCTTCGTTTTCAGCCTTCATATATGCAGAAATTCTACTCGCTATACATAGCCATTTATCTGATTTACCCGTATAACGTAAAATCCCCTCAATCAATGGAACGCACGATGGGGAACAGAGCACAGGAAAAAATAATAGTCACATCACAACCTACTTTCATGGGGAAATGGTGGCAGGGATCGTTAGGGGGAGGGGGACGACGCGATGAAAGGGGACTTTATCGGTAACTTGCGCATAATCACGAAAAGACAACTGGACAAAAGAGGAGATATAACAGCATGAGAAATGGTCACTTACTTTTGGGATCCCTTTCGGCGGCTATCCTCACCGTAATCGGAATCGAATTGCCGCGTATACCCAATGCACACACATGCTGCTCTTCACCATCTGCATCCAACTGCAATCCTCCGTTACATATTATCTACCCGAGAATCCGCCACTTCAAGATTAAGCTCATTTTCATATTCGCTTCCGTTCGCTATACCTTTCTCGCCGTAGGAGCGATACAGCTTGATCTAAGTTTGGCCTCATCCATGGCCGAAAGTAGATGTGACCAATGACCATATGGAGATGGATTACCAAGTCAATCTTAGACCATATGATTTACCAGGTTGAATTAAGGTCGCCAAGATGTAGTTCTCCGCCAAGATTGCCTACTTTTCGTCCCTACTCTATTCCTTGAAAATGATTTTCCCTTTAAGCGTGCAGTGCGATCGCTTTTATGTGCTTCGCGTTAAAGAAATGCCTAGAATCCCCTACAGCCGTTGTGCTATAGAGAAGGGAGTAAGCGTAATAAATTATCATTGGACATTTCATCTGCCAATATAAATTAGCAATAAACGGCGAAATATAGAAATAAAAAGGAAGCATCCAAGATGGTAAGATATAAAGTGAGCAGGCAAACAATGACGAAAAAATCTAAGCTATTCAATCACAGTAATCTTTAAACAAGTTGGTACATTTCTCAGGTATAAGATAAGTTGATTGAACTCGTAAAACGAATACAACACTTAAAAAAAAAAACGCAACACTGCGAAACAGTGCAAAATGTGTACTATGGTGACATCGATCGCTCTTGTTCCATCCCAGGCAATATCCGGGGCTCACATAATTCCGGCTTCAGTCCTACTGTGTGCTTGATTCTACTTGTGTTTAGGGATCGTGGTGCTCTCCCATAAACTACTTCCTCTACCTCGCTTTTGCTCTTGCATATTGGCATCGAGAGACGGTTATCGGTTTCTACCCTCTGCGTACGGTAAACATGCGCATGGCCTATGCATAATAATAACCGAGATGCAGCATCATCAACTTGGAACTTTACTAAAAATGACAATGAAAACAAAAAGAAATAAGAAAATATGTAACAACTTACGTTAACTGCGGGAATAAGTTTTCCAATTTCGGTGCCTAATAATTGGCTCATTGAAACATAGCCAAGTAATGTTGCGAGACTATCGTCAACACGGAAAATTCGACCCTGAAAAATTTTAAATCATTTCTTTCAGTATTTTCAAATTCAAGCATCGCGTTCAATTTTATGTCGAATTTGAAATTCACTGAGCAAAAAAAAAAAAAAAAGCAATTTCGAATTCAAACACAATTAGATGCGTTCATCAATTATGAGAATCTTTGTTGCTCATTGAATAGTACAAATTTAATTACGATCGCAATGAATATAAACGTTCGTTATGAGAAAATTCTAAAGGTGAAGCATGAATTTCGAATGAGAAAAAAAACAATCCGTTGAAAATATTGAAAAATATTTAAGGTTGGCGCTTAGTTCATGATAGTGGTGAGCTCAATGCTGGCATATACAAACAACAATCAAAATGTTCTAGAAGACATAACTCCCTATGTGACAGGCAATTCGCATATATAATTCCTACATAATAATGACAATTTCGATTTGTTTATTCAATCGCATTTAAACCGTAGAGTTCAAACAATTTCAAAGCTCAGATGATAAGAATAAACTTAACAATTGAGGAAGTTGAAAAAATTTCAAAGATTTCTGGATGAAAACTTAAGATGCAGAATTTTAAAAATATTCAAGTGATTGTCACCTAATAAGACATCTCTGTTACAACTATTACGCAATGATCCACAACTTGTCGAATTTCCATTCAATGTCAATAATTCAGTATTAGAGAAAAAATTCTTATCGATGAAAATTTGCGCAAAAAAATTTTTTTTAAAGTATTCGCAGCGACAATTTGAAAAACTTTTGCTGGAAATGGAAAGAAAAAAAAACAAAAAGAATAAAAAAAGAGAGAAGCAGAACTTTAGCGCCGAGAGTACATGCGATCGAAAGGGCACTGATTGGTTCCATAACGATAAGCCAACGTCTTGCAGCTGCACCATTCGTGATATGTCCCCTCTCCCTTTGCGCTGTATCATTATGCGCTTCCTCTTCTGGCTCTTTTTCGTCCGTTTCTGAATAAAACAATTCAGAAATGAAAAAAATATACTGAAATTTCGTTTTTTTATGTACGACTTTTCTTCTGAATTGGAAAAAAATTTTTTTTTTCATTTTCGATATTTTATTCAACACGGAAAATGTTTTAAAGAAGATTAGGCATATGACCTTCGAAGTAAAATATCGGTGAGCCGCCTAACACTGCGGATTATTAACTTTTCTATCTGATAACGATTCAGTTTCAACGTCTTAGTTCCCAGCGATTTATTACAGTAATCGAGCAGGAAAAATGCATCTCAAATTACAGTAGGCGTATTTTCGAGACCATTCATTCCATTTACGGTGTAAAAAGCCAAAAAGCAAAGCGAATAAATCATAAGTAATCTTATTTCCTCTAATTCCCGAGGTCTGAAATCTTTCTTGTTGCCATACGCTTCCTTTGCTCCACACACTTTCGCCCAATATCGATTTTCGGAGATTGAATTTATTTTTTTAATTTTTAAATCGTCATAATTTCTGATTAAGGATTACGCATGATGTAAAGATAGTTTTGGAATCACCGACATATTTACGCCTGTTTAAATTGAAATTAAAAAACGTTGTGCATGATATTCATATAATATGTAGAAAGACATTAGCACTTTCCTGTATAGATCTAGCCATGCATTTTGCCTTCAAATTTCTGAATATAGGGAAGCTCTTTGCTTTTTTATTGAAGTCCACTAAACTTTTTCTTTTCAGCAACCTCTATTTTCTTTCAAACATCAGGCTTCACCTTGACTAAATGACCTTGCAAATTGACTGATTACGTGAGGATTGAGGTTCGTGACGAAGAAATAAGCTCACCTATTATGCAAGTAGCCTAGATAGGCCGAAATATTACTTCAATTATCAACTGAAGTATTCTGCTTTCCATTTGTGAGTGATCACTCATGCAAAACAATGCCACATGAAAACTGCAAACGAATAATCAAACAAAAGAAATGATAAGCAATTTACCTAAGTTTGAATTTTCCGAATAACAGCCATTAATAATTGAATCCTTAAGTGGGCTAGAGCCACCTTCCACCATTTTGTCAAGACCGTAGCGCACTTTCTCCGCTCGAGAGCAGCGCCCTAAAAAACGCTTTCCTATAAGTATTTCAATAAAGTTGCAATACATTCGATTTTCGTATACGCTCTATTGCTTTTCTAAAAATCTGAAAAAATAAAGAAAACCGAAAGAATTGGAAGCAATTTATCGGCAATAAAATAAGAAAACGCTAAAAAAAAAAACGCTCAACCAATGAGAGATCTAACTTAATTATGTTGAAAGGTAAATCATCATATTGCCTAAACATTCATCTAAACGCACTAAATAAAAAAGCTGTTGTCTACTTTTGTTGAATAAAAATTCTATCAGATTCAAGAACGACAGGAAAAAATTGTAACATTTCAAAGGAATATTCAATAATTTTAATGTTATCAATTAAACAGCTGAGAAATCAACTCAATAACTCATCTTCTTTCGTATAATACCAAGAATTATGAGAACATGTTTATAAAACATGGGAAAAGAAGAAAAAGTTTTTCATTTATTGGTTCTCTTCAAGTGATAGAACTACTAAGGAAAGCTTTCTTTGGGCACCATTAGAATTTGAGTGAAAAAAAATGTGGAAGAAAAATTACCGGCAATAGCAAGCTGGGAAGCGGTAGGCGGCGTGGTGCACTGAATTGAGATCGAACGACACGGCAAAGTGATCGATGGATCGCCTTGTGGGCAAAAATATTGTGTCTGCGTTAATTGCGCCACTGGTGAAATAATACATGCACAATGCAAACCGCAACTGAAATTTATCAAAAATTATGCTTTTTTATAGAATATATTCGATGAATGAATTATGATGGATAAAAGAAATCGATGTATACAAAACCAGAGCAATATATTAGAATAATATCAACAAAGTAATCATTAATAACTTTCAAAGATTTTATAATGGAACATAGATGATAAATGAAAAACACTCAATGCTAAGACCAACATTTCATAATGAGAAAGAAATACATTTCACTAAAATAGAGCGAAAAGAAAATCGAATTCCGATGAAAAATTTGCATCAAATTTAAATAGAAGAATAGGATGACATAGAGAGCTTCAATTTTCAAATGAAACGATATGAATTCTCATCTATATCTCATCGCTACTAAAAACCTTGTAACTGAGACGAAATGCACTTGAGAAGGATTTTAGTCGTGTCTCAACAAAGGAGCAATCCTATAATAGACAGAAGCTTTGTGAAAGAATATGAGCTAAAGGTGTGGAATCAATAGTGAAACGAAACGTGTGGAATCAACCATCAGAAAGCGTCTCATCATTACTAAATAAATCAAAATGTTGTCACAATGCGGACTATATGTGAGGGGATCATGAACTGTCACAAGCGATGAATAAATAAACAAACTTCAACAATTATTTCGGCTCATAGCTATCTATAAATTTAATGGCATCGATGAGCACATAGTGATTCATTCGCTAACGATTCGATTACAAATGTGTCTTCGCAATGATTAGATATTTACCTCCTACGATCAATCAAACGGCACTGCTGATTCAGACATATAAAATTCACAACAGATGAAGACGCCCAAGTATGACCTCAAGCTACAGTGATACTCTAGTTGAATCATAAGTTACGCAGCGTTGATGTCTTATATCTGTTGGCAATAAAAGGCACAAAGGAGCAGAGAGCATCGTATAGAAGCAACAATGATATGCAAAGATTTTTTCAAGAGTTTCGGTATAGAAAAATACCGAAGATGGTTCCATGACCGGTCGCTTTCTATGAGTTAGTGTTCGCCTGTTTCCTCATGTTAGTAAATATCAAAGAAAGCAAAAACGTAACAGAGAATCGAATAGGTGAAATGAAGATACCAAAGGAAAAGTCGATTTCAATCTCAAAGATGGATGAGAACTATGAACTAGATCTTTCATTGAGATTTCCCCTACATTTATTCCCTCTCTAATTCTTCAGTGGAACTACTTCTTTTAGGTGTCTAAATGTTGAAAGGTGACCAGTAAAGAAAAAGCTAGCCCACCGGAACGCCATAAGATTTTCAGCTTGAAGGCAAGCATAGACAAATTTAATGGGAAATTAAATCGTAGCACAATGACAGAAGCTGTAATTGTCGGCATGATGTTATCAGTGTTATGTACAGCCTTAATAAACTTTGGCAATGAAGCGTGCAAACTTGGTGGAATGGATGCGCGATATACGCACTCTAAATGCAACACCTGCATATTGCACAAAGAATTGCTGAGAAGAAGGAAATGCCGAGAACTAGACGTGAATTAGTGAAGCATCGACGCAGTTTATTTTTTCTTTCAAGCTTAAAAGTTTTTTTTATTCGTCGAAAATCACATCCGATAAGCAGGCAAATTCAGGAAGTTTCCTCCAAAGCAGCACGTCTATTCAATCGATGATCTAATTTATTTTAGTAAACATTCATTCCATTCCTTTAATAGCAATCGGACAAAGTACAACGTTGAACACAATATATGTCACATCGAATATTCGTAACGAAATTCCCTTCAAGCGACATTTTGATAATATCTTTTTATTTGAGATCTACCAAATTTCATTAAAAGATAGTGGGTTAAATTTCATAAGAAAAATTCCATTTAAGGATAAAATTTCTCCTTTAAAGATATTTCAACAAATTGTAAATGTACCACAGTGAATTTAGAAATTATGTAAGTAATTGGTGTGGAAAATATGCTGGCGCAGTTGCTGAGAATTTTGTTTAGTTGTTGTGAATTAAATGGCGCATTTGGGAAATATAGATGTGACGTTCATTGACGTATTCATCGAGAAAATAATATTCCACTAGAAAAACGTATTCGACGAAGAATGATGAAATGGAGGGGAAATGATGAGAGAAGTTTTCGAAAAACTGACTTTTAAAAACAGAATAAAACTGGATTTTCCTCATCTAAAACACTGACAGTTGAAATCGCATCATCGTATGGGCAACATCTCATTTGTTGTGCGATGAAACAACATCCGGAAATGACGTCATTCTATGGTATACTTTTGCAAACAATAGTTGGAAAACTATAATTGAAGAGAAATATTGCTAATGTTTGCAAAATTGTTTACTAAAAATAGAATGGAAGTGTTGCATCGGAAATAATGCATCATAGATGAGCGATCATTTTTGATCGTGAGTTGCGTCAATGATGCAGAATCTTTCTTGATTAGCTTCATATTCTGGAGCCGCTGCAGAAGTGTTAGACATCCACCGCAACAACATAAAATAACAAAATTAAAGCGAGCTCGCAAAGAGAAAAATACAGATAAACGATATATATATATATATATATATATATATATATATATATATATATAAAATAAAGAGCGCACAAATTCATATCAGTAGCGACTTCTGGGAGAACTTTATCCGTTGAGAACAACTTTATTCATCAGCACTTAAGAGACCTAAAGAATATTGAGCAGCGCCTATAAGCATTGACCAATATGCTTTAAAAGATCAGAAGAGTGCTTTCTGCCAGCTGACTTCGCACTAAGTTTTCTATTCAACGAATAAAACTCTATAGAGAAACACGTAAAAATTCATTCATTCAAAATAGATAGGAAAATTCCATAATGTATATGAAATAATCGAATATCAAATGTGTATAGAATGATTTGCCCATTCATTGAGAACAGTTCAACAAAATCAACATTGACAGGGAACGAGTAAAAATGAATACATTCCAGAATATGCAATAGAATGTCGCCTCAATCACTGCTAAACGAAAAGTGAATAACACTAGAGCGATAGCTTTTCATCGATGACGATTTAAATAAACACTGACAAAAGAAAACACAAAATCAAATAAGATCTGAAGACATGGCCCTTGTTCACCTACGATAGGTCACGTGTTTGTCGATGCTGCAACGCACTAAAAGAGCCATTAGTGACAACAATGACTGCTTTAATACCACAATTCGACGAACAACACACAGTTGAGGTACTAGAAACATTCAATACAGGTCCTCTCGAATACTGGATCCCCATACTCTCTCTCCCACCCCTTTTTTCTCTTTCTCTCTCTCCCTGCTCTAAAATACTAGAAAAATGCAAAATTTACTCATTTAAATTAATTTAACTGCTGTTAATTACTGCACTTATTCGCACTTACTTAATAATTAGGTACTGCAGAAGCTTAACATCCAGCACAAGAAATAGGAGTTTAAAGAAGCGTGGAAGTAGCCGTTAATAAATCCCAAGATTCATAGATTAATAAAAATGCTATTTTTCAACTATAATTCACATATCATTGCCGAATAGATTCGAATGGCTTCAAATAATAAGGATCTATCACAACGTTGCTGGATGTTGTTTCTCTGATGACATATGTACGGTTACGTTCCCTTTTAGCGTTTGTCATTTCAATCCGCTGCATCATACAGTTTCCTCATATTCTGTGGCTCGATGCAGATCTTTTGTTTTCAGCTTGCGACCGCAGGATTCGGGTTTCTAACTTCCCTCACAGAGACGACCAAAAACACCGGGACATCCATGGGTGCCTCCACGAGCGGGAATTAATTACAGCGAATCCCCGCGGGGCTGGGGACTTTTCAGTCGCGGAGCCCCCGTACTCCTAAGTTATATTCCCTCTCAATGCAGAGACTCCCATGAGAGAGGATGGCGATAAACTCCGTACACTACTACGCACCATGTCATCGCGCATCATGCGTTAATTTAGCTCTAATAAGTGCATATTCAAGGCAATAAACAATATTTCAACGAATCTCTGGCGCCTCATGGGAACGTGTGAACAACTTCGATAAATAAACCTTATATGCTGAATAATGATGTCATGACTACAACGTTAAAAAGCCGTAAACCATGTTTATCACCTAGCTAGTGGTTAAAAGAAAAGCAGTGAATTGTTCATTGAGGTAGAAATGCGATGTACTGAGAGGAGATTTTCATACTTGTAGTCGAAAATCGGAAAGCGCATTAGGCAGGTGGCCAGATCGCTATTTGATCAACCGGACGCTTTATATTCCGCGGAAAATGAGAAAAGACATAATAATGAATTATCCTAAGAAAGTGATGAAACGCACGAGCACTATCAACAAAAATGCTCGTTTCTGCTCACAATCGGTCAGTCACATGATAAAACCTATATGCCTCAAAAAATCATCGCATTGTTGTGCTGATAACGTGTGCATGAAGTGATCAGCTTAATCAAATTAAGCTTAGGTGATAAGCTGAAGAAAATTAAACTTAGAAGATTAGTGACCGCCAAGAGAAGATTAATGATGAGCTGTGAATATCAAAACAGAGGAAAATGTAAGAGCACTTAACACCTACACCTCACGTGATTACGTATATGAAAACGTGCAGCAAATATATACAGATGAAAACAATTTTGCGTCGGATTACAAGAAAAAAACTGTGACCTCGGCGATATAAGCGAATTGGCAAGCTTCCTTTTTGCACTTTCAGCGTGGTGGCTTGTATTGTTCTACAGTCGAAACTAAAGAATACATAGAATGTGCCTAAACTTCACGCCACCACTGTTCGCTTTATAAAAAAAAAAAAAGAGTTCGAATGTCTATAAGAAATTCCACTAGGTATAACTAACATCTGATAGATTTACCTTATAAATTAAGACCAGACAGGTAAATGAAGCGATGAAGAACGATATAGAAATTTCCACTTCGTAGACGTTTTCTGAGCAAATAATCACACACATAACGTCAATGCGAATGCGTGGAATGAAGACACAACATCGAATAAAAAAGAGGACAAAAAAGATGACGCTAGTCGAGTCTGATAAACGGAGTAAAGTAAACACCGTTGACGACGAAAGCGCTTCAAAAAGAAAAACGATTAGATAATATAGGATGATAGATGCATTATATATTATATGAGCACAGGTGACATCACTGTCGAATATGTCGCACTAAACAACGCCGCTACAATGTGGAATAAAGATCGTACATACAGGTAAGCTTTGCACGAGCAAACTATGGCTCAAGGATAGCAGCAAAATATAACTCTTTGGTTATCATGAATCCGTGGGAAGATGAGAGACACTAGGCGAGATATGCATTGTAGCTCCGATAATGCCAGGCATGAGAAAAGATTTCAATAAGAATGATGAACGGAGATGATTTTGGCCAAATCTTGTCATTTGGTCAGAACGCTTATACGCTTGAGATAGGTGTGACTTCATGAGGCAAAAAAAAAGAGTTGAAAACATACCAATCTGCCAATGTTCTCTATTGGAAAGACTTTTGATTTATGGAAGATGGGGCACCGCCCTCACCCTTCCCTTTGTCACTCTCTCTTCCCTTTGCCCGTGCATGCGAGAGTAACTTCGTTTTTCCTGGATGCACCTCACGTTCGCAAAGATATCTGAAGCGCTGCCTAGGCGAAGCGATACTTATTGCTTAAAAGTCCAAATCAATGACATTCGAAAACGAACTGAGCAAAATACGGCAAATTTTAGAGAGTTATCTGAAAAAACGACGCAAGAGTTGAAGGAATTTGAGGACTCCTTCTGATGTTGAAGAACCTTTACAAGGTAAGAGAAGGTAACAGAGTACCTTAGATTTCAGAAGACGATGCTCATATTTGCAAACTTATGGAACAGTTGAGTACTTGAAACCAACCGGCTACGACTCTACCGTTCGCCACTTCGAGGTGCCATAAACTCACAGCACACATTTGTTATGAGACTTGAGTATATGGCTCAAGAACAGAACATTATCGTTTCAAACAAATTCAGATTCAAAAATCCTTCTAATTCACTAGTCACCGACTGTACTTATTCGACCTAAAAGGATATACTAAATGCATTTGTAACAACAGCTTCATTTCAACGAAAATGTTGAGCCACAAAAACAAGAAGTATTTATTATAAGGGTTTTGTCTATTTAAGAATAATTCAATAGAACGTTCAGACTGTTTGTTTATGTTCTTTTTTAGAATAAACATCGAATATGATAGAACATAGAAAGGTAAATATTCAGCATCAAAATGAGTAATAAGAATGTAATGTTGCAATATTTCAGCAGTAAAAGAAAGAAAAAATATAACATTGATTCATAAAACAAGCACAATAAAAGAAACCCTCCCCACTCTTTAATATCTACTTGTGCTCTTCAACACTCCATATATTCGAAATTGAGACGCTTTCATCGAAATGAAATACGGGAAATCCATATCAGAATTGAATTGAATTCAGTGGAATGATTGGAAAAAAATAATGGTAGCTAAGATCGATTTGCCATTAAACAATGATTATTGGAAGAACGATAATTTTAATTGGAAGGAAATTAAAATATGTAATTCATGAGAAAAAATTCTTTCATAAGTAATTTTCCGTTTCTTGTTATCTCTAAATAAAGAGGAGCATATTTATTACAGCATCTGAATTGAACTTTCCCAAAGAAAACTTAACTAAAAAAACAATCAATCATAAATTTTGATGAAAAAGGCATCTGCATAAAATTTCTTCAAAGGTATGTCAAATGTATCTACAGAATTTTAAACATACATAACATTTCTTGATGTACGATATACGTGAATGATTTTGTACTTGAAACGCGTAAACAACTACGTTTTCCATATTGAAAACAACTACTACAAACGCCGAATACGTTGAGAAAACATCACATTCAACGCATATAAATTATATTGACTCTTATTATTACTTCCGGGTTCAGGAATTTGATGCTTGGCATATTATGGAATTTGCAGCATTTAAGAAGAATTTGATGATTTATTTATGTGCAGATGGGAAAAAAATTATTTTGTTTGCGCAGTTGACTGATCGACCGATCACTAGTAAAAAGAGAAAATGAAATACCATCATACTAGGAGAAAAATCAAACATGACGAGATTGCGATGGAATTGAAAAACTATTTAAAAAAAAAAAACGAATTTAACATTAAAATATGGTTGAATACGTGGACGTGATCAGCTAATAGCTACGTTGAGACGCATGCAATTTGTTATGATGAACGAATAGCGAAAAAAAGCCATCTAAGTAAGAAAACTGCCGATAGTGTTTTACTATCAAAGGGAATTTTTTAAAAGTACGTGGAATTTTCAGAGGTACCTAAACTCATTATAAGGGAATCTTTACTAATAGGCAAGTAGCTCAGGAACGAATGCCTAAATACATCATAGAATAGTGAAGAATTCGGGTGAAATATCTGATTTTAGATAGGACTAAAATATTACTTTTCAAGAAAACCATTGAAAATAACTGATTAGATTTGTAAAAAAGCGTGGTAATACCTATATTGCAACGAAAAAAAACGGGTGCTAATTAAACGGAGTCTTAATAAAGCAAGAGAGCGCCAAAATTATTTTTTTGATCAGCAGAATAACCTGTTATCGAGTTCACGATTGCATCCGGCGATAGATATGAGATAAGCGTTTGGCGTTTTGCAAGATCTCAGGTGAAACAAAAGAAAGTCTTTGATTTAAAATTGTTGGAAAATTTATGAAAATAAGAATGAGTCATTTGCAATAATAGGCTTATCTTTCTCTACCTGCATTTTTCACTTCGCGATAGCCTGTTATGGCTTTTGAAAGAATATTTCAACAAATAATCTTAAACCAGCTGTCAATTAGCTTATTGATATGTTAAGGTTACCTAATTCTACGAATCAATGTTTCATAATAAGTGATCGTGTCTACATCGTTAGAAAGTTTTCATTTGAAAGAGCGCACTAATATTTGCGGTGGAAATCCATGTAAAAAACTTTAATTCCAATTACGCACGGAAAGCTCTAAGCGTATTCCTTCGGGTAAAGGATGCCGGAAAGTGGGAAGGGACTGAAAGTTTGGCCACTTTCCTTTCCTTCCAACTTTTTCGCTCGCGTTGATGATGAAAGAGAACGAAGAAATTGAGATGAAATTTTCGGAAAACTAAAAAAATCTATAACCGATTTTATTTCAACGGTCAATGTGCTTAAATTGATCCAGGCTCATTTCCTTTTAGAATATTTTAAAAGGATGGAAATCTACTAAGAGAGAAAGAGAGAGACTAGCTATGTGAGGAGCAGCTGTGAGAGAGAGGAAGCAACAGGAGAGAGCAGCTAATGCTAAACGTAAGTGCGTAACAACAAATGGATTGCCTATGGCGTATGTGGCACACAATTCGATCGACGAAAACATTAGTACAGAAAAAGTATAAATGAGAGGAGAGCATCACAGAGTGCATGCAATACCCAAAGACAACTAACTAACGCCATGCTGTATTGGTTCAGTGGAAATGTGCTTCAGTGGAACACAATGATTATATAGCTATCTAGCTAGCTGCCAGCTGCACATTATTGAGTAGCTGCCTCTAAGAGAGTGCGTCGTCTTCAAAAAAGCGACGCCAAATACAATTCGAAATGTGTATAATGGAGACCGGCATAATGTACAAATTTTAAAACAACCTTCATGAATGAAATCATAATTGCATGGGAAATAAGTGGCGAAACGCGCCACATGAGTTGGCACGATATGTGCTTTTGCATTATTCTCCTAAAATCAATCAACCACCAACGAATAATAAATATTCGAGATGATATTCTCATATTTTTCAAAAATTCGACCGCTTGGAGAAATCACTTAAAAAACAAACGTTTTCTTTTGCAATCAAGTCAGCATAAGTGAACAGCTGTTCAGTGCGAAACGCTTAAAGCTTTTCTCTTTTTTTGCATTACCAGAATTCTACAATTTCTTTTGAAATTTGTTAAGTAAAGCTAAATATTTTATAACGGTGTTTCTTTCATATACATAAGATGTCAGTTCTAGGTTCCAAGAAGCATAGCCAGAAATTACTTTGCTGATAAATAAACGGACAGACAGGCAGATAGACACAAAACGGACACACAAACAAAAAGACGCTCATGCATGACGACACGACTTCAGCGGAGTTAGTTTGCAAAAGCACTACGCAAAGGCGAGTTTCGAAAAAAATTCACGAAGAATTTTGTAAAAATGTAAAACAATTACGGGGATTCATCTCTCAGTATTATTCATTAAACCGAGACGTTTCTCAGTAATATTATTGGCAAAAATAAATTTCCCAAAGGGAAAATTGGCAGCAGATCCATTAAAGAAGCTCAAACTTTGGTTAAAAATAATGAGTCATAAAACGTTCAGTGCTCAATTGAAAATCAAACGCTCAGGCGTCAATCAAAACCGCAAGGTTTATATTTACTTCTGCACTAAAAAGATATAAGTGAAGGCATAACAATTTCATACTTAAGTACTTAAGTAAATCATCAACAATCTACCACATAAAAATATTAAATGAAAAAAAAATGAATAAAAAATAGGAAAATTTCATCTGATAATAAAAATGGGAATAAGACTTTCTTAAAAATTGAATGGGAAAAAAAATGATGTGAGAAATGAAGTGGCCTTTTTCTTGCAAAAATATTTGACCGCTACCAATATTCGCAAAAAATCTCAGCTGATAAAAAAAAGTGAAACAAGAGCGTTATCATACCAAAAAAAAAAAAAAAAGAACAGTGTCATCAAGCTTTTCTTATATTCTATTTCTCGTTTCTTTTCTATATCACATTTTATACTGTATGGGGACTTCAGTTGAGATATGAGACGACGATGGTAAGTAAGTATTACCTTCGAAAAGCTAGCTGGTGCAATCGTGTAAGCACCAGTTGGCCGTTTACCATTGCATATGCTTTAAAAAATTATCAAAAATACTATTGTGATGTCGTAGTGAATACCAATCTTTTCGCTGCAACAGGAAGTTTCATAGAGATTGATGGCTGCAAAAAAATGAAAAATGAAAAAAAACACATTTCTTTGCCTCGTTATCATTGTAAAATAATGTTTTAAAGAGTGTTTTAAAAGATGAAGAGAAAACTTGCAAAAATATGAAATAAGTCTTCCAGAACAACGAAAATGCCGATGCGACTGACAATAAGCACACCCATAATCGCATTTAAGACAGACGCGATAACGATAAAATTTAACGACAGCTAATGAACTTCCAATGCATGGCAGATTGAAAGTCGCCGAAAATCGAATAAGAGAGGTACTTTCCACTATCGGCGTAAATGTTTCTTTCTATGCTTCAATTACTATCGGCGATAAAAAAAAAAAGAAGCAGCAACCACCTAAACGAATCTGAATTTCAAATGTAAGCAATGATGGAAAAATCTTGCCGATAGAAAGATATTGAATATATTTTCTTGGCTTAAGAAAAATTGCAAAAAAGCTCTTATCACAGGTGAGGTTGGAAGTTTTCAAAAAAAAAAAAAATAAAATAAAATAAAAAATAAAAATAATAATCAACAGAAGACTAAGCAATATTCAGATGGCATCCAAATATCATATCGCAGCTGCTGCGTCGATGCTTTTTTTAGCAATTTCGAAAGCAAACACGCTGACAGAGTATAACAAACATAAAACTGTAAATTGACAACCGGTTGGTTTTAGTGCATTACAGCTGGAACATGTGAGTATCCGACCGGTGGTTTTAATAAGAGAAGCAGCCAACAATTCGCTATTAACGACAGCAATGACTGGTACACCCCATTATCGGAATCAGCGTCCTTCGATAGCAAAGCGAAATGACCTTCATACAAGCGGCGAGCACCAATCCACCGTCCAAATTTGCACTTTATGGAAGCCTTCTATTGAGAGCTAGAGTGAAGTCATTTTCTAACATTTCGTTACCGACAAATAACCGACAAACAACACAACAAACCGACAACTGACTGCACACAAACAGACATACACTAACATGCTAGTAGTCGGCACACGTGCCTAAACCATTTACCATGACTATTTTACGCCTCAGCCGAAATCATCTACAATCGCGCCAGCATTCAACAAGTCGGTGACCTAAACCTTAGCAATTACATTTATTAAATTTGCATTTTGACCAAATATCGAAGAACGATCGCTCCCATATTGTTCGTTCAATTAAACGAATAGTAAAATCTTAAATAAAATCTCACCGACTTGAATTGTGCACAAATTTCTAGCTGGCTTACTGAAAAAAACAGTACTTCTATTGATGTGAGAATTTTTGAGTAGTAATTTTTGGAAAAAAATAAAATAACGTAAACATAAAATGATGTCATTTTCGCATATTTAAAAAAAGATCAGATTGAATGAAAAAATAAAATCTGGATCTCCTTATAAAATTCATTTCATATACAATGTTTTAAATGTATTAATAAAAATATTTTTAAAGCTGAATAACAGAAATGAGTGAAGCTAATTGAGTGGATAACTTATGCTAAGACAAAAGTTAGTTACTATCGCAGAATTTTAGAACGAATCGGCTAATAATTCGATTACTCCAGGGACAAATTTCAGGTTTCGGTACAATATACTGCAGCATCACGCTTTGCAACACTCCTCTTGCACACATTCCCGCACAGCAATGAGATAAATACGAAGTTTCACATATGTACGGCCAAAAAATCGATTGCACATCACCTCGTCCATTGTAGTACTAGTTCTGAAGTAAAGCAGTCGACGAAAGAAATGCACTAGCTAAGAAGTGTGCACTCAATTCTTGCTCGCCGAAAGTGATTAGCCAGCAATTTCAGATATTGTTCTCATCGAAAAGTGAACAACGAATAACATTTAGAATGCTCCTGCAGCCGCAAAAAAAAGGAACTCCGAATGTAGGCTTCAAAGGTTATTCGAAAAATTGGACAACATTTTGGCAGTGAAAAATAGAAAAAACAGTCGAACTTAGTTAAACTTAATTGAATTCGAACTTAATAAAATTTAATTAAAAATGTTATTACATAAAATAATGATCGCTAATAAGGCGGAAATGAGGAAAACACAAAAAACAATCAATTTTGCATAGAATTTTGCAGGGGAAATCAAGTTTTGAAAAAAAAAGCCGGAAATAAACAAATGAATATGAAAAGGGCTATGAAATAAACAACCAGCCTATCGTCTTTTTCACGGAGACTATTTGCAATCCTAGATATACCAAGAAACCTGAGTAAGTAAAAAAAAAACCTTTCTCATCGCGGATATGCCTAGAAAGACGATTAGATGCTGAATTAAATGACCCGAACAGCTAAGGAAAAGGTGGGGATTCATTTTTTTTTTTTTTTTAGATAAATATAACTGAACTTGAGCACTTTATTATATCACATTAATATAAGTAGTAAGTTTAATTGTTGTATATTTGCAAAAAGAGTTCCGATAGAATAGAAGGATATATCGAAAATTTTGATTTAAAATTTCTTTTTCAAAAAGCGCAAAAACAAGTTTTATGTGAAATGTGTCGCTTATGTATTCTAATCAGTTCTTTAAATACTATTTTCTTATAGTACCCATAAATCCGAAAAAACGATAAACACCAATGAATCATAGAAAAAGACAATGAAAGCGTCACTAATATATACAGCTTTTCATGTGAAAGATGGGAGGAGAAAAGAGGAGAGGATTGCGGAAGGATGGGGGAGGGGGAAGATGGACAAATGTGACAATTCACGATAATGATTTCTCAAAATAAACGGGTTAGCACAACATCATTCGCCATGGACGACGGTCGAACGGGATCCCATCCAATATCGTCATATCCACGCCGATGTGTTCGTCACATTAAATGGCACATGCATCATTTGTCATTAAAAAAAAAAAGCAGTTAAAAAAGAATGCAGAAATGCAGCAAAAGATGCAATGATATGCGTTTTTTTCAAAGTCCATACCAATAACAATTATTTTCAGAAACTTTCAACGCATATAAATCACAACAGAATCGATTCTCTCATTCAACTTCTTTTTCCCCGATTGAATGCAAAATGTCTACAAAGTTTCAAACTTTTTTTGGTCACAGTAATAGTGCGATAAAATTTTCAAGAAAATATAAACAAAATCCTTCATTTTGCTCTTATAGTGCGAGTGCTAATGCACTTTGCTTCTTCTTTTTCTTTTTTACAAATTCGGATGATGTGACATTGAGTTGCGGAATACTATCAAAAAAAAAAAGACCGATGTCAGCTACACCGTTTCCTTATGTGCGCCACAAATTGACGCCTATATAAAGATATTGGTGATGTACGCACTCTAATCTAATCCCATCAGATGATTGCTTTTCAACAACACTCTCTAGAGGGTAAAAAAAAAAAATTTTCCATTTGTCTGTCATCTAGATGCTTAGAGATCTGCTTTGCAACGTGCAAACCACCTATAATATACGTTTCCAATGTGCAACATCCATTAATGACTTCGTGTGTACGCTAATAATCTCAAGATGGTGCAGCCGTACCGTTTCCTTTTCGTTTATGCAAATTTCGATGTAGAAAATGTTATGTCATATGTGCATTTATAAATACATGAATCTACCTAGGCAAACTGCAGGACAAGCAAGTAGTTTGCATAGGTAGACTCATGAGAAAGGGTGGGAGACGGGAGAGGAAAGCGTTTTTTTTAAATCAGCCGTAAATTGGAAAGTAAATGCCACAGAACTGAGGATATTTGTATACGCTTCACAGGAATTCCAATGCAATGAATTCGGTCGCCTTTGAGAAATTCCGATCACCGTAAAAATTTCGAAAAAAATTCTTTTTCTCCATCCCCGCCACCCCATTGCCTCGCATGATCGTAATTTCCAACATATTCTACGAACTCGTATGTTAATGACGCCTTTAAGATGTCCTATATCGAAATATTGTAGTAGTTCGCTTGCTATAGCGTCACATAATCTGATTGCACGTTACGCTAAAATCGCCATTTCGTAAAATCAGACAAATGCTTTTTTTTATTAAAGGCGTATTTTTCAATGATTAATTTGCCCCTTTGTTATGATGGAATGAAGGAGAGCGATACTAAGGTTTTTTTCCTATTCGACTTGGTTCGTTCTGCTCGCCTTGCCTCTTTCTTTTCAACTCCAGTCAATTTTTTTTTACCAATCGTGTTAACGCGTACCTTTGTTACCGTCTTTGAAACATGAATAAATATTTAATTTTCTCAGTTGATAGAAATAGCTAGCTGATGAATAATCCAATCATCACCTCACCTATGGTGATTGAGGATAAAAAACAAATATCGAAACATGGTAGACGACAACCTTAAAGATGCAACAGCACGGGAAAACCTTCAAAGCATTATTTGCAAGCTCTTTGAAGATTTTCACAAAACCCACCACAAGAGCTTGCATAGTGAACGATTTTGCGATCCAAAACACTGTATGAGTCAGTTGCGTGCAATGTTAGCAAACAGAAAAAAAAGTAGCAATAATCTGTGCTCAGTTTCAATTGCAACGATCGCTTCTGCAATTTTTTCTTTTTCTTTTTTTTTTCGCAAGCGGTTCATTTCATCGTATTTTAGAAGATCCAATCAATTGCAAAATTTGTCTAATATGACTTATGATGCATTTATCTGCCATAGAGTGAGGTGATGATTGGATTATTTAGTTTTCTTTTATTTTTTTTTTTTTTTATTTGGAAAACAATTCGAAGTAAGCGGATCGATACAAAAACAATGCTGAAGCCATCGTTCGTTTATAAATTTCTTAATCACAGTTTCAGTGTTTTGCACCAGCGGTCTCTACAAGTTCTGGAGTTATTGGAGCTATCGGAACTTGAATAAAACTGCCTAACGAGCGGACACAAAGAAATGCGCATACATGATAACAATAAGATCTTATTTGCAAGCGCAAAATTTACATATCTTATCGCCTTGAGATATGCGCTTAACCCAGCAAAATCCGTGACAGTCATCATATCAGTGAGTCCGGATTAAATACTACAGGAGAGAAAACACATATGCAAAGACGAGATAAGCCTCTTGCAAGGAAATTTGCATAATCCGATAAGAAAAAAAAAAGAAAAGCCACCAATATTCCCGAATGCTTAAAACTTCTCTAGTTCTCCGTTCAAAGCGATCGATAAAAGTTTCTAACCTTAAAAGCATTTTTAGACGGATCTCCATCAATACGAACGTTCAGCATAGAATAATAGAAAATTGCAACAAAACGCTTCGATAAATAACATCATTACGGTATTATGCGATGAGTTATTAGTGCAACAGATCCCTCCACTAGATTTGTTTTAGCGCTCTCCAAATTACGGTGCTTATAACTAATATTGAATAAAAACATAAAGCATATCTAGACGAAATGCACCCGGAAGTTGAAAAATGCAAATTACCTATGTGAAAATCGCAATATTGTGCCATGAACACTTTCACTAAGCGTCTTTTTTTTCTTTTAAATAATATCGCCTGATGACTGAATCAGTCAAATAAAATAGTCAACTGCAATAATCGTTTTGTATTATATATTTTTACCTATGCGAATGATGAGATAATTGAATAAAAATAATTTGAAAAAACGGCTCGCCCCTAGATGGCACTTGATCAGTACATGCTTCTTTCAAGTTATGATCGATTAGACAGAACATATCATTGATAGAAAACAGGTAACTGATAGAAAACATGACAGTGGAAATCAGATTAAGTTTAAAATGCCGATCCTAAGGTGTAGACGTGATATTAAGGTATGGTTAAATGGTGAAGAAAAAGGAAAAGAATATAAACTGTTGAACCGAAGGTTTCATCTCGTAATTAAGCAAGCTAGAAGTTAAGACCATCTCACATAGGCAACGACGATTAAATGAAGCAGCGAAACACAACTGCATGACAACAATAGCAAACATCAATCGAAACGTTTTTAAAGCACATTTGTCGTCATTTTGTCTATTTTTTCATACATTGTTTTTTTCATTTTTTTCAGTCGGTAGATGGCACTGACTAGCACAATCAGTAATATTACGCTCAATTTATTCCAACGAAAAAAATACAAATTAAAAAAAAAAAAACCTGAAAAGAAATGAATAAGGGATCCACCATGAGTAATGAGATAAAACGAAATTTCGAACACATCTCTACGTGAGATAAACTACCTAACTTTACAAGTTTCTTCTAAAGTTCATTGACAGATTCATGACGTCTAATCATACAGCAACATATATTTTGTATACTTCAAACATGCAACTAAATAATTCTACTCATCCTACTAAACAGAAATGATAAACGCATTTATATATGCTAATATATGTGCATATATTTCACAAAAACGCATAAGAAAGATTAAGTCAGGGAAAATTTCAACCGTAACTATCTAAACCGTGCGACAGAATTTTTTAAGCTATAATCAACCTGAAATCATATAGTTGAATTTTTCAGTTCCATTTTGTTCCCAAAGCGAAATGTTTCTTTCCATCACAAAATCTTTTCATTATCTACAAAAAGCGCACCTTTAGTTGATTGTATAGGTTTCAACCTGGTAGGTTTAATTAACCTGTAATAAACACCAAGTTGGAGCTATTAAGCAAACAGGCACAAACATATATACATAAATATGCAAACTTAAGTGCTACTATCACAGTTTCTCTTTGCAAAATGCATAAAAACGTTTCAAAGTTCAAAAATTATTCTAAAGTCGATGGAGAGAAAGAAGGATGCCGAAAAAAATTCAAGGCAATCCACCATGATCGACAAATTCTATGAATATAACAAAGGGTCAAATATCTAGAGATATATACACATCATATAAAAGATTTTCACAAATTATATCAATTAAATGTCAAAAAAGAAAAAGAAAAAATGAAATTCAATTAAATCGATAAAATCGGCAAAATTTCGAATAACAATCTCCTTGTGCGTTGTTTAGCGAACAAACTATTGCGATAATGAAAAAAATAATAAACGATGACATCATTTTTTTTTTTTTTGATGGTTAAAAACATTCGACTTAACATCAACACTATATTAATATGAACATATGGTATTCGTTGATCATAAATACATACTGATCAATAATCAAATATGCTCAATGAAAATATCCTTAAATAGATATACCAAAGATAAACTTTGCACAGCTAATATCGATGGAAGAAGTCTTAAAAAGGAATGACTTCCAGTTACAGTTGACAATCCACTTTGTTATGTGAAGCGTAGATATTAAACTAATGCGATATTGCATAATCGTCCATTCTTCACGTCTTTGTTCGGATGCAATTTCAAATTGTAACTTTTTTTTGCTGTTTCTTTAATTTTTTTTTTTTTTTAAATTCTTCAGTTTGTAACAACGAACGTACTAGCTCATACTATAAATAAAATTATATGCTCGCTTAAAAATCACATTAATTAGTGAAAAAAGTGGAGCAAATAAATGAAACGGGTGAATGATCATATGACTTAGCGTTATTGGCTAGATCATATGACACAATCACATGATTTTTAAACTGCAAAGAAATAAGAAGCAATTGCATCGACACGTGAATAACACATGAGCTTGCTTGCATTTAGAAATTTTTCAACAATGAACTTTTGTTGATTTATTTTTCGCTTCTTTCATAAATCGGCCTCATCATCATATCAAATCAACGCAATAAATTCGATGCAATATGAACTTAAATTTATCACCCAATGTAACGGCTAAAACAGATTAACTGCAATTCAGGTGAACTAGGTAACGATTAAATTTTCATTTGGCGATCATAGTTCTAAATTATTTGAAAACTCATATTGCATGATTTTATTTAGAGAAAAAATAGCATTCTTTTTTCACCTTTGAGATCATCTTATATTTTCAACTTAACGAAAGAAGCCACTCAGTACTTCTTTAAATTATTATAAATAAGAAATACCATCTCGCAAGTTTCATAGGGCTTTTTTGGATGATGAATTCTCATCTTGAAGTGTTTTCTCAAAAAAAATAAAAATAAATAAATAAATCAATAAAAAATAAAAAACTTTGTCTCTCGCTTAAAGACAGCCTAACTTATTTCGCATATCTACATAAAGTAAGAGTAAATCTTAGGGATCTATTAATGAGATTATATTGTACATAAACCGGAAGTCAATCAAATATATTTTGTTCATAAAATTTTAGCAGATTTTGTGTTTTTTTCCTATCCAACATCATACAAAAAAAATCATTCAATTTTTATGGGACTATTTTCACTTTCCTCACACAATTCTCTAGCGATTTTCGAAAACTCCTTATAGCGCATCTCTATATTGCCTTTAAGTAGACGCTAGCTTAATCGATTAATTTACACGTACTTTTAGTAATTCTAACCTTTAAGAATGGATTCAATCTGTTTGTCATAACAAGCGAAAACCCCACAAAAGCAGTCAAACTTAATAAACCTAATATAAACAAATAGGTGAGGGAATTGAAATGTATCGTTGTTTTCAGAGGATGTCAGGACATTTCAACAAAGCTGACTTTCATGTCCAGAACAACAGCACAGATATAAATTCTACTTTTAATAAACAGTAGTGATCGGCCTATCATCGATCGCGTAAGAAATCATAAAACAAAGCACGACCTCAACCTGAGGTCGCACTTGCCTCGAAAAGACAAAAAGGATAGATCACATAATGAAAAGAATGAGAAAGAAACTGAAGAACACGTTCCAAAAAGGTCATGCAAGCATTGGGTCAAAAATTAAGCTCAACCTAGATGAAGACGAAGTGTTCTAATTATCTATGGAAAAGCAAAACGAAAACAATGAAATTAATGCAGCTGACTTAGAGAAAAATACTTTAAAAGATTCTAATAGAAACACTTTCATGTGATAATTGCCCTATTCATAGCATGCTACTATACTCTTAAATTAAATGTACCAATTGATAGTACATTCCTAGCCAGCAAAAACAATTTTAAATTTAAATATCTGTAAATGTAAACAACTGAAATTTTAAATGTAAACAATGGAATTTAAATATCTACAAATCATTGAAAAGATAACGATGAAGCTGTCGAAGTTATAAATGAAATTATTGAAAACTTTTTTCACTAAGTGGTATTCAAGCCAATGATCAAATGGTCATATCAACAATAAAAAGTCGAGCATAAACAGTTATCAATTAGATTTAGATGTATTTTGTTTCGAATCAATTAGTTAATGATATATGCACAAATAGCGGTGATGCAACTTCGCTCTAAGAACTTAAAGCCCTAGGAACGAAATGAAAGAAAACATATAGCTAATCGCTTCATGAGAGCTCTTCAAGCACGCAGTGATGGAGTATCATATTATCCACACAGCCAGCCAGCTATAAGCGGCCGATGTCGCCGGACATATTGCTGGAAAGAGAAACAAACAACTGACGTGCACATGATATTCACGTGAACATCATGAGATCTATATCGCCCACGGTAGAGGAACTCCAAAAGAGAGAATAAAATTACAAGTGAAAAAAAAAAAACAACCAAAAGACAATAAAAGGGAAAAAACTAGTGATGTAGTCCATGAGAGAGATATGATTATGGAGACTTCGACGGATCGTTAGAAATAATGAAGTGAACTTAGCTTATATCCTGAAATTAGTAAAATCCGCATCGCAAAAAATACCTCCAAAAATGAAAAGTAATAAAGGTATATCGGCCGAAATGCAAATTATAATAATTCTATAAAGTGGAAGATAAAGGTGATGAGTGAGGAATCGATCTAATAAATGAAGAATGGAATGCAGAAGGAAATTGATGTTTATTTGAGAAGAAAATAAATTCCTTAGTTGTGTCGTACTATTGCAAAAAGAAGAAATATATGCTAGGTTCGGTCGACAACGTAAAAGTTTATTTCGTCTGGTCATAACAACCGCTTCCTAGTTGTGAAAAAACGACCACCGAACGTCTAAGAATACGTTCTGATAAGAAAGTGACCACATAGTCAATTATCCAGCAAGAAAACCTGTTTGCTGGTCACATGTGACATGATGTGTGGTCGAATTCACGTGCAAATGTTATGATACCTCGATATGATCATAAACCAATGGAAAAGACAACGAATGGAAGTGAAACTGCAGATAGATACGCGCTCATTTACGTTGCGGATCAGAATTGAGAGGAACATCTTAGCCCAAAATGGAGGAGAAAATGCGAAGTCAAGATATAAGGCTTCGAGAAAACAATTTCGTACGAGGAAAATAGTTGTGCTTTCCAGTCACTCACTTTCAACCTTAAAAGGTGTGTTCAGCACAAATCAAAAACAACTGGCAAAGGTTTCTGTCACATACGACCATTAGAGGACCTGCCACAATCCAACATTGCTTTTCCAACGTTGACCATCATTTCTGTCCTCTTTGGTCACCGCTGCTAGTGCAGTCTATTAGGCTTAGGCTTCCCCTTCCCCCTTAAGCCACCATTAAATATCATTATCATTATTACAATCTTTTTGGCACAAGAAGTTGAAATATCTGACCAGATAATAAAGAGAAATGTAAGCAGAAACATTCGCAGTATAACATCAATTCAGTGGGTTTCTTTTTTTTGCAGAGAAAAACAGTGCAAAAAAAATCACAACCACAGCACGTATCTTCAGTACATTTGTGCTGATCAGAGGTGCACAACTAGCTCCGATGAATCACCACAAATGCGAAAAATAGAACGATACACTGCAACTTTGTGCAGACGCGATTATGCTATTATTCGTATGCACGAATGATATGAAGACAGATATGAACCAGCCAACGAATAAAAGAAATATTCGATGGAATCAAAGAAAAATGAGGAATTCAAAAAAACTGAGACGGGAGAGAAATCTTATCAATAATCCTTCTTCACGTTATTCATGAGTGCAGTTGATACGCACCATTAAATAAATGTAGGATGTTTTTTTCTGCATTCAAACACTTGTGAGGATATAATCGAAAGAGTAAAAATTAATGCTTGAAAGCATAAAAATAAAACACTAATTTCATTAAGAAGCATAAGAAAATAAACTATTTTATGAAACACTGTAATAAGGAAACGGAATTTTTAAATTGAAAAATTTTTTCCTGCTTCGAAAAATTTAAGTTAAGTTATTTCTTTGTGAGTGAATTTATTTGCAATCTACTTCTTTCTCAACCTATTATTCAAGTGATAATATGCAAAATATTGTATTTGTTAATTGAAGGTTTTTTAACAATTTTCTCCCAGGTACAATATTTATAAAAATTCCCCTTCATTTGATTAAGTAATTTTGGAATTAAATAAAGGAATTAATCAGTTTACAGATGGGGAAAATGATAGCCGATTAGTGTTTAATACAACAACAATAAATACCATAAAATACTGAACTCATTTTCTAAGAGATCTTGAAAGAAGAAATTTGGTGTAAAAGAGACCGACTGGCAGCATTACAGTCTAACTATAAATAAAATAACGTCACAGATATTATCAATCAGCAGAATTAGAACAATACGATATGCGTTCACTCATAAAATCACATAGCGATCATCAATGAACAAAGAAGAATATTAAAAAGTGACCAACTAAAGAATAGTGATGAATTGCTTGAAGGAATTTATATCGTCGTTCATTTACCTGGAGGAAAACAGTCGCTCATTTACCTTCAAGAAAACATGTGAATCAATCAAACACAATTGAACGTCCTTTAGCGATCAATTTCAAGCAACAAAACTGTCAGCAAACTTAGTCACGTCAAATTTTAGATAAATTAAGAAGAAACAGGAACTTCCGCTATTTTTGACTTTTTTCTTACACATGCAAAAAGAGTTCCCTTCCATCTATAAATTGCAATTACATATCTGCCCAATCAGTAGCACACCTGATACTTGTTCAATCAATAGTATACTTGAACGAGAGAAATTAATTATTGGGTTTTTGCATAGATGCAATAAAAAAAGTGGACGAAATAATGAAAATCTTCTAAAAGAATTTCCAAATTTTACTGACGAAAAAAAAACATCTCTGATGAAACCGAACTTTGCGGATCCTTTATATTGTTCGGGTACATCGGTGAACAATACTAACATACGACATTCCAAAGATAAGATGGTATGAAAAATGTCATAACGAAAGACAATATGTAAATACAAACAGAAATGTTATGGCTTCATAATATGTCTACATTCCTTGCATTTACCTTCAAAAAAAAAAAAAAAAGGATTCATGACAACAATCAATTTATGTGTCCCTTTTCCAATCCTCTTCCCCTCCTCCTTAGCTCCTCGATCTATTCCATATATGATCGAATGTTCCTTGTATCGCTATAAAATAGAAAAAACGTCTCATACCAACATAAGCAGCAACATTCTTAAGCGCTTAATCGCCTCATGCCTCGTACATATTGCAATGGGGAAGTAATTTATGACTTAATAGTGATAACATAATCGCATAAAAATTACATGAAAAAAAAATGCATCAATGATGAGCATAAATGAAAGCGATCGCAATCGCAATCGCTCTATTTTATGAATTTTTATATTTTGAGCGCTTTATATATTTTGCTCTAATTCCTCTAATTGCCCTAATATATGATTTTTAAGCATAGGAAAAGAATTTTGCAGTATGAGCCAGCAATGCGCTTTCATTCAATAAACAAAAGAAGATCTTCACAAATAAAACAGAGAAATTCATAGTAAATACTCGTAGGCATTACAAACTAGAGACATTTTTTACATTCAACAAACTTTCGATTGTTTGGAAACATAGATTGCAAAATGAAAGAGATGAAATTAAATGCATGGAAATCACTTTTTAGTGTAATACCTCAATCCAATCTCCCACTGTCTCGAGATTCCATCTCCCCTCTCCACCCCTATCCACCAACTCATTCATTGTGCCTTGATGTTTGTAATGCTAAGTAATAAATGATTCTAAAACGAGAATACATTCCGCTCGATGTGCATTGCAGGGGAAGTTTAATATTCTGTCAAATTTCATGGATGAAACGTCTCCTTTACATACCCTCTCTTCTTTGCCAATATCTTTCAAGGGGAGAAACAACTCACAACAACAACATTCAATCCTTCTATCAATAAATTAAGAAGAGGAATCATTATTTGCCTGCGGCAATATTTGAATTAAATCTGACTGCCGTCATCAATGCAATATACTATATAAACGATGTTTATACTTAACGACAACAACGCTCTTAACCTACTACACCTTATTCATATAGGAATATCTAAAAACTACTGCGGTTTTCAAAGTTCTACTTTATTTCAAAAAGTTTGTAATTAACATGACATTATAATGTTATTTTACAACAAATAATATTACAACATGAAGCAGAAGTATAACAAATGAATAAAAAGATATTATAACATCTAAATCATAATTCAATCAACCTACCAAGTTTCAAACTTTAAAATGGAAATCATTAAAAGTTAGAAGCTTAGAAGCTTCGGCCATTTCGGATTTCCTAAGAACACATCTTCGATGACCGCCAATATCGAGCGGAAGTCTTCCGAATAAATGCGAAAAGCAATGTTGGAAAATAAGCGTCATGCGAACAAATGCAGCCGCGTTGAAATCGACAACGAAAGTTCAAAGAAAAACACATCAATTATCGTTTGAAAATAGAGAGAAAAGAGAGGAAAAGCGGAAAGAGAGAAATTGTAGTACTTGTTCGCGGAGTGACACACACACACACACATGAAGACGATATTTGCCAGCTGACTGACGGGTACGTCGACACGAACAAACACAAATGCAAACATCACATTCACCCATACATATTAGTCAACACAATCTGAATCTCTCTCATTCAAGATATATTTTCTCTATTAGCTGTTGCAGCATATTCTCGATCAGCCACAAGCACAGATTTCATCATATAAAGTCGATGTTTAAAATTAACGTCAAGAACGGCCCTTAACCTTCATCTTGGAATGGCTAAAAATTACTCCGGTTTTTAAATGCTATTTTATTATAAAAATTTATAACTAGTACAACATTATAAAAAGTTATTTTCTAACAAATAATATTACAACATGAAGCACAAGTATAAAAGACAAATCAGATATTATAACAAGTTCCATTATTTGTTCTAATAATAAAAAGTAAAATAAATAAAGAAAAAAGCACTTCAAATAAACAGAAGATTTCCAGTTATGCATTAACAAGTGCGATATCTGTTGCATGAGGGTCAAATTTGTATGAATTGAGAGACATGAGTTAATCCTGGACATCAGAAACTGCAGAAAGGTCAAAGATTCACCGATCAAATACGGATAATCTTCCTTATTTATAGATGCTTACCTGCGGGCAAATATACAAAACTCACAACTGAAGAAACGAAACTGAAAGACGACACGGATTATGGCTATACGAAGTTACTCAAGAAATAAAATGTAAAAACTTTCACAAGTGGAAGTAATGATTATTGATAACTTGGGTGCAGAAATATCCAGCATTGAATTTTTATACTCCATAAAGTATGCCAGCTCATACAACTAAAGTAATGCGTTTAGAACTTCCTTTTTTTTAAAGTATTGCAGTCGAGAAAAAATCGAATGAAAATTTTTATAGATAAAAGAAAAAAAAACTATAAGAAGCATTAGCAACGTGCAAGCGGACTCCTTAAGATTCAAAGAACGATATAATATATAGAATTTATGATAATGGCATTGAGAGAATATAGAAGAGTTGAACACGATTGTCATGCGTCGTAATTCTAATCAATTCTCTTCGATTATTTTTCAAATTCTTTAATGTTTAACCATGCATATGTGGATTCATAAATGAGTCATCGAACAAAATTTGGTAAATATTCTTAATAGAGTTCACTGCTTTCGGGCAAATAAATGACTGATCTCTTGGAATTTGGGTAAACATTTGGGTAGGTGAAATCTAACCTCATTGTATTTTTGCTAATATTTTTATTTGATCACTCTATCAGTGAGGATATTCAAATCGGAAGCTCGAAGAGCACGAAAATAAAAAACATGTGAAGCGAAAATCATTGGTTACTTCATACAGCTTCGAAGAGTTGTAAGGAGGAAGCAGTAGTGAAATAACAAAAAATATAAATTTACGTTGCGAACTGGCTACAAGCAGGACACTTGAACGCTGCAATCTGGGCATACGGACATGAACAGCATAAAGAAAGCAACATCAACCGAGGCATTGTCCACTTGAGTGACCACCCGGAATATGCTATCTACACTTGCGAAAAAAAACACTTCCGGCTGAATAGCATGACATGTAAAACCTTAACCGAAACACTAGGAGTGATCTCTGACACAATTCACAAGCATTATATGGTACTCGCAATATATAGTACATACGCCAAGCAACGCTCACAAATCGCGCGTAGTGCTCTCATAAATCCCACGCATATTTATACATCCATGCGGAAATACGATGAAGCTTATGCAGCTCTCAAAACTACTATCTGTAGCGTTATAGCTTTTGTTATTAAAAACGTGGCAGCTGATAAATGGCAACCATCTGTCTATGACTTAAACGCTGTTTATGATGAAGATACTACACAAAAACGACCGTTAACAAATATTTCTTCCTCCTCCACTCGGCTGCTCACATAATTTTTGCATACTTTCCCCCCTCTGGATTTTGGAGTAAATGAAGAACAAATAAGGATCTAAATAAATAAATAAAAATAATTAATCAAAAAGTAAGGTAAATAGTGCAACAAAAAGCATCCTCACTAAATATTAAATCCAAAGGAACTGATCCGATGGGGTACTCTCCTATTCGAACGTATTAAGAAACTCCTGCGAGAGAGCTTATGAATACAAGCATAATGCAGAAAATATATGAGATGATTTTTTGCACATACCACATTATCGCTGACAATAATCTAAACAATTGCGACATTTTGTGCTGATGAAATCGAATGCCATCTTCAGGTGACAATGAGTCTTATTGTTTACTTTACAACGTAAATGATGAATGTCATATGTGTATTGCGAAATCACAACTAACATAGCTATAAGTGGTAATATTGGACGTTGAAAGGGAGGCTGAATTTGTTTGCTGCAACGGGTTTTCAATGATCTTTAAGTATTGACATCGAATTGCAAGAGCACCAACAACTTTTAAAAATTTAGATTAATTTTCAACAAAAGATCTAAATTAATGCATACGCAGAAGCAAATCGAAAACGAACTACACTGTAATGCAGAAGCACATAAAAATCACATTCGTAAGAAAACACAGAAACTGAAATATGTACATATATATATATATATATATATATATATATATATATATATATATATATATATATATTTGTCCAAATTAAGACTTCATTTGTTGAATGTAGGTAACTGCGAAAGATTGATTATCGAAACACTCTAATTTTGGCAATCATTTCTGTCAGCCTAATAGCCGATATAAATCTTCACTACGAAAGTAAAAATGACAAAAATTTACTCGTGAACTATTGCTAAATAAATAACGGCAGATGATATCACTGCACTTGAATATTTCCAATGATTTCTCGTCGAGCTCCTATATGAGTAGAATTAACACTCAACTATCACGAGCGTCTTCATTAAAATATTTTCCCCCTTCCCGTTGATGCATCTGTCATTAAGAAATTATAGACAGCCGAACGATCATCGTTTATTGCGCGGAACAAAAAAAAAATTTTTTTCTGTATTCATGAACCAGATGCGAGTCAGTTCATTTGCCACTCTCAATAGATGACCTAGTGCGCATTGTGCGATGATCTGTCCCATTTCTTTACCATCTAATCTACTTGACCAAACGCTGTCGATTTCCCAACAAATTTCCCTCTCTATCCGGTTAAAATTAGGCTTTATCACCTCTCATACATTTCATTTTCAACTCTTTTATTCTCACAATGAAAAAAATTCACTATAATTTAAGCTTAAGTAATAGCTCAAAAAATGCTTTACCAACGCGATATATAACAACGCTTCCATCAACTCGTTCATCGACAATAAAAACATATAAAGATCTATCAAAAAAAGAGAAAAAATCGATTGAAATTTTCCGGTAAGAAAAAATATTCATTGCGCACCGATGACAACTTTTACACTACTAATTTGGGGACCGCATGACACATATAATGAGTGCAACGAACGTGCGCTACGATAGATAGAGACGTTGATTAAGGATACCGATCGGTTTCGGCATTAAAAAATTCGCAAATGTGATCGAGCCTTCTTTTCTAAGAGGAAAGAAAGAAAGCAACGGGGATAATATGTGGAAGAAATAGGATGGTCGAATAGGAGCAAGTGGTGCGTTAGGCACATTGCCTTAGATAGACATAACAACACAACGGCCCTATATGAGCGCAAAAATCGATGAAGCCGCACACAATTTATTCTAAAAATAAAATCCCCTTTATATGTTATGCGTAAACATTCATTCCACTACAGCATTTTGATTTAAAAAAAAAAAAATAAACTTCTTTCGTAAGTATGCTAAGACAATAATTGGTTTTTGAAAGTAACACGTCTTCGTAATGTAGATTAACTTACCTCTTCCGAGTGAACCTCGCCTTCATTGGTAGAGTTGGGAGGAGGGGGGGACGAGGGAGTGGTGGAGGAAGTCAGTTCTGTGATACTGAATAGAATCCACAAGAAAAAATTATATGAAAAGAAAAAGAATACAAGGGAAAAGAAACGAAAAAAGGAACCAAAAAACAGGGTTTGTTTTGGCTGACGACATTGCTTATTCCCATTTATCAATTCACGTGTAATGAAATAAGGTAGTTTCCTTCGTAGAACAGAATGAGCTGATTTAGAATTTTGTTCTTAGAAATGTACATGTTTAATTTTATCATGAGTATCAATCAGTGGATAAGAGAGGCCGTTTAACTCGGATTCCCTATAATCCACGTGAAAGAATTTTCCATCACTTCCTCTCTTTTCCCGTCCTGTTAACGATCTAACCGACAGCTTTCCACTTGAATCCAAATTTTTTCTCTTCGCAGACGACTCAAGCTTCAAAGGGTCTTTAATTGTGATGACCAGTGGTCATTCAAATGGCTACTCTCACTAATTCGAAGCGAAACAACTCTCATTCGATTTGCGGCAATCATTACTGAAAATCAGCCCAACAAATACTGGCTCTCTTCGATTGAAAATCTAGGCATAACGATAAACAATGAAAATCCAGTCACTACATCTTTATCATTGTGGAGGAGCCTAGTTCAACGGTCTCACTTATTCTGTGAACGTTCTCTGCCAGGTGTCTTTCCATATTCGCTAAACAAGGTTCATCTACTTTTCGATTATGCGTCCACTTTTTAGTTTCGATCCTTATTTCGATATTCACCACCTAAATTTGATTTAAGACATTCAAGGACGCTTCACTCTTCGATTATCTAGAAAACATTTCCTAAATCGTTTGCGATTCGTACCTAAAAGAGGAGAACTAGTTTTTTAAACGCTTACAGACGCCTAATGGGTGTTTCTTCGGCAAGAAGATTGATGCTTCTTTGAGGGATCCCTCGAATTATCCCATAAAAATCGATGTACTCAGCCAACAAACCGATTGGTTTGTAAATCTTTTTGCATTTCTAGATAATCGAAGAATAGTAAATCTTTCCATAAATAGCCAAGCTATTTTGAGCAACGGTGAGACAATTGCATGCTTCTATAGCGTTGGGAGCAAGCAATATGATATGTTATGCAAGAAGGCGATACTCTTCTCCTGCATTTATCACACACAGCATTATTGTATCCATATATAAGCCTTAGCGGTTATATTGCCTAAAAGTTTTAAAATCCTGCATATTGCAATCGAAGCAAGGCTCATAGAGAAGTAATTGTTCAGATGAACATAATGAGATCGTTATTCAACGTCCATGGGCACACAGACACGCAGACACACACAAACAAAAGCGAAAGGCGGCGAATGCGAATAACCAGTAGTGTTGGGATGCAAACATATATATGTACAATTGCTAAAGGTGCGTAATT